>JAQQTO010000021.1:2845000-4045000 GCA_029884595.1 Ormosia semicastrata | reverse complement strand
ATATATATATATATATATATATATATATATATCATTTTCTAACAATTTAATCCTTATAAACTCACTTAATTAAATTTATTGTCACAAAATCCTTTAATCCTCAATTAGGAAAATAATTTAGGACTCTTGGTCCCCTTTGTGGTGATGAGGCCGTGTGCCTCTAAGCTCTTTGGGGCATTCATACAATTTTTTTCATCATGTTATTCACATCCTAAATTACACAAATATCATCATGCTTCCAAATTCACATAGGCAATCATACTATCAAAGCTATAGGCATACCAAACATACATGCAAGCATATTTTCAAAACTAAAAACATAATAAGTACAAACAAAGAGAGCTTAAACAAGCAAGTGAATAAATCCTTATGGATTTTTCACCACAAATATTCCATTTCCTCACCACCAACACATAGTTGATGAGGTTAATCTCCCTCTTACATCAGGGAAGACAATAACTTCAAGCTTTCTTCTCATCTTGAATTCGTGTGGCACCAAACAAAACCCTAATCAAACTTAAACAATTCTAAAAGTCATAATCAAGACTTGAAAACAACAAATCATGGATCAATCATGGTCTAGAAAATCAAAAATCCAACCTAGGATCAAAGATTCAAGAAATTACGTTTGATGTAGGAAATCAAAGCTTGTTTTTTAAAGCACTTAGAGAGAGATTTAGACAAAACTTACTAAAGGAAAAGTGTTTAGAATGATATTTGGGTTTAGAAAGTATGAAGAGATGAAATTATAGAAGTGGAGAGATAGGGTTTGGAGGTTGGGGCCGTGAGCTCCAACAAGGAAAAGGAAAGAAAAGTAGTTGGGTGTTCTTGAATATTTAGAGAAAAAGATGAAGGCTTGATATTATAAAGTGTGATTAAATGAAGATGGATAGCTATATTTGCCTTGCATTGCCATGGAGTTAGTGTGTAGGAGAAATTATAGTTTAATCTTTATAGTAAAAAGATCTAATGCATTTCACATGGCCTATGTAATGTAGTGGTCATCAAGTAGTCATAAGGATGGTTCAAGAACTTGGTGGAAGAGCCTAGTGGCCGTGTGGCTCTAGGGAAGTAGTAACTAAGTTTGATTTCAACTAGATTCTAATTACATCTTAATTAGATAGTAAGCTAACTAGGTTAGATTATTTACATTCCAACTAGTTAGTTACTTGCTTAAGTCATTGTATAAGTCATGCTTAAGTCATGTTTCTAGATGATTAGATATTTTCCTAGTAACTAGATTATAAGTATTTAGTAACTAAGTTAGTTCATTTAGTTACTAATTAAGTTATTAGGATAACGTAATTAGTTTATCTAGTTACTTAGTAACTAGTCTAACCACTAATGTTGACCATTTTCTATTGGTCTAGAAATGTCTAACCACCATTGTTGACTTGTTTCTATTAGTTCATTTTAAAATAAGTCACAGAAATTATTCTCAATCTATTTTCTATCAGATAAAACATACCAGGTCTATTACCTGATAGCAGAAACTGCTGTTAATAAAATAGTGAATATTTTCTAGTGAAATACTTTTATTTCACAGATAAATTTTAAAAATTAAAAGATTTGATTTCGTGTCTCTCAAATTCGGGTTTAGTAAGATCCCCCGTTTCCGAATAAATCAAATAAGATTTTTTCCGGACCCGAAAATTATTATCTTTCTAACTCGGAGCAAATCTCACACAACAATCAAAACAGTCTCAGAACAGTCAAAATAATTTTATATCATACAGAAAATATAAAACAGTACAATTCAAGCATCACTGTCAAATAACTAAAATTTAGGGTGTTACAATTCCAAAAGATGATAATGATGGAGAAACATCTTTGGGTGATAGAGAACCAAAAAGACTCATCAGAATGATTGGGCAGTATGGCCCTCTTCATGCATCAACGCTACTCCCTGATCAATTAAAACTACTCCTTCACAACTTTGTTGCACCGTCATTCCCAAACCAGTGTTTTGCTTCTATGCAAAGCATCATCATTTGCTGCAGAAGAAATCGAGGATGACCTTGCCACTTGAGAATGAATTAAAAGGTCATCTTTGTAACCTGCTTCATACCTATTCCATGCCTCCTTTTGATATTGCTGGAAAAGAGCCCACAAGGTCTTGTCTTCCTAAGCATTCATTCGCTACGATGTAGTTACTTTATTGGGTTTTTCCACATTCTTCACCCTAGTCACGTGATTTTGAGCTGCCTTACTATTAGGCTTTACTGCTTTATGCCCACTAGACGAACCCACATGTTGATTCAGTTTTTATGGCTTCTTCACTCCTAAATTTTTTGGTTGGTCATTTTTGTCTCTAGCCTAATAGCCCTTTGGCGGGGACTTCCTTATTTTGTGGGATTTTGGTGGATTCTACAATAACACCTTCCACCTCTTCAAAGAAAACATCATATCTAGAATTATAACCTTTAAATTATTGACTCTTATCTCCCATATAATTTCTGCCTTGATCTCCATTATATCTCTTCCTTGGCTATTTCTTGACCAACATCCATGACCCATACACATTCCCTTCTGTAACATCTGCATTAATAGCTCCATCATTATTTTGAACACTAAGATTTGTGCTATTCAAAATAATTGGATTCATTATGTCCATATGATTCACTTCCGCAATGACTGCACCAATATTATGAGTCTCCACTGTCATGGCTTGGGTTTTCTCTATTGCACTTGAGATGGTTTCAATAGGGTCATGGACCGCGCCACAAGAATTATATTTGTGACCATATCCTCCACACTTAAAACAAAATAAGATTAAGGATTTCTGGAGCCAATCTCCTATCAATCCTACCACCATGCCACAGAACAGGAGCTCATATGGAACCTTTTCTTTCTAGCGTAACAACGGTGGATTATAAAAATTGATTATGGTTGCGTAACATAATATAAGGGTCAGAGGTATGGTAAACTTGACCAAAATATGACACCCAAAGGGAGGGCCCGATGTGTATAATCATATCCTCGTTCAAGTTTACCCTATACTCAAACCTAAACTCTTGACCTAAGGCCTCAAAACTAGGAACCAACTGTCTACGCAAGTCCAACTCAATGCATATTCTGGCAAAATGTCCTCTGGAATGAATGGAAGTATGCTCATCAATCTTTAGCATGGTGCCCAACTTGGAGTCCACACCACATAAAAACTTCTGATTATACAGCTCCAAGGTTTGGAATACAAACCCATACTGCCATATTCTTATCCTCCATATACAAAGGTTGAAATATAGGCCTCCACTGTTGAACTAACAAATAATGATTAGCAACAAGTCATGGCTCCTAAAACAGGACATGCTTGTACTTTGCTTTGTTTGTGAATCTAACCATATAAAATTCTTCATTCAAATCCAAGACACAAAGATCTCTCTTCTTTAACCAGAGACGATTGATCCATAGTGTCATTGCCTTGATTCCCAACTTCTTACTAAGTAACTTGACAATCAACATAAACTTCCATGGGCCACACCACCCATCATACTGTTCTAAGGAAACTCCCACTCTAGGTTTAGGATCAAAGGGATGAACATAGCTATCATCCACATCCCCAATAGGATCCTATTGAACGTAGTCTTCCATCACTACCTTGACAATCTCATATGCATCAAAACTTGCATGTAAACCTTCAGACGCTAGCACTTTGTCTTTGTATGACATCTTTGGAGATTCAAGATGATTATTTTTTCCCATGACACCTTCCTATTCACATCATTTGCTTATGAAATCTGCTCCACATCCTCCATCTCTACATTTTCAATAACCTTTACACTATGCATCTTCACTTTCTTCGTACTACAAGCAATTAGATCTTCCTCCAATAGCGAGCGACGCCCCATAGAGTTCTCAACCTTCTCGCTCATTGCTCTTGAATATTTGACACACCTTTAACAAGCTACAATATTATAATTTAAACCAAAAGTACTACAAGCAATGTAGCTTGCCTAATCGACCTCTTTTTAATTTACACCTTGCAAAATAGGAAAATATTTATTAGTTATTAATTAAAATTGTTAAATATTTACATATTTACCAATTCTTTATATATCCATCATTTATTAAAAAAGAACACCTTGCAAAATATGAAAATAATTAATAGCTAATAAATAGTTTCATATTTTGCGAAGTGTTCTTTTTAATAAATGATGGAGATATAAAGAATTGGTAAATATGCAAACGTAACTTTTTCCAAGTTGAAGTAATGGATAATTTCATATTTGTTGTAACCTCAAAGGCTTTGCAGTGTTTTTGGGTTCAATTTATTTTTATGGTGATTCAACCCTGGTAGGTTATTTATTAGTATCATTTTAAGTTATTGTTAATCTTATATTATCTTTGCATGATAGGTAATAAAAGAAACAAAAAAAATAAATCAAGGGAGCAGCAATAAGTTTTCTTGTATGGGAATTCAAAAATGATAAGAAAAGAAAGGAATTCAAGTGTATATAATCTCCCTCTATTAATTTTCCTTAAACGCCACTTTTGACTTGAAATTATATGTGAGCAATTACTTAATAATAAAAAATAAAAAATTCCCCTCTATTTTCATGAAAGACTCAATTTTTGTTTTACGAAAATGAGATAAAATGGGAAAACTCAATGAATATTGAATAAAGTTTCATTCCCTTAATATTCTAAATAAGGGAAAAGTTGATGTTGTTTCATTATTCCCCTTCCTTTTTCAGCCCTTAACCTCCTCGTCTAAAATTTCTTTGTACGAAAAAAAAAGTTAGACGTTTTACCATCATAACATAATTTCATCCAAAACAAATAAACTTTTATAGCACAATGTTTAACATAGATTTCCAATATTTTTCACCGTGAGCACTACAGTTTTACAATACTAATAATAAAAATAAAAATATGTTGTTCACAATCCTTTGATTGAGAGAAAGTTAACTTGTTGCACCTTTTAAAAAAAGAAAACGGTTAACTTGTCCCCAAATAACGAAAAAATTAATATAAATACCACTTGATCATAATGTTAAAAAGAAATTACAAAGATATTTGAGCATGGTCTTTTAGAAAATAATAAAAGGCTAGTATTGTCATTTGGGAAAAATATTAGTTATCTAAAAAATCACTTCAAAATCACATACTAAATTAATATGCAATTTCTTGACCATAAATTAATATGCAATTAATTAATCTAATATTTTTTGATCTGATAATCTAATATAGAATTGAAAAATGCTATAACTCTTAAGATCATTAAGGAGAGGATAATCCGCTACTCCTGACTCCTTATACATCAAAGACAAACATTTCAGTCATATAATAAGCAGTTGCAATGTTAATTATATAAGTAGCTAGGAATGAACATTATACCTTCAACCCAAAAGACATAAGCCATCTCTTTATAAGGAAGAGACCATGATACTTCCAGATTACGCATTTTCTAATGTATGCATGACATCCTCAACACTCCTTATTCTCATGTATTTCTCATATAGATGCACATACACACAAAACAAAAATAGAGAGAAGAAGTGTCGTGTTAGCAGTTGAGTTAATAAGAGTTGGAACATGTAAGGAGAGTAGCGAAGTTCAATTCTCACAAAATGTTATATTTTCTTCTGGTTCCTCCACTAGGTCCATAAGGTGAGTCATAGATCTTACAAAAAAAAAATTAGAGAAAAAAAGGACAACTCAAATAAGTTGTAAATTCCTCTAAGATAAATGTGATTCTAATTATTTATATGATGATTTTATTTTATTACATATACTGAGTTAAAATTTAAATTTATCACATAAATAATAAATAATAAGAAGATCGTCACATAAATAATTGAAATCATCACTTATCTTAATTATCTCAAAATTATTTATTTTGAGTTGAGCAAATTAAATGATTGTAATAATAATAATAATAATAATAATAATAATAATAATAATAATAATAGAGTATTTATCATCACTCATCTATTCTTATTTATTTATTGTCATTCTTGTCTAATTAATTTTTTATATTTTTTAAAATGACTTTTATTAGTTAATAAATATGTTAAATTCAAGTATCTATTTAATAAAAAATATTTAAAAAATGAAAATTTAATTAATGAATAGTAACAATAGACACCATCTAATAATGATAGTGAAGTGATAATTACGTGATGTTAAATTGACAAAAACAAAAAAAGGAACACACGTAATCCCATCCGTACGGGGTTTTTGCAATAGGAATGAGTAAATTAGACGCAGAAGGCAGTGAGTCCGTAACGGAAGCAGCAAACGGTGTCGTTTAGCAGGCCCACAGTCAGAACGTCACCGTTTAGGGTGGAATCATCGTCATCAATCAAATTTTCTTATTCTTAGCCCCGAAAATACCAAAAATTTCTCACAAATTTTCTCTCAAAATCTCGCCGTTTCGCGTGAGCCAAGCGCATCGTCCTCTTCCAACCAACCTCCTTCTCTCTTTCTCTCTCTATCTTCTCCTTTTTCCGTTTCTCTCTCATCATCGCGCCTTGTTCGCACAAAATCTCTGGATTTCTCGCTATTTCCAGCACCCGATCGATCTCGATCGATGACACGAAGAGAAGAACCCTTCCTTTTTCTGCGCCGATAATTCGGAGAAATTCATCGCCACCTAAGCCCTAAAACGCCCTTACTTGTTCTTCTTTCTTTGATCTGCGAGCGAGCGCTTGATTTTCTAGGGTTTTCTCCCCCGATTGTTTCGAATCTAGGGTTTCAAGGGTGGAATTCGATTCGAATTGATGTTTCTTTTCAGGGACGAAGCTTGGATCGACTTGGAAGATGGAGGATTATGCATGGGTCCGGTGGTGAAGAGTGGAAACAGAGCCGGCACATGTGGCCTGTACCTTCCAACGCGACCACTGTAGCTCCCGATTCTGAATTTATATGCAAAGTATATCAATCAATTTAACAATCCCCTTTCTCATCATCAGAATTTCCCCCTTTTCCCTCCGTTTCTCTCTGTGGATAAAATTTCTACGCGCTTTTGCTATGCTTTTCTTTGTTCGTAATGCATCGCCGTTCGATTTTCCTCTCAATTTTTTGAGGTTTCAGCTTAAATTTAATTAAAAAAATTCGAAAATCTGTGAGTTTTGAATGTTTGTATTTCCATTTTGACCTAATTTTTTTCCCCTGATAAAGGTGTTTATCGTCTCTGGGTATTGGTTTTACCTTTATTTTTTGGTGTGGATTTTAAAGTATATTTTCCGTGACCTCAATCTAGATGAGAACGAGTTATTTTCTTTGGTTTCTAATTTTGTTTTATTATTATTATTTTTTTGCGCTACTCATTTGGGTTTTAATTATTTGGGAGGCGTTGGGAATTTGGGGGTCGACATTAGATATTTGTTTCTCTCTGTTTTGGGATTATTCTTCATTATGATGTGCTCTTGTTTGGATGTTGTTCATTTTGTATGAATAAAATGCTCACCAACATTTGAGAGAAAGCTAGAATTGGTTTCCGTGTTGACTTGATATGAAATTTGTTGTTGTTGATTTGGGAGAATTTATTGTTTTTACTGATTCGTTGTATTTTTAGAGTTGTATTCTAATTGTGTTGTGATTGTTGGATCGATTGTTTGCTATGTTGTTCCCTGGTCTTCGTTTTAACTCTGGTTTTGGGGTGAAGTCTAGGGGATGATTTCGGCTTTATGAGTTTATTAAGTCTGCTATATTACTGAATGAATTGATAAGCAACGAAGGTAGACAATTGTGTTGAATGGTTTTGTTTCCCTTTGAAATTGTTTATTTATACATGTGCTTCTGTTCTAAATGCCTTAAGTCTTTCTTTGTTTTTCTCAGTTTTCTATTGTATATTTTAATCATAAATTTCATGTTGTAGAGAACAATATTAGTTCTACCTCGGGATGAAAAAAAATAATAGAACAATATTAGTTTTAACTTTTAAGATTATTGACATATGAGTCACAAAAATTGAATAAAAATCCCAATGCGGGATCCTTGTTCTTACTAAAATTTATTTTAACTTATTTTTAAATAATGTTTGTAGAGTGTATGCTTAGTATCTTATTCTAAATTTCTATTTTACATGATTATCTTCATCTCCCTCTCTTTGTGCATTTGCGGTTTGTAACGGTTGCTGTCTGCGTTTGGCATCTTCTCTTGCGACCCATTCCTTATTGGTTTATCTGATATTGTTTCTGCTTATTTGATTAGTATTCTTTTTTTGTAACTTTAATTCTTCCCTCAATTTTTTTTGGCAGCTACTGCATTCATATTCCTTTTATACCCTTGTCTTCTGCCCGAATATTTGTAGATTTACTTAAACATCTTGTACATTTATGCTCATTGTAGGATGGACGCAAGATTCGTGTTGGTGATTGTGCACTTTTCAAGCCACCCCGGGATTCCCCTCCTTTTATCGGAATAATTCGCAAGTTAACATTCGATAAAGAACAAAGTCCATGTTTAGAGGTGAATTGGCTTTACCGACCTGCTGATTTGAAGCTTTCTAAAGGGATTTTACTGGAAGCTGCACCAAACGAAGTCTTCTACTCCTTTCACAAGGATGAAACACCTGCTGCATCATTACTCCATCCGTGTAAAGTCGCATTCCTTCGTAAAGGTGTTGAACTTCCTTCAGGGATATCCGCATTTGTCTGTAGACGAGTGTATGACATTGAGAACAATTGTTTATGGTGGCTAACTGATAAGGACTACATTAATGTCAGTCTTCCTATAACTTTACTTTTCTGTGACATAATTTTGTGTATAATGATTTTATTGATAAGTTTGTAATCTTTCAATGGATTCAGGAACGACAGGAAGAAGTTGACCAGCTATTAGACAAGACGAAACTAGAAATGCATGGGGCAGTGCAGTCTGGAGGCCGTTCTCCAAAACCCTTGAATGGTCCAACATCAACACAATCATTAAAATCTGGTTCTGATAGCGTTCAAAATAGTTCTTCCTTTGGTGTACAGGGTAAGGGAAAAAAGAGAGAACGGGGTGATCAGGGATCTGATTCATCTAAAAGGGAGCGGTTATTCAAAGCAGAAGATGGAGATTCTGGTCAATTTAGACTGGAGAGCATGTTAAAGTCTGAGATTGCTAAAATTACTGATAAAGGTGGGCTTGTGGATTTTGAAGGAGTTGAAAGACTGGTACAGCTCATGCAACCTGAAAGTACTGATAAAAAAATAGATTTGGCTGGGCGAATAATGCTTGTTGATGTAATAGCAGTTACGGACCGTTATGATTGTCTTGGCCGGTTTGTACAGCTCAGGGGTTTGCCTGTATTGGATGAATGGCTCCAGGAGGTGCATAAGGGCAAAATTGGTGATGGTAATATGCCTAAAGAAAGCGATAAGTCTGTTGAAGAATTTTTGTTGGCTTTACTTCGTGCATTGGATAAGCTTCCTGTGAACCTTCATGCACTTCAAACCTGTAATGTTGGAAAGTCTGTTAATCATTTACGCACTCACAAAAATTCTGAAATTCAGAGGAAAGCTAGGAGTCTAGTCGACACATGGAAGAAACGTGTTGAGGCTGAAATGAATATGACTGATTCAAAATCTGGTTCAACCCGGGCTGTTTCTTGGCCAGCAAAGCCAGCATCTTCTGAGGTTTCTCATGTTGGAAATAGGAAAACAGGAGGATCTTCTGAGAATGTTGCAAAGAGCTCTGCAATTCAACCCTTAGTATCTAAAAATTCCCAAGCAAAGCTTAGTTCTGGAGAAGCATTGTCCAAGTCCTCTTCATCTCCTGGCTCAACTAAAGCAATGATTACCTCAGTGGGCAGTAACTCAAAAGATCAAAACATTAAATTGTTGGTTGGAGCTGTGACGTCAGATCTACCGCTGACACCTATCAAGGAGGAAAGGAGCAGCAGTTCTAGTCAGTCTCAAAACAACAGCTTATCTTGTTCTAGCGAACATGCGAAAACTATTGGTTCTTGTAGGGAAGATGCAAGGAGCTCCACTGCTGTGTCAATGAGTGTGAGCAAAATTCCTGGTGGTGCATCTCGAACTCGGAAGTCAAGCAATGGTCTACATGGGGCTGGTCTTGCTGTACTTCAGAAGGAGCCCAGCTCTGCAAAAATTTCAACTAGAAATTCACCATCAGAAAAAGTTTCACCAACCCAAGTGTCCCATGAAAAATCACCTGATCAGCCCCTTGCCGATCAAGGGAATAATCAGCGACTGATTCTCAGGTTACCAAACACTGGTCGCAGTCCTTCAAGGGGAGCTAGTGGGGGCACTTTTGAAGAACCTTCTATTTCGTGCGGCAAAGCTTCACCTCCTGCTGACAAGAATGACAGTCAGGATAGAAAAGTGAAAGCTAAAACTGATTGTTTGCAGACCAATGTTGCGTCAAATTTGATAATTGATCCATGTGATGCTAATGAAGCTTTGATTGGTTGTGAGGAAGGTAAGGGCTCTCCAATGGGTGATGAGCAGTGCAGGGCTAGTGAAGATGGTGATAAAGTAGCAGAAACATCGAAACCAACTATTTCTTCATCAGGATTTGTTTCCAGATCAGGGCATACTTATGATGCTTCCTTAAGCCCCATGAATGCATTAGTTGAAAGCTGCGTCAAATTTTCTGAAGCAAGTGCCTCTGTGTCCCCTGGAGATGATGGAATGAACCTACTTGCTACTGTGGCTGCAGGGGAAATATCCAGATCCGAAAATGTCTCACCACTGGCTTCACCTGAGAGAAAGTCTCCTGCAGCAGATGAATCAAGCTCAGGCAATGATTGCAAGTCAAAACATGCTGTTGAAGCAGCTGCTCGCACTCTTGCACAATCTGATGGTGGGACTACGGAAGAGCATCATTTGGATACTGTTGATCCATTGCAATTCAAGAATGATTCAAGGCATCCTGTTGCGACAATATTGCGTGATGTTTCTGGAGATGGTGAATCCATGTCATCCAGTTTTGTAGAGAAAACTGGTGATGGCAGAACTCAAATGAATTTCTCCACTACCGATTTGTTACAGAATCCTCAAGGTCCATGCTTGTGGCCTGAAACCAAAGAGGATGCTTCCGAAACTATGTTGCCAGCTAAAAAGGAGACTGATGCAGAGCCTGGAGGAGCAAACCATTTTCATGAGCAGAGGGAATTGGGATCTCAATGGGATAAAACCAGCAGTAGTTCAGACTCTAAATTAAAGTCAAGGACTTCCTCTTTTGATGAAGATCAGAAGGTTGATCACGTGGATGAGGGAATCACGGAGAATGAGAAAATATTGGTTTCAAAAGAAGCTGTTGCAAGTGTAAAGATTGAAAAGGAAGTAGGTGAAAAATCATCTGAGTTATCTTCAGGTGTAGGTAATGAGAACAAGATCAGTGCAGAGAAAATAATAACTACTGGTATATCAGTGCAAAGGCCCTCTCCAGTTGCAGAAAACTGTGAGTCCATAGATTTAAAAAAGGAGGATGTTACGCCACCTTCTGCTTCTGGTAATGCTTTGATGGTATCCAGGGATGAAAATGCCGTTGACATGAAGTCATTTGAGATTGAACCTGAAGAAAAACGAATGGATCTGGACTCAGCTGTTTCAGCTGGTGTTAATGAATGTGCTGAAGAGAATTTGGGTAGAAAAGAGGATCTTGGTCATTGTTCAGGCTCATCAGGTCACCCAGAGTTACCAACAATTCCTGGGAAAGAGAATGAAGTGCCCAAAACATCAGAGTGTAACTTGGATGGAATTGAATCTGAGGCTGCTGTGGAGCGGCATGCTTGCAGTGTTAATCCATCCCTTACTGATGCTGGGTCTGATGCAGCAGTAAAATTGGACTTTGATTTAAATGAGGGCTTTCCTGTAGATGATGTGAGCCAAGGGGAGATTGTTAGACAGGAAGAACCTATAACATCATCTTCTGTTCATGTTCCTTGCCCATTGCCTTTTCCCATTTCATCCATGTCTGGGAGCTACCATGCTTCAATTACAGTGGCATCTGCTGCCAAGGGGCCGGTTGTTCCACCAGAAAGCCCATTGCGGAGTAAGGGGGATTTTGTGTGGAAAGGTTCAGCAGCTACAAGTGCATTTCGGCCAGCTGAACCTAGGAAAAACGCAGAGGCACCGTTAAATACTAGTGATATTCCTTCTGTTGATGTCACTTCTATCAAACAAGGCCGCCCTCCTTTAGATTTTGATTTAAATGTGCCAGATGAAAGAAGCTTTGAGGATGTGGCTTCCCGTGGTTCTTTAGAATCTGGGCCACATGATCGTAGCACTGTGGGACTTGATCTTGATTTAAACAGAGTTGATGAGACTCCTGAAGCAGGGTCTTTCTCTATGAGCAAACTGGATATTCCTTCTTTACAAAGTAAGCCTTCGTTGTCTGGTGGGTTATCTAATGGCGGGAGTGTCTCAAGAGACTTTGATTTAAATAATGGGCCAGGCCTTGATGAAGTGGGCACTGAAGTCTCAGCACGTAGTCAGCAGATGAAAAGCACTGTACCATATCCATCTGCTGTTCATGGTGCAAGAACAAATAATGCTGAGTTTGGGAATTATTCTTCATGGTTTCCTCCAGGCAATTCTTATCCTGCAATTACTGTCCCGCCACTTCTGCCTGGTAGAGGGGAGCAGAGTTATGTTACTGGTGCTGGGGCACAGCGGATCATGGTTCCTACAGGTAGCACACCATTTGGTACTGAAATCTACAGGGGGCCTGTGCTGTCATCCTCTCCAGCTGTTGCTTATCCACCTACTACACCCTTTCCATATCCAGGATTTCCATTTGAAACCAATTTTCCATTATCTTCGAACTCCTTTTCTGGTTGTTCAACAGCATTTATGGATTCTTCAACAGTGGGCGGACTTTGCTTTCCTACCATGCCCTCACAGCCAGTTGGGCCTGGTAGTGTTGTCTCATCCACATATCCCCGTCCCTATGTTATGAGTCTTCCGGGTGGTACTAGTAATGTGATTCCTGACAGCAGAAAATGGGGAAGTCAAAGTCTGGATCTTAATTCAGGCCCTGGTGGTGCAGATGCAGAGCGGAGAGATGATAGATTGCCTTCAGGATTGAAGCAAATGTCTGTCCCCAATTCACAAGCCTTGATGGAGGAACACATGAAGATGTTTCAGGCGGCAGGTGTATTGAAGAGAAAGGAACCTGATGGTGGTTGGGATGGAGCTGATAGAATCAGCTACAAACAACCCTCATGGCAGTAGGATCATGGCTCTTCAATGCAAATTTTTAAGAGGATGTAAGCCCCTTGTAAGCCCTCTGACTCTCTCAAGCCTTTTAATGTATTTTTGAACATCTTGATTCCGGACATATTTAGATTTCTTGTCTTTTCAAGCTAGTTTGACAGCATCGCCTTGTGCCAGAATCTGTCCAATTAGGTTATTGCCATGCCTAAGATGATCATGTGGGATCTTATTAGTTTCTGGTTTTGGGTTATCTAAATATTATGGGGTAATGCGGTATTTATCTTATTTCATGATCTGTGTGAGCCCAACTATTTTTGTTGCTCCACGTGTTTGCTATGTACTAAGCATATGTTTAAATGGGCAATCATCTTGTATGTTGGAATCTTCTCTTTACTCTCTGTTATCTATGATCTGTGCGTCAAATATCTGTCTGTATTGAGCCAATTTGTTTTTACTGGCTGAATGTTTGTGCCTTGCATTTTCCTTTTTTAATCGTGTGAAGTTTAAACCTTGTAATGTATTGAAGCTGTTACTGTTCTGCCAATATGCAGCTTTTTTGTGGAAAATGTCTGAAATATTGGGGATATTATTTGAGTGTTGAGCCATGAACAATGAGCAGAGGTGCTACCCTTGCTGCTGATGTGCCTCTCGTTTCTGACTTCATAAAGCGATCAGGGCCTCGGATGCAGCAGTTGTTTTGTATGAATCTGCTCCCACAGATTGTCCCTTGCAGATAAGTTTTTACTGTGTAGATATCTAACTGAAACAGCAGGTGTGATAATGCCGCCTAGAATCAGAGGAATTGGCATCAAGTGTTTGACTGTGACCATTCTGCAACAGCACCGAACCCAATCCATTCTCAAGCATTTGGAAGGAGAGGATTGGATGTATGAACTGGCTAGGCTTGAGGCCAGTTTGTCTTCTTTTAAATCATTTTTTTTTCAACTCTTGTTACGTATATAGTTATTGCTGTAGTCTTGACTTCCGAATTTTGTCACTTATCACATTCTGGTTATTTATATATGCACAGGTTAGCCACCATGGCCAATGTGTCACTTCTCTCATAAGCCACCATGGCCAATGTGTCACTTCTCTCGTTATAGCCGTGCTCTCGCATCGTTTTCTTTTTATTATAAACTGGAATTGGTGTGTGGAGTCCCCGACTTCCGATATTATCAGGGCGGTGGTGCCTTAACAAAATATTTCTAGCGACATGCATTTGTCTAATGGGCCATTTTACTTTTTTTAACGTTCATTCTGTAAGATATCCTTGCATTGCAATAACTGGGTGCATTTCTATCGCGTGTTTTGTTCTTAGCTCATGAGTTCTACTATGTCAGCACAGACAAGCATCGTATGCACACACACATATTAAATTCAAAAAATTATAAAATATGGACACAGTGTATATCTATATATAGAGGAGAGATCGTCTTACAAAAATTTTTTTTTATAATTTTCATCGTTAGTTACATCAATGGTTGAGATTATTTCATTAAAGGTAACTATTAAATGAAAGTAGATCTAATTTAAAAATGAGTGTAAAAAAAAAAAAAAGACGTTTTTTTGATCCTCCTTATATATATATATATATATATATATATAATTACAATTTTTTTTAAAAAACTATAATTTATTGATATTATTTTTATGTGTCAATGTTTGTTATTTAATAAAAAAATTAAAAAATATAAAACATAATTTTTATTGATATTTTTTAAAATGTTTTTAAATTAATTTTTTAATAAAATTAATTATGTATAAATATGTGTATTTAAAAAAATTAATTAGAGAGAAATAATAATGTGAGGTAAGTTTTGGTGACGACGAAATTAACGACTTGTAAGCAGTAGAGGAAGAATGATTAGATGAAAATAATGATGTGAAAAGATAAAATTTAAAAATTTAATAAATGACGTGTGAAAAAGATAAAATTTAAAATATTAATATAAGAAAATAATGACTTAAAAACGTTAGTTATGTAATTAAATTTGAGTAAATTACAGACTTATTAAGTAGACATTAGTTATGAAAATTTATTTTTTTAAAATATATTAATAAATCGTATTTAAATTAAAAAAATTTAATCAGATATATTTAGATATGTAAAATACGTGTATTGTATGTATATTTCTATGTATCTAATATGAATACACATATGACATGCAGACACAACTCAAGCATGGTGTTTCCGTACTTTATAGATCATATGCCTATTGTTTTGATATATTATAGTTCACATGAATCATTCTCCGTTCAGGCAAGAATTTCGCTCTAGCCAAGTATAAAATTCTTTTATCCTAGTCGCTGAGTTACTTTAAGAGAGATGAACAAGTAATAATAATTGTAAGACATGAACAGGGATAACTGCATGTTGTTTGTGATAGTTATTTAACATGTAGCAGTATCTAATTTACTGTTTTTTTTTTACCATGAAATTTTTTTTAAAAACATTTTTACATACCATGAAATTTTTTTTAAAAACATTTTTACCATAATAAATATAGATGGCGCGTGATTCACCTGAACCATCACAAAGTTGGCGCTTCTGACTTCTGACTCATCTCTGGCTTCCCCATTCATTAACTAGGACAGGATACTGCGTAAAATTAAAATGTAAAGAATGTCGGCTATGACGTCAATGAAATAAAATATTGAATAGGAAAATGTTTTTTTTTTAAACAACTCATATGAGAAACTCAGATAATAAAAATAAGCGGTGAATATATTTAAAATAATTAATGATTTTAATGGTTTATGTGATAATTTTTTGTTATTATATAATGAGTTAAAATTAGAATTTATAACATATTTAATAAATATTATTATTTATTATTTTATTAATTATTATATATTAATTTTTGTGTAAAATATAATAAATTTTAATTTTTATTCATTATATTTAATAAAAATTATCATATAAATAATTAAAATTATTATTTATTTTAAAAATATTCATTATTTATTAAAATTATTTTAAAATTATTCATTTTGAGTTATATAAATAACATGAATATGTTGAATAAGCTTGGATGGTGGCCCCATTTTTATATGAAAAAGAAAACAAAAGGCCTTGCAAACCGTTCCCCACGTTGTCTGCCACAATTTCAATCATCTTAGTATTTTATAGCGTGTGTTTTGGTTCGGACTTCAGGGAGGTTGTGAATTGAGAAGGTCCTCCCCTCCTCATCATTATGCATACAATTTTCACTAACAAAGTAGTCATAAAGAAGAGTCAAAGCGTATAGCTGTAGATTGCTCGTTGGTCTTTTCCTCCATCCTTCGTCACTGGGAAGGCGAGAAAGTGGACTAATTGCAATCTTAAGCCTTACAAATCCATGACCATATCCATTCACCACCTACAATGCGCAACACGTCTAAACAAAAATTTTGGAAACTATATAAAGTGCAAAAGGGTGGGGATTGCGCCGTGAAATCAGGGTATCTAGGACTGGTCCACCATCCCCAACAGAACTCACATGCACTGCTTAATTCTACCTTGCCATGTGTCATATTCCACGGTGCATGTTGCTTCAGAGCAAAAAAGTACTTGGCCTGTCTCGGTTCTTACTTCTTTTGCCCTTCTCTATCACAAGTATTATGCTGCTCCACCCTAAATTTCTCAAATACAAACAAAACAAAACAAAACAAGATAAAGATAAAAAACATAAATGGTAAATTTTTAAAGCCATTATGACTTTAATATAGTATATCGTCTTAATGAGTGTCCTGAAAATGCTAATCAAGGAGAATTTAATACCATCTATTTAATATTTTTAATTACTTTAAAAAGAAAATAATAATAATTTTTATTTTTTAATATAATAAATATTTTATTTTCCATTTAGTATTTCTTATTTTTTACCCTAATAAATGCATTTGTAAGCGAATTCTTTTAATAATATATCCCCTAAGCTTTAAGATGGAAGTTACAGTTTTTTTTTGTTTTTTTGCTGAAGATGGAAGTTATAGATACAAAAACTTCTTAATTCCATTATTTCCTCCATTTATTATTTTGGATTCTCATGGTTCTCTCACTTTAAATCCCACCCCTCCCTTCCCTTTGTCTCTCTCTTGTGTCTCTGGATGTTGGAGAAGACCATGAAATCTTCTAGTACCCTTTTTCAGGACAAGCTTCATAATCATAGCAGTGGCAAAAGGGAGAGATGCCTGAACGTAGGGACTAGTGTGGTGCCTTTTGTCTTGACCTCTCTGTTGATGGCCTGCATTTTCAGTTTCTACTTCCTCAATTCTCCAAACTCTTTGACCCTTGTGCCAAATCAAAGCTCTGACATCTTCAAAAATCGCTCACAAAAGCAAGAAGAGCATGCACAGACAACAAAGGTTTCATCATCCAAACCACAAAAGGGTATGTTCCAAAATGATCATACTTCATAATCATACCCATCATCATCCTTTATGCTGATTTGATTTTTCAGTTCTGAATTTTCCTTTGGTGGGTTTGCAACAATTACTTAACACAATTTGTATATTTGCTTTTTTAACTTTTTTTCAGAACAGAAAACATGTGACTTGTTTAAGGGTCATTGGGTTCCATCTTTAGGAGGGTCATCATCCTATTACAACAATTCAAGCTGCACTACAATCCCTGATAGCAAGAACTGTTTCAAACAAGGAAGAAAGGACAATGATTTTCTCAATTGGAAATGGAAGCCTGAGCAATGTGAGCTTCCCAGGTTCGACCCCAGAACCTTCCTCCACGTGGTTCGTGGGAAGAAAATGGCATTCATTGGAGACTCTGTGGCTAGGAACCACATGGATTCCCTCCTCTGCCTCTTGTCACAGGTCAGTGTCAAATAGTATAAGGACTCAAAAAAATTTCTCAGTTTTTACTCAACCATTTCAATTCAAGTGCATCGTTCTTTTAGTTTTACACGTTGCACACACGCATAACACAAAGTTTTGGCTTCAGTGGAGTTGAAATTCTTTGCTTGCACATAAAGGGGAATGTGATTCTTGTGACCAAGATGGTAGGGAAGAGGAAAAGATGTCAAAAGGAAAAAGCTTGAATGTGATACCACATATACCATATATAATGCAATTTGTTGATATGGAAGGAAAAAATAAAATAAAAATTAAAAGCACTCTCCTCAAATGGGACGTTATTTGAGAATTAACATGCAATGTGGGTGCAGAAATAATAATGTGAGGTGAAATCTATATTTTAGTTGGTGATTTGTTGTGAAAATGGTTGTTGATTATATTTAATTGAGTTCAATTATTTATTAATTATTGTTAGAAGTTTAAAACAATCATCAATCATCAATAAATGTAAAAAAAAAACTATATCTTTCTAATTACTCTTTTTAATGATGATTAATTATTTAAGAGTTTTACTATTTAATATCCTTCACTATATTATTCTAATTACTTAAAAAATATTAAATAATTTTTAAATGTTAAATATTTTATTTTTCATTTAATAATTTATATTTGAATTGCTTAACCAATCTCATAGCAATTGTTAGGAAATTTCATAATATTATTATTAAGAGGTGATTTACATATTTCAAAAGCATATATACATTTATTTATAAAACAGATAAGTATTATTGTTATATTTTAATATTCGAGAGGTCAACATTCCCATATCTAGCTACATGATTGGATCTGATTTGGCTTGTATTCTATCAAATCATGTCAATCTTAAACTTTCTACCTTTGTTACTTGATTCTAAATGACTGTAATACAACTTCCGATTATTGAGAGTTAAAAAAAAAAATCAATACCATGATAATAATAATTGAAATTGCTTTAATCTTCTCTCTCTCGTTTTTTTTACCCACGAGGTGTTTGGTAGAACTGAAAGGAAGGACCGAACTAGAAAAAGAAAGAATGGACAGTAATTTTTACCTATCTTAAGAATTATTGTCCCCTGTACTTATTGACAATAAATGTACAATCATTTCATGTCATAGGATCGCAATGTGGGTCTTTAATATGACGCTAAATGATTGTATATAAGGGAAAAACTCTATTAAAAAATATATTAAGAAAACATTTTTTATTATATTTTTAATATTTTTTTATTAAATTATATCATATATTAAAATATATATTTAAATTTAATTACATATTAATCAATAGGGATGATCAAATTTAGATTCAATCATGTGAGTTTAGGTTGGGTTGGGTCGGGTCGAGTTTAGGCAAAAAAATTTGAGTAACCCAAACCGAACTAACCCGATTAGAATCGGGTTGGTTCGTATATTTTAATATCACCGATAGAATCGGCTTGCAAGAAAAAAATTAAAAAAACTTGAATATAAGTAAAACGACGTCATTTTATTGGGTCATCGATCATCAGGTCGAGTCATCGGATTGGTTCACTAAACTCGTTACCCGAACCGATATTCAAACAGGTTTATCGGGTTTGACTCGAACAAACCCAATTACCCGAACCGACCCGAATATATGTGATCGGGTTGGGTCAGTCAGGTTGTCGGGTCGGCGGGTCGGGTTGTGCACCTCTATTAATCAAATTGATTATATACTAATTGAATTAATTATATATTAATCAAAATTGAGTTTGTTTTAATGTAAGTGATTTAATAAAATGTAAAAATTTTGATAAAAAATGTATTCCTAACATTTCTCTTAAAAATAAGTTTGTTTTAAGTAAGTAAATAAAATGTATTTATTTTAATTTAATTTAAAGTGTATTAAAATTATACATTATTATTTTTTATTTTAGATGAGTCTTATTTTGTATAGAATAATTCAGTGAACTCATTATGAATATTTTTATAGATGAAAATTTCTATAGTATACCACGATAAATTGTCAAGTATTTATTGAATGCTAAATTCATAATAAAAATTTAAAAATAATTAATAACCAATGAAATGTTTGACAACTTATCTTTGATGTAGTCTTCAATTCTCACGAGAGGCCGCAATTACCTCAAGCAAACATATTAATGACAAGGAACATATTTTTGCTATACTACTAATACTTTAGGTTGCACTTGATAGTATAAAGACTGATAGTATATAATAGTAGGATAATAGCAGATAATATAAAGAACCTGATACTTCCTTATACTATTAGTCATTTGATACACAATAAGATAAGTAACCTAATAGGAGATTAAGTATTTATAATGACTATACTACCCTTACTCTTAAAAACACAACAACAACCTGATCACCAAATTCAGATGAGTAATTCCTCAAACCCAGAAATGGGATTATTTTCAATTTCTCAACCTCAACAACCAAATCGAAACCTAGATGGGCAGCCTAGCAACCAGATACCCCAAACCTAGCAATACTTCATCCATGGAGACCGCCTCCAAGAACATACTAGTAAATATGTTAGTCTTATACTTATCAAACCATATCTGGTTACTGGTAACTCCTTGCTGGTCTTATGCTCACTTATCAAACCAGATCCGGTCCTCTACTCAGAGTGCTATGGTTTGTTCTAGAAACTTGGGTTGGCCCCAAAATTGAATTTTTTGAATGGGTAAGCAGGGGTGATTCGAGCAGCGGTCATCGTTGCCGCAAACTGACGTTCTAGATGGGCTACAACAATTGTCGCAGTTGAGCAGTGCTGGTAGTCATCGTTGCCATTGATGGGTGCTCCAAATCAACTGCGGTGGTCAATGTCGTTGACAGAGGTTTTAGCTACGGTGACGAACATCGATGTCATCACTGACTGAGGCTCAAGCTATGGTGGTTGTCGACACTGATGAGCTTCCTTTAAGGAGAAAGGGTGGTGAAGGTTGGAGAAGAGAAATGGAAAGAAGACATTCGTCAGTGATGGGTGTTCCAGATCAACTGCAGTGGTCAATGCCGTTAACAGAGGTTTTAGCTACGGCGGTGGACGTCGATGTCATCACTGACGGAGGCTCAAGCTATGGTGGTCATCGACATTGATGAGCTTCTATTAAAGAGAAAGGGTGGTGAAGGTTGGAGAAAGAGAGAGGGGGAAAGAAGAAAGGTCATAAGGTTGGATAGAGAGAGAGGGAAGAAGAACACGTAAAATGGGTATAATTGAAAATTTGTTAACTTGTTTTGCTTATCAGGTCTTATCCTCTTCCTGATGAGAGGATAATTTTATCTAGTTAGTATAAATTGGTGTGACCCGATAACATAATACTACCATATCTTAATACCAAACACTTGATATAACTTGATAGTATAACCTGATAGTATTTTCTTATATTATCATATCTTCTTTATACGATACATCAAACGTAATCTTACTTACTCTATTATTGTATTCCAACCTGGCTGAGGAAGAATTACGAGGCGTAAAACAAAAAAAATATGCGGATTAAAAGATTAGGGCATACTATATTTATTGGATAATATCCACCATTTACGAAAATTTTTGTGTTTTCTTATTTTAAATAACAAGAAAACAGTAAGCCAAATCCTACAAAAAATTATGGATATTATAGAAAGGTGCTTTCTATAGTACCCTTAAATTTAAAAGGGTTTAGAATCCTTCCTAGTTGACCTAAATAAATTTAAACACATGTCTAACTTTGGCTTGCATTCAGTTTGCTTAATTGCTTTTCTTCTCTCTTTTGATCTTGCGTGTGCTCTCTCTTTTCCGGCCACATTCTCCTTCTGTTCCAACAATACCACCAAAATCACCTCCACTTCCCTTGTTTCACCATATGTGGTGGGTAAACATCCAAATTATGTATCCTCAATAGTAGCTCCTCTGAACCCCATCAACAAAACCACTTGGTTATTAGCGATTAGAAAATTTAAGCTTCCATTTTGCACCATCTTGTTGCCCAATGACAGTTTTACTAGCAGCTAGAAATTCAGTATTCATAGTATCCATTACCATGCTATATAGCCATGTTTCTGTTTGTATATTTTTGCACATCCTCTGTTATCTTCATAGAGCATAATTTAGGGCCATAGAGCAAAAATGGGCACATCGGCACCTTCCTCAAAATTTAAGATTATACAATGCAAAAGTCCATACAAATTTCATTTCAAATTTCTTGAAAATGGCAAAAAGATAGTTCCAAAGTCTCCGTGTTTTTTCTTTTAAGGAAAATAGCATATTTAATGTTAAAGAAAATTTCATTTCATATTTAATATTTAAATGGATTTTTGTAATTGAAAATTGAAGGAAATTAAAGGAAAATTCCAGAGAAGAGAGGCAAGGTCCATTAGGCAGCCCCGGTGATTCCGTCGGATGGATTTCATTTAGGAAGTATTCTAAACCTTTCCAAATTTAAGGATACCATAGAAAGCACCTTATAGAAATCTCGTTGATTGATACGTTAATACAAGCTTCTATATATATGTTCCATCAAATTCTAAGTTTCAGTGATTTAAGGCAATCATTAGTCATTGATTGCCATGATTAAGCCACCCCAAAGCAAATCCTTAACTGTATTTTATGCTCAATATATTTTGACTTAATTGAGCAGCTATGCCTTTTTTATAGGGGTGTCACAATTTTCTTTGAAATTTTGCAGGAGGAAACTCCAAAGGATATTTATAAGGACTCAGAAGATAGGTACCGGAAATGGTATTTTCCTAACTTTGACTTCACTCTCATGATGGTGTGGAGCAGATTCCTTATAGTAGGTGAGGAAAGAATAGTAAACGGTTCCGGGTCCAGCATTTTTGACATGCAACTAGACAAGGTAGATGATGATTGGGCTAAAGACCTCCCTGAGTTGGACTATGCAATCATCTCAGATGGACATTGGTTTTTCAGAGTGATGTACCTTCATGAAGCTGGCAAACTAGTAGGGTGTGTGTATTGCCATCAACCAAATGTCACAGACTACAACATAGATTTCCCTTTCAGAATGGCATTTCGTGCTGCATTCAGACACATCAATGGATGCAAGAAATGCAGAAGAACATTGACAGTGTTGAGGACTTTTGCACCTGCTCACTTTGAGAATGGGGTATGGAACACTGGAGGGTACTGCAACAGGACAGGTCCAGTGAGTGAGGGGGAGGTTGATTTTGGGAGCTTTGATTGGCAACTGAGGAATGTTCAGATGGAAGAGTTTGAGAGAGCAAGAAATGAGGGCAAGAAGAAGGGGCGGAGGTTTGAGGTAGTGGATGTGACTAGGGCCATGCTGATGAGACCAGATGGGCACCCTGGGGAGCATTGGGGAAACAAGTGGATGAGGGGTTATAATGATTGTACTCATTGGTGTTTGCCAGGTCCTGTTGATATGTGGACTGAGTTATTGCTGGCTGTTCTCAAGAGGGAGGCCGGGATGAGTTCTAGACTTGAGGCTCAAACCTAACAAAGTCCTATACATTTATTTAGTTATATATATAGTTAGAGAAAAATAACAAAGTCCTATACCATATACATTCTTTTTTTTGGCATATCAGAATAATAATAATGTCATTATAATCGTAATGCGCTAGCTGTGTAATTAGTTCACCTGAAGGGACAAGGGAAAACGGGGTTTTCCTTTTGCCACTTCATATATGTTACACTGAACTACACCGAAATACTTGAAACATGTATAGTATATTTCCCAAGAGGGAGCTGAAACACATCTTCCGCTTTGTTTTCTGCTTTTTGTTTTTTGTTTTTTGTCTGTTTACTGTTTAGTGACATACTTTGTTTACTGTTTATTGTTGATTATATATGCATGATTTAATATGGCTATAATTTGCGTATCTTACTTTCACAATAAGACACCTATGTCGCTTGATATGTGATGTGACTCTGCTACAACTTGATTTTTCACCTTTAGTGGAGAGTTGGACTACTACTTAAGCAATAGCTCAATTGGCTGACTGTGCATGTTTAGTAATGTAGAAAATCTGAGTAAATTTTGTAAGAAAAATGATTGGGAGTAGATACTCACTTTGAAGAATGAGAATGAATGACCCACACGGGATTTTCGATATGCTGTAAGTAAGTTGTGTTCTTCAGAAAGGATGAAGGTTCGAGTTCTGAAGATATTATTTATAGAAAATACCTAATCGTATTGTATTGTATTGTATTTGAAAGAGTTAGTTTTGCATCGATATTCTAAAAGAAAAATATTTTATGTATATTAAAATATGTATATTATATTTATACTATATGTTAACGTGAAAGAAATGTCAAATTATTATATATGTAACTGTAATATTTTTTGTGACATATAAAATATTTTATAAATGAGTTGAATAAAATTAAACATATTTTAATTAAACGAATAACATATTGATTCTAAAAAACCAAAAAAAGAATGAGGTTGAGTACTAAAATGTGTGAGAAGGGTAATACCATTTTGTTCCCAAGTCGAAGAGAGTTAGGATTTTAGAGAGGATTGAGCGGATCCATGACATGACACCTTAACACCATCCCAACTTATTTTTTTGTTGTCTACCAAAGTTAAAGCTTAAGTGTGTTTTTATAATCAATCAATTGTAATTTTAATAGAAAAATTATAATTACACCTAATAATCATGCCTATGCAATTATTATTATTTAATTTCAATACTGGCACAAGTAATGTTTTTTCAGCAACCTAAGTAAATCTTTCTTTTTGGTTAAATTCATTTTGTCCACAGAAAAGTGCTACTCACCAGTTAGTTTTACTTTTAATGGAATCATATCATGTGAAACTTTTTTTTCTAATAAAACTAACCACATCTGCTCGCGTTTATTTTTTAGAACATTGAAATCCCGTCACTACAAGACCCAAAATTTTGACCAAACCTTCGAATTAGGTGATGAGTTGAGTCATGAGTGACCCTAATTCCCTGAAAAAATTACCGTTTCTAGTCCAGGATTTGTTGGGTGGAAAAAAAACCGAAACTTGTGTACTGGTAGTAATTGCATTTTGCAGTCAGTACCAGACATCAGACTTTCGGTGCTGTGTCCCTTCTCATCCACCCTAAGCAACAACGCTTTCCTTCCCCTCCAATCCACCACTCTAACCCCAACCTCTCCTCACTTCCTCACTCTCTATTCATCTATTCCCTACACACTACACACCACACCCCATTACTCCTCTCTCTCTTTGTCTCTTTCTGATCCAAATCTCAACCCACCCCATTACTCCTCTATCTCTGTCTCTTTCTGATCCAAATCTCAGCCCACCCCTTTCCCATCTCATTCCTCATTTTTCCTCCATTTCCCCTTTCCTCTCCTAATATACCCATTTCCACCCTTTCTGTTTCCCTTGAATTCCCCCATTGCCCGTCTATTTTTTCTACCCTTCAGCCTCTTACCCACCTTCAATTTCCAATTTTTCTAACTGGGTCCCTCTCAGATCTCAGTTTCCAATATTGGGTTCTCCTCCTTCAATTTCAAAGCGCAATGTCGCAGGGCTACGCCATCGAGCTCTATTTCGACCCTGCCCTCGAAAACCAGGTATTGAAAGCATGGAACGTTCTGGCACGCAGACAAATCAGCACCCACCTTATCGAAATCGAATCACGACCACACATCACCCTCTTCTCCTGTTCCACCCCTTTCCTTCTCGAACCTTCCAAGCTCGAATCCCTCGTCAAGACCTTCGCTGCAAAGCACGAACCTTTACCTCTCTCATTCTCTTCAATTGGTACCCTCCCTAACGACAACAACGTCCTCTTCCTTTCGCCAACGCCTTCAGTGTCGCTGCTTCAGTTCCAATCGCAGCTCTGCGATGTTATAAAGAAAGAAGGAATCGAGATAGGTGCAGAGTATTGCTTGGATTCTTGGATCCCTTATTGTTCCGTTGCGCAGCAAGTTCCCAAGGTGAGGATGGCTGAGGCATTCTGTGTGTTAAGGGACTTGAAATTGCCTGTTACTGGATATGCTATGGATATTGGCCTCGTGGAATTCTCGCCGGTTCGCGAGCTCTTCTCGTTTGTGCTTGGCAACAATGTAGAGCAGCAGTGAGGTTCAATTTTTAAGCATAGAATGTAGTTTTGTGTTGTTCCCTTGACATGCTACAACATGTTGCTTGGGATTTACATAGGTTGGCTTCAATGTTGCTATTAAGTTAACTGTTAACATTATATAGTTAGAGAATTGCATTTTATATCTTTGACATTTTATTGTCTTTTCACTTCAAGAATAATTTGGGAGACTTCGTTCTTCCTGTAATTCTTTTGCTATGATGGTTGCCAGGCCGACTTGAAGTCATTGGTGTTACGCCAAGTCACTTAACTTGATAGATGGCATTTAGTTTATCTTAGTAGCTTTCTTCAGTCTGCTCGCCAAGAAAGTATATTAGTTTATCCATGTCATGAAGATTCAACTAAAGTTTACATTAGATGTGAATTGCCTGCTAACTGCGTAATGCAACCCTCCTCTTTTATCTGGGCCTTGGGACCAGCTATGTAATAATTTGCAGCACAGCACAACATAGGCAGAGTTAACAAAGTGTGTTAGTTTTGTACCAAGAAAAAAAAAAGAATGTATTATGTTAGTATTATTTTGCATTGCATACCAAGTATTATGTTAGTTTATTTAGTTAAACTTTTTCGTTTTCTTTCTCTGCATATATGCATTATGTATTGCAAGGGGGGGGGGAATACAAAGAAACTATTGCTCATTCTTTCATTGGAACTTTTGGAGAATTCTGGGTATGCTCACAATATTTGTAGGAATCATTTATGATTAGTTTCAGAAACTTTGGCAGGATTATAAAGGCAATGTTGTGAGGAGATTTGCCTTTCATACTGCTGGTAGGACTAATTGCCTTTCATACTGCTGGTAGGACTAATTGCCTTTCATACTGCTGGTAGGACTAATTGCCTTTCATACTACTGGTAGGACTAATTCAACTTCTTCTTTCATATAAAATGGTTCTACTGGATATATTCAAATCATGTCACAATTCTTTGGGAATTGGGGATACCCTTTGTTTGTCGTTGAAACTGTCTTAGCTGGCTTCTTTTCGTTTCAAGTATCTTCTAATATCAACATTTGAGCCATGGTAATATGCAGTGTTTTGACTAATTGATGCCACTGTGTTGACCTCCTAGCTTATGTATAAATGATGTGCGTTCTTTTTAGGCATTTGACACTTCTGTAATGTAAGGGTTCTTGTCTGTACATTGGGATTAGTATTATTCATGTCCATTCTGTCTTGTATTTATGAGATATTAGAAAACGTGGTAATGGACTTTGATTTGCAAATGGCATATTGCAAAGAGAAGAATGTTTGTAGAAGTTATGAGATAATATGGTTATGATACAAGAATATATTAGCATGACAATATAGCTTTTGTTGCTGTTTAATTTCTTCTACACTTCCTAACCTATTTAATTCTAAAATCGTATTGGGACTCCTGTAAAAGATTTTAATGTTAAAAGTGTTTCTGTTGTGCTTAATTTATGAAAGCAACGATTTGAAAGTTTGATGATAAAGTATATGTATATTTTTCTTTACATGTTGTCAAAATTTTGATATATGGTGTTTTTAGACATGATAACTGTCTGTGGATCCGAAGTTTGCATCCGGGTGCAGTGCAATATTTATAATTATTGTGTTTCTTTGTATTCTCGATCATAGTTGTCAAATCGTGAATTGTATCGAAAATCATTTGTTTAATTTTTGAATCGTGAATCGTAACGTATCATACGATTCAGAAGCACATTAATAAAAACTTAATTATATATTATTCTACACCTAAAACATGATTTCACATCCTTCCCCTTCTTCTTAGCCTTAGGAGCCATACAGAGTGACTGTATGAATACTCTACACCAAAAGAACAAAAACAGAGTGACTGCATGAACACTTTGCACTAGAAGAACTAAAACAGAGTGACTGCCTCTGTGTGAAAAATGGTTTGCATGAATGCCCAGTCACCCATTTAGTTCTTTTTATTAAGCCTCTAAGCCGCTTCGAATTCTCTGATAAGAATATTGGTGAAAAAAAAGGCAAAGAAAGAAAATATCACCGAATCGTAGAATCGTGCGAATCGTATCGGTGATATAAAATCACACCGATTCATATAATACATGCACGATTCAAAGCCATCTGTAATTCACCACATGATATGAAATTGTTGGCTTGCCGAATCGTGCAATTCGAATCGTGAATCGTGCGATTCTGACAACTATGTTCTCGATTCATGCATCAGTTGACAGTTCTGATTATCTAGTTCCAATTTACAGAATTGTCCAAAGTCCAAACATGTCTTTGCTTAATGATCTGTTCTTTGAATTATGATAATTATTTTCATTGACTCTTTTATGTAGCATGGTAGGGTTTCTTAATTATAGTTTTCATTCTCTCTTCGTCAATTAATTGAAATGGACAATTAGAAGCATCTAGAAGCATGTCTTTACTTATATGTTTACTGTATAACATTTAGAAGCATAAGAGTTTCAAACATTTAGAAGCATAATTATTGGGGGATTTGTAACTCCATATCTATTAATATCCTTCATCTATAAGTAATGGACAGTGATATTGATTTACATGACTTCTTTGTCAATATATGTAGCTTAAGCTACATTACAGTGAAAATGTGAAATGCGTGCTCATCATTTACGATGAATTCTTGCTTGTACAGGATCAAAAGTTTGTACTTTATCTTCATTTTGGTATGGCTTCACATACATAGTAAGATATTAAAATAACATTTTCCTTGGACTGAGGTTAGATACCATGATCTCTGGCCTGTGTGCCTGACCTTTACTTCAAGTTCATATGACTGATCATATGTTTGGTTTTTCTTATTAACTGGCTGGATAACACTGAAATAGGTCAGTAACCAATTGCTGGGCCCGAATGGTTCTATTTTTGAGTAAACTCTTTGAGTTTTGTGTGTCCATAAATTTTGGTATATTTTGACTGTTTCTTCCTCTCAGATCTTCTTCTCCTGGAAGTTGTTTCTGGTCCCTTATGTCAAATCTAATTTGCTGATGTTGAGCTATATCTAGTCTAGTAGTCGTAAGAATGGACATTTGCTGCCTATGTGAATCCCTGAGTAATGCTACTTACACAAATGCATAAATTTTGATGTGGCTGCATCTGAATAATGATTTCTAACAGGTCCCACCATAGTTGTCAAATCGTGAATCATATCGAAAATCGTTTGTTTAATTTTGGAATCGTGAATCGTTCGATTCAGAAACACATCAATAAAAAACTTAAATATATATAATTACACACTTAAAATATTAAGAAAACACTTAAAAAGTCTCAAATAAATACTTAAATTTCACATATCAGTATATCACCTTAGGAGCCATATAAAGTGAGTGAGTGACGTGAAGAATGAATGCAGATTCTGGTTGCATAGCATGGCGTGAACGAATGAGAAGTGAGTGAAGAATTAAAAGACCCTTCACTTTTTTATTATTATTATTTTAACTCGTCTGTCCTTTCAGATTTTCATTAGAATCTGTTAAAAAAAAGCACACAAATTCTTCTTCATGAATCGCACAATCGCATGATTCAATTTTTCAATTCTGAATTGGAACGATTCAAGCAATTCATCCACGATTTAGGGCAATATACGATTCAAAGTCGTTTCTGAATCGTTTGGACGATGAATCGCATTGAATCGCACAATTCGAATCGTGAATCGTACTATTCTAACAACTATGGGTCCCACTTAAACTTTTTTCTGATGAAGACATTAACAGCTGTGACTTTTGAGGGGTTGTAGTGGGACTGATTGTGTAAATAGTTTTTCTCATAAATTCCCTGCTATTGTGGGAAAAGAAGGGGTGGGGAAGGGGTGTTTGAGGATGCCTTCAGTATTTTATATTTCATCTGTTGTAACTACTCAGGAGTCAGGATGACAACTTTTCTGATTTTTGCGAGTCCAAACTTTGTATGTTCATAAATACAGTTAATGAGAATGGACATGAGAGAGATTGGTAAAAAAGCTACTCCAATGGTTTGAACTTTGAAGCATAGAGAGGCTGTGGTTGTGAAGCATACTAAAAATAGTGAAAAATCTCTTCTATGATCAAGGAGACCGGCCATGACTCAAGTTTCAGTCCCTATTGCTCTCCCTTGTTCATTTTTTTTTTCTTTTTCCGAGTTTCTGTCTGTTTTGTTGTTGCATGCTGTGTGTTAACTAACCCAGCATAACAGTTTGTTAGCTTATCTTTCATTTCAGTTAGTTAACTTATTTATATTCTTACCCTAATATGTGACTGTAAATGCCATTTAAGTGTTGCTTTAAGCGTTTTTACTTTAAATCTGTGCCAAAATATGTGAGAACTATTTTGGATTGAAAGTGTACTCTCGTGTAAAAACTTAAAAAAGGCAAGTTGTTAATTCATATAACTCATGAATTAACTCCCTCTTATATGTATAATCATCAACTTTCACATGATTGTTTGGAAACCACCAAAAAAAAAGTAACTATTTATTAACGTTTACTCCTGGATCTCTGTATGATATACAGTTGCAGATAAACTAGGGTGTAGTTTAGATTCAATCATGTCAACTAGATTAGCTCAAACCGGCACTTGGCTGTCACTCAACTAAGATATTTGTTATGATAATCATATTTCAAACAAATCACTTTCAACAAACAAAGCTTAAATATTGATGTAGACAAAAGAAGACAATTTATCTTTTAGAAAAATTACACTAACATCTCTTAAAGTTTGATTTAATTATACTTAATATTCTTCTTGTTTTAAAAATTACACTAACTTATCTTGAAGTTTATATTATCATTATATTAATCTCTCCTTGATCATTGCACTGACCTCCCTCCCTGTAAGAATGCAAACAAGAGAAATGTCAAATATAATTAGGTTAAACTTCAAGAGAGGTCAATGTAATTTTTCTTATCTTTAATGTGACTGGTCAATTGAACTTCAAATGGGTCCTAGACTCAAGCTAATAATGGAATCGCGCACCAGTTTTAAAGTTTCAAGTTCAACAACATCCTTTCGCCCACAAGGTTGCTTCACTTGGATAATTCTAAAGGAACCCACAACAGCTCCTTTCATCATCCAAGTTGTTTGGTGACACTTAACAGGGTTGCAAACGGAGTGGAGGAAAGCAGTAACATGATGTTACGAAGTATCGGTTCAAGTGTTGTATCAGTATCAATAGATTTATATCTTTCACGATTGGTCCATTTTGGTATACAAGTATTGTATTACTACAATCACTATCAAATACGGGTACAATATTGATACATCTAGCATTTTGAAATATCAGTACTTCTAAGGTTTTTTTGCTAATTTGCAAGCTTAACGACAGAAAAGAATAGGAGATTCTACAATTCATCTCATACTACATGTCTGAAGTTGCACATAATTGACATAAAAAACTCTCCGATCGTAACACGTAATGAAAATAAGGATAATAGGATTTAACATACACCATAACAGTAAACCAAGGTAAGACAATCAGTGGAGCAAGTTATTGATCACAGCAAATGGCTTAGGACTGCCAGACTACGACCATGGGTCAGAAGTCAGAACACAAAAGCGAAGCCATCTACTAAAATATTAACTGTGCTTATGAACTTTTAAAGCATGGACTTGCAACAGATGATGTCATCTATAAAGCATGAACCTATAAAGCGCTGCCTTCTACTAAAATACACAAAATTATGGATACACAAAACTCAATAGCTTACTAAAAAAATAGTACCATTCAGACCCAGCATTGGATCCTGACCTAGTCTTTTCCAGCCAGTCAAAAAGAAAAACCGAACATGAGGTCAGTCATACGAACTTGAAGAAGAGGTCAGGCACACTGCCAAGCACTTCTGAGACCATGGTATCTAACCTGTTCAAGATTTTTTTTTTTCCATATATTACGACGTATGTGAAGGTGAAGCAATACCAAATTGAAGCTAAAATACAAACTTTTGATATTCTACAAACCAGAATTCATCATAAATGATGAGCATGCATTTCAGTGTAATATAAGCTTAAGCTACACCACGTTGACAAAGGAAGCAATGTAAATCAATTTCACTCTCTCCATATCTAATAGATGAAGGATATTGATTGAAATATGGAGTTACAAATCCCAACAGTTAAATTAAACAACACAAAACTACAGAAAGTTTAAAACTCTTATGCTACTTAATGTTAATAAAGATTTAAGCAATTCAGTAACTGAGGTCATACAGACCACCAGTAAAACTGAATGATTATTTCACAGCCCAAAAGAAGATTCCAATGACCTCAATTAATTGAAGAAGAGAGAATGAAAATTATAATAGAAACCCTACCATGCTAGATAAAAGAACCAATGACAAAAATTATCATAATTCAAAGAACAAATCAATAATCAAAGAGATGGTTGGACAATTATGTAAATTGGAATTAATTAGATAATCAGAACCCAAGTTGCATATACACGGGTACGAGTACCGGTAGGGGTATTGGTATGGGGTATGACAAAATTTCTAAAAGCTAGGGTACGGGTACGACAAGATATACTATATAGAAATATAAAAAGAATAAACTATAAAGTAATTAAATCATAAGATGAATACAATTTTCATAATGTTCTAACTACAAAGTTTCAAAAATACTCCATAAAGTATTTCTAGTAAGCATAAATATATAAAGAAGGTGCATAATTTGAAGGGAGTGAAGTAGTAGTTTGTTTCATTTAATAGCAAATCAAACAACTTAGCAACAAAACTTAGTGTTTTGCATGAACCGATGACTTGTACTTGAGTGATTGATATTGGATACCTACTCATCAAGTGAGTATTGGGTAAGTACCCATGTGTGCCCAATAAGTACTGGTACCAGGGGCGTATGCGGTACATGTACGGCAACCATTTCGGAATGCCCATGCATCATAGATCAGAACTGTCGGCTGATGCATGAGTCAAGAATACAAAGAAACACTGTTTACAAATGTTGCACATGAATGCACACTTTGGATTTACGGAAAACAGCAATAAAAGATATATTGGCCATGCTAATAGATTCTTTTGTCATAACCATATTATCTCATAAATCCTATTCATATTCTTCTCATTGTAATATGCCATTTGCAAGTCGAAGTCCATTTCTATGTTTCCTAGTGGTTGATAAACACAAAACAGAATGAACATGAATATCAAATAAACAGATCAGTCGCAATTTACAGACAAAAACCCCTGCATTAGAGATGTGTTGAATGCCTGAACAGAATGCATATCATTAAGTGTGTGTTTGGATTACTGAGAGAGCTTTTGGAAGGAAAAAAAACAATTTTTTTTTAAAAAAAATTAAGCTAATCCAAACATGGTATAATAAGCTAATACCCAAGCAAGGAGGATAACAGATTGACATCAATTAAACAAAAACACTCCACAATACCTCACTAAATTTGATACGAAGTAATACTTGAAACTGCAAGAAGCCAGCTAAAGTAGCTTCAATGGAAAACAAAGGATTAACAGTCAAAATGGCGAAGTCATCATGTTTAAATAAAACCCCTTTTCTCACTTCCCAAGGATCCAGTAGAACTTTTTTATATGATAGAAGAAATTGAAAAACCAATAAGAAGGAAAGAGTACATATCCGGAGGATAAGACATCCTCCTCTTTGATCTAACAGAACACAAAAAAAGCAGTAACAAAACTCTCCACCCCTTCATCATTTCTAACAAGGAGAACCCCTGAAAAAACCCATGCACTGAAAGCCAAAGCAAAAGGCACAGAAAACGAGTAAACCCTCACTTTAGTCCCTGAAATTGTATGCACCGGTCACATTAGTCCCTGAATTTTTAAAATTGACAACTTAATCCCTGAAACCTCAAAACGTCAGTCACGTTAGTCCCTGCGTCTTTTTCCGTCAGTTAAACTTAACAGACACGCACGCGTGGCACGTTAAGTGCCAAGTTGGACGCTGACGTGGCCTCCTACCTCCCCCAAAACGACGTAGTTTCGCTTGTGTCCCAAAAAACAAAGAGTAAACACTCACTTTAGTCCATGAAATTGTATGCACCGGTCACATTAGTCCCTGAATTTTTAAAACTGACAACTTAGTCCCTGAAACCTCAAAATGTCAGTCACGTTAGTCCTTGCGTCTAAAAGATGCAGTTTTGCTTGTGTCCCAAAAAACAAATATCTCAAGAATGAAACGACACCGTATTGGGGGTTTACTCAAAATTTTTCAAATTCCCCCCAATTGCAACACTGAAATTTATTATGATGATCAACGTTCATCAGCTCCAAATCTCAGAGAAAACACCATAGCCCCTTCTACTCCTTCTTACTATTTCAGCACACCCATTTCCAAACCAGGGTTTGATGAATGGTTCTGATGCATCAACAACTTGGTCTTGTGCATGTTGTCCAACAACTTTCGCTGCTAGAATGAGAGTTGGAGAAATTAGGGGGGAATCTAGAAAATTTCAAGTAAATATTCATTTTAGTCCCTGAAATTTCGTGAACCGGTCACATTAGCCCCTAAATTTTAAAATCTAAAAAATCAACCATAGGTTTCTGGGTTTGTTCAAATCAACCACAAGTTTCTGGATTTGTTCAAATTAAAGACAGCTTAGCGTGCATATGACTCTAGTACCTTTTTTTAGATCCAAAGCTAGTACCTTTTTTTAATTGGTTTAGCAAACTCATAGGTGAAGGAGAAGTAGGGGGAGGAAAGTAGTAGAAGAAGAACAATGCAGTAGAGGGAAGAAACCATAGAGCACTTGGTGAAAGTCATGGTATGGAACTCAGATTTTGCAGAAGTCAACTAAGATGGTCGTAGGGTTCTATGAGACAATTACCCAGATTTTGCAGAGCAAACATGGGGAGACGACAAAGTAGGGAAAGAGAGAATAGATGAAACATGACTGATGTTTTGAGGTTTCAGGGACTAAGTTGTCAGTTTTAAAAAGTCAGGGACTAATGTGACTAGTGCATACAATTTCAGGGACTAAAGTGAGGATTTACTCTAACTTCGTGTGAAACTGTGTCGTTTTGGGGAGGTAGGAGGCCACGTCAGCGTCCAACTTGGCACTTAACGTGCCACGCGTGCGTGTCCGTTAAGTTTAACTGACGGAAAAAGACGTAGGGACTAACGTGACTGACGTTTTGAGGTTTCAGGGATTAAGTTGTCAATTTTAAAAATTCAGGGACTAATGTGACCGGTGCATACAATTTCAGGGACTAAAGTGAGAGTTTACTCAAAACTTATCCCATAAGGGGCATAGACAGAGACTTGTTCTTAAAAGACACGATAATTACACTCCGGCCAGATGTACCAAACAGCAGTATAAAAGACAAATCTCCACAAATAGTCCCTAAGTTTCTGAAACTAAAAAAAAAAACTACTACACCAAATTTTGCGAGCATACTCCGAACTCCCCAAGAGTTCTAACAAGTCATAGTTTCTTTGTATTTTTTTCCCGTTGCAACCATTGAGAAACACGGCAAGAGCCAGATAGAGAATTCAGAGAAAATGGGAAATGGGAAATGGAATCTGATATTTACTGAATGGATAAAAGTGTGTACAACAAGCCAATCATTTGGTTTATATAGAACAAGAGAAGTAACAAACTAATAACCAACTTGCTGACTAAGCAAACTCATCTAACTAAGCTAACTATCTCTAACTATACACTAACTATGGTAATAACATAATGCATATATGAAGAGAAAGGAAACTAAAAATTTTATTTAAAATTAACTAACATACTTTCTTGGCTGACAGATAGGAGAAATACTTGTGTAGACAACTCTACACAGTTGTATAGACTAGACAAATCAACACTTGAAGCATTGTATAGATTCCCGTGCCACACAAATATTTTAATTTAAAAGTAATAATATGTCAAATGTTGATTGTTTTAGTCTACACAAGTTGTGCAGACAAGGTAAGCTACTGGGATATACTAAAAGTTATTTTATCAAATTTGGTGTACACCAATGCCTTTGAGTCAGCCGCGCAATCGTTATAGCTAAAGAATTACAGAAAGAACTTAGTCTCCTAAATCATTCTTGAAGTGAAAACACAATAAAATGTGAAAGATGTAAAATGCAATACTCTAACTATATAGTGTTAACTTAATAGCAACATTGAAGCCAAACCTATATCAATCCCAATCAACATGTTGTAGCACGTCAAGGGAAAAAAAGTACATTCTAAGCTAAAAATTGAACCTCACGGTTGTTCTACGTTGTTGCCAAGCTCAAACGAGAAGAGCTCGCGAACCGGCGAGAACTCCACGAGTCCAATATCCATAGCATATCCAGTAACCGGCAATTTCAAGTCCCTTAACACACAGAATGCCTCAGCCATCCTCACCTTGGGAACTTGCTGCGCAACGGAACAATAAGGGATCCAAGAATCCAAGCAATACTCTGCACCTATCTCGATTCCTTCTTTCTTTATCGCATCGCAGAGCTGTGATTGGAACTGAAGCAGCGACACTGAAGGCGTTGGCGAAAGGAAGAGGACGTTGTTGTCGTTAGGGAGGGTACCAATTGAAGAGAATGAGAGAGGTAAAGGTTCGTGCTTTGCAGCGAAGGTCTTGACGAGGGATTCGAGCTTGGAAGGTTCGAGAAGGAAAGGGGTGGAGCAGGAGAAGAGGGTGATGTGTGGTCGTGATTCGATTTCGATGAGGTGGGTGCTGATTTGTCTGCGTGCCAGAGCGTTCCATGCTTTCAATACCTGGTTTTCGAGGGCAGGGTCGAAGTAGAGCTCGATGGCGTAGCCCTGCGACATTGCGCTTTGAAATTGAAGGAGGAGAACCCAATATTGGAAACTGAGATCTGAGAGGGACCCAGTTAGAAAAATTGGAAATTGAAGGTGGGTGAGAGGCAGATGGATAGAAAAACCAGATGAGCAATGGGGAATTGGGGAGAGAAAGAGAGAGAGAGAGAGAGAGTGGAGTGGATTGGAGGAGGAAAGTGTTTGTTTACAATTTTTTCTACATAGTACATTTGTTTAGAAAAATAAATGTAGAGAAAATGTGGGTTTTTTTAATAGGAATGTTAATAATATAAATTTTAAAATATCTTTTTAATATTTATTTTTTATATTTAAAAAATATTAAAAAATATTAATAATATTTATTTTTAAATTAATAATAAAATAAAAATTAAAAAATATCTAACAAAATATATTATTCGAAAAAGACTAATTAAGTCACTATAAAACGAGAAAATTGAACACAGCTATAATCAACCATAAAAGGAACAGAGATAAAAGTAAGAATAGGGAAGGCATGGCCATGTTTAGCAAGAGCATCAACACATGCATCAACTTCTCGAAACACATGATGAATAACCACTATCCAATCTTTAGAAAGAAGTTCCTTAACCGAGTTTAGAAGCCTAACATAAGGATGTCAAGGTTGCCAGAGAGAGTTAATCAGAAGAATAGCATTCTTAGAATTAGCTTCAATAAGAACTTACTTGTAGCCCATAGAATAGGCTGTTTGCGAGCCAAAAAGAATACCCAAAATTTTAGCCATGGTAATGGAACACCAACTGAGGTTTATAACAAAGCTAGAGATGTAAGCCCCTTCTTCATTGTGAATAATGCCTCCACACAAAGCTTTGGCATTATGGAAAAGAACCGAACCTTCTACATTTACCTTGATACAACCATGGGGGAGGAGGAGACCAAGAAATATAAATGGTGTAAAAAGTAAGAACCGTGAAATTAGCTCATTGAACAGCATCCAAAGCATGAAAATAACTCAAAGCAAAGTGATAAACACCATTTTTATATATCATTAATCCCTCATATTCAACATTTTAGATCTCTCATGTGCTTAATTGATTAGTTTTAGCCACCATTTATAAGTTTGAGTTCAAATTGGGCTTAGTTGTATTTCTCAGTATTGTGACAATTTTACACTATTTCTGTATTTTAAACATAACTTGAATTCTAAATATTTAAAAATTATATAATTTACTTGTAAGAAAGTTTAGAGAAAGATCTACAACTTTGATAAAGAGCTCGATGGCTGAATCGAATGTTTAGTGGGTCAGATTAGGCCACATAGTCAAAATAGAGATGTTGTCACTGGACCTGGACGATGTGTAAAGATTAGGCCTTAATTCGGACTGTAGGTGTCATTTGGAGCTGTAACCAGTGCCACTTGAAAGCTAAAGATATAGATCTTCAATTCTTATGAAGACCACTAATCAAAACTGTGACATTTTGATGGTGTTTTCACCTTTTGAAATCGGTTAACAGGTTCAGAGAATTGTAACTCTCTCATCTAAAGCTCAAATTATGCAAATAGGTGTCCAATTAAAGCTAACAGGAAGAGAATTAATCCTAAGTTACAACAGCAGTAGCAAAAGCTACCACAAAATAGTTATTTAAACACCAGCAACCACCACGAAATGAACCCCAAACTTTCTCTCTTCACCTTCCCTCTTGCTCTCCTCTCCCCTCTCTTTTCTTCTTACTTCTCTTTTACATTTCTGCTCTTTAACATTCTGTACTTTTACTTATCTGTTTGTACTTTCCATTCATGGAGAGCTAAAGCTTTGTAATAAATACTAGGGATTGAAACACTCTTGATGCTTAATTCTGAGACCTTGTGATGATTGTTTACATTCTTTTTGTTAATCAAATTTCTCTCCTCCTTCTCTTGATTCAATTGCATCTTCACCAATTGCTTAACTCATTTTGGGTGTTCATTTGATGGTTGCTTAACTATCACATGTTTGCAGAAACTAAATAGTTCATCAAATGTGTTTGATGTATCTAGCATGAATTCTGGAATGAGGTTGATTTAGGGTTAAATAGACGCTTAATCCATTTTTTATTGATAGACCAAATCCTAGGTACTTATCGAGTAGAGAATTCATGCTTGGATGAGGATTTCACATGAGATTAGGCAATACACCAAAGGTGTTTGATGAATTGTCTAACTTGGTTGAATATCGAGTTTTAGGTTGATTTAGAGTTGGATGGATACTAACTTCATCTAACATTGATTAACCGGATGCTAGATGCTTATCTAGTAGAGCATACCAAGAATCTGGTAAGCATGTGAATACGTCCATAGTGGTTAAGGATAGATTAAACTCAAGAGTTGTTGATTCCCTTGGATTGTTTGTTTTTTATCATTCTATTTACAACATTTTATAGCATTTTAATTATTGTCTTTTAATTACTCTTGTAAACCAAACCCCCTTGTTAACCCCTTAATATAATTGATTAATTAGAGTAATTTAAGAGCTGTCCAGTTACATCGCATACAACAAGTTTTGGTGAATCAGTTAACAAATATAATCTAATTTAGTAGCCTCAATAGCTATTACAAAGTATCTAGCTTTGATAGTAAGAGTCTGCACATGGACAATTTCACCTTCAAAAATAAACTTATTATGTTGTTGCCATAACAAAGAGCAAGTAGTGGAAAAAATGAGCATCCAATCTTGAAAGTGCTCCACCATAATAGTGCCATTTAAATTAATCAACAACTAAGTCCTTAAATCACAATTAAAGAAAGCATTATGGTGGGAAGCATGAATAAAAGTCCCCCAACAAACTTTGGCCGAATAGCAATCTCGCAAGACATGCAATATGAACTCATCCTCCTAGTTACAAAGATGACACCTAATATCATGAGTAAGAGGTCTTCTAGCTCTTTCACAATTTGTTAGGAGGACTTCACTAGCTGCCAACTGTAAAAAGCTTTTAATCATTAGGGAATATTGAGATTCCAAATAGTCTTAAAAATTTGACAATCATCCAAATGACCTTGATCAGTAATCATAAAGTAAGTCGTCTTTACTGAAAAAAATGCTAGTAGAAGAATGCATCCAACTCACCGAGTCACTAACACCATTGAAGGAAGGAGGTGCAATAGCTGCAACAATATCCAAAAAACTTGTAGTAAGCACCAAACTAAGTTTCGTCCAATCCTAAGCTCCTAAAAGGGTGCAAAAATCTACCATTGTGGCCTTAAGTTGAACCTTATCAAGATCCACTAAAGAAAAATCTTTTAAGGTATGAATTCTTGGAAGCCAATGATCACACCAAAAAAGAATTGATCTACCATCACCTAACCTCCAAATCAGGTTGTTATAGAAAAAAGACCACAACTTAGATATCCCTTACCATGCAATAGATGAAGATGCCTTTCTAGAAACAATAGGAATAAAATCATGACCACACCCATAGTTGGCTCTCATAATTTGAACCCAAATAGAATTTGAACAGTAAATTAAACCCCAACATAGCTTCATCAAGAAAGCTTGATTCATGTGTCTAGTAGACTTGAAACTAAGGCCACCCTTGGCTTTCGACTTGCAAACATCATGTTATCCCATAAGATGAATCTTCCTACCATTTTCATTAGATCCCCAAATGAAATCCCAAAAAGTGTTATCAATCTTATCGCAAATAGAGACAGGGAGAAAAGAGGTTTACATTGCATATATGAGAATAGAAGAAAGAGCAGATTGGGCAAGAGTGAATCTGCTCACCAAGGATATATAAACTATTAGTTTTCCAACCATTTAGTCTACAAGCGACCTGATCAATAATGTATTGAAACTTTTGGTCATTACACCTATCATGAAAGAGAGACACCCCCAAATATTTACCAAGATCCTCAATTAAACAGAAGCCAAAAGCATCACTAAGTTCAACTCTCTTAGAGTGGCTGACATTATTGGAGAAATAAATGCAAGACTTAGCATTATTAATTTTCTGGCCAAAGCTAGCACAAAATAAATCAAGAATACCTTTAATAATTAGCACCTGGCTAAGAGAAGCATAGACAAAAAGTGTCAAATCATCAACAAAACAAAGATGAGAAATCTTTGGATGATTCCGAGAGATAGTAATAAGATCCCAAATATTATGCTCAACCGCTAGAGATATCAATTGAGATAAAATTTCTTTGCATAAAACAAAAATATAGGGAGATATTGGGTTGCCTTGTCTAATACCTCTTAAAAGAGAAAAAGATTGAGTGCACTCACCTTTCCAAAGCAACTACATAGAGGTGGAAGATATGCAGTTCCAAAGAACATTAAAAATGAAATCCAAAATACTAGCATCAACCAAAATGTCTCTGATAAAATCCTATTTAATTCTGTCATAGGATTTTTCAAGATCAACTTTTGATGGCCATAAAATCTTGTCTTACCTTTTTTGTTTCGCATAGAATGAACCACTTCCTAGCTACTAGAATATTATCGACACTCAATATGCCCAAAACAAAACTGCACTGAGTAGGAGCAACTAACTTCCCATCACATTTTTCAACCTGGAAGCAATACTTTTAGTGATAATTTTATAGCTAACATTACATAAACTGATAGGACGAAATTACAAGAAAAATTTAGGACTATCCACTTTAGGAATAAAAGATAACAAAGTTCCATTAGCCCCCCCTTAATTAATGTAGAATTAGCAAAAACATCTCTAACCCAATTACAGACTGAATGCTTAACAATATCCCATAGAGAATGGTAAAAGATCACATGAATCTCATCCTGACCAGGAGCTTTAAGACCTCCCAAAGAGAAAATGGCTTGACAAATCTCATCATTATAAACCTCCTGATTAAGCATGATAATATCTTTTTCAACCAAAGGAGGGAAACATCCTAAGACAGCAAATTTAGAATAAATCCCATCATCAACATAAATATTAGAACAAAACTCCACTCCCATGCTTTTCAATTCAATTGAATCCTCAATCAAAATATCATAATTAAATTTAAGAGCCCGAATACGATTTCTCGCCTCCTAGCTATAGTCACCCCATGAAAATACTTCGTAATTTTATCACCAAAATTAATCCACTTACATCTAGACTTTTGTTTCCATAAAATTCTTCTTGTATGAGAACATTTTCATATTCTCACTATAAATCTTTTTGCAGTTTTTAAAGAAATAAATTACTAGAAAAAAATAAACAACGATAAATACCTTCAAGTCTAGCAACTAGTTTGTGCTTCCTCCGGTTAATATCACCAAACATCTCTTTGTTCCAAACCTAAACATCATTGGAAAATTTTGAAATATTATCCATCAGGTTAGACGTACTAGACCAGGACCTATGCATGAGCTGATGAAAATCTTCATGAGTTAACCACGAGGCCAAAATCTGGAAAGGTTTAGGGCCTAAAGGATGCTCATCATCAAAATGCCACTTCAACAAAATAGGAACATGATCTAATTTAAATTTAGGCAAATGAAGAACATGAGCTTTAGGAAAAAGATCCACTCACTCCAAATTTGTAACACATCTAGCCAATCTTTTCTTAAGAGAGTCCTACTGCCAAGTGAAGGGTTATTCAACAAAGCCCAAATCATTAACAGGGAAGTCACACTACCTCTACCTTAATCCAAGCTAGAAAGGACATCACTAATCTTCTCCAATGCATCAACTTCCCTGAATGGTAGAAGCAATATATTCAAGAGCATGCCACAAATCCTGATGGGGGCATGAGGACTACCATAAATTGCAGTAAAAAATCATTCTAGCTCATTATTGAAAGCAACTTTCATATGAACATATTGGCGAGGAGACTGGAAAGCAGAAACATCACAAACTGAATTTTGCCATGAACATCATATGCCACTAGAAAAGCCTACACCAACTTCCAAATAAAAACCATCAAAGTTAAACTTCTTAATCAATCTGTTAGCTTTTACCCTACTAACATAAGTTTCAACAAGAACCACAAACTAAGCTTTATACCTGGTTACCAAATCCTTCAACAAAAAAGCAAAACCTTTACTACACCCCCTTTACAATCCCAAATAAGAATATTCATGAAAAAAATAAGAAAATAAAAAATAACAGAAAAGATTCCAAGCAAAAAAACCTTTTACACTCCCTGGGAACTAGTCTCATCCACAACCATATGACTGACATCTTGATAATCAGGAATTGTTTGAGCATTCTCTTCCTTATCCTTCGTACAAGAGTCCCTGGGGTCTAAAGGATTTGTAGCCCCACCTAAGATTTGCTCTTCTCTATTATGACATTGGAAAGAAGCCAAATCTTCATTCGTGGGACCAAAAGACTGAGAAGAGCCTAAAACATCAACAATTTCACCATTTTAGTGCCTATGCCACATGCCATTTTGCATTTGTTTCATAAGCTCCCATATTGGCCTATGGTCAGTCACATTGAGGATAAATGTAGATGAATTAACATTCATTAATTGCGGGTACGTCTCTACAGGGATCGAATTCTGGAGGCTAAGCTTTTGGGGCGCTGACTTACGAGTCTTCTGCATGGTTATGTTATTTGACACATGACTGAGCTTATTCTGGTTGGACATACTACGTGAAGTAGAATTGGGATGCTTGTTTTGTTTTCTAGCATACCCATTATAATTTTGAGACAACACCTTAGTAACTTTAGGTTCATTTTCTTTTACCACGCCACTCAAGGGTTGACCTGTAGGCACCTCATAATCATTTTCATCCAACAGAATCTCATATCAAGAATTAAGGGAATTTGATTACCCAATAAATGCTTTATCCATTCCAGGATTCTTACCCTTCCATCGTTGCCTTTTTTTCACAATCATCCAAGGGCCAAAACAGTTAGCATCGTCCACAATGCAAACTTAACAATCCCATGATTAGCTCCATTTGAATTTAAAGCTGCCTCGTTAAGGACAATAACTTCTGTAATAACATTTGCATGATTCCTGGCTACATTAACTGCATCACAATTCTACACCATCTCTTTCCCCATAGAAGCACTACTCATGGCAACTGGAGTTGACTCCACCAAAATATGAAAATCAACACACTGATTAGCCTTATGCCCATATTTCCTATATTTGAAATAAATAAGGTGGAGACCTTCATATTCTATTTTGAAGTCTTTACCCAAAGCACGAATGCATGGTGCCAATTGCCTTCTTAAATCTAATTCAACACAAATTTTGGCAAAATGACCCCAAGAATACACAGAAGTATGTTCATCAATTTTTAACATTGTGCCAAGCTTCGCACCTGCTGTCCAAAGAAACTTTTAATTGTATAACTCCACAAGGGGGTCTAGAATATGAATCCAAACAGCGATCTTTTTGACTTCCTAATCCATAGGCTCAAAGAGAGGCCTCCATCTTTGCACTAACAAGTAATGATCAGCCACGAGCCAAGGTCCTTCGAAAAAGGCATGCTTGTAGTCCCCTTCATTATCAAAACGCACCATAAAAAAGTCTTCATTCAAATTAAGAACTTTTATTGTACCCTTCCTAGCCCAGATTCTTTGCAGCCATGAGTTCATAACACGGTTCCCTAACCTCTTTCCCGTAACCTTCACGATGAGACTATATTGCCAAGTTTTGCACCACTCCTCATAGTCTACCAAAGACACCTCAACAATGGGTTTTGGATCAAAAGGACAAAGAACTTCTTCAAAAGTCTCATCAATAGTATCCAAAGATACATACTCTTCAGCCACCATCTTAACTATATCCTCAGGATTTAAACCATGCATGATCCCTTCTCTAGCAATGACCGAGTCTTTATATGACATTTTGGGAGACTCCACCAAAGACTGCCCACCATCCTCCTTAACTTCCATATTTTCATCTTCCTTTGGAACCTCAACTTTCAGAGTATCCATCTCCACAGTTTCACCATGGACCTCTTGCATCTTTACTTTCTTTGTAATCTAAACTACTTGATCTTCTTCCTCTGACTACCTCGTATCGCCAAACTCCTCAGACATCACTCACAAAGACCCATTGTCTCTTCTCTAAAATATAGGTTGAAACATAGGAAGCATGATACAAATATGGGGTATAATTACGATATGATACAGATATGTTTGATATAATAAAAATTTTAAAAAAATTTAAAAGATATATAAATGAAATTGAAAAGTAACTAAAAATATGAAAATATCTTATAATAGTGACCTGGTTGAAACGTTTGTTTTATTATGTAAAAATAAGTAATATAAGAATAATTAATGTAATAAAAATTATGTGTAAATATAATACTTTTAAGTGTTATTGCAAAATGTGGCAGCGGCACACTATGGAATGTTTAGTGTCTGTGTCTGCAATTGCAAAGATGATACGTTCTGCTAAAGTTTTAGTTTCTTTTTTCACCCGCAAACCAACCCTGGACTAGAACATGAAATGGCTTTCTTTCGGCACAGTCAAGTCCATGTCTAATTCTGAGTTAGGGGGAAATTTTGGGTATCTAGTACTATCTACCCATGGACAGTAAGAGCGAATTATTATCATTTGAAGAAGGGATAAATTAAGTTTGTGATGCAATTCCTGGTTTAGTAATAGATTAGTATGTGAAATATAAGTAGGTATATAGTTATGGATTTGAATATCAGTTATGCTAATTTCTTTATGTTAGGATGTAAGAAATGTCGTTATAAATCTCTTAATTTTAGTGTAGATGATTTATTTTTTATTAGATCAAGAAAGTGAATAATCGAAATGCGTACAAACAAATTTAAACACAACCTCACTACAATTCAAAAGAAAAAGAAAGTTTGTTATGGTAATCGGCCAGTGACTTAATTGAGATTGGCTTAAGTCTTCACTAGTTTACCATGACGTTGGAAGCTTTTCATAAGATCATATATCCAAAATTCCAAATGCTTACATCGATTACATAATTTGGCTTGAGAGTATTATGATTACTTGGCTTAAGTCTTTACTACTTGTATGATCATGACGTTGGAAGCTTTTCACAAGATCATATATCCAAAATTCCAAATGCTTACATCGCTTACGTAATTTGGCTCAAGAGTATTATGATTACCACATGATCTTGACTTTGTCATTTTACCTTATCTAATTAATTTTGTAAGCACAAACTTCCTTATGATATCATTTCAAAAATATAAATGGTGAATGACCTTTTGATATGAAATTTTCAAACAGTTTCAAATGTGAAATGTTCGAATGATACATAAAGTTTTTTTTTTAAAAAAAGAGTATAAATAAATGATAGTATGGTAATATTTTTCAAGGCTTGAATGTTCCAATCAATGAGTAGGCAACCCTTACAATGCTTCAGCCAAAAAGTGGAACATCCATGCTCCAGCTCATGTGAATAATTGATTTACGGTAAAAATTCATGCAGGGCTGATATTGTTTAATTGTGACCCATGCTACAAGTTGTGGAATGCACATTTTAACAATTCAAGCTAACTTCCTCATCTTATGTAAAATTATCTCTTGGTTTTGCAACCTAAAAAAAGATTAACTATTATTATTTATATATTATATAAAATACAATCCATACTAGTAGGATCAATTGCTTACCACTAGGCCAAAAGTTATAGATGTTAGTCAGGGCGCAACTTTATTTTCTTATAGTGGCAGTGCATAGTCCTACGTCTATAACGTTTTACGGGTGGACATGAAGGGCTTTGTAGCTTAGCACACACTTTGTAATTATAATAATATTAACTTGAATTGTATCGTGCATGAGCGATAGGTTGAATTTTTGTCAAGCTCTTTTGATATACGCCCATACATATATGCGAGTCTTAGAGTGATTGCTGGACTCCTATAAATCCAACACATACAATTTCATACAATGGAATGTGTTAGTTATTGATGAATTCATTTTCCTCCAATTCCTACATGAGGTTTATCTAATATATTTAAATCATCTTTAATTTAATTTAAATAATATCTACTAAGAATTGCTTTAAACCGACTTTCACTTACTTATTTTTATCTCTTTCAATATCACTCATGAAATAATCAAATCAATCCTTCTAATTCTCAACTAACTTTGTTTGTTGAATAACGGTGCATAAACATGCATGATTTATATTTGTTACACTCATCTATTTATCACAGAGTTCAACCAAACTTAAATGCGAAACTTACACGTATGGTAATGAAAAAATAAATGTAATTATAATAATATTAATTTAGATATAATGCTCAATTAGATATTTGTAGAAATTAATAAAAATATAATGACATACATATATATACGTAATGATATATCATTATATTAAACAATCAACTTTGTAATTATAATAATATTAACTTGAAAATTGGTGCATGTGTGATTTGTAATAGTAGATTCCAATTCATAGTCACTATGATAAGAAATAAAAAAACCACTTTATCTACTATATCTAAATTATTGAAACATGCAAGATTTGAATTTTAATTATAATAAGTGATGAGAATCAATTTGAAATGCAATAAAATAACTGTATTATAGTCTTAAGCAATAAAATCAATTTGTATCGAAAAGTTATGAACTTTTGATTTCTAAATTTTTATACGTGTCAATTTTTGTACGTGTGATGAAATCATTTCCCTCTAATTCTCATATTATTCTTATTGAGCTTTATGTACTATATCTAAATTATCTTAAATTTAATTTAAATAACATTCACTAAAATGCTTTAAACCAACTTCTCTCCAATTATTACATTGTTCTCACAGAGCTATTTACTATATATAAATTATCTTAAATTAAATTTAAATTTAATTTAAATAATATCATCAATAATCATTACACAAGAATTTCGTAAAGATCGTAAAACGTTGAACAATAAATGTAATCTAAAAAGCTTTAAATAATATCTTAAATTTAATTTAAATTTAGTTATAATAACTTCCACTGAGTGATTCTTATCTATTTCAATAAAACTCATCAATCATTAAATTAAATCAATCTCTCTAATTCTCAACCAACTTTGTATGTTGAGAACAAGTATGCCATTTTTTTCTTTAGAGAATAATAAGTTTGACATTTAATTGGATTTATTATTGTTCAATACTCAGTAAGATTTGGATTTTAATTATATTATAATTTTGATTATCTATAATATATATTTTGGTATATCTATAATATATAAATATTATATAAAAGATAGTCGATGCAAGTTTCACTTATGACATGTGATAATCATTGGTGAACTATGAAGCATAGACACATCGTTTTTTAGGCGTATCCACGTGTCGGACATGGACACGGACACATGTCCAACACAAGGGATGTGCATACGACACATGTGTCCTATGTGTTCGAATATATCAGATTAAAATGATTATTTTTACAAAATATGTCTCAATTGCCAGTACACATCTCGGTCCCTCACATGGACCTACAATATCATATTATCGACACACTTTCAATACGCCTTTAATACGTTCGACCCTAGAGGAATTCTTAAGTAAGGTTTCTATTGTAAATTTATTCGCACACACTTGGACACGTCTAGGATACAATTTGAATATGATCCATTAATATTTAAAAAAAAATAGTTTCCGTGACTAACGTCTAATTAGTAAGCTCGTAACCCATTTATGCTCAATCACATGACTGACGTCTCAAATCACTATTTTCTCATACTAATATTTTAAGTTTTATCTTTTCACACGTCATTATTAAACTTTTAAATTTTATCTTTTCACACACTAGTATTTTCATCTAACCCTAAATAGGGTTTCTTCACAAAACAAGGTTCTTACTACCAATTTGCTTGTCCTCTTACCTAGAGAAGAAAACAAGCAATGGAGCTCCATTGAAACTCCTTGAAATTTCAAATTCATCACCACCACAAACCCTAGAAATTTCAACATCATCAAACCAATACCAAAACTTGAAAAATAAGAAATAAATGGTCACAAGGAAACCTTAAAAATGAAAATTTAGGAGAAAATAAGCCTCACACCACTATTCTCTTTAGTTATTTTTTTTGAATTCACATGTACTTATATATAGTTAGTTTTATTAAGAGAAGTTGATTTAGAATTTTTTTTTAAAAAGATGTTAATAGAAATTATGCTCCATATTTTTTTGTGGAGGGACTTACTAGGTAGTAAATATTAACACATATGACATATATTAAGATATTGTAAATTTTCAAATTTATAGAAATGATATTAATGAATTATAATTTTTTTTTAAATTTTATAATTATATATATACATAAACCAAGTTCTTTAATTTATTTTAATATTAATTTATATATATATATATGTCTCATATTATTCTAGTTAATTTTTTGAATGCATGTACTTATATATATATATATAAGTTTTTTTTTTATAGAAATTATGCTTCATATGTCTAGGTAGTATCATATATTTATTGTAAATCTTTAAACTTATAGAAATGATATAAATGAATTATGATTTTTTAAATTTTGCAATTATATATATACATAAACCAAGTTTTTTAATTTATTTTGATATTAATTTATATATATATATATATATATATATATATATATATATATATATATCGTGTCTTATAATTTTTTAAATTTAGTGTGTCCCCATTTTCGTATTCGTATCGTTTCCTGTGTCCATATTATGTTTAGTGAATAGTTAGTGAACTTATTTCCTCCAATTCCACTCTAATTTAATGGAATTTAAAATTATCTAAATAAATAAATAAATCAGTATAAATTTAAATTAACTAATATTCAAAATTTAAAACTTTGATGGAGATTTAACATCAAAATTATATTTTTCAATTACATATATTTTTAATTGTTTAGTTAACCAATTGTAAAAATTTTGATAGAGCTTTTAAAATTTAAATTTAAATTATCATCTAAAGTATCAAAATAGCTAAAGAGTTTTATCATATATAATTTTCGATCGTTGATAGAAATAATTTGAATTTGTTGGTATATATTAGCACATGATCCATCAGTACGAGAGTATAATCTTGCCACTTGAGGTTACCAATAAATTAGCTAGCAAAATGAGTTCTTTTTGCTGAAACTCCCTAAATTTAGGTAGATGAAGCCCCAACTATGCTTCTAGTATTTTGAACTGCGAAGTAATAGTCATAGTTAGAAACAATCTATAAATCTATAAATATTATATAAAAGATAGCTGATGCAAGTTTTACTAATAACACGTGATAATTATTGGTGAACTTATTTCTCTCCAATTCTCACTCTAATTTAATGGAATTTTAAATTATTTAAGTAAATAAATATTAATTTTAAATTAACTACTATTCAAAATTTGAATCTTTGATGAAAATTTAACATCAAAATTACATTTTTAATTACATATATTTTTAATTGTTTAGTTAACCGATTGTAAAAATTTTGATGGAGCTTTTACAATTTAAATTTAAATTATCATCCAAAGTATCAAAAGAACTAAAGGCCTTTATTATGTTAGAGATAATTCTAGATAGTTGATAGAAATAATTTGAATTCATTGATATATACTAACACATGATCTATGGGAGTATTACCATGCCACGTGAGGTTACTCATAAATTAACTAACAAAATGAGCTCTTTTTGCTTAAAATGATTTAACATCAAAATTACATTTTTTTTAATTGTTTAGTTAACTAATTGTAAAAATTTTGATGGAGCTTTTAAAATTTAAATTTAAATTATCATCAAAAGTATCAAAAGAACTAAAGGGCTTTATCATGTTAGAGATAATTCTAGATAGTTGTTAGAAATAATTTGAATTCATTGATATATACTAACAAATGATCTATGGGAGTATTACCATGTCACGTGAGGTTACTCATAAATTAGTTAACAAAATAAACTCTTTTTATGCTAAAACTCCTCTAATTTAGGTAGATCAAGCCCCAGCTATGTTTCAAGTTTGTTTTAGCATTTTTTTTAGTGAAAAGTGTTTTCAACTAACTTATGCATGATCCAGTATTTTGAACTGTGAAATAACATGTCATCTCATCGTTAGAGATAATCTATAAATATTATATAAAAGATACTGGATGCAAGTTTCACCAATGGCACATGACAGTCAATGGTGAACTTATTTCCATATGATTCCCACTTTAATTTAATGAAATTTTAAATTATCTAAATAAATAAATATCAATTTAAATTAACTATTATTCAAAATTTGAAACTTTGATGGAGATTTAACATTAAAATTACATTTTTTAATTACATGCATTTTTAATTGTTCAGTTAACTGATTGTACAAAATTTTGATGGAGCTTTTAAAATTTAAATTTAAATTATCATCCAAAGTATTAAAAGAACTAAATAGCTTTATCATGTTAAAGATAATTCTAGATAGTTGATATAAATAGTTTGAATTTGTTGATATATACTAACACATAGTCCATCTGATTGTGGGCGTATTACCATGTCACATGAGGTTACCCAATAAATTAGCTAGCAAACTGAGCTCTTTTTGCTAAAACTCCTCAAATTTAGGTAGATGAAGTCTTACCTATGCTTCAAGATTGTTTTAGCTTTTTTTTTTTAATGAAATGTGTTTTCAACTAACTTATATAGGATTCAATATTTTGAACTGTGAAGTAACTATGATCATTAGAGATAATCTATAAATCTATAAATATTATATAAAAATAGTCGATATAAGTTCCATTGATGACATATAACAGTCATTGGTGAATTCATTTCTCTCTAATTCTCACTCTAGTTTAATGGAATTTTAAATTATCTAAATAAATAAATAAATATCAATTTAAATTAACTACTATTCAAAATTTAAAACTTTGATGAAGATTTAACATCAAAATTACATTTTTTAATTGCATATATTTTTAATTGTTTAGTTAACCAAGTGTACAAAATTTTGATGGAGCTTTTAAACTTTAAATTTAAATTATCATCCAAAGTATTAAAAGAAATAGAAAGTTTGATCACAATAATTTTAGATAATTGATAGAAATAATTTGAATTTATTAATATATATTAACACATGATCCATTTACGAGAGTATTACCATATCACGTGAAATTACCCATAAATAAGCTAGCAAAATGATATCTTTTGCTAAATCTTCTCAAATTTAGGTAGATGAAGTGTAACTATGCTTCAAGTTTGTTTTAACATTTTATTTTAAAGAAATATATTTTCAACTAGCTTATGTAGATTTAGTATTTTAAACTGTAAAGTAACGTATCATTATCATTATTAGAGACAAACAATTAAAAACTTCAAAATTTATATTTTTATGTCAATTGTTGTAATTTTTCTCACATTTAAGAGACTATCGATATATCAAATGTTTTGTATTAACATTTCCCCTGCTTATTCGGCCCAACCCCCCTCCCCCACCTACTAACTCCTGGACTCTCCCAACCCCCACCCTTCACCTACTGGCCGTTTCCCCACCCCTGTCACTGGTGCTAGAAGATAAATAAGTTCCTTGGCCACGTGCGTTGTGGGTGGGGGGATTTTTTTATGAAAATGAGTTCCTTGGCCAAGCCAAAACTCAATAAAGATCTCACCCACGTGTGTTGATCAAAGGCTGACACTGATATTGTGACTATGTTGGCTTGGCCACCTTGGTGGATCTGGGAGAGAAGACTATAATGGCAGAGTTATAATTTTTCAGCGTCAGCCTTTGGTCTCACTATTGATGAGCGAAGAAAGTTGATTTTTCACCCATTTTATTTTTCCTTGTTTTCTTTCTTCTTATTTTCTCGGGAACCAAATACTACTTATACTGAAAAAAATATATTATTTACATAAAAAAAAATATTATTTATGTCAAAAAAAATATTATTTATCCCGAAAAAAGAATACTATTTATATCGAAAAGTACTATTTACATATTTTAAAATTATACAACTTTATAAATAATACCAATTAAAATTATATCAATCAGTTTTTATATTTTTTCATAAATAATCATAGCGTATATTAAATTTTTTTCTAAAACTATTACTTGTTGAAAAATCTTATAAATTTTAACTATAATATTTATATAGCTTATACAACTTAAAAAAATATCGAGTTTTCTAAAATTATAATTGTATTTTTTGAAAAATCTTATAAATTTTAACTAATAATATTTATATAATTATATAATTTAAAAAATTAAAGGTGATCAATGATAGTCTAAAGTAATGTATAACCAATAACAATAATGATAATAATATATAAAAAAAAATATAACACTAAAATAATTTAAAAAAATCTAAAAAAAAAATCAACTTTTTTCTTGTAATTAATCTAAATTATTAATTTATTTTATAAATAAATTAATGACTTAAATTATAAAATATATGATATACATTCCTTTAGTGGGTGTATATTAAAATGACAAGAACCCTTAAGTTTCACTTTAGTAGTTGGGCTTCCACTAAGTCTCAATAGGCCTATTATATATATAAAAGATGAGGAGGGTTAAAGAATATATTCTCTATCATATCGTTTTTAATATATTTTTTATTAAATTATTTCATATATTAAAATAATATTTAAATTTAATTAATATATAATTAACTTAATTATTTTGTAATTAAATTTGAATATTATTTTAATATATAATATAATTTAATAAAAAAATATTAAAAAGAATGTGATAAAAAGTATGTTATTATTACTCATCGTAAAAGATAGTATGGTAATATCGACCCAAATCACATGAATAAACTTATGAAGTCAGCTAAGCAAAATTTGACTTGGATTGAATAGGATATTGAAATAGACTAGAATTTAAGTTTGAGCAACATAAATTTAATTAAAAAAACCAAGATACAATCCATTAATTAAAAGAAACACCAAGACACTAATACAATCGTTTAAGAAGACCCAAATACAAATTATAAATAGGTCCAGTAACTGAAAAGATAAAACAAATTGAGGCTGTTAAGACAAACAGATTAATTGGGAATACGAAGGTAGAGTGGGATGGGATTGTGAGTGTTTGGGGATGAGTCCCAAACAGAGAAAGCACTAGAAGAGTTCATCCACTTGTGTGTCATTTCTGGGTAGTGACGGTCAATCACGTCCTTCAGGCTCTCCGTCGTTTTCACCCATTCCAGCCCCTTCGTGGTGTATGACTCCTCGTTGAAGTTGCTTGTGAAGAACCTATCAGCCTCCAACCTCCTGCAAATTGGGTGAAGTGCAAATCCATTACCCCAATTTCCTTTACAAAACTGCTTCAACAAGCCCAATATAATAGGATAATAATTACTCGCCTTTTTTCATATTAATTCTTCACTTTTTACTCTCTACTCATTTTATAGACTATTTTATTATGAACTGCTTAAATCTACCATATCCTATGAAGCAGCATTAATACTTTAAAATAGTTAATAGTAATATCAATATGTACCATATACTTCTTAAATATTTTTAGATCCTTGTAGTTTATATATTTAAATTATTTTTTGAATTATTGTACTAATATAAGTAGAATATTATAATAATTAGATAAATGATAATATTTTATTATGTTTATAATAATTGATTTGACTTATGAAACATTGTTGTTTTTATTTTAATTTAAAACTTGTATTTTTATGTTAATATTATATTAATTTTATATGTCATATTTTAATGATATTTGTATTTTATAGTTTTTAAAATTTATCATATTTACATATCATTGTATCGTATCCATATCTCGCATCTGGATTCAAGCTTCCTATTTCATGTATCCGCATCCCGCATCTAAATTCAAGCTTCCTATTTCATGTTCAAAACTTCATGAAGTTTCCTAACATAGCTTACAAATGTAGAACTAGTACAATTGCTGGGAGTAGTATATTAAGCCTGGGTTGGTATAAACATCAGTGAAAGAAAGGTGTTTTTACCTGGACGCCATGAGTAGAAATATTATAAAAGCTGTCTCGCTGATTGCAAAACCCTTTATCTTCTTCTCTGCCATTAGACCCACCAGCAGATCAAGCTCTTCAACATCATCACCGTACACCTCTTCCAGTACTTGAATTGCTTCCTTGTCATCCGTCAGATCTTCCCATTTGGAGATGGGTATCAACAGTAGGGCCCTCCTGAACTGGTTGTATCTAGCCACACTCCTCTCTCTATCCCTATAAACTGCACCATTATTATATCATATTATGGGGTTAGTTCCAAATCACTTGCACATAAAATGGGAAATCATCTTAAGATGAAGGGTTGAGATTGGTTCATCCTACTTTCAAGAGCTGGTAGGTCCACATGATCAGGCCTTTCTGTGCCATCTACATTCTGTGGAATGAGGTCCCTAAGCCACACTGGATAATTCCAAAGCTCTAGTGCCCCACAAGCTTGGTGACCCATTGAGACCATTTGCCTCGCAACCCCTATATCTGTTAAGGCCTTTTCTCCTTGCAGTCCAATCAAATTCTTCATAGGAATCCTATAATACCAAGAGAGATTTTTATTTTTATGTATTGAGAGGAAAAATAATTTTTTTGAGTAGGTGCAATGCAAATATGAAATATTGCAACAGAAAAAATAAGTTGTGGTTGGTGTAAAAAAATTGTGATTATACTCTTTGATTAATGGTGGAGATTTGTTGGGCCCTGGGGTGGCAGATATGTCTCTCAGCTGCAGGTTGTCTGGTAGGAGTGAATGCATTCTATAAACACTCACAAATTCCTCAGTTAGAGAGTATGGGACACCGTGATTTTCTGGTCTCTTCATGCCCACCAATCCTCCCAAGGTGGCTCCTCCAACATGCCCAAACGTGTCCTTGAATTTCTTTCCCAATAATCCATACCTAAAATCGAAATGGATTATTATTATTTTTTTCACCATGGCATAAATTAATACAATGGACAATTGAATAATTTAAATTTTATTTGTTTTAATTTGAGATACTGGAAAGAAAGCCCGTGCCTATAAAATTTTGGGTAAGAATTCCTTAAAAATTAAATCCAATCAAAATGATGAACGTAGAAAAAAATGATGAATATATAATAAATATTTAAATAAGTCTATAACTTGTGTCACAAATTACATGACTTCATTCACTAGCTAGTTTCTTCTAAGTCCATACATTTTGGCTTTGACTTGCCTTTATTTGTAAAAAATTAACTAAAATCTTTAGGAAACGTTATTTTTTCTTTTGGTATAATTCCTCTAGTGTACAGAAGCTGCATTGAAGTTTAATTAATTTTGAGTTGTGTCAAGTAGAATTATAAAAGTATAAAATTCTTTTGTACTAATTTTTTTTCATTTATAAGAGTTGAATTTAAAACTTTACTTAAAAATAACAAATACCAAATTACTTAAATCAACCAGGCGTTAATTTAGGAAACATTATTCATATAACAGTTGTGTTACAATTTTGCACAATAACAAGTTCAAATGGTCATACTTAATTGTTAATTAAACGCAAATAAAACTATTTGTACAATTAGATGTCAGTTAATTTGGCTTACCCTTAAAAGTGAGGCTTAAAAATTTAGGAATAAGTTTTATATAAAGAAAAAAACTGTATGAAAAATTCATCCTAAAATTTTCATCCCTAGTTCCCTACTTTTATGAGTGTAGCAAACAAACTATAGAAATGTAAACGTATAGTATGTGATGTTCTAGAACATTGCAAATGTAGTCTTACCAATTGGCGCGCATGCCTGCAAGTAAAGTGTCAGTTTTAAGGAGCTCTACAGTCCAATCAATGGTGTGAACCTTTGCAATCACAGCTGAGGTCACCAATCTGGCATGGCGATAAAGTTTTTCATCTTCCAAGTGTGGGTACTGATTCTGATGAACATTGAAATGGGGATAAAAATAGTTAGTTATTGTCACTGTTTCAAGCACATATTTTATATGCACACTTGCTAATATATCATCTCATCTAAAATTTCACAAGATGTTATTATGTGAAGAAAAAGATAAATATAAAAACTTTAATATAAAGTCTCATAAATTTTAAGATGACCTCACTATTTAAATCTTTATATTTATATTTCTCTTCATATGATTGTTATGTAAAAATTTTACATAAAAAAATTTATTATCGTATTTTATGTGAAATTTTCACATAACCTCGTTATAGTTCATCTCCACCTTGCAAGTGAGTAACGTAAAAACCCAATCTATGACGAGTTGAAAATAAATGGGCTAGAACGAGTTGACCCACATTTTAAAAGTACCAGCAAAATAACAGTTTGTGTCTGCACCACTTTAGCTCATGGATCTGTAGGCCAGCTCGCGGGCCAATGTTTTGTTTTTTTTGTTTTTTCCTTCCTAAGCTTTTATTTTACTTTTTTTTTTAATTTTTTCTTTTCTTTTATACTTTACTTTTGAATCTTATTTAGATATTTCAGTCATTAAAATTATTTGAGTTTGAGAGACTTTTCTTTTTTAAATTATTGAGCAAGAGAACTACTTGAAAAAAAAGTGTTAAAATAATATTTAATAAAAAAAAACAAATATTTAACGAGTTGGTGGATTAGCCCTGCAAGTTAAATGAATCAAGTTTGTAAGTCTATATATACCTTGAGAGCATCACAGACTGCGTTGTGCTCTTGAACGAAAAGGGCCTGCAAGGTTGAGACACCAGCCCAACTGTTCCGCATGTCACCTGTGATTGCAGTTCCATCTTCGTTATGAAGAAGGTGGCCATCTCTGGATATCTTAATTTTCCCATCTTTGAAAGTCCTCACTTTCTTTAAAACTTCTCCATTGCTTCCATATATGGCGCTTCCATCCCTTTTATTATACATAAAAGCCATTGAAGTGAAAGTTAAAAGGTCTTTTATTATACAACTATTAATTATCAACTAAGAGTTTCATTTGGCCAGGAGAAATTATCCTATATTCTTGAAGCATTACATGGAATTATATTTATTTTGTTCATATTTTAACATTTTAATAATAATTAATGATAAAATTTATTATTAAATTATATATTTATTATTTTAATATTATTTTTATATTTTAAATCTTAAAATATAAATAAAATAAACATAATTTTACATAACACTATAACAACATATAATAATTTTTTTATTATAATCTACAAGCATATAATAACTTCTGTACATATTAGTACTTTTCATCCATAAAGTCAAAGATATGTAATTAAACCACATCTGTCCTGTTCTTATTATGGTCCAACCAGGAGCAACTTTTGAGACGTTCCGTTAAAATTATCTAAAATTCCAATATTTTTATGTGTACGCAACGTTCCAATGCTCTACGGAAAAAATGATTTTTTTTATAAAGTAAATAAATAAAATTGTATTTATCTTTAATTTAATATAAAATATATTATAATCCAAACTTATTAAAATTAAATAATAAATAGTACATGTTTAGTTATTTATTTTAAAGATAAATTTATTTTAAAAAATACTTATATAAATCTTATTAACACCATTTATGCAAATTAACTTAATAAATAATTAATACATTTTCACATTTATTAGAAAATAATTAAGTGTCATAAAAATTTATAATTATTTAAATATTAATTATTTTGGTGTATACAATTATGTACACTACTACACAAGTATTTATCTGACGACCGTCATCCCATTTGATGCACATGCACAAGGTCGTTGAGGAAATACAATTCTAATAACTACGGCTGCATCTAAGATAGATCCTGCATTTAAGATGAGGTCCATCGATGATCCCTTAATTTTAAGCCGTTGGATTAAAATATCTTTAAATGGATGGTTTAGATTGTTTACAAGATAAAAAATATTAATCCTCCTAATTCATTATCTTAATAATTTTTTTAATTATTAAATAAAAAAATATTAAATACATTTTATATTCATAAAATATTAATTATATTTAATTTTTTATTTTTTATTAAATAAAAAATTATTTAAAAATATTTTAAAAGAATATAACAAAACACTTAGTAACATACATGTTAAATAGGTAAACAACAAAAAGTTACAATAGAACAGAGGAAAGCCACAGAAATAGCAAACAAAAACACAATAGAAGAAACACTACTACAACCAAAAATTACCAAGCCCCTTCACCTTATCATCTGCAACAACATTGAAAATGGGTAACTAACTCAGAAACTCATCAAGCCCCTCAAAAAACCCAATCCCTTCAATATTATACTTAGCATGTCCAACACAGCTCTCCTCCTTGAACTACCCAACACAGCTTTTCAGACTGCAATTGTATTGCTAAACCAACCAAACAAACTGATTGTCAATTAAAAAAACACTTCCTTTTCTCCACCGCTCAACTTATTACAGTAATGTTTGTATGTCCATATCAGTCCCATTTATGAATTACTTTTTCTTTTTTAATCTAAAAATTCACCAGTCATAAAAATTTTGGTCGTATTGTATATTTTTTTTATATTTTCATGGTATTAAATATATTTATTTTTCTATTTAATATTAAAAAAATTATTAAGAATATATTTTTAAAAATATAATAAAACTCTTTAGCATTAATTTTTACTTACTTCCTTTATTTTTTATACTTATATAATCACTCAAATTAGTTATTATTTGGTATGTATAAAATCAAAATCAAACTAATTAGTGGTTGATTTCTTTACTCTGATTTTAAACTGAGTAAACATATTGCTGATTATTTAATCTATTTTTTGGGTACATGATTATTTATTCTTTTGTGTTTTTTATAATATTCCTCGCTTCGATAAGTGAGAGACAAATTTTATACAATGTAATTAAACATCTAAATGAAAACTTTTTTTAATAATGTTATTTTCATATATATATATATATATATATATTTCCTAATTAAATTCAAAATCACGTATTTAAAGAATTTAAATCATTTCTATTTGAATCAACACAAATTGATATATGATTATTTACTCTTTAAGCATATGTAAGTTGATATGATAATTCTTATATCAAAATCTCTCTTTGATCTTTTTTATTTAGGTGAAGACACAAATAATTTTCGTATATGTATAACATAAATAGTGTGCAATCATGGAAAGGAAAATACAGCCTGCTGGAATTTCTATTTACGATTTTTCCTTAGTAAGAAAAATTATTGCGTGAGTCCATTATTGATTTCCCTTTTTTTAAGCTAATAGTAGATATCATTGCTTATAGCATAATATATAAAATTAGAAATAGAAATCTTACCACCAAGGTGTTCGGATGTTTGACGCTCCAGTCTTGATCTCGTAGAAGCCAGTGGGAAATTCCTTTGTCTTGTAGAACTTGAAAGACTTGAGTGGGCATTGGCTTGCAACTTCTCTTGGTGCAGCGAGTTCAATCTATATATGACAATTTTCGAAAACATATGTTTTTTTTTTAATTATTCCACTCTTATTTTTAACAAAAATGATGATATAGATAATGTCATAAATAATTCAAAAACAAAGTTCTAATTTTTTGCTAGCAATGTTGAGAGACTAATATTATTTTTGAAAACTTGTGTGTGCTTTTGTATATATAAAAAAATTATTATAAAAAGATTTGTTTGATAGAATTGTGTAAGATATAAAATATTAGGATTTGGATAGCAAAAATCGAACTATTTGGCTAAAGTAATTCTTTGAAGAGTAATAATAACACAAAAAAATAAAAACACTTTCAAAATTAATTATTCTTATAGTAATTATATTGAGAGATTTTTAAGTGTTCTAGAATATGATATTTTTTATTTTATATTATTTGATATGTGTCGTATTAATAATACTATTAAAAATATAATTAATATGAGAAATAATAATAATTTATAAAATTAATATAAAACATATTAAATAATACATAACAAGAGATTTAAAAAATTTCTCTTACTCTAAAATCATGAATTTTGCAAGTGTATATGTACCTGGTTGGTGTCCTCCAGGTGATCGATCCAATCATGTATCATAAACTGAATCCAAGAAGCTGCTATCATATTGAACTGCTTCCCTGTATCCTTGTACGTTCTCCGGGCCAGCAGTTTCGTGGCTACCACTATTGGATCTGGCTTCAATAGCTGCAGACAACCATGCTTCCAATTTCAGCAGTTTGAAAGGGACATAAGAATAAGCCAAAAAAGCTCATTTACATGAAACAGTTGAAAGTCACTTTCTTATCCTTTTTTTCACGTCCAAATTATATTAGTTTAATTTTTAATAGGTTTAATCAATTTTTTAATCCCTATCAATATACTCATTTCTTGTTTTTAATCTTTATAAAAAAATTATTTCATTTTAATTTCTTTAAATTTTGAAACAGGTTAAATTATTCCTTGAAAGAGATATACAACAAAACTAATTTTATCTATCTCAAAATTTAAAAAATTAAAATAAGATAATTTTTTATAGAAATTAAAAATAAAAATAGATATATTTACAGACACTAAAAATTAACTAAACCTTTAATTAAATAGCATAAAAACTTTGTCAATCAAATTATATATGCCGAGGTTTTGTGGACCTTGTTTTTCTGATCCACAGGGAGAACATTTCTGCCAAAGAAAGACCCTTGGCTGCCAGCAACTTCATTGAAGGGGTCATTATATTCTCCATCAGCTGTTCTGAATGGAAAATCAGAAGGGTTGAACCTAACCCCCTTCGGCGATTTCCCAACGTTGAAGAGGTTGTACTCCTGGTGAAGGTGCCGGCGAATGGCCAGGTAAATTAGGCCTAAGAAAACAGGCAAGCGGTGCCATATCCCCAACTTGTCAATGGAGTGTATAATCTGCATACGCCATGCAAAAATGAGTATATAATGCAACAGAAATTAAACTAGGTGATGAATATATATGTAGAATATTATTATTAAAGTAACAAGGACACTAATTAGATGAAGAGGGTATTGTACAATGAAGAGAAATGCGTCTATGATGGTCATCCTGGCGACTGCTTCATGGAAATCTTTATGGGTGAGTTGGTGCATAACTCTTGTAACAAGAGCTCTAATGGGATCCATTACTACAGACCACATGGTTGCTTCTCTTGATGACACAATTAACACAGCTAATTTTGATGAAATATGCGTATGTATATGATTTAGAGATAAGCTAAGGTCGCATCTGTATTTATAGACGCTAGCGCGAGAGATTTTTCTCTCAATTTGTGTCTCGTGGCTAGAACAGACTGGCCATATCTGTATTTATAGACGCTAGCGCGAGAGATTTTTCTCTCAATTTTGCTTCTCGTGGCTACTTATATCATATTTTATAATTTATAAACTTTACTCTATCAATGTATATATATTATATTATATTCGTATCTGGTATCGATATTCATGCTTTCTAATAAAATAAAATATAATGTAAAGTCTGTCGCAACCGGGATCGCGACGGGACGACCAAAAAAGATAAAATCAATGGAGTCGCCACCAATGTTTATTTAAATTGGAAAAACATTAGAAAAACCCTTTAATCGTGAAAAAACTGGTCTTTTGAAAATGAGTTTGAGTCGAGTCGACATACAGATAGGGAAGGTGTTAGACTTATACCTTTTGCTCCAAGAACGGTACATCTTATGTTAGTTGTGCAAATTTTAATAATATCAAATATATTTATTTTAACCCTCTAAACAAAAGACTTTGTAATTATTTATTATTTTTTTATTTTTTTATTTTTGAAAAGAAATAAAAGAAACAACCAAATTATGAAAATTTATTTTTTTGGCTTAACAGAAATGGATTTACTGCTCCTACGTATCTCCCGGTGTAATGGAGAACTCAAAGTCACGTAGTTCTTTAAAAAATAAGTGTGTGTTGGTTGATTTTTAAATTTTTTAAAAATGATTAGAAAATTTGAATTAACAAGTCGTCGCGACTCGCTTAATCAAATTAAGGATTGAATAGGTGAAGCTCACACACGCTGTAGACGTCCACCCATCGATTATCAAATTTATCACGAAAATTAAAAAAAAAAGATTTTGAATCTTTAGCGATTTGTTTTATAAAAAAATGAAGACAAAATAACAATTTAGATCATCAAGTTTGTCGCAACTAAAATGATCACAAGGGTTAGCAATAGCCGTCAACTCAAATAACCCCAATTTATTCTTGAATTAATTTTAAAATAAAAATTATAAAAAATAAATTAATAAATAAAAAAAATCAAACTAATAAATGAATAAACTAAAATGAACAACACTTATATATAAAAATATACAAAAATAAATAAATAAATAAGCAAGCTTACCTCCAAGGCGTAAAAATGCTACTTAAAGAAGTTAGTGCACAGAGGTCCCACGCGTCTTCTTCAAATCAAACCCTGAAAAGTAATTTACTAGCAAGAAAAAAAAGTTTTACTAAAGTCTCGGGCTCTTATACTTAGTATTAAGCCCAAGTAAAAAAAAAATTTACTAAAGTTCTTGGGCTCTTATACTTAGTATTAAGCCCAAGTGTGAAAATTTTTGGATGTCAAAACCATTGAGAAGCACCCCTTTATATAGGAGGAGGGGAGGGAGAAGGAGCTTGACTTCTCCAATGTGGGACTTAAACACTTTAGTTTTTTCAACTTTTTTCCTTTTTTCATTTTTCATTTTTGTTTTTTTTTAGAATTTCATTCATTTTTCAAGGTTTAGAAATAAACTTCATGGACAAGATTAAGTGTTCATACATTGATTAAGTAACAAAAATAAAAAATTTATAGACAAAATTGGGTATCAACAGCTGCCCCCCTTTACTTTACATTTAAACTAAATGAAAAGCAAAGGAATTGATTCAATTTTGTCCATGAAAATTTTATTTTTTTTTGTAACAAAAATAAAAACAGAAAAGGTAAAAAGCTTATGGAGTCGAGTATCCGCCGAAACTTGACAAAAAACTCAAAACAGAAAGGACACAAAGCTTGTGGAGTCGGGTGTCCACTGAAGCTTGACAGAAAACTTAAAACAGAAAAGGCACAAAGCTTGCGGAGTCGGGTATCCACTGAAGCTTACAGGCAAAAAGCAAAAAGCTTACGGAGTCGGGTATCCACCGAAACTTGACAGAAACTTAAAACAGAAAAGGCACAAAACTTGCGGAGTCGGGTATCCGCTGAAGCTTGACAGAAAAGAAAAATGTGACGGCACAAGGCCCCTGCTTGCTTTGGAAGCGATGGGTACGAGGACCCAAAAACTAAAAAGCAATGGGTGCGGGGACCCAAAAAGAAAGACAATGGGTATGGGGACTCGGAAACTAAAAGACAACGGGTGCGGGGACCCGGAATTAAAAGACAATGGGTGCGGATACCCGAAAACTTAAAGACAATGGGTGCGGGGACCCGAGAAACTTAAAGACAATGGGTGCGGGGACCCGGAAAAGACAATGGGTGCGGGGACCGGAAAAAAAAAGACAATGGGTGCGGGGACCCGAAATTAAAAGACAATGGGTGCGGGGACCCGAATGAAAAGACAATGGGTGCGGGGGACCCTTAATTAAAAGACAATGGGTGCGGGGACCGAGAAGCTAAAAGACAATGGGTGCGGGGACCGGAATTAAAAGACAATGGGCGCGGGGACCCGAGAAACTAAAAAAAGACAATGGGTGCGGGGACCAGAATTAAAAGACAATGGGTGCGGGGACCGAGAAAACTTAAAGACAATGGGTGCGGGGACCGGAATTAAAAGACAATGGGTGCGGGGACCCGGAAAAACTTAAAGACAATGGGTGCGGGGACCCGGAAACTTAAAGACAATGGGTGCGGGGACCCGGGAATTAAAAGACAATGGGTGCGGGGACCAAAAACTTAAAGACAATGGGTGCGGGGACCGAATTAAAAGACAATGGGTGCGGGGACCGAAAGCTAAAAGACAATGGGTGCGGGGACCGGAATTAAAAGACAATGGGTGCGGGGGGACCAGAAACTAAAAGACAATGGGTGCGGGGGCCCGGAATTAAAAGACAATAGGTGCGGGGGACCGGAAAATTAAAGACAATGGGTGCGGGGACCGGAAAACTTAAAGACAATGGGTGCGGGGACCCGGAAACTTGAAAGACAATGGGTGCGGGGACCCTTAAAAGAATTAAAGACAATGGGTGCGGGGACCGGAAAACTTAAAGACAATGGGTGCGGGGACCGGAATTAAAAAAGACAATGGGTGCGGGGACCGAAAAACTTAAAGACAATGGGTGCGGGGACCCAGAAAACTAAAAGACAATGATTTTGTAAATGCATGCGATGCTAGAGATGGTGCATGATGCAATGGATGATGATGCAATGGATGTGATGCTTGAGTACAATGCATGTGATGCCTGAGGACAATGCATGTGATGCTAGAAATGATGCATGATGCAATGAATGCCCTACTGTAGGGATTCTCATGAGCAAACTGAGTTAGCAAATCTTGTTTTTTGCTTTTTTTGGTTTTTTTGTTTTTTTGTTTTTTTTTATCAGAGCTTTGGTTTCGCAACCCTTAAGGACTTTTTCCCACAGCAGGATCGCAATTGAACAGCAAAATTCATTGATTGGCCTTATGATTTGTCTGATGATTCTTACTTTTCTCATCAACTCTTGTCAGGATTTCATTGCGTTTCCCATGACTTTTCGAGATTGTTAAAGCAAATCCAAATGCTTTTACCATATTGTCACATGTTTCACATCTCAATATAAAACTATCATAAAAAATGCATATTAAATCAACAATGGGTTGCAACAAAAAGGGATTATCATTATAGACAGAAAAAGTACAAGAAAGGCAGTACAAATGGAACTCGAATTGAAAAGGTTTACAAAAGAAATGTTGAAGGGGAATTTTCCAGCTCTTCGAGTGATGCTCTCTTGAATGAACAATGCTAATTTCCCATGTGCGCAACCTTGAACATCCCCTTGTCTGTTTTGAGATATGATTCGACCCAGCTTTTACATATTGGGAGTGTCTCCCGATAAGACTTCGTATATTCAAACCGCCCGGCTTGGCCCGGATACTCTCAAACTGCCCCAATTTATGACTTGAGGTATGTTCACTTCTCCTGGATGTGTCAAGTACCTTTTTTAACCCTAACTTTTGCCTAGGTCGCTCTTCCGAGTTTTCAACCTAGCGGGCCGCTCTAACTTTTGCCTAGGTCGCCTTTTCGTGTTTTCACCTAGCGAGCCATTTTTCTTTTCCTTTTTTTTTTTTTTTTTTAAGCATAGTACATTTTGATCGCATCTCGAATTTATAGGAAGTCGTAGATCTTCGCCATCCATGTTTGTGAGAATCAAAGCTCCTCCCGAGAAGGCCTTTTTACGACATAAGGTCCATCATAGTTTGGAGTCCATTTTCCTCGAAAATCCTTTTGAATGGGAAGGATCTTTTTGAGTACTAAGTCCCCTTCTTGAAATTGTTGAGGACGCACCTTTTTCGCATAGGCCTTCATCATTCTCTTCTGGTAAAGCTGACCATGACATAATGCGGTTAATCTCTTTCCCTCAGTGAGGTTCAACTGATCAAGTCGAGTCTGGACCCATTCGGCTTCTTCTAGTCCTGCCTCCATCACCCTTAATGAGGGGATTTCCACTTCAATAGGGAGTACCGCTTCCATTCCATAAACCAAAGAGAAAGGGGTTGCCCTAGTTGAAGTACGAACGGACGTGCGATAACCATGCAAGTGCAAATGGTAGCATTTCGTGCCAGTCTTTGTATGTTACAACCATCTTCTGGACGATCTTCTTGATATTCTTCTTTCTTTGCCTCAATCGCCCATTCATCTTAGGGCGGTAAGGTGAGGAATTGTGGTGCTCAATTTTAAAATTCTCACACATCTCTTTCATCATCTTATTATTCGATTAGTGGCATTATCTCGTAATAATCTTGCTTGCAAGCCATAACGACAAATCAACTCCCTTTTGACAAACCCGACCACTACATTCCTAGTGACATTGGTATAAGAAGCGACTTCGACCCATTTAGTGAAGTAATCAATTGCAACGAGAATGAAGCGATGTCCATTTGAGGCCTTTGGTTCAATGGGTCCTATGACATCCATTCCCCACATCGAGAACGGCCGGGTGCCGTTAAAACATTCAAAGGTGCTTTGGTGGCATGTGAATCCTATCGGCGTATGTCCGGCATTTATGACACTTTTTCACATAGTTGAAACAATCACTCCATTGTCAACCAATAGTATCCCACCCTTAGTATTTTCCTTGCCATCGTATGCCCATTTGCATGAGTTCCAAAAGAACCTTCATGAACATCCTTGATGATCTTCTCTGCCTCCGTCGCATCAACGCATCTTAGCAGCACCATATCATGGTTCCTTTTGTAAAGCACTTCCTCATTTAGAAAGAAACCCATTGCGAGTCTTTTGAGGGTCCTTTTGTCATTTTCTGAAGCATGTGGAGGGTACTCTCTGCTCTTGATGAAGCATCTGATGTCATGATACCACGGTTTCCCATCTGGTTCCACTTCTATCATTTGACAATATGCCGGTTGGTCACGACTTTCCATTTTTATAAGCGGCAAGTCCCTATCCTGACTTACTTTGAACATTGACGACAATGTGGCTAGGGCATCAGCCAACTGATTATCTTCTCGAGGATATGCCGAATGTAACTTCGTCAAGTCATTCAATCAACTCCTTGATGTGGGCATGATAGGGGATTAATTTGGCATCTCGAGTTTCCCATTCTCCCTTTAGGGCGATGGATGACCAAGGCGAGTCCCCATATACCTCAAGAACTTTTGCCTTTGAGTCTCTCTGCTTGGATTCCCATGGCACACGCTTCATACTCAACTATATTGTTTGTACAGTCGAAGCACAACCTAGCAGTGATTGGGATGAAATTATTTTCAAGGGAAATCAGTATGGCCCCAACTCCATGCCCCAGTGAATTGGAAGCTCCATCAAACAACAAAGTCCATTTTTCTTTTTCTCGAGGGTTTTTCTTCTCTCGAACAAAGCCATTACATCTTCATCGGAACTCACACTTTGCATAGACCCATAATCTTCCACCGGTTGACTAGCCAAGAAATCGCGCAGCGCCTTTGATCGCTTTTTGCGTGACATAGACAATGTCGTATTCGATAGCAAAACTTGCCGGCGTGCAATCCTCCCAGTGAGGCGGGTTTTCAAAGATGTACTTGATCGGGTCCATTTTGGACACTAACCAAGTGGTGCAACACAACATGTACTGCCTTAACCGGTGGGCTGCCCATGCCAAGGCGCAGCATGTGCGTTCCAACAATGAGTATTTTGCCTCATAGTTGGTAAACTTCTTACTCAAGTAATAGATGGCCTGCTCTTTTTTGCCAGTTTCATCGTGTTGTCCCAGTACACAACCCATGGATTCATCCAACACAGTCAAGTACATGATGAGAGGCCTTCCTGGCACTGGAGGTACCAAAACTGGGGGTTCTTGCAAATACTGCTTGATCTTTTCAAATGCCACCTGACAATCCTCATTCCACTCTACTGTCTGGTTTTTACGCAACAGCTTGAAGATCGGCTCACATGTTGCAGTCAACTGGGATATAAACCTAGCAATATAGTTCAGCCTTCCCAAAAACCCACGAACTTCTTTTTCAGTACGAGGAGCTGGCATCTCTATGATTGCTCGAACTTTGTCTGGATCAACTTCTATCCCTTTCTCGCTAACCACAAACCCCAAGAGCTTGCCTGATTTTACCCCGAAAGTGCACTTAGTAGGATTCAGTCTGAGCCTGAACTTTCTCAACCGTTCAAAGAGCTTTTGCAGATCGGTTATGTGATCTTCTTCTGTTTTTGACTTTGCAATCATGTCATCCACATAAACTTCTATTTCTTTGTGCATCATGTCGTGGAACAATGCCACCATCGCCCTTTGATAAGTTGCTCCGGCGTTCTTCAATCCAAATGGCATCACCTTATAGCAAAAAGTTCCCCACAGAGTGATGAATGTGGTCTTCTCCATATCTTCAGGCGCCATCTTGATTTGGTTGTATCCCGAGAAACCGTCCATGAAGGAGAAAAATGCATGTTGAGCAGTGTTGTCCACCAAAACATCAATGTGAGGTAGAGGGAAGTTGTCTTTAGGGTGGCCCTATTCAAATCTCTATAGTCAACGCACATTCGCACCTTCCCATCTTTCTTTGGGACAGGGGACGATGTTAGCAACCCATTGAGGGTACTTTGCAACAACGAGGAAACCTGCATCAAACGCTTTTAACCTCTTCTCTAATTTTTAGTGACATCTCTGGCTTCATTCGTCTCAACTTTTGCTTGACCGGAGGACATTCTGGTTTTAAAGGCAATTTGTGCTCAACTATGCTAGTATCTAGGCCAGGCATATCTTGGTATGACCAGGCGAAAACATCACAATAATCAGATAAGAGCTTAACCAACTTGCTTCGCTCATTTTCTTTCATGGTAGTGCCAATTTTAACTTCTTTTTTATCATCCTCTGTCCCCAAATTAATCGTCCTCGATTGGCTCTTCATGGGGCTGAATTTTCTTGGCCTCTTGTTCCATTAATCTCATTAGCTCAGGAGAGGGTTCCCAATTGTCCTCATTATCCTCATCAACATGATTAACGGGATGGTCAAAATCATATAATGGGGTCATAGCACTATCATTTTCAAGAGAGTCACTTTCAGATCTGCATTTATTGGTGTCAACACAAGTAAAAAAAAAAGGGTAATGAATAAAGGTTAATGAAATGGTTGAGCAAAAAGCTGAAAAAGGGAAATAGAAAGATAATCTGAAAATGCATTTATTGATAGTAAATATTGAAATGAAAACATGTGAGCCCGCTTTCACAACACATTATCCTAAAGCCTTGGGCAGAGCTAAAGGATTAGCATTACAAAATTACTTTGAATCAATTTCACAAGTCATGGGAAAATCAACGCTCTCCCAATTGTTGAGTTAACGCGTCCGGGGAGCAAGGGTACACCAAGTTGACACCATGATTGATGAGTTGATCGTCTTCGATGGCGGTCACTTGGTTCGAAACACTAAGCCCGCACTTCGAAAGTTTCGTCGGATGTCACGATGGGGATCCTCTCGCTTTAGGCTCCCGATTTTCCAACCTAGCCAACCTCCTCTCCCTTTTCTCTTCTAGGACCCTTCTTTTATGTCTCTTTGGTGGGTTTATATCCTAACCCAAATCTGTCTTTGTTTTCGCAGGTGCCCGAAATTCACAATGCCTTGTCCATTCATTCCTAGTCCTCTTCCATATCGATATCCTTTTCCAAGCATTACCTTAGCCATCATCATGGATGCATTAGATGGCTGAGGCTTCAGACCTCGAACTCCTTCTTCCACATAGGTGGCATTGACAATCTCTAGCGCTTGGAACGCGATTTCAAGAGCTTCTTCTGCAGCTTCAATATAAGGAGTGTCCAATGGCTTACTCACCAGTAGGTCCTCTTCGCCAAAGACAGTAATCATCTTATTATCAACTATGAATTTTACTTTTTGGTGCAAGGTAGAAGGAACAGACTCCAAAGAGAATGAATCCATGGTCGTCCTAAAAGACAACTGTAGGATGGCGTAATGTCCATCACTTGGAAGAGTATATTGAAAGTACAGGGACCAATCTGAACTGGTATTTCAATCTCCCCCATGACTTCTCTTCTGGTGCCATCGAATGCCCTTACTATCATCGTGCTTGGTTTCATGCAAGTCCCATCAAAAGGCAGCTTGGAAAGGGTTGATTTTGGTAACACGTTCAAAGAGGAACCATTGTCAATGAGCACTCTAGCCATTATATGCTTTTGACATTTGACAGAAATGTGCAGTGCCTTGTTGTGCCCCATTCCTTCAGCTGGTATCTCATCATCAGTGAAAGTGACATAATTATCAGCAGTAATGTTGCCAATAATACCACCTAACTTGTCAGCTGTAATGTCATGGGAAACATGAGCCCTGATTCAGAATTTCATTAATACTTTTCTCGTGCGATTCGGAATTCATCAATAAGGACAAAAGTGATATCCTTGCAGGGGTGCGATTCAGCTGATCTACCACTCTGTATTCACTTTGCTTGATAAACTTCAAGAACTCACAAGCTTCTTCATCTGATACTTCTTTTTTGTACTCATTCGCCTTTTTCGACCTTTCTTTTTCTTTTGCTTCGTTCCCAATGGAAGTCTCCCTTCCTCGACCTTGCCTTTACGGTTCCCTTTTCTTCTTCTTCTTCTTGGTCTTTCGCAGCTCCTTAGGAATGTAGATGCGACCACTCCGGTCACTCCCCCAATCCCCGATATATTAGTAACAATAGAAGTCGAACCGGATGCAACTTTCGACCGATCATTCGTGGGATTGCTTCTAAGGACCTCGCACATTATAATTCCATGGCACGGCTCGAGTGTCCTTGAAGGGAAAAGGACCGGGAACTTGAATGGTGATAGGTTTCGGGCCAAGGGATGGCGCATATGCAGCTTCAAGATAATAGATAACCAACGGTTTGATAGCGGATTTGCAATGGAAGGGACAAGAGAGTTTACGGCTTCGACCTTCTTGCAATTGTGGAATAGCACACTTATCCACCATGTTTACGCCACCATTGTCACCTAAGTGACCTATTTGCACTAATTGCATATCCATTAGATCTTGGAGGATTTGTCTCGAACTCACCACAATCCTCAATAGAATGCCCTACATTCCCGTGGAGATTGCACATTATTTCACCTTCGTCGCCCTCTTTCTCCTCAATATGAGCTTCCATCATCCCAAATTTACACAGTTCTTTGAAGATAATCCTCATGGGGGTCTTGACATCTGTCGCTTGTCTTATGAGCTGCTGGGCAGAACACTCCCCTATAGCATTAACTGTGGGATTCCCGTGGTTTGGTAACGGATTGTGACCCACACTAGGAGTATTTGTCTTGAAATTCAACCACTTAGCATCTATTAGGTCTTGCACCTTAAACTTCAGCGTTCTGCAATTCTCTGTGGAATGGCCTGCAGCCCCGCATGGTAGTCGCACTTGGCATTTGGGTCAAATCCTTTAGGGTATGGGGGCTCCACCGGCTTCATCGGGCAAGGAGCCAAGAGAGAGTTACGGATGGTGGGGTAACGTACTTCGGTATAAGTCATAGGGATTGGGTCAAGATGTTTCCTTTCTTGGCTATATGGTGGTCTTCTTTGGTTTGTGTTTAGGCTTTGGGTCCATGGTTGAGCTTGTTGAGGTGGTAAGGTAGGGGGTGTCTGGTATTGATTAGGATATGGCGTTTGGTGAGGCCTCATTGGGTGATGAGGCTGAGGATGAGGAACATGTGAAGCGTTGGCGACATGGGGGTGATACGGCTGGGGATATGGAATTGGTGGAGTAGTGGGAAAGTACGGGTGGTAAGGTGCGAAAGGAGTTTGGAAGGATGGTTGATGGTTCACAGGTGTTTGGCTATATCCGCCTCGGGTGGAGTTTCTTTGGTCGAAGGTAACAGCATAGGTTTCTCCCTCTCTTTTCTTCCCCATCGGGGGCCTTTTGGCGTTAAATGTTCCTGTTGAACTTTCAACGATTTTCCCACTCCTCATTCCTCCTTCAACTCTTTCTCCAATGATGACCATGTCTGAGAAATTTGATGACACACTCCCTATCATTTTATCATAAAAGGGTGATTGCAGAGTGTCAATGAACGTAGCCACCATTTCTCTTTCCGTCAATGGGGGCTCTACTTGAGCAGCCATTTCTCTCCATCTCTGAGCATATTCCTTGAAGGTCTCAGCATCCTTCTTAGCTATGTTCTGCAATTGTAGTCTATCCGGTGCCATATCAATGTTATACTTATATTGCTTCAAGAAAGCGTCGGTCAAGTCTTTGAAACATCGTATATGGGCACGCTCAAGATGCGTGTACCAATTCGAAGCTGCCCCAGTTAGGCTGTCTTGAAAGAAGTGGATTAACAGCTTGTCATCGTGAGCTTGTGAAGCCATCTTGCGGATGTACATGGTTAGGTGGTTCTTTGGACAAGTAGTTCCCTTGTACTTGTCAAAATCTGGGACCTTAAACTTGGGAGGAATCACCACATTCGGGACAAGACAGAGCTCTGAAGCATCCAAAAGACCATAGCCACTTGCTCCTTCGATGGCTCGTAGTCTTTCTTCAAGAATTTCCCACTTCTCCCTGGACTGGGGGTTTTCCACAGAGGAATTCAACGGGTATTGTGGCATGATGGTGGGAACAGAATGTTGCCCCAGTGGGGTTCCACTGGCATGTGGTTGAGCTGCACTTAAGGAGTTCGAAGCAGGCATGCTGCTGTCCGGAGGATTGGCAGTTTGCGGTGGTACAGAACTGGGATGGAGACCATATGGCGGGATGAAGAAAGGGTATGGGTGTTGTGTTGGCGGGGACTCGTTGTTATTTGACTGAGTGGCTTGATTTTGGGTAGAGTTTGAGGGATTTGGAGTTGGGGACACTGTTGGCATGTCATTATTGGGGGAATTAGTGGCTAATGGTGGTATATACCCTGGAGGAGGCCATATGGTGGAAAAGGCGCCCCTTGGTTTCCCCGTGAACCGCGACCGAGGGTTGAGTGGTGCCGTTTGGGCAAATGGTGAGCGGCATCGTAATCCCTTGAGGATTAAAGCCTTGGTATTGCGGGGGAACGCAGCAAAACCAGGCGGGCAAGGAGGTGTGGCCGGATGTCCTTCATTTGTCGCTGAGGGATTCCCATCTGTACTCCTTCTACTCTCCATGGACTGTAACATTTCCAACATCTTGGACATTTGCTCCCTGAGCTGGTTCACTTCATCCCTCAAATCTTGCGTCTGCTCTATCTCATCCATGATCTTTGCTTGGGAACGAGTCCTGTAAGGGTGTCGTGGAAGCTGTTTTCCTGCTATAGTGTCTACTTTTCTGCTCGAGGAAACATGATGTGATTATTAGTATTGACTAAACCAAAATGACACAATGTATGCAAAGTATCATGCAAATGAAATTTTTTATTTTTTATTTTTAAGAAGAATGCTATGAATGTCATGGTAATGCACAACAATGATGTATCTTTTTCTTTCCTTTCCTCTTTTAGAGTTAGAAACGCGATGAAAATGGAAGATGATATCTTTTATGGGGATGTAATGCAAATGCAAGATAATGTATCTCTCTCCTTTTTTTTTTTTATGCTAAGAATGCTATGAAAATGCAAGATAATGCTTTTTTTTTTTTTTAGGAATGTTATGAAGATGATATTTTTTGCTTTTTTGATGCTAGGACTGTCATGAAAATATACAATGATGTTTTTTCCTTTTTTATGAATGCTAAGAATGTAATGAAAATGCAAAATGATATATCCCCTTTTTTAAAAAAAGGAATGAATGACATGAGAGATAGGTGAATAAAAAGAGTTAAGAATGAAAATGCTATATGAAGTATTTGTCTTTTTTGAAATTTTTTTTTTTATACAGAATGGTGCATGGATGAATGACATAAGTGATAGAGATGAGGAAGTTTTTTTTTTTTATCTTAAAAAAAAATAAAAGAAAGAAGAAGAGAAGAAAAAAAATGCTAGAAATGATAATGCAAGATAATGTATTATATCTTGGAAATGTCATGAAATGTATGATTTTTATAATGCTAAGAATGTTATGAAGATGCAAGCAATGAATGACCTTTTTCTTCATCTGATTTTTTAATACAAGAATGAATGATATGAGAAACAGATAAATAAAGAAGAAGTATGCTCCCTTTGTGTCCTAATGGGGTCGCCTTAAACTTGGGAATTCTATCCTAAGGATCTAAGAGTCTTTCTGATTCGTGAGAACTTCCATAAGGTGACTTTTCTATTTTAGAGGTCTCTAGAGCCAAGTCCTATTTCAGAATGTTGACCACGAAATAGTGGGTAAACCACTAGGTGTGGGGACATTCATAAAAAAGGCGCACTCTAGATGAGGTTTTCGCGATAACCAAACAGGATGTACATCCAAAATGGCTACCACTACGCAACCTCTACTTAAGCTTCACTCAGACCCGTGTATAGGGCCCCACTCGAATGTGTGTGCTTTATGTGTAAGTGCAATGAGTGCTAGGAGCATACTTGTACAAAAAATTTAAAAGATGAAACTACCCCTAACCTGCAAAACATATATACAACAGCCAACCAACAATTGTCTACCCTAGGGTTTTAACAATTAAGTTCAAAATATATATACAAGTCACCATATACATGAAATAATGCTATCAGACATTTACATAAAGGTACTAAATAAAAACATTTACAAACAAATAAGAAAATGAAAACAAAGACAAAGAGGGTAAAATAAATAAATAAAAGATTATTAAAAATTTGCACAACTAACAGCAGCAGGCCTGACTCTCTAAGTATCCCCAGTGGAGTCGCCAGCTGTCGCAACCGGGATCGCGACGGGACGACCAAAAAAGATAAAATCAATGGAGTCGCCACCAATGTTTATTTAAATTGGAAAAACATTAGAAAAACCCTTTAATCAGGAAAACTGGTCTTTTGAAAATGAGTTTGAGTCCGGGAGTCGATTACAGATAGGGAAGGTGTTAGCACCCTATACTGCCCGTTCCAAGAACGGTACCTTATGTTAGTTGTGCAAATTTTAATAATATCAAATATATTTATTTTAACCCTCTAAACAAAAGACTTTGTAATTATTTATTATTTTTTCATTTTTTTATTTTTGAAAAGAAATAAAAGAAACAACCAAATTATGAAAATTTATTTTTTTGGCTTGACAGAAATGGATTTCTGCTCCTACGTATCTCCTGGTGCAATGGAGAACTCAAAGTCACGTAGTTCTTTAAAAAATAAGTGTGTGTTGGTTGATTTTTAAATTTTTTTAAAAATGATTCTGAAAATTTGAATTAACAAGTCGTCGCGACTCAGTTAATCAAATTAAGGATTGAATAGGTGAAGCTCGCGTCACGCTAGAGACGTCACCCACTGATTATCAAATTTATCACGAAAATTAAAAAAAAAAGATTTTGAATCTTTAGCGATTTGTTTTATAAAAAAAATGAAGACAAAATAACAGTTTAGATCATCAAGCTGTCGCAACTAAAATGATCACAAGGGTTAGCAAGCCGTCGCAACTCAGCTAACCCCAATTTATTCTTGAATTAATTTTAAAATAAAAATTATAAAAAATAAATTAATAAATAAAAAAATCAAACTAATAAATGAATAAACTAAAATGAACAACACTTATATATAAAAATATACAAAAAATAAATAAATAAATAAGCAAGCTTACCTCCAAGGCGTAAAAATGCTACTTAAAGAAGTTAGTGCACAGAGGTCCCACGCGTCTTCTTCAAATCAAACCCTGAAAAGTAATTTACTAGCAAGAAAAAAAAGTTTTACTAAAGTCTCGGGCTCTTATACTTAGTATTAAGCCCAAGTAAAAAAAAAAAATTACTAAAGTTCTTGGGCTCTTATACTTAGTATTAAGCCCAAGTGTGAAAATTTTTGGATGTCAAAACCATTGAGAAGCACCCCTTTATATAGGAGGAGGGGAGGGAGAAGGAGCTTGACTTCTCCAATGTGAGACTTAAACACTTTAGTTTTTTCAACTTTTTTCCTTTTTTCATTTTTCATTTTTGTTTTTTTTTAGAATTTCATTCATTTTTCAAGGTTTAGAAATAAACTTCATGGACAAGATTAAGTGTTCATACCTTGATTAAGTAACAAAAATAAAAAATTTATGGACAAAATTGGGTATCAACAAAGTCATTTTTATTTTTATACATTAGTTTCATATTATATTTGAATTTAAATACTCAGTATAATCATTTTAAATGTAATCATCTTTTTATATATGTCTAATTTAATTAAGATATATATAATTTTAAGTTTTTCTATTTTTATGTATTTAATTATTTTTAAATTGTAATTAAATTTAAAAACTAACTTTTTATTTATAATAAATTTATCTTCAATTCAAATTTTAATACAAAATTACAAAATCAAATAATTAAAAGAAATTTTATTTTATTCTCTTACATTATTTTTAATTTTAATATTATCTCGTATATCATTTTAAAAGAATGTGAGGTGATTTATCTGAAGTATCCTTGAATAGCATTATTCCGCTATTTTTCTTGCCGCCAACCGGTGTTGAACCAAATAATAAAAGTGGGAGTGGCTAATGGTGGCCTTTGCTTTTGACGTGTGCTTACATTCCAAATTATTATATTAATTTATTTAAGTACTGAAACATTATGCTTTATATAGTATAATAACTTTTCTTAAAAAAATAATAATTTCATTACCCACTGACAATAGAGTTTCATGAGCAGAGATAAAATATTAGAGTTTAATATTCAAATCTCATCTCACGCTGTAAGAGATCATCATCAATGTTTGATGTGTCATAACATATCATCGTAAATTCTTGGAATATTTTAATTTTGTGTATAAAATCATACTATATGATTTAATATTTTCATAAATATTTTTATAATTTAACTTTAATAATTTCAACCTTTAAATTTTTTAAAATATATTTGATATCATTAAATACGTTACAAGCTTCAATCTTTTAATATACAACTCTCATCTATCATTTTGAAACAATTTCAACCAATTTGCAAGTTAAATATTATAATAATTAGATAGATAATAATATTTTATTATGTTTATAATAACTAAAACAGACTTATTAACATTAATATTTTTATTTTAGTTTAAAATTTGTACTTTTATTTTTATATTATATTAATATTATATGTTGTATCTTAGCTATATGATATCTTATAATTTATAAACTTTACTTTATCAATGTATATATATTATATTGTATTTGTATCTCGTATCGATATTCATGCTTCTTAATAAAATAGAGCATAATGTAAAATCATTTTTATTTTTGTACATTAGTTTCACATTATATTTGAATTTAAATACTCAGTATAATCATTTTAAATATAATTATCTTCTCATATATGTCTAATTCAATTAAGATATATATATATATTTAAGTTTTTTTATTTTTTATGTGTTTAATTATTTTTAAATTGTAATTAAATTTAAAAACTAACTTTTTATTTATAATAAATTTATCTTCAATTCAAATTTTAATACAAAATTACAAAATCAAATAATTAAAAGAAATTTTATTTTATTCTCTTACATTATTTTTAATTTTAATATTATCTCGTATATCATTTTAAAAGAATGTGAGGTGATTCATTTGAAGTATCCTTGAATAGCATTATTCCGCTCCTTTTCTTGCCGCCAACCGGTGTTGAACCAAATAATAAAGGTGGGAGTGGCTAATGGTGGCCTTTGCTTTTGACGTGTGCTTACATTCCAAATTATTATATTAATTTATTTAAGTATTGAAACATTATGCTTTATATAGTATAATAACTTTTCTTAAAAAAATAATAATTTCATTACCTACTGACAATAGAGTTTCATGAGCAGAGATAAAATATTAGAGTTTAATATTCAAATCTCATCTCATGCTGTAAGAGATCATCATCAATGTTTGATGTGTCATAACATATCATGGAAAATTTTTGGAACATTTTAATTTTGCGTATAAAATCATACTATATAATTTGATATTTTTATAAACATTTTTACAATTTAGGTTTAATAATTTCAGCCTTCAATTTTTTTAAAAATATATTTGATACCATTAAATACGTTACAAGTTTCAATCTTTCAATATACAACTCTCATATATCATTTTGGAGCAATTTCAATCAATTTGCAAGTTAAATATCATAATAATTAGATAGATAATAATATTTTATTATGTTTACAATAACTAAAACAGATTTATTAGCAGTAATATCTTTATTTTACTTTAAGATTTATACTTTTATCTTTATATTATATTAATATTATATGTTGTATCTTAAATATATCATATCTTATAATTTATAAACTTTACTCTATTAATGTATATATATTGTGTTATATTTGTATCTCGTATCGATATTCATGTTTTCTAATAAAATAAAGTATAATGTAAAGTCATTTCTATTTTGGTATATTGATTTCACATTATATTTGAATTCAAATACTCAGTATAATCATTTTAAATACAATCATCTTTTCATATATGTCTAATTCAATTAAGATATATATATTTTTAAGTTTTTCTATTTTTTATGTGTTTAATTTTTTTAAATTGTAATTAAATTTAAAAACTGGCTTTTTATTTATAATAAATTTATCTTCAATTCAAATTTTAATACAAAATTACAAAATAAAACAATTAAGAGAAATTTTATTTTATTTTATTCTCTTACATTATTTTTAATTTTAATATTATCTTGTATATCATTTTATGTGAGGTGATTCATTTGAAGTATCCTTGAATAGCATTATTCCTATTTTTCTTAACGCCAACCGGTGTTGAACCAAATAATAGAAGTGGCTAATGGTGGCTTTGCTTTTGATGTTTTACTACCAAAATGTCTTTAATGGTAAACTTATTTATTAAATTGTTATTTTTTAAAATTATTTATTAGAATGTCATTGTTTTTGTCACACTGAAATATTTTATTTTTTATTAGATCACGTAAGATGCACTAACGCACCTTGCGTATCCTACGTGGATACGCTAACACGCCTGGCACATCTAACGTGGATATGCTAGCCTCTGTGGTGTATCCACGTTAGATGCATCAGACGTGTTGGCGCATCCACGTAGAAAACGCAAGGTGCGTTGACGCATTCTACGTGGATACTCTAACCGATTTGGCGTTTCTCACGTGGAGAAAAAAAATAAAAAAATACTATATGACAGGACACTTAACTTATTTCACGTGAATCTATTAAAAAATAGTACACAGAGACATATACAATTGACATATCTACTAAAGAGTGCATCATAATATTAAGATATATCAATTTCAATTAACTTATTTATAAGTCAAGTATTTATTTCTGATCTGTAAAGTAGTGGACGTGAGACTTTGATATTAATAAGGGAAAGTAATTAAGTAATTAGGCAATAAAGTACTTTTATTCAATGTGATAATTTAATATTGACAAGGAAAAGCATATATGGATCCTCATCCACAAACTAACTTCCTATTTGGTTTTGCTGTTATTTTGTTAAATAAGTATTAGTGTAGAGTGTCTTTGAGAATCCTGTTTACTATAATTATATGTTCTTTAATAATTATTTTAATTCAACAATTGGTGTTAAATAAGTATTTTGATAACTGTTAGATGAGTATTTTGTTAAAGAATTGGTCCTTTTGACAACCGGTTCTGTTCTTTGTTACTGAACTAGTGTTTGTGCTCTTTGGCAAAACCAATTTTCACTGGCAGTGGCAAAACCACTTTTCACTGGCAGTTTTCCTTGGCCAAAGCACATGCAGAACAGGGGTTCATTCACAGAACCAACTATACATTATTTCTAATTTGACCATTGAACAACCAAATGTGCATTTTATAGTTTTTATTGTTCAAAGAGACAACAATATATAAGGGTAGTCTATAAATTCCTATCAGTGTTTACAGTTTTTACTTAATTTCATTACGTGTTTCTAGACAGTATTTGATTTTTTTTCCCATTTAAATTACTTTTTGGTTTGTGAAACAAATGTGATAAATAAGTCAATTCACTAAAATATAGAACAAAATGAATGTGATTCATCAGTTGAACTCTAGCAAGTATTCAAAGTATTATTAATTATCAGAGCATTTGATAGAGAGTCGCACCATCCTAGATAGTCAAAATTATTCTCTCCCTGCTAACATAATTTTATGAAATTCAATAACCACATTTGCCTAAAGGCAGACTGCAGCAGGTAAAATGCGTATGAGAATTTTTCTTTCGTCAAAATTTTCAGTCACAAAAACGTCAATTTGAACCGTAAATCCACCCACCAAAAAAATATAAAAATAAAAATCTAGACAGCACCATGAAATCTATTGGTTGTTATCTTGTTTCCATTTTTGATCATTCAATTTCAATGTTTTGGATCCCATTTTAAACTTTAAAGGAGGAAACAAGCTTGAGTGTAGTTTGTTCTTTGTTCCCGTTTGGGTTTAAACTTGACAGTGTAATATACTTAAAAAGAGAATAGAGAGATGGGGGAATGCTGTACCTTTGTCATCCTGCCTCTTAGGTCTTTCTCTAGGAACAAACTTACTGACGTGGATGGGGATCCATGCATGCTTTTCTTTATTAATATAAAATTTCACTTCGAACAAAAATATTTTATTATATTATTTAATTATTTTTTTTATCAATATCAAAGTCTGATATTGATTATTTTATAGATTAAAAATAAATACTTAATTTATAAATAAATTAATTAAAATTGATATCTCTCAATATTATGATACATATTTTTAATAGACATGTAAATTATATGTGTTTATGAACGTTATTTTTTAAGAGATTCATGTAAAATGAATTAAGTGTCTTGCACATATAATATAATATTTTTTTATTTTTTTTTCTCCACTTAAAAAATGTCAACACGGTTGAAGTATCCCATGAGAATGTGCCAACACACCTTACATATCCTACATGGATGCATCAACACGCTTGACACATCCACATAAGATACACAAGACATATTGGCGCATCCTATGTGGTCCTATAAAATATTTTAACATGGTGAAAATAATAATATTTTGATAAATAATTTTAAAAAAATAATACTTTGATAAATAAATTTGTCACTAAATATATTTTGATCAAAAAGCTTTGCTTTTGACGTGTGCTTACATTCCAATTTATTATGTTAATTTATTTAAGTATAGAAACATTATGTTTTATATTGTATAATAACTTTTCTTAAAAAAATAATAATTTCATTACCTACTGACAATAGAGTTTCATGAGTAGAGATAAAATATTAGAGTTTAATATTCAAATCTCATCTCATGCTGTAAGATATCTTCATCCTGAAACGGCATGTTAGGACTGAGGAGAAGACCTCGTTTTGCACGAGCATATAAAGTTTATTCAAATAATCTAGATCAAATTGTAGTTTTTAGTTTTATTAAAAAAATAATTGTAGTTTTCAGTTTAACTATCATTTTTTTACTATATTTTTTTCACATCACTTTTTATATTATTCTCTATAATATTAATTATATCACTTTTTATCACTTTTTTCATTTAATTATAATAATTCAAAATAGTATAAAAAGTGATGTTTGTTAAAAAATTATGCAAGGACATCATTTTTGTTTTCAATTTATTAGCGTGGCTGTTGAGTTTGGTTAACTTGATTAGTTAATTAGCTCCAGTCATATTAATATAATATAAAATTTTGTCATAGGTTATTTAAGTTAATTAGTAAATTTATTAAATTTTTAATATATGATAAATATATTACTTAATTTTTTGACATATGTCATCTAATATAAAAATTTAAAAGAAATATTGACATATGTGAAAAAATTGACACATATATATCAATATAATCGATCAATAAATATAATCAATTAATCAATATAATTAATAATAAGTATACTTAATATATAAAAAGAAAATTCATAATCTAAAATTCTATTATACTTTATTTAAGTCAATTAATAAATACATTAAGCTTTTGATATGTGATAAATATATTAACTAATTTTCTACCATGTGATGCACATAAAAAGAAAAAAGAAATAAAAAAAAAAAACAAAAATTACAAAGAGAAAGAAATAACATAAATTACAAAAAAATGAATTAAGAAAAGTCAAATAACCTAATACTATGTGTCATCTTATGTAGTAACTTAAAAGAAATATTGATATGTGTAAAAAAAATTGCCACATATACATAAAAAGAAAAAATAAATAAAAATAAAATAGAAAATTACAAAGAAAAAGAAAGAACAAAATTACAAAGAAAATGAATTAAAAAAGTTAAAGAACCTAAGAAGTCAAATAATTAATTTAATTAATGTGTTATTTTTATTTAATCTACTTAAATTGTATGAACTAAATGTATATGTTAAAGAGTGTTAAGGAATTAGAATGCATTGATTATTATTTGATAATATTATTATAGACTATTGTAATTTTTAGCATACGCCTATATTATTTAATTGTCGCTGCAATATCTATTAACTTAAGATTTTTTTTTTAGATAGAATTTGGCATTAGTGGTTAGGTTAATATAAATTTCATAATGGAAGTGAAAAATTAAGGATTTTATTTACAATATAATTTTATATGAAAATATCATTAATAAACTTTTCTCTAAATATTTAATAGTATTCAATAATAATTATAAAAGAATATAATTTTTTTGTATTAAGACTTAGTTTGATATATTTTTAAAAATAGAGGTGTAAAGTTAAGAGAAAAATTTTAATATAATTTAATTTGTATTTCATCTATGAATTCTTTTATGTGACAATACATTAAAATGACTATAAATGATAATATATTCTTTACATTATAGATCATTTTTTATAACATTAAGAAATAAATTCTAATTGTATTACTTAGAAATATTAATTAAGCAAGATACGATTGTATAATAAGATAAAGTAATTGTAGATAAACAAAGGACCGATGTGATAAGAGTAATAATAGTAACAATATTATATAACAACGATAATAATAAAAATATAATTGTTTAATGTTTCGAGACATAATAATAAAATGATGTCATAATAAAATACAAAACAAACTCTCACTAACCCAAAATATAAAAAAAAACTAACTATACCCATACGAGTTACATAATCAACAAAACTTTAGCAGCTAAACCTTTACTTAGAGGATCTACAACCATAAGTTTTGTAAGAATATGCACGACACGAGTCAGAAACTCCTGAATCTTCTCTATAACAAACATGTATTTTTTGTCAAAATGTTTCAAGCGCTTAGAACTCTTATTGATTTGAAAGAAGTACATTACAACAAAGTTATCGCAATAGATAGTAAGCTGCTTGAAAATACTCTCTACAATATGACATTCAGTAATCAAATTCTTCAACTATACCGCTTGACGCGTAGCCTCATAACAAACTATATATTCTACCTCCATAGTGGAAGTAATTGTAAGTGTATGTTAAAAACTTTTTCAAGAAATAGCTCCTCCTCGTACAGGATGTTGGAGGTGGAAAATTAAGGAAACTGAAACCACAATACACATTAACTAAGCAACAAAGGTTAGCTGTTTGCGAATGAGTTAAACAACTTAAGCTACCATATGAGTATGTTTCCAATTTGGCTAGGTGTGTTGACATGAGGGAAACAAAGTTATTCGATATGAAAAGTCATGACTGCCACATATTCATGCAGTATTTACTCTCGATGGCATTCAAGGCTTTGTCGAAATCCATTTGGAATACGCTTACTGAATTCAACAAATTCTTCATAGAATTAACTTCGTCATTGTTGAGAGAGAGAAAATAAATTGCGTGATATGAAGCAGAACATTCTAATTATTATGTGCAAATTGGAGCAAATATTTCCTCCAAGCTTCTTTGACTCTATGGAGCACATTCCAATCCATTTGTCATACGAAGCAAGAGTTGGTGATCCTATTCAATATAGATGGATGTATCAATTTGAAAGGTGGATTCACTTATCTCATTATCATGTGCAAATTGGAGCAAATATTCTTTGACTGTATGGAGCACATTCCAATCCATTTCACATACGAAGCAAGATTTAGTGATCTTGTTTAATATAGATGGATGTATCCATTTAAAAGGTAGATTCACTTATCTCATTCTTTTAAATGAAATTCTTATAATACTATATAGGAAATTTTTAATAATCAACTCAATTTTTAATTATTAAGTTTATACGTACCTTAAATGATAAGGTCACAAACCCGTTTAAAGTCAAAGACTCCATTTGTGAAGCTTATCTAGTGGAAGAGACTTCTACCTTCACATCTTACTACTATCCATATGAAATTCCTTTCAGGAGAACAAGATTGCTAAGTAATGACATTGGAGGTGATGGGAGTTCAACAAATCCATCATTGTCTATTTTTAATTATCTAGGACACCCTATTGAAAATTATAGTTGTATTACCTTAGATGAAAGGGAAATGGAAGCTACCAAATTATATGTTCTTTTAAATTGTCCTAAGGTGGAGCCTTTTTTGGAGTAAGTCATCGCGCATATGCTAATTACTCATATTTTGTAGCAATTAATACAAACGTGATATATGATCTATATGCAAAATGTATACAGATATGTTACAAGAACTTGTCCCTGACATAAACTCAGAAGTAGACAAACAAATTTCCACATCGTTCCCCGCATGGTTTAAAGAACATGTATGTTAACTTCTTTCAATTATTTATAATACTACTTATTAAGTTAAACTAACAAATAATTCCACAATATAGGTTCTCGATTCAAGTAACATGATTGAAAGACCATCTTTTGAGGAGTTTGGTATGGGGGTCACTTAGAAAAATCAACAAATTTAGAACATATTTTATAAGTGGTTATAAATTCAAACACAAGGTCTCAAAATCATGAAATTAGTATGACAAATTATAGTGTATGTGTTGGAGGTGATGGCTATGAGATGATAGAGAATGATTACTATGAGGTGCTAACTGATATTATTGAATTGAAGTATATTGGACGACGCACAAAAAAGTTAGTTTTATTCAAATATGACTGGTTTGATCTCACTCTAAGTCAAGGGTCAAAGATAGATAAAAATTATGAGATTGTTGAAGTTAAAGAGTCTAGGAGATATAAGAATTATGATCCTTTCATATTAGCACAACAAGCAGAGCAAGTGTACTATATAAAGTATCCTGAAGGCCAATAAGGATGGTTATGTGTGATGAAAACCAAGGCACGGAGTATAATTCAAGCTTTAGAAACTAAGAAACCTAAATTTGATGATATGTACTAAGAAAATGAAGTCCCTGTAATGCTTATGATAGTTTTAAATGACGATCTTCAACAAAGTCTTGTTGATATAACTGGTCCAATAAAGGAAGTTGAAAAAGAGTATTTGAATCAATTTGATTTAGAAGAAGCATATGAAATTGTAGAACTTATAATAGAGGACAAGGAGGAGGAGGAGAAGAAACATTTTTTGATTAGCTTATTTATGTATCTAAATTTGTACTATTATGCTTCTTTGTGAATTTCTTTAAGTTTGTGCTTTTAGGTGTATGACAATAAATCTCTTCAACTTTAGTTGCTTTACTATATTTGATGGTTTTCTTAGTTACTTTAAACAAAGTAATTGTATTATTTCTTTATCACATGTATATAGATGGTAGATAACCATACAAGTAGAGGTATAGGTTGAGGTAGAGGCAGAGGTAGAAGTCGGTGTACCTCTCAGGCATCTCGCACGTCTGGCTTACCTACCTTACCTCCAAATCCTCTTGCATCTAGCTTACCTGTCTCATCTCCACATCCTCCCACATCTGGCTCTCTTGCCCCAGCTCCACATCCTCTTACATCTACCTCATCTGCCCCATCTCCATATCCTCACATGTCAGCTTCACTTATTCCATCTCCACATGGGCAAACATCTACGGGACATACTACACCTAGGTCTTCTTCAGATCCCTATGCATCATCCTTTATTTTATCACAGGTTCTGCCCCTAGGGACCATAGATCTAGATGACCTTATGTGGATTAGGACTGGACTAGGAATGATGTAAGTATTTGTGACTTGTGCATTCTAATTTCTTTTAATCAATTTTGTTTTGCATATACACATTCTTTATGACTCTTTTTGTTATAGGTTTGAACCTGAAGTTGGACCATCACATGAAATCTCAAACATTATGAAATCTAAGTTTGAAGGGGCTTGGAAATCTTATGGAGAGGTTGATAACGATGTTAAAAAGATGTGGTTTGTTGAGTTTGGGGTAATGTACTTCTAATTATAGTTATTACTATGTTGATAGGACTAAAATTTTAAATTATTGTGATAGAATAATTATTGCTTTTCAATAATTTAGAGAAAGTATAAGTGGCTGCTTGAGCATTATAACGTATCAAAAAGTCCTTTGACCACAAAGGATATGAATTGCTTAAGAATGTAATGTGCAAGGTTCGTCACAACTAAGATGAAGGCAATTGGCTTCCAACTCATGTACGAGAAGAGTTGGAGAGGCAATGACGGGAAGATCCTAAATGGTTGGAGAAGAGAAAGAACACTCAAAACAGAAAATCTGAGGAGGGACTGTCAAAACACACCAGAGGCTCAATTCTTGCAATAGCGCATAAGAAGAAATTGGTAAGTAACTTCCATCAAATTTGTGATTCGAACTAATTAGGTTTGTTTTCACAGAATATTATTTTTCCTTACATATTTTCATAAACAACAATTGAAGAGGGATCCATAACATTGGGAGCTATTCACATGGTTTCATACACGCAAATGGAAGTGAATCTCCACCAAAGTAAAAAATATTGTTGTAAGTATAAATGTTGTATAAATTCTACAATTAGATCTTAATATTTGGTTAAGTCAATTTGCGAAGATAAATATTTATTAACAATTGTATTTGTTAACTAGAAACGTGTTAGTGAGAAGGACTCACAACGGCCACCGGGGGAGGAGACTATTGATATTCACTCTTAGAACAACATCTACTTGGATATTGTTGGAAGCATTAGCAAGAAGAAACACTTCTATGGATTAGGATCTGATGTTGCTTGTCATGCATCATCTTCCTCTACATCTGCTGAAGGTTGTTCACAATTGGAGATGTAAGTCATTAAGAGTTTGGTTACAAATCTTAATACGCAGATGATGAAACAACAAAACTTAATCAACACAATCTTACAGCGCTTGATCACATCTACTTGTGGCTCATAAGTTACAGGTAGCGGTCATGAGGATGAGTCACTTGGTAATGAGATTGGTGATGAGAATGAGGATGATTGTGATCTTTTTCCTCATTATGTTTGATATATTGTCTTCATGTTTATTTTGACAAAGAATCTGTATAACTTAATTTATAACATGGATGAGGTTGGTTATGATCTTTTTCCTCTTGATGTTTGATACATTGTCTTAATGTTTATTTTGATAAGGAACCTGTATAACTTAATTTATATTTACTTTGACATTTTGAAATACTTTGTGGCATAACTTGATATGCAATTATAATAATGACATTTTTAAATTTTGAAAACTTTTGTTGGATTTTGGAATGGATTGCTGTACTGCTATATTACATACATGTTTAAATTGTATAATGAGACTGTTTAAAAATTCAAGAAAACAAATTAAAAAATTTTAGGTCATCAGTGACAGAAATCATCCGTCTTTAACAGACACATATTATACTTTCATTTTAGTGACAAGATGTTTTTCATCGCTAAAACCATTGTAAAATAATAATATTTTAATAATCAAGAAATTTTGGCTACAGATGTGGTGTAATGATAGCAACATAAATTTTTTAAGTAGCGACAAAAAAATTCGTTGCTATTAAGTCACAAAACTCTATTTTTCGTCGCTAACCAATTAGCCACTAAAAATTACGTGATGTCCACCATTCTATGACAGATTCCGTTGCTAATTATTATAACTACGAAATTTAATGGCCTAGTGATGAAAAAAATTTCATCGCTATCCGCATAATTTTTAGTAGTGACCTTTCCCCTCTCATTTCTTTTTCTTATCTTCTCCTTAATTATTTTTTCAATAATTATTTCCTTAATTAACTAACATTCTATTTTCATGGGTTTTTATATTCAAATTTCAACTTTTCTTCTTTCTCAAATTAGGATCTATTTATAATTTATTTATTTTATTATAATAAAATATACATTTTAAAAACTGGATAAAAAATACAAATACTTTCTTTGAGTTCTCGAAATGTTGCAAATATCTTTTAAAAGGGAATAAAATAAGAAGACTTTTCTAGAAAAATAGAAAACAGTTTATTAAGGAAAACTATGTTATAGTAATTTTTAAATTTTTTGTTATTTTCTTTTCTTTAAGGAGCTGTTAATGAGAATATTAAAAAACTTATAGACCGTTGTCTAAATTAGTATAAGTAAACTTATCTTTTCAGTTTTTTCAATTAACTTCGGTGTAAATAAAATATTACTACTTTTAAAATTAAAACCAAATATAATTTAATTTAAGAAAGTAAACTAAGCATGAGCTTAATTACTAGTTATTCAAATTCTGAAACAACCATAATAGCATAGTTAACTTTTTCTGTGAAAAGAAAAAGTCAAAATTATAACACAACTTTTTAAGTGAGTACGTGACTAATTCTACTCAATAAGGAGAAGGTTATCATGAAATTATTTTATTTAAGTCTATAGATAAATTATCTTTTTTTTTATTATGAAAGTATTTATATAAAAATTTAAGTGTATATAAAAATTATCAATTAAAAATTATAAGTTCTTTATATATTATAATTATTTATAAAAAAAGTAATTTACTTAAAATTTTATATAAATTTAAGTATTATTTGTTAAATATAATATTTTAATCTTAATCATTAATTTATTTTAATAATAAAATAATAACTAATTTATACATAATTATCCATAAACGACTTCAAAAGTGGTCTATATTAAAATTATCTGCTTTGCAAATGCTATCCTTATTTTCATTTCAAACAGACGATATCATTTTCAAAGAGTGAAAAGTAATTCTCATTATTCAATCAGGTAGTCCACCTTGTACGGAGTTTAAAATATGAAAAAATTCTTATATATGGAGGAAGAAAAATTCTTTCTCTGTAGATTTTGTTCCATCAAAATTATGATATAACTTAGATAATTTTGAAAGCCCTTATAAATTGAATGGTGGTAATGATTTATGAAGGAGGAAAGTACTTCCTCGTGAAGATGGAAAAAATTCCTAAAACATGTGATAGAAAAGTAAACTTTTCAACGTAAGCTATGGTGATTGGTGAGATGAGATAATGCCAAGACTCATTCAATTAATTTGAATTGCGACATCATGACATGTCATATTCCTCAAACTTCAAATTTTACAAGTCATTGAAATCAACCATAATTATTACTGTCATTGACTAGGTCTGAATGCTGAGTTAATGGTTCACCAATTGAATTGGTTAAATAAGTTGAATCACATAAATTTATTTATTTATATATTATATAATGTTAAAAATAAAATTAATTGTAAACTTTTATTTATATATAATCTAATTCTAAGCTAATAATCAAAATTACTTAATTTCATGTAAAAATTGTATTTAAAATAATAATAATAAAATATCTACTTAATAGAGTTTATTTTTTTATAACATATCAAGATAAATGAATTTGTACATGACCATTCATTCTTATACTATAAATAAGAATACTCTCAGTGGTGAAATTTTAATTATTTTTCTCATGTGAGCATACATATTTTTTCAATGACTAGTTGATTACCATGTGTCTTCTTATTAACCTTTCCCCTTCTCTTTCTTTTCTTTATTTTCTCTTTAGTTATTTATTCAATCATTATTTATTTAATTAATTAACATTCTGTTTTTGTGGGTTTCTATATTCAAATTTCAACTTTTCTTCTCTCTTAAATTAGGATCTATTTATAATTTATTTGTTTTTATTATAATAAACTATATATTATAAAAACTGAATGAAAAATACACATACTTTCGTTGAGTTTTCGAAATATTGCAAATATCTCTTAAAAGGAAATAAAATAAGAAGACTTTTCTGCAAAAATAGAAAACAATTTATTAAGGAAAATTATGTTATAGTATGTTTTAAAGTTTTTGTTATTTTTTTAAGGAGCTATTGATGAGAATATTGAAAAACTTATCTTTTTAAACCGTTGTCTAAATTAGTATAAGTAAACTTATCTTTTTATTTTTTCAATTAACTTCGATGTAAATAAAATATTAATATTTTTAAAATTAAAACCAAATATACTTTAATTCAAGAAAGAAAACTAAGCATGCCCATGCTTGCATGTGCTTAATTACTAGTTATTCAAATTCTAAAACAACCATAATATCATAGTTAACTTTTTCTATGGAACAGAAAAAGTCAATTACAACACAACTTCCGAGGTGAGTACGTGATGAAAGAAAACGTTAAGTTCATCATACTTTTTATTTTATTTTTTATTATTTTTTATAATTATGATTAAATGAGAAAAAATAATAATAAAAATGATATAATTAATAATATAAAAAGTAATATATATATATATATATATATATATATATATATATATATATATATATATATATATATATATATATATATATAATATGGTGAAAAAATCGGGGTAACGTGACTAATGCTACTCCACAAATGCTATCCTTATTTTCATTTCAAACAGAAGATATCATTTTAATTTCAAAGATTGAAAAGTCATTCTCACCATTCACTTCTCAGCCATTGGACGAGAAAGCACCTCCCTTCCCCTACTCCATCAGACGCCAAGAAGCTAAGAATAAGGATATCTTTAAAAATGCACTCCGTTGGTTGAACGCCGTTTGTGGCAGTGGACAACGATGGCTGGATGACTGGACGACCTCTTAGATCTAGTTTCTCAAACTGATCCGAGTCAAGCAAACCCACACGAGTTAAATCAGACCGGTTTTCACCGGGTTGCATGCATAAATAATCCAATAGCCCGGTTCGATCCAAGTTTAATAATACTGTATCAACTAGTCTCGTTTAACTCTTTTTTTGCAATTTTTTGTTAAATAGTTATAAATTCACATCTATCTTATAAATAAAAGTAATATTACTTGAAAGTGTGATATTTATTTATTGTATTTTCTTCCATCTTAAAAGTAGAATAATTTTTATATAATATTCTCCTTTTATTTATATCACATGTTTTTTCTTCTAAATTAATTTTTTTTACGTTAACTTTTTATATTTACTTTCACCTTTTTTATTTCTTCTTCATATATATTATACAAATTAAATATGTTTAATTAATTTTTAAATTTTCAAATTTACTTATTCAATTTCTCATTTATCTACTTAATCAAATCTCATTTTTTATTCTTTGTTATATATATATATACATATATATATATATATATATATATATATATATATATATATATATATATGCTAAAAACTAAATACGCAGGCATTCAAACTTTAAATGAAATATAATTAAGAGATATTAACATTTATATTAAAAAAATCATACATTATACGGATTACTTATTAGTTATCATTATACTTTAAAGAATTCAAGAGTAGCAAAAGCGATCACAACCACAAGAAACAGGAGTAATTAGCCAATTCTCCATTGCTAAATTGAATAACTGTGATCTACTGCCACTGGGGCTGCACGTGACACAAACCAAGGACGCTATCACATATTAACTATTAAGATATGTTTGAATGTCAGAATTGAAATTAGAATGTGGAATTTTATTTCAATTTTAAAATTAGTTTAGAATTTTAAATTTTATATTTAAATTTATCAAATAATTAGAATATAAATGTAATTTTAAATTTAAATTTAAATATTATAAAATTATAATTTAAAATTTCAAAATGTTATTTGCAAAACTAAATATTAATGCAATAATAATTTTTATAAAATTATAGTCATATTTTTTATCATAAATTTTTTTATGAAAATTATTTGTAGAAAAAACCATTGGAGCCTCCGAGCCTAGGCAATTTTTTATATTAAAATCATTTTTATAAAATATTAAAGCTCAATAAATATGATTACTTAAAAATAAATGATAAAAAGACTTTAATGTAGAGAGAAAAGAGACTTTAATTTCAATACTTATATTCTTACCATTAACAGTGTATATTTTTTTTTTCACACTTTTTTAAATATCATTCATTATATTTATTTTTTTATTTTTTTTTCACTTAATTATAACCCTTAAAAAGTGTGTAAATAGTGATACACCCTTAAAAAGAGTGTAAAACTATCAATTTTTCTTTAATTTTGATGTTTTAGAATTGATAATTTTTAGAGTATGAGTTAGATATTAAGAATAGCTTGTATTAATTTTTTAATTTCATATAATTAGTTTAAGAAATTATAATTATAATTTTAAATAATATTTTAAACATAAAAAATAAAATTAAAAGGTCCCATTCAAATTCTAAATTTTAATTATATGCCGAATTCTAAATGTTGAACGGAACTTACGAATTTAAAAGGATACAACTAAACAATTTTGGAATTCAATTTTAATTAGAAACAGATAAGAGTTCGAGCCATTTAAAAATAAATTAAATGTGATACAATTGTTTAGTGACTGATAGAGAAAAAGCATAAAGAGTGAAATAACAGTGTAAAACTAACACGATCTGATGAAGGATAAAATCGCTTTCATTGTAATTTCAGATTGAAAAAGGAATTAATGTATGGAATAAATAATACAATAAAGTATTTGTTTTAATAAACGTTATCCTGAATTTGGAAACGAGAAATCAAATAACAAAATATCATAGAATAATTTATTAAGATTTTGCGCACATTCTTTTAAGTTTTAAACATTCCCACATGAAAAGGACCAAAAAACGTGGTCAATAATATAAAACTTGTTTTTGACACGTTGGTCTATTTTTTTATTTTTTATTTTAACTTTCTGTATATGACTTCGGTTTATTTGTGCTGCGAACCCGCTGAAGAAAAATCTCTAGTAAACTTTTCCAATGTTGCAGAGAACCGACCAGAGCAGTGGGTCAATTACGGTGGTTGAGGACAGAGAATGAAGGCATTATCTTTACTACGAAACATGCAGGAAGAGACCACAGATTTCAGTTTCTGGAATCAACTTGAAAGTAATTAAATCAAACCTGTCCCCTTCCTTCAAATGGAAGAGATTAGACAGCAAACGATTTAACTTGAAAATGTGGATTTTTCACCTTGTGTCTATGGGCCTCGGTTGAGGATTCGTTTCAACCTCGTTCCAAGTTTCAACCTTCAACCGTCCTAATAGTACTTGTTAAAATTGCGTATCAACTATTTAATGCAAGTTTTGTGCCATAATATATACACATGTAACCCTGAGGAGAAGTTTTTATTTACTCACAGAAAACTATGTTAGTCTACTTAAAACATAATAATAAAATGAAGACAATACTAACTATAATGCATGAAATAGTTTACTTTCAAGGGAAATCAGCTAAGCAAATTTCGATGAGATTAAATTGGATTGGATAAGACTAAATTTAAAAGAGTGGTCTTTATTTCTTACGAAAATCAAAATAAAAAGAGTAGTCTCAACATTTATTTATCGTAAGTAAATACACCAGTGCATTTCCATATATAAACTAAAATGCAACAAGATTTTGATCCGATCCTATCTCAAGTTGCCTCCGGAATTTTCAGATTATGGGTAAAAGATTATTTGAGACGACATGGCATATATCTCAAACTTGATCACCCGGTAATGCCTAATTTATTTTTGAGTTTATGGTTCCTTCCTTATCTATTTGTACCTTTCTCTTTCTTCACCAACTACGGGTGTCCAAGAATGGAAGAGTTTGAACGAGACGTATAACTAAGAAAGAATTAGCACCTTTTGAACAGTACAAAGCCACGATAAATTATTCAATGATGAAATTGTTCCAACAAGCCACGACAACTTGTTTAGTGATGAAGCAGTGCTCGGTGCAGCTGCCAGCGAGTTGATAAAAATTCAGAAATACTTGTGAATTATATTAGGGTTGGAGAAAAAGTTCAAGTCGTAAAAAGGTCTTTAAGTTTACAAATTAAATGACGTGGCATTTTAATTTAGTCAACAACTTTCTATTAAGGGACAGAGAAGTGGATAAGATTGAGACAGAAGATTTTGATCCGATTGGGAATAGGATTTGGTTCAGCATATAAGGATTGAATTATTTTTTTACTCTTATTTTTTTGACTGTAACTGTAAGGAATGAAATATTTTGGTTTAAAGGTTTGGGGTTTTTTTTTTCCCTAGCTTCTAGCAACTTTTATATAAGCTATGAAAAAAAAAAAAACAATGATACAGATATGACACAATAAATTTTAAAAATTATAGGACATATACACATTATATATATATATATAATTAAAAAATTTAAAAAAAATTCATAATTCATAATATCATATATATAAGTTTCAAGATTTACAATATCTTAATATATGTATATGTGTTAATATTTACTTCTCAATAAGCTCTTACCATAAAATATGAATCATCATTTTCACCTTCATCCTCATAAAATATGATATATATCATATGTGTTAATATTTATTAAAACGTAACATCATATTCATCTTTTACATATACTTTAAAAATAATAATAATAATACTAAATAAGATTCACTTCTTTATCTATTGGCGTTTCTAATTGTATGAAATAATTTTTTTAGAAAGACCAATCTTTTTTTAGACGTAATATTCTGTTTTGATGCCTCTCGCTCATCTAATTATGTCCTCTCATATAATTATGTTTAAATGTTGGAGTTGCTTAAAATTCAAATCAAAATCCAATGAGATTATAAGTGAGTGAATAGGTAGTTAATTGTCAGCATCACAATAATTTTGAAAAAGAATCTTAACAAATATTGCCATGTTAATGTGATGAGAGCAAGTGGAATGGTCTCGGGTCTAATGGGAAAGTGAAGTAAGTATATATGGTTATAAATCCTAATTAGAATTTATATACTTGGTTAAGCTTGGTTCCTCTATGAAAAAACTAATTCTTCCACAATATAATCATTGAATGAATTTATCTTGTTGTCTTGAGTCGTGATCATGTAGTTTGTGGACCCTTGAAAAGTTAGCCAATTATAAATGTATATGAATGAATACACACGTACTGAATGGTTCTATAAATTGTTGCTTATTTATGTGACCCTTTGGCTAAAGGATGAAATTATTGAAGAGTAAGCTATAAACTTTTTAATCATGTTGTTGTCTTGGTTGTTGTTTATGTGACCTTACAGTTAGTTTCAGATTAATTGAGTTTATTGCGTTTAATTTTGTGATTAAATGGTTGTCTCATTGGAAATATGATCCTAACTACGTTTAAGGTATCTATGTGAAATATTGTTCATGATTTGAGAAGGCCATACGGTAAAATTGTGTTATAAAGAAGCATATATACATGTTGTATGAATATAATGTCTTGATTTTGTTCTATAGATGCCAATACAAACTCTTGAATTATCATGACATGTGTATAGTGGTCGATGATGATTATTGATTGTTTTAGGACTACTTTATGTAGAAATTTGAAATATCTTTGATGAACTATATATCTTGGTTTATGTTATGGTAAATACCCCGTTTTACATGAAATGTATTATAATGCTAATTGGATCTTTGATTCAAATGAGACTAAATCTACAAGTGAGTTTATTTTTGTTTTTGATGGATATGCTGTCGTTTAGAAGTCATCTAAGTAGACTTGTATAGATTGATCTATTATGGAAATCGAGTTTATTGCTCTTGATTTTGCAAGATTGAAGGTTGAATGACTAAGAAATCTCTTAGTAATTATTTCTTTATGGATGAAACTTGAAGAATCTGTGTCTTTAGTATCTGTGATTGCCAAGCGGCAATAGAGAGAGTAAATAACAATGTGTATAATGAAAAATAACAACATATATGTATATGTCACAATTTTGTGAAGCATATACTGAAAGATAAAGTTATATCCATTGATTATGTAAAGTCAAAAATAAATTTGGCCAAACCTTTGACAAAGCCTTTAGATAAGAAATTAATAAATGAAACATCGAGAGGAATGAAACTTAAGCCAATTTGAAAATTAGCAATGATGGTAACCTAACCTTTGTAATTTGAGATCCCATGAATAAGGTTCATATGCGTAATAACAAATCACTTATTAATTCTACTAGCACTATTAAATTTTGTCTATTCTAGTGATGTGAGAAATGCTAGGCTGTGTTGAATGCGAGGATAAGTTGAAAGCTTTTAATGAATTTCATATATCTTATGAGTGGGGAATAAATTGTAATATATACTTGATGAAATCAACTATATAAGTGTGGAGTAGGGTCACTCCTATGAGATTATGACATAATCTCTAGAGCACTTATGAGCTACCTACATGTGTGCGCATGGTCTATTAGTGCAAAACCGCATTAAACAACTTTGGATAAGAAGTATGAGATATAAGACCATTTACACCGAGTAATCAACTTGTAATGACAAAATACTTTTAAACTCAATACACTTGCACATCTTAGTCAATATCTATGATAAGTTATTTTATTTATCTATCTATTTTATTTCTATTTTTTTTGCTACAACCTTAAGGAGGAAATAACTTGTTGCCCAACAAGAGAAGTAGTCATTGAAGCCTCCTAACCTAGTAAGGGGTTGCTACCCTCTAAGCCGCAATCTGGCCATGGTGCCATGAGCAATGAACGAGCAAATAATGTCATGGAGGTAGATGGGCTTGGACCCAATGCAAAGTGTTAGGTCCTAGAAACACGGATATGATATGACATCGATATGATAATATTGCAAAAATTAAAAAAATAATTGAAAGATATTAAATGAGAAATATCTAAAAATATCAAAAAAACGTATTGGTTACCGATATGAAACCAGTTTAAAGTATTGGTAATACTTAATTAGGTCTTTAAGACCCTCACCTATCTTCTTAATGTTCTTTATGAATTTAATAAGATGAAATTGAAAAGGAGTTGGAGGTAAACGTTTTACTAGTCTCCTTAATTAGAAATCTATGGAGGAAGTATCTTGCAAAATTTATCATTTTGCTAGACTCATGTATTAGTGTTTCTTGTGCTTGGAATGTTCGAGATATAATACAGTTTGATGCTTTGTTTGTTGTTGATGCCAATAGTTAGTTTGGGGGCATTGGGTGCTTGTATATAGGATTAAGGGTGAATGGACGGTGGGAGTTATTTGCTATTGCAGGAAATTTATTAATTTAATTTGAAGTCAAGTGGCAAAGTAGTGACCCTCGTTACCTCATAGCAATCTACGGTGGCCCACATAATCAGTTGAAGCTGTTCTTTGGGATGGGCTAAAGATGTAGTGTTCATATCACCATTGATGGGTCATGGGCTTGGTGTGCAGTTAGGGACTTCAACACTTTTCTCGTTAGTTTTGAAAGCATTGGTGATTCATCCAACTCTCAACAGGGATAAATTCTTCTACACACTCAGAGTGATACACTACATTAATAAAAATGTGACATGTAGACATACGTAATCATACAGATCATTGAATTAAAAATAAAATATTATTAAATTATATTTAAATACTTATAGTCAATCTCACTTAGTGAAAAAATATTTAGTTGATGTTATATTTAAACACTTATCATACCATTGAGAGTATTGTATTACTCTCATTATATATAAGAATTTTCCCTCAACACGGGGTTATGGAGAGTTTCTTTTTTGGCTTGTATGACAAAGTGGTTTATCAAATGCTAGCTTTTAAAGTGTGCATTTTACCTAGCACAGGGATAGGGGAAACCTTTATGAGTGTTTGGATAGAGTAGTTGAGCATATTGATTGAAGGCTAAGATCCAAGGAGGTGTCAGTTAACTTCAAGTCAAATCATATGCGTTTATAGGTGCATTTTGATATGACTCAGAGTCAGAATGATCATAGACGTCCGTTTAGATTTTTGGCTTCTTGGTTAACACATGCATATTTTTCTAATTTAATTAAGTGTAATTAGAAGCCTCATGGGGACTGGAATGACAACCTGGATTATTTTAAGAACACCCTGCATTATTGGAACTAAACAAGCAAGTCTTTACTCTTTGGTGATATTCTTCTTAGGAAACGTCAATTACTTGACTCATGGGGAGGTACTCTCCACTTTCGTCTCGCGTTATTGTTATCCCTAATTTCTAGTGTGCAGGGGCTTTAAAGTGCCAACACGGAACCTTCATTTTTTATATGTATACATTTTTACATTAAGGATTACATGTCATTTGATAGTAGGAGTGTTAATAGGGTGAGTTTGGTGGAGGTTATCTTAACCTAAACTCTATCTAATATTTTGATTAGGCTAAATTTTTGGATCTTAATTCGATCCGGTCATAATTTATAACCCTACAAATAATTGGATTTTGACCAAGTTGACCTGATAATGAAATAAATTGTATAAATTTAGACATTACATATATTTAAGTATAATAAAATAAAATTTTTAAAATAAAAAACTAAAAATAAAGAATGTTTTTGTAATATATATTTCGATACAAATTATATTAACTTAAATATATTATCGTGTCATGTAAAAGATACTAATTTAAGTCAAGAAATTTTTTTTTTGGGTTACTGTTGAAAACAAAGAAAACAGCAACAAACAAAAACTATTCTCTCAAGAAAGTGACGCCCATGGAATCAGCCAGGAGAAAGGGAGAAAGACCACCTGAGGGGAGCTCATAATGTGGAATTGCTCATATCACTAATTGTCTTAAAAAAAATGTTTAAAAATAGTGTAATACCGGACTGAGGTAATACAACTCAAAATGTAATTCAAACCGGACCCAAAAGTACAAGTCTAACTAACTCCTAGAACCTAAGCTTGTTCCAATTAATTTCGTGCCAAAACGAGTTTTGAACACCCCTACTTGATTAGAGAAATGTCAGCTTGTTCATTCACTGCACTTGAGGAAAGGTTGCTGGCTAAGAGTGAGAATGAGTTGACATTTTTATTGACTCTTGAATGTATGAGTAACCCTTACTACTTTGTCTCATTTGATAACCACCCTTGAATTTAGGTAAATTTTGGTTAAGTCAATTTTTTTCTGGCTGTGAACTCCAATTGTTTTTCTGTGCTCTAGCAGCAGGGTATGCATCACAAGGCTTGCTTCATGCTGGAGAAAGGACACAATGAAGAACTTTTACCGAACGCAATCCTATCCATTGTCTTATATCCAATGAACCAATTCTGAAAATCTTTCAAACACTCATCCAAAGGGGCAACAACTTGGGTATTCAGCAGTATGAGCTATGAGGTCACCTTGGGGGACAATGAAACCACAGTTTTGACCCTCATTGCCGTGTGTTCCATGCTGTTCAGCTACAGAAAAAGGTTCCTTTCTGATTTCCTATAATGCCAAGAGCTGCAAACAGTTTGTATTTGTCATTTATACATTTCCATCTATTTTGTTTTCAGAATGTATTGTCTTGTATTGTCTTTTATACATTTCCAAGTATTTTCTTTGCAGAATTTACAGTTTTATAGCTTTGCAAAAGAGGAACATTCTCAGTAGTTGGTGATTCCTGGCTACCAACATCTTCCTCCTTCTCTTCTGTTGCTTTACCCCACATTACAGTATAAAACCCAATTGATATTATTGTGGCTCCAATTATACTGCAGAACACAGAAAGAATGTTATGCAAACGAACAGGTCAATATACTATATCATTACATTGCATAGTTTCTTCTCTATGACAATAATGTATCAGAAACATTAGATAAAAGAACTGATTGCACAACTGTTTGGAGTTTTAAAGGGTTTAATGATATTAAATAATTAAAATGACTTTTGATCAGTGAAAAATCACCAAAGAGTGGCTAGCTTCAGGTGGAGGATGAATAAGCGCACAAGGTCACATGGCTGAAATTAGCTGTTATTATATATTTATTTCTATTGATGTAGCAATTCTGTACGGAAAGACTCGCTTGGCTTCATTGGCCTTTCTAAACTTTCAGTTAAGGACATATGGGGACAAGATGCCGCATCCATATTGTCTAGATAAGTTAAAATTAGAGTGGGTTATATGAGAATTAAGTAATTTGTTTAAGGGAGGATAGTTCAGTTCGTCAATGAACAACCAATTCACCACCAGCCAATCTTTTCCTCTGATGTTACTCCCTATTGTCTTCTTTGACACCATCATAGCTCTTCTTATTAGAAAACTTTTCATTTTCCTTATCTTGTTTCAGTCTAGTTTTATCCAATCAACTTATGTCCATCACCACCAATGTTTTGGTTTCACTCTTGATTATTTCATAAAGCACATGCCCAATAGGGATGAGTTTGGCAGGTAGCAATTGCTTTATTTATCTGCATTTGTGCATTTACTTCACAATGTTTTAAAGAAGAATCAAATGTAAAAATTGAATATATACCCATACCTTCCAATATGAAGACTATCACCAAGAAACATAACACCCATGGCAACAGCAATAACAATTGAGAGTGGCTTGAACATTGCTACATATACAGGCCCCTTCAAGTGTATTCCCCAGGCGTATATTGCACTGCTCAAGAACTTATTAAATATTCCCTAACAATACAAAATGCATAATCAATAAATTGCATTAGCTTAAGTGTATTCTTTAGTGCAGCAGAAATTTCCAGGGGTATCTTACAGTGCAAACAATGGAGATCAGTGATATATCTAGTCTTATTTTCCAAGCACTTGTATCTCTCTCTGCTAATAAACCTACAATTGAAGCTACGATGGCTGCAAACAAGTTGTAAAAGAAGACCATAGTTATTTCATCCGGGAACTCCTTCAAAATGTCCACCTGTAAAATGAATATCAGATTTTAAAATTATTTGAGAACTACCTCATTGAAGCTTTCCATATATAGCAACAAGAAATATATACCTGGACAATGAGCCATAGTGTAAGGAGTATATTGCCAAGTGTCAGAAGAAGGCCACCAATAGTCCAATTTCTATCAACTGAATTAAGAATGCCATTTGAGTGTGGAAGTTGAAGGGAAGGGGAATCATCAGCAATGATGATCGATGGGCCTTTGTAGAAAGTCACTATAAATGCACCTGATATTGATATAATGCTGCCCAAAACCTTAGCTTGGGTTGTTCTACTTTTTATAGCTATCTTTTCCATCCTTAAATTGTGGTGGTAATAGGATAAGAAAAAACAAAATAAGAACGTATAATAGACTAAGATATTCATAGTGGTTCTCAAAAAGAATTTTCAGCACTCCATACCAGTAGTTTAAAACAATTTCCTTTAAAGATCTTTTTGGATGACAAACTAAGATAGTGGTTAACAAATAGAATGTACACATTAAATAAAGGGGAATTCTATGGTACCCATATTTTTTTTAGGGTAGAGTATCTAAGGTGAATTGTCAAGCATTTCGTTGGCTATTGGTTATTTTTAAACAGTTATTATAAAATCAACATTCAATGAATGTTTGACAACTTACCTTGGGTATCAAACATATCAGGGTATCATAGAAATTTCAGTAAATAGAATTAAAAATGATTGCTAATAAGTTTTCCCTTTCTAGTTTTTTTTTTCTTTTAGTATTCTAGTTAAGTGATATCCGAGTTAGTTTGTGCATCTTACTGATTCACTTTCTTAGTTTAGTAAAAAACAAGCATCCACACTAGTATTAAGGAATTCACAAGGATATGCCGTGCAACTAATCACAAGTAATTGACACAAGTTTTGTCTTTCTTGCATATCCCGAGAGGTGGTATTCTTAATGTGATGGATGAAAAGTAAACACCTCAAATGCCGTGGTTTAATCTTAGTGATGAAAGGCAAATTAAAGTCTTGATTCTAGTCCTATAACATTAGTTTTAATTTAAGATTGTATAAATGATGATACCAAGAGTAAAGTCAAAGAGTGAGAGTAGTGGGGTTTTCAATAAAAAAAAATCATCATACACTTCTTTTAGAATTATATATACTATTGACATCCTTTTTAAAGATGTCAGATTTAGTGAGAGAAAATGATAGAAAAAAGTAAATATGATAAATGGTATTAAGAGGAGCGTAAAAAAAAAATATATGCAATTGATAAGAATATTAGAACTGGATTCTCAATGCACCACGACTTGTACTTCTTGTCACATAATATGAAAGTTTTAAAATTTTCTTTTAAGATATGAAGTGGCTTGATATAATTTTAAATATTTCTGTTGCATATATTTCACCCAAAAAAATAAATTAGGTTAGATATAATATCCTAAAGTAGACTGATAAAAGAAATATATGAAAAAAATAAAAACTTACCTTAGAAAAAGAAGTAAGAATTTGTCAAATATAATTAAAAAAGGGGAAAGGAACCTGCAAATGATGGCAAGTATGAAGGTGAAAGCTGGAATCAGGTTGCTGATTGCGGAGGAAAGTGTGGGAGAACTGTATTTGATGCCAGCATACCCCAGAATCTGAGATGAACATCTGCAATAATTCATGCCCATCAAAATCCAAAACTATAAAGATTACCACAACAAGTGTTAGATTGATGAGAATCTAAGAAAATTAACACTAAAAGGCCTTAACAATTGTGGGTTTAAAGTCAAAGTCCCTTTACCCTATCACCCCAAGAAGAACAATTTTGGATAGGATGGAGAAACTGAGTGGAGGAACCACTCTTGATCTGCAAAGAGACATGAAAAACAAAACATGAAGAAGAAATCAAACAAGTGTAACTGCTCAGTTATATGTTTGTTTATGACTTGTAATAAACAATTAATTGCCAACCTTCTGTAGAAAAAAGATATTGGAAGGAGTACTATTGTGCCAACAGCATAAGCATAGGCAACAAAGACATGGTCACTCATCCCTTTCATGGTGGCTGCTTTGAACAGAGTGAATAAACCCGTGTTGCTGCATTCGTTGGCCACAAGCACCACAAAAGGCACCAAATCTCTATAACAGGACCTTCTGTCCATCTCTTTCTCTCACTTTTCTTTCTGGATTTAGTCTCACAGGCATTCACGGACACATACCTTAGTTATAGTTCAGAAGTTTATAAATTGTATAATAATTTTTGCATAATCGTGTAAACTAGATAATAAAGATGTGTATTTCACTCCAGACGTTATTTTTCTACCATTTTTCTAAAATATCTAGACGGATTGATGGAAACTGCTCTACGATGTCGATGACGTTCCCCACAACGTCACAACCAGACAAAGTGGAAAAAGTGACCACTTGAGAATAACGAAATTTGGCAAATTTTGGCATCATAGCTATGTTGCACACAATGGACAAAACGAAACTGTTTTTTGTTCAATATTTTATATGTAAAACCAGAAATGCACGTAACTACTTTTACTTTGTAAGCTCAAATGGTAAAACACATGAAAAAAATAATGATTATCTTATATTAAATAGTATCTATATTTTTTTAATATAATATAAAAATTAGTTATTAAAATATAATTATTAGTTAATTAGCATATATAAATATGTAATTTTTTAGTTTGATTCAATTAATTAACTTATATATATCATTATTTATTTTTTATTTTTTATTAATCAATTTTTTACATATTTATTAACTAATTTTTATACATCATTAATTATAAATTTATACTTTATTAATTAATTTTATGTGATGTAAGAAATAATGTAGTTAAAAATAAATAAGATTATTGAGATTAAAAATAATAATAATTTATATTCAATTATTGTTGGTAATCGTTCTTTAATAAGTCGTATATAAATATCATTTTAAGTTCAAACTTGTGACATATCCTTACTCCTTATCTTGAAATAGGGAATCTTTTATGTCTCTTAACTATAATAATATTTTCTCTCTAACCAATATTGGATGATAATGAAAGTGGCGTATATCTCCATTCCTCCATCCCGTTTCTTTGTTTTATTTATTTTTTGAGATTGCTTTTCTTTTCCTTTTTCTCTTTCTTTTTCCCGGTAACAATCACATATAACCTTAGTCAAAATTAGGAGAAGATTTTGATAGTGAAAAATATATAATTTTTTATACATCACATACGGTAAGCGTAATAGAAGGTAAAAACCATTAATTACATATAGTATATAAAAAAAATATGTATTTTTGACGAACATGATCCTCTTTTGATTTTGAAGAAGATCCTTATCTTTAGAATAATAGGAAGGAAATGTAATTTGAAAAGAATCTTTAGCGCAATTGTGAAGCTTTAGCTGATGTTACACCACATGCCATCCCTGATGTTTACACGATTTGTTTATTAAACTTTTTTGATGATTTAATTATTTTTTTAAAAAAATCAATTGAGCCTTGAGTGCATTTCTCAGGTTTGTTTCGTAATTATTCCAAACCTCATTTTAGGTTCAAGTTTGGTTGTTAAGTACTATGGATTCTCTGCTTTTAGTTTTTCTCAATATACCTCCGACCTATATGGAAATAAGTTTACTTAATAATATAATATGTTAAATTTTAATGATGACAAATATAAGATAAAAAAAATGATGTTTATGCTACATAAATGTGCTTAATAGATTATATTGAATCATGCATGATCATGTACTTTATCTAGTTATATTTCACTTAATAATTATACAATGAGATATATGTAGCATTTTTTATATAATATATTTAATAATATTTTATATGAGTTATAATGAATTAATATTGGATTTAATTCTATTTAAATGAAAATGTGTAAAGTGTTCTTTATTACATCTATATAGAATATATCCATTAATAATTGATAAATATCTTATTTGAATGTATTTATGAAAGTCTTATATGCATATTAGACTAATTAGAATTATATATTTATGAATCATGCATATAAACATATTGAATTATGAATTTAGACTAACTATGTTTATTTTAAGTGAGCAATACTTTGTAAGATAGTTCAAGTACTAAGAGTGAACATTGCAACAAGAAGATTAAATATCACAATTATGTTCAACTCGAGAAAAACGAGAATGATAAGATGTTCCAAGCATTTGCAAGATTTGAAGAAAAGAATTTTTTTTTGCAAACTTGGATTACATCGACAAGCCTAAGGACTAGAATTGATGATGACAAGATCAAGTTCAAGTTCTTCAAATTTAGCTTATAGGACTTATACCTTGTGTAAAGGTAAAAAAGAATCACACTAGCTCATTTCTTGTTTTTCATTCGACTTAAATCTCTTTCCACAATCATGTTTTATATTGATCAAGTTTGAGCAAAATGTTTTTAAAAAGGATGAAAAGAAAATCATGTTTTATACTTGTGAAATAACTCATCAAGTTTGTGAAAAATGTTTTTAGAAAGGTTGAAAATAATTTGAGAAACTTTGGTTGTGTAATCCTTTAGAAATCTTATTTTCTTGGAAAACCAATAACTAATTATGTGTTTTAAATAATTGATTATGTGTTTTGAATAATTGGTTATCTGAAACCAATAAATGATTATGTGTTTTCAAATAACTGATTATGAAAAATCCATAATAGGTTATTCATTATGACAGAAACGCTCCATTAAAGTTTTTAAAGTGAATAACGAGTTATGGAAAGTCCATAACAAGTTATTTGCATGTTGGGAACGTTTCCTCTTAATTTTCAAATGTTCCTAACCAATTAGAGCTTTTAAATAACTTGTTATTTGCGTGCTACAGTGTTTTCTGGTGAAACAAATAACCTGTTAGGCAAAACCAATAACCTGTTATCTGGGACAGCAAAAGTCATCTCCCAACAGCTCTATTGAGAGCATTTAATGCCCCAACCACTTCTAACGGTTTTAAAATGCATTTGACTATAAATGAAAGTGTTTAGGCATCAAAGAAAAGTTGGCAATCAATTTGAACAAGTTTCTTGAGCATTAAATTCGAGTTTTACTCTCATTTCTCAAAAACCTCTGTTTTGAACTTTAGCGTGTGATTCCTTGATACCCATTGAGTTTCAATTTGTATTATCAACTCTTGTGAGAGTTTCTAATCTTTCTCTTCATTTTGAAATCATTACAAGAGGGTGAGGTATCCTTCAAGAGAGAAAATGGTGAGGTATCCCTTGTAGTGAGACTCAAATACAAAGGGTGAGGTATCTCAAAAGTGTTGTGAATATTCTTGAATGTAAAGATTTTTCAAGCACCTATGAAGTTTGAAGAGTTAGAGGCTCTAGTATAAGGGTGAGGTATCCCAAGGTGTGAAGAGTGCTCTTGTTTGTACAAAAGTTTTCCTAGCACCTGTGAAGTCTAGGAGATAGTGAAGAAAATCTCAAGTTAAGTTTGAGAACTAGATATAGGCCATAAGTGCTTGGTGGTTGAATCAGGATAAATATTGTGTTTGCTTCTCTCAACTCTATCTCCTTTACATTTGTGCCTTAATTATATTTGCTTGAGTTGAATTTGATATCTGGTTTATTTACTTGATTTATCCTATAGCCCAAATGGTATTTAAGAAATCTCTAATAGTTGCACCTTTGTTAAAACTTATTCCGCTGCATGTGTTGATTAAAAATATCAAAATGTATAATTTTTCAAAGATATTTTAAAAATTTATAATCACCCAATTAATCCATTTTTGGGTGGTGGTTGCCATAACTAAAAATCTAGATAAAACAGTAATAAAATTAGAAAAAAAAATTATTTGAAACTTCTCAACTATATATAGGCATACAATGTTAAAAACAAAATTCACAAAATAATTAATCTTTTCATTCTATCTTCGTAAGGGCAAAAATATCTGCGTTCTCAATAAACTTCGCCCATATCTTGATGTTATATGATTTGCAGATGAAGCCATATAAATTAATGTACAAACTTTGATACCACTGTTAGAAAATCTAAAAATTTGCATTACAGTAATTGTGGTATGCCTATGGTCATATGAGTAAGCAACAAGCTAGAAAAATAAAGGAGAACGAGATATGATTAAATATGAGCTTGAATTTATCTTTTCTTAGATCATGCTTTGCATCTCATGCCACCTCTTCATATGTAGTACTCTTAGGGATCCTTTAGAATATTGTAACTAAGATATTCTATGACTAAAGATTTTCTATAATGTCAAGTGCTGCGAACAGTTTGTGCTTGCCTTTTATACATTTGCATCTATTTTCTTTTCAGATTTTACAGTTTTATAGCTTTGCAAGAGAGGGACATTCTCAGTAGTTGGTGATTCCTGGCTACCAACATCTTTCTCCTTCTCTTCTATTGCCTTGCCCCACAATACAGTATAAAACCCAATTGATATTATTGTGCCTCCAATTAAACTGCAGAATGCAGAAAGTTACACAAATGAACAGTTCAGCAGTAGCATACTATATCATTAAATTGTATTGTGTTTCTTCTCTATGACAATAATGTATATGTAGAAAAAAAGAATTGATTTCATGATTGTTTGGAGCTTTTGAAGGGTTGAAATGATATTAACTATTTAAGAATTAGATAACCTTTGATCATTGATAAATCACAAATGAGAAAGCAAATAAAATAAAGTGGCTAGCTTCTGGTGAAGGATGAATGAGCACACATGGTCACATGGCTGAAATTAATTGTTCTTTTTTATTTATTGTTTCTATTGATGTAACAGTTCTGTACAAAAGACTTTGCTTAGTGACCAGATGAGTTTGAAGCATAGTGGGTCATATGAGAATGAAGTAATTTGTCAAGGTAGGATTGTTCACTTCTTTCATGAACAACCAATTTACCACCAGCCTGTCCTTCTTTATGGTATCATTCTCAATTGTCTTCTTTAATTTGACACCATTATAACTCTTCCTGTAAGATAACTTTTCATTTTCCATATCTTGTTTAACTTTTTTCCAATTCAAATATGTCCATTACCTCCATGGTTTGGTTTCATTCTTGATTATTTCCATAAAGAACATGACAAACAGGTACAGATTTGGCATAAAGCAGTTGCTTTATTTATCTGCACTTGTGTATTTTCTACACCTGTTTTATGAAATATTCAAATGTAAAAATTGCATACCTTCCAATATGAAGAGTATCGCCAAGGAACATAACTCCCAAGGCAACAGCAATAATAATTGAGAGTGGCTTGAACATTGCTACATAGAGAGGCCCCTTTAAGTGTAGTGCCCAGGCATAAATTACATTGGTGATGATCTTTGAAAATATTCCCTAAGAAATGCATCATCAATAAATTATATTATTAGCTTAAGAAGTGTATTTCTTTTTTTTAAGTAAAAGTGCAGCAGCAGTTTCCTGGGGTATCTTACAGAGCAAATAATGGAGACCAGTGACAAATCTAGTCCAATTTTCCAAGCACTTGCATTTCTCTCTGTAAACAAACCTACAATTGAAGCTACAACGGCTCCAGACAAGTTGTAAAAGAAGACCATAAATAGTTCATCCGGGTACACCTTCAATATTTCCACCTGTAAAATGAATAGAATTAAATAATTTTTAAGAACTATATGTCGTTAAAGCATTCCATATATAACATCAAGAAATATATACCTGTAAAATGTACCAGAGTGGAACCAGTAAATATTGAGCTATCAGTAGAAGGCCACCAATGGCCCAACTTCTGTCCACTGAATTAAGAATGCTAATTGGTTGTTGAAGTAATGGAAAGGAAAGGGGGGTCTGAGCAATGATGATTGATGGGCCTTTGTAGAAAGTCATTACAAATGCACCTGATATTGATGTTATGCTTCCCAAAACCTTAGCTTGACTACTTGTACTTTTTACAGCTATCTTTTCCATCCTTAATTGTGGAGGGAATATGATAAGAAAAAATAAAATAAGAATGGATAATAAACTAAGACAGTGATTATTGGTTCATAAAGAGAATGTTAAGCACTCTATATAAGTGTTTTAAACCATTTGCTTTACATATCCCAACGGGCTTAGTTCTTGCCATTGATATGCTAGTCAATTACCCTTTCTTATATGCTTACTTTGTGCATCGCAAGCAAATAGAAATCTTGATTCATGGAGAATTCTAATATGAATCACCTCATAGATGGACCAAGCATAAATCATTCATTGATTTATTGTTAAAATAAATTAATGGTTGAGATTACAAAATTAAATTTAACTAGTAATAATCAGATTTGTACAGAAATTTAGTCAAATTATTCTTTTTTTTTATGAATAACTGTACATATAAATAACTTATAAATTTCAATTGATAATTTTTATATATACGCAAATCTGTATATAAATACTGTCAGATAAAAAAAAAGAGTGATTCATCCATAAATTTAACCTTCTCCTTGATTCATAATTTTCACTCATATATTGTATAAATTTTACAAGAAAAGTCAGAGTATGGTGGGGTTCTTAATGGGTCATTACTCTTCTTTTCACACGCTGTCAATTGATTTTCTTTTACTTTTTTAATTAATATATAAAGTAAATTTATAACATAGGTTTGATAATATCATCAAGTAGAAAAGTAAAAGCTTAAAGAAGAAGTAAGCATTTGTCAACTATATCTAAAAAGCAACAATACATCATTTTAATACTAGTAGCAATGACTCAATTATTGATTAACAACGTGTGACTCAATTGTGTCATTTATAGCTGTATAGTATAGCATTTACAAATTTCACTCATAAATTAAAAGATGTGCCCAAACAAAATGTATAAATTTTAAATTAAAAGATTGTATAAATTTTACAAGAAAAGTCAAAGAGTTAGAATGGTGGGGTTCTTAATGGGTCATTGCTCTTCTTTCCACACGCTATCAATCGATTTTCTTTTTCTTTTTTTAATTAATATATTGCATGCAATACAAGTAAATTTATAACATAGGTTTGATAATATCATCAAGTAGAAAAGTAAAAGCTTAAAGAAAAAGTAAGCATTTGTCAACTATATCTAAAAAGCAGTTGATTTATTTGCACACCAAAGTTTATACATCATTTTAATACTAGTAGCAATGACTCAATTATTGATTAACAACGTGTATAGTTTACTGACTAATAATTGATTACCCCGTTTCCTTTAAAAAAGGGAAAGGAACCTGAAAATGATGGCAAACAAGAAGGTGAAAGCAGGCACCAGGTTGCTGATTGCAGAGGAAAGTGTTGGGGAACTGTAACTTATGCCAGCATACCCCACTATCTGAGATGAAGTTCTGCAATTCAGCTCATCAAAATTCAAAACAATAGATAAATATTAGCACAAGAAAGTCTCTGAAGTTATGAGATTGGCACTTCTCCTTCCCTTGGACCAGAACTAATTCACAGCAGCACTGAGAAAACTCATACTAAAAGGCCTTAAGTGAAGTGCCTTACCCTATCAGTCCAAGAAGAGCAATTTTGGATAGTATGGAGAAACTGAGTGGAGGAAGCACTCTTGACCTGCAAAGAGACATGGAAAACAAAACATGAAGAAAGTGTTCAGTTACAACTTACATGTTTAATATGTGCAATAATGAATTGGCAAACCTTCGGGAGAAAAAAGGTACAGGAAGGAGTACAATTGTGGCAACAACATTAGCATAGGTAACAAAGACATGGTGGCTCATCCCTTTCATGGTGGCTGCTTTGAACAGAGTATGTAATCCTGTGTTGCCGCATTCTTTGGCTACAAGCGCCACGAAAGGCAACAAATTCCTGTAACAGGACCTTCTTGCCATGCCTCTGTGACTTTGCCTTACTTTTTTGGTCTCTCAGTTACAGTTACACACCTTATCAAGGCTCAAAATTTTTATATTATTATTTTTTACAATAATTGTGCATATTATATACAAAACAATTGAAAGTGTCTTCCACTTCTTCATAAGTTATTTCTCAAGATTTGTCAATATCTACATGGAAACGGCTTCATGATGGCAACTGCTTACAAAATGACAAGTGATCACCTGAAAAGTGGAGACAATGAGGGGGAATTTGGTAATATACGATAATCGGGCCAAATTTGTACCATTATTTCAAATGCAGAATGGGGTCCTATCTATGTTTTGTAGGGACTAATGACAAGTGACCATGGCACAATGGCTTATATCCATTTATCCCTCAGATCCTCTATCCCGTTCCATTATTATTATTATTATTATTAACTAATTTTATGCATTGCTTTCCCTTCTCCATACCAAACTTAAAAACAAAAGGGAAATCTAATGTGAAAAGAATCATTAGTGCAATTATTAAGTTATGGAGGATGTTTAAAGGAACTGTTTCTTAATTTTTTTTTTTAATGATTGTTTCTTAGACTTCGTCCTTACATTCTTTACACAGTAATGAAACATGCTAGAGAATTTGTTTTCATAAATTCTTCAGAGATTTTAAGTTAGACTCATCTAAAAAAATTAAAGTAGGATCAATACGTTATCAATTGCCTTACATGGAAATTTGTAAGTTTTGTGAATGATTTATTTTTACAAGTATCATTTTCCTCATTACAATCTTGCTCAAAGTGTTAAAAGACATCCCAGAAAAAGCCTCAATTTAGAAGTTAAGTTTACCAGTCTCAGAGTAGGATATTGCTTGAGTATTCACATTTATCAACCTTTGCATAGTTTTATAAGGTACTTCTACAAGCATTTCGATATATTTCACAAAAAATCTCTGCTTTGGAAAAGGTTTCAAAGTCTACAACTATAGTTACAGTAATCATTTCGCGAAAAACCCTTCTGATTTAAGGAAGAGAAATATACATTTTTACTTTGATTATGTCATATACTGAATGCAATCCCATCCATTGCCCTATATCCAATGAACCACTTGTGTAAATCTTCCTGACATTGTCTTCCAAGTGGGCAACAACTTGAGTATTCAGCAGCACTAGGGTTGATAATAAAACTACAGTTTTTGACCCTCATAGGCGGGTCTGCTATGCTGATCTATAAACTAATAATTTGCTTTTGTATAATGTTAAGAGCTGCAAACATTTTATTAAATTTTTTTTAAAATTATTTTTATACATTTCCATCTATTTTCTTCTAAGAATTTACAGTTTTATAGCTTTGCAAGAGAGGAACATTCTCAGTAGTTCGTGATTCCAGGCTACCAATATCTTCTTCAGTCTCCTCTGTTGCTTTGCCCCACATTACAGTATAGAACCCAATTGATATTATTGTGCCTCCAATTAAACTGCAGAATGCAGAAATAATGTTACACAAATGAACAGTTCAACGTAGGATATCATTACATTGCATTGTTTCTTTTCCAAAACAATAACACATCAGAAGAAAAATTAACTGTTTGCATGACTGTTTGCATTACCAGAGCCCACAAAGTCATCACCAATGCCTGCACTAGCCACAGACACTTAATCAACACTTAAAGCTTGATTGGTCATCACCATCACCAATTTACTCTTGGATAGATGAGTGGTCCCCACCACTTTGACTTATCCAACAATCACCCTTGAATCTTGACAAATTCTGGCTGAATTCTGTCAAATTTTTTCTGGTTGTGCAGCTTACAAAAGTGGCTAGCTTCAGGAGGAGTATAAATAAGCAGACAGGGTCACAAAGCTGAAATTAGCTGTTGTATTATTTATTGTTTCTATTCATATAGCAGTTCACCACAAAAAACTTAGCTTAGCTGCATTGGCGGCTCTAAACTTTCAGTTAGGGAAATATGGAGACAAAGATCCACTTCCAAAGTGACCATATCAATTTGAAGCAGAGTGGATTATATGAGAATGTAGTAGTATGTTCAAGGGAGGATTTTTCACTTCTATGAGCAAACAATTTACCACCAGCTAGTCTTTCTTTGAAGTGTCATTCTCAATTGTTTTCTTTAACACCATCATAGCTCTTCCTATTTGATAACTTCTCATTTTCCTTATCTTGGTTCGCCCTAATTTTTTTTTCCAATCCAATTATGTCCATCACCACAATGTTTTTGTTTCATTCTTGATTATTTCGTAACGCACATGTCCAACAGTATGAGTTTTGTGGATAGGAATTGTTTTATTTATCAGCATTTATGTATTTGCTTCACCATGTTTTAAGGAAGAATTAAATATAAAAATTGAATATATACTCATACCTTCCAATATGTAGTGTATCACCAAGGAACATAATCCCCATGGCAACAGCAATAACAATTGAGAGTGGCCTGAACATTGCTACATAGACAGGCCCCTTTAAGTGCAGTGCCCAGGCGTGACATACACCGCTCAAGAACTTTCCAAATATTCCCTAAGAATACATAAATGCATCATCAATAAATTGCATTAGCTTAAGAAGTGTATTGTTCAGGTGAAAGTGCAGCAACAGTTTCCAGGGGTATCTTACAGAGAAAACAATGGAGATCAATGACGTATCTAGTCTTATTTTCCAAGCACTTGCATTTTTTTCTGCCAATAAACCTACAATTGCTCCTATGACGGTTGCATACAAGTTGTAAAAGAAGACCATAGTTAATTCAACCGGGTATACCTTCAAGATTTCCACCTGTAAAATGAATATGGGAAATAAAATTATTTGAGAACTGCCTCATTGAAGATTTCCTTACATAGGAACAAGAAATACATACATGTACAATGTACCGTATTGGAATTAGTGTATATTCATCTGTCAGTAGAGGGCCACCAATGGCCCAACGTCTATCCACTGAATTAGATTGCTAATTGGTTGTTGCAGTGGACAGGTAGGAGAGTTATGAATGATGATGACCGATGGGCCTTCGTAGAAAATCACTACAAACACACCTGCTATTGATATTATGCTGCCCGAAACCTTAGCTTAACTACCACTTTTTGGAGCTATCTTTTCCTTCCTTGATTGTACTGGTAATAGGATAAGAAGAAAAAAAAAATGAATGAATGATAGACTAAGATAGTGATTCATAAAGAGAATGTTAAGCACTCCATATCAGTAAATATATGACGTAGATTTGATACAATTTTCAAATATTGATGCTTGTGCTACATATTATATTCTCAAGTAGACAAATAAAAAATTAACTTAAAGAAGTAAGCATTTTAAAGAAGTAAGCATTTGTCAAATTTAATTAAAAAAGGGAAAAAGAACCTGAAAATGATGGCAAGCAAGAGGGCAAAAACAGGCACCAAGTTGCTAATTGCTGAGGAAAGTGTGGGAGAACTGTTAATGGCAGTATATGTAACACCCTAATACGAATTATTATAAAATAAGCGAAATATCTCAAAATAAGTAGTATTAAGTATGTCACTTCTGAAGAATGTGAAAAATAAAAACTCATAATAATTTACACAGTCATTATAGAGAACCATGAATGATAAAAACATCATATATACAAACAACACTAGCTAACAAGCCATAATGTATACATAGACTTTTATAAACAATTAGAAATATACAAATATATAAACTAGTTTACAAAGAAACAAAACAATAATCTAAGCCTTTAGTTTCTTCTTTTTCTTACCTTTACCTTTTTGAGGGGCTTCACCTAGATTTACATGAAACACACAGGGGTGAGAAATCACAATTTTTCAGTATAAGCATACTAAGACCAACAGTTAATCATTTATAACAAATAAATCAATTGAACTCAAAAATACATTCAATGTATAAGAAATATTCAGCAATATATCAAATAATCGCATATACAATCCTAAGATACTATCAAACAAGCAATCAAACAATCAATTATTTAAGTCATGACAATTGCCCATATAAGTGTCAACCATGCAATGCTTTATGTTTATGAAGTATGATTATACTCAAACAAGTCCACATATTATGGATGTGCAATGCCAATGTAGATTTTAAAGTTAAAAAACACAAGCTATTTACTTATTTCCCAAGAATCGCGTTCCTTGTATATACCGAGTAGGATAGGCATCTAAGCCCTGACATTACCTGGTGATGTGTGGACTAGTTTCTCTCACAAAATAAGAGTACCGCTACCAACTTCATACACTGGCACCCTGACCATACAAGCAAACATGCAAGGAGAATTCAGATCTAACATTTCATTCTCAGGTCATATGGTTGTGCACATCATCTAAAGTCACAATACATACGAAAACAAGCAAATGCCAAGTTTGAAAATCAAACAACCAAGTCACATATTTAAATACTAGCACATAGTAATTTTGACCCCACTTATCAAACAAAGTAGCAAGAACCATGTCACTAGCGTTCTTATATCTAGAACCTCACATCACCACTTCACAAGTGATTTCCAAAACAACCTCATGTTGTGCAAGGGTTTAGATACATTCTTAAGACATTCTAACTCAAAGATTTGCCTAAGGTTTCACAACTTTTAAACATATATGCTACGTGGTTATTCTCTCCAAGAATCACCCTCATTTGTGTCTCAACATACTTAGGAAAGTATATATAAGTGATCTCATCACTTAGGAAATTCCAAAACATCAAAAACTCAATGTTGGAAGTCTCAGTTGCTCATGCCTAGGCGTGATACACCCACGTCGCGGCATGATAGTCTCTGTCTACTGAAGACTGATAACCTGTGCCTTGCACACTGCGATGTAACACACCCTGCGCCGCGGCGTGAGAAGCAGAACCCAGGTTCTGCAGAATTCTACAAATCGAGTACTATTCCATTCATGTTTCATGAAACTCCAATACTTCAAGTTGATTTCTAGGTAATTTTAAGTTCCTAACAAGTTCACTAATATGAAGGAAACATAAAACACCAATTGATTTCATCAAAAGTGGATCAAAATACTAAATCACTAATCCAAACTCCTAAAATCAACACTTAGAGCATTTTAGATGGAGAATTTTCAGTTTTCAATCTAAACTCTTAGCATGAATAAGTCATAAACACTATTTAAAATTCATCTAAACAAGAAAATCACTTAAAACACCACTAGAACTTAATTTGACATATTAAACCCCAAAATAGTCTAACATGAAAAATGAGTAAAAATGAAGTTTAAAGTATCAAGAACCCCTACTTCAAGCTCCTTGATGCTGTAGATTGATCCTTAATCTCTAGCCTTGGATTTCTCTTTTGATCTCATCTTCTTTCCCTCTTGTTCTTCCTCCTTTTCTCCTTTCTCTCTTCTTGTTTTTGTTTTTGTTTTCATCCGTGAAGAGTAAGTGAGAACCAAGAGAAAAGATTGAAATATCAATAAGGAAAAGTCCACAAAAAAGGCTGGTAACCATGACTGGCTTAAGGCCTTAAGTTACTACACTAATACTTCCTGATCTGCTAAAAACACTCAACTTTAGCTAAATCAAGATTTCTAGGTTCCAACAACTTTAAAATAAATACTAAGATTCATGAAAAAAGTCATTTCACTAGTATCATAAATTTTCATATCTGTGACTAGTTAATTCGACATTAAAACACACAACTAATATGCCTAAAAATACTAAACGGACTCCGATTATTCTGAAACTTTAACCATATCACAGAACACACATTTGTGACTTAAAAATAAATTATCCACATCTATTTCCATTTTCTAAGCCATTTAAACTAATATCTAGGTCATTTTAAGTTACTTTTTACTTTTCGACTTGCAGCAAAGTGTCTGAACTGACTCAAATTGTTATAAAATTAAACAAGCATGTTAAGTAAGTATTAAACTACTTTTATAACTATTTACAAGTTTAACATGTTGAAGATAATGTTACAACATATCCCAGTGCCTAAGATGAACTTCTTCAATTCAGCTCGTCAAAATTCAAAACATGAAATAATGACTAGCACAAGAAGTATAAGTGTATAGCATTGATGAGAGTCCAAGACATGCATCTTCTACTTCCCTTGGACCAGAACTAATTCACAAAAGCACTTAGAAAATTCATGCAAAAAGGCCTTAACTATTGTTTGGGTTTAAAGTCCAATGAAGTGCCTTTACCCTATCAGGGCAAGAAGAGCAATCCCGAGTGGAGGAACTCCTGATCTGTAAAGAGACATGGAAAACAAAACATAAAGAAACTATTCAAGTGCAACTGTTCAGTTACATGTTTATTATTAATATTTGCAATAATCAGTTGTCAACCTTCGGGAGAAAAAAAGGTGCAAGAAAGAGTACAATAGTAGCAACAGCAAAGCATAGGCAACAAAGGCATCACTAAAATATTTTTTATTTTAGGCAACACTATTTTTAGCAACGCTTCATAAGCGTCGTCTAAAGTTGTATAAACAACATTTTTTGAAAGTTATTGTTAATTCTTAATATAAGCAACGTCTTTTACGCAACATTTCGAAAACATTGCCATAGAGTGTACATACAACATTTTTTGAGTGTTCTATGAATTTAATCATATTTAGAAAATGATTTTTTAAGAACCTTTAATAAAATGTTTCCAGAAACATAATAGGCAACATTTTAAAACTATTCCCAATTATATTGCTTTCTAAGACATTGTTAAAATATTGCTTAAGATTTTTTTTTAATTCTTATTAATTTTTTTCAAATAATTTGGCCAAAAAAGGCACAAATAACTAAAGCCATTCCGCGGGAGTGGCAAAATTTTTCTAACCCACTCTCATTTCTCTTAAACATTTGGAGACTTATTGAAAAAAAAATACCAACCTACTCTCTCTCGATACCCTAGACTAAGAGTGTCCTAATGTGAAGAAAATATCACTCTTTCCTTCCTTCACCAACCCTCCGATCGCCATCGCTTTCAACAACATTACATCCGATCTGTACCGTTCGTACACTCTCGACCCAAATACGTTGGACACTGTTGATGTCTCTGGAACCATCCTTGGCCACTCCTATCTCTTCCTGCTCCAGAACCTAAATACTACAGAGTGCATCTTCCTCTACTCCTGGTGTAGAGAAAGCCGGACCTGTTTTGTTTGACTTGCTGATTCTGAAGATAATAGGAGAATACAAAAGATGGTCGATAATGAAGCCATTCTTATCATCTTCTATAGTTGATTTTGAAATCTCATTTGCTAAACATCATTTCTCTGGTAAGGGATCTGAGTTTTGAGATTTCTTGTGGATTTGGTTTTTACTAGTTTGAACGTTACACTTCACTGTTCACTTGTTGATTTATTTGTTTCAATTATTTATAATTTTAGTATGTAATTAGCTTTGCACTTTACCATAGAACAACAATTCAACAACAAAATAAATAAATAAAAGCATACGGCTATGTTATTCCAATTTCCACCCAATCCCAAAGCTTGATTTCTGCAAATGAGAATGGCTACTATATTTAATTATTTATAGTCATGAATCATGATATCATTCTGCCAGAAGTAGAGGCATAGAGAAGGACAATAAATTGAAGTTTCAATATCATATCATTGGGTATTCACTTATGATAGTTTTCAAAAGTATGGACAATCAATTATTCCACAGCTATTTTTCATTTGTTTCAATAAAGGTTGTACAATGTGCATTTTATAGGAATCAAGATTATGGATAGAAAGAACATGCTATGCTTTTCAGCTATACAGTTTTTGCAACCCAATGATAGAAGTCATCCAAATACATCTTAAATAAGGGAGGTTATTAGTAGGAAGGTCTAAAGACTCTAAACCAAAATGGAGGCAACTAACAGGGGGTATTCCCTTATTATTACCTTTTGACAGAAATAGCTTGACATTTTAAAAATTGAATCAATGAACATCAGCTAAGCGCACTTTCAACATAATCGTTTCTAATAAATTTGAAATGATCAAATCATTGCTATAATAATAGTGAATAGGTGGGAGATGCAAAAAATTTCCCTTTGTTCCGAACTCACTGCTATAATGATCAAATAGGCTTGTAAATGTATGTATTTGGTCTGACCTTATCCTCATCCACTCCTTGTTAAAAAAACACGTCTTCACAACATAGGCGTGACTATTCTTTCTCATTTTATAATTTTATTGAACTTGCTACCTTTTAACTTCTACAGATTCAATTAGCTCCTAGAGTCTGAACTCAAAAAGGATGGTTGATCCCAACTCTTTTACCTGGTAAGACATAAAATTCTCCTATTTAAGTCTTACTTTTTATCCCGCATTATTTACCTGAACTGGTTTATATGGTATCACTGTTTAGACTAATTTAGTACTATGAATATTTATGTTAGTATTTGAACATTAATACTAAAAATAATTTTCATATCAGTGAATTAAAAGATGAGTTCAAGGAGTGGATGGATTTACCGAGGTTTAGCAAATAGTACATTGATGGTATCCATTTTTTCTTAGATTTTGCATTTATTATTGGAGAACCTGATGGAGAGGAGATATTATGCCCTTGTACAACATGTGCAAATTCTTATTGGAGAACAAGAGATGTTGTGTACGAATATTTAATATGCAAGGGATTTGTTGTGGGCTCGAAAATGGATCAACCACGGAGAGGGGCTAAGTGCAATGGGTCTTGATGCTAACATGGATGTTGAAGACTAATAATCACATATTATATACATTAATAAACCCTCATGTTTAGTCATTTACACCCTCCATGTCCTTAACTATTTGAGTTTGGTCATGTTTTATAAGTTTGGGTTCAAATTGGGCTTAATTGATAATTCACAGCATTGTTGAGGTTTTACACTATTTTTATATTTTGGCCATATCTTGCGTTTTATATATCTGATAATTATGCATTTTACCTTATAGGAAAACTGAGAGGAAGCTCTACAACTTTGATGAGAGCTCGAAGTCTCAATCTGATGTCTAGTAGGCCGAATTGAGTCTGGAAGTCAGAATATGAGTTCAGTGACTCTTTGATATTGTTTTGATCATAACTTGAGTTGTAGAATTCCAAATTGCTTGGAGTTTAGTCCCAATTGTTCATAATAGACCCAAATTTGTATCTAAGTGGATTCTAATCATGTGAGGCCAAAATAGGAGGTAGTTTGAGCAATTTTAGGCAGAAATCTGAGGCTAGGTATAGGAACCTCTCATTCTACACTTTTCTCTTCTTCTCTCTAGAACTTCTTTCTCCTCATTCTCTCTAGAATTTCATTTTCCCTTCTTTTAATTTTCTGAGTTCTCCCTTTCTCATGGAAGGGTAGGGCCTTTAGATCAATCCAAGAGATTGAACAACTTGATGCTTAATCTTGAGATTCTGTTTTAATTGTTATATTCATCTATTAATCAAGTCTCTCTTCTTCTTCTTCTCTTTGTTAATTCTAGTTGTTTGATTAGAATTTTCATATGTTAATTGCTTAATTATCATGTGCAAAGAGATGAACTTAGAGATTAAACAAGACATTGAAGGTGTTTGATGAAATGTTTAACTTGGTTGAATCTTGGCTTTTAAGTTAATTTCGATTTGGATGAGTACTTAATTTATCTAACCTTAATTAATTGAATCTTGGAAGCGTTTCTAGTAGAAAATCCATAGATCGTGGAGAGGCGTCTTGAAGTGATCTAAGATCAAGGACTTGATTAATGATTGAATGGACCTATAATAATCAAGGATAGATTAAGATCAGGTTTGGTTAATTCTCTTGGATTGGTTGCTTTATTAATTCTGTTTTATCCATTTTTGTTTGAATTCTGTTATTTATGGTTTCTATATGTTCAACCCCTTTCTAATTTTGGCTTGATTTGGTTAAATTACAACTAAAATCCTTAAGAGATGATCCAGTATTAACCCCTATGCTACAAGCCATAGGTAGAACTCGATTTTAATTTTGATTGAGTTCGACACTCGTCAAAGACCCATGTGATGACATTGATAACTTATTGAACGATAGATTTAGAGAAGTAGTGTAAGAGGATGTGCTTCATGAAGGTGCTAATGAAGATGCAAAGAAGTTTTATAAATTGGTTGAGGACGCAAATCAAGAACGGTACCCAGGTTGTGAAAACTTCTCTACATTGTCATTCACCATCCGACTTTATTTGTTGAAGTGTCTACATGGATGGAGCAATGCATCTTTCATATCTCTTCTTGAGTTGTTGAAAGAAGCTATACCTAATTTGAATATTCCTCCATCTTTCAACAAAACCAAGGCCATGTTAAAAGACTTGGGTCTTGACTACGAGAAGATCCTTGCATGTCCCAATGATTGCATGCTATATAGAGGCTATTATGCTGATAAAGAGTTTTGCCATATATGTGGAGCTTCACGATATATTCAATATCCTAGCGTCCATTGTGAGGCTGAATCTTCCAAGAAACCTAATGTAAATGCTAAGATCTTGAGACAAATTCCTTTGATTCCTAGACTCCAAAGGATGTTTATGTCTTCAAGGACAGCCAATACACTTAAGTGGCATAAAGACGAGCATTCAAAGGATGGAAAGTTGAGACATCCTGCCAATGGTCAAGCATGGAAGAACTTCGATAGGCACCATCCTGATTTTGCAAAGGATTCTCACAACGTAAGGCTTGGGTTGGCTAGTGATGGATTCAATCCATATCGGACCATGAGTATATCTCATAGTTCTTGGCCTGTGGTGTTGATGGCATATAATTTACCTCTGTGGTTGTGCATGAAGCCAGAATATTGCATGTTATCTTTACTAATTCTTGGAAGACATTCACTTGGAAATGACATTGATATTTATCTAGAACCATTGATTGAGGAGTTAAAGTTATGGGATTTGGGAGTAGAAACATATGATGCTTCAGGCAACTAGACTTTTCAAATGCGAGCAACTCTTTTATGGACTATTAGTGATTTCCCTGCTTATGCTATGCTGTCTGGTTGGAGCACCAAAGGCAAGTTAGCTTGTCTTTGTTGTAATTATGGGACTTGTTCTACTTATTTGAAACATAGTCAAAAGATGTACTCTATGGATTATCAAATTTTTCTACCCATGAGTCATCCATGGAGATCTAATAAAAAGCCTTTTAATGGAGATACAGAATCTAGATCTCCACCACTAATATTAAGTGGGATAGAAATCTTAGCTGAATTAGAAGATTTTGACAATATGTTCAGAAAGAAGCAGAAGAAAAAGAATGATGGTCTGTGGGAAAAGAGGTCAATTTTCTTTGAGTTGCCATATTAGAAGCATAACACCATGTGCCATAACCTTGATGTGATGCACATAGAGAAAAACATATGTGATAATATTATTGGAACTTTGTTAGATATCTCTGGGAAGACAAAGAACCATGCAAAAGCTCGTTTTGACCTAAAAGAAATGGGCGTAAGAAAGAACCTTCAACCAAAGGAGACACAAGATGGAAAAACCATTAAGTTTGCAAAAGCTTATTTTTCTATGACAGCAGCAGAAAAATCTTTATTTTGTGGTGTCCTGAAGTCAGCAAAATTGCCAGATGGTAGTGCCTCAAATATCTCTCGATGTGTTCAAGTTGGTGAAAGAAAAATATTAGGTTATAAGACCCATGATGCTCATTTCATGTTGCATTACCTGTTGCAAATACCAAAAAAAAAGCATACTGCCTAATCATGTTGCCATCCCTTTAATCCATCTTTGTTCTTTCTTTTGATGTTTATGTTAGAAAGTTGTTACACTAGAAGAATTAGATCGCTTAGAAGCAGAGATTGTAAAAACACTTTGTCAATTAGAGAGAATTTTTCCTCCATGTTTTTTTATATAATGGTTCATTTGCCTATTCATCTAGCATATGAAGTGAGATTAGGTGGCTCAGTTCAATTTCGGTGGATGTACCTTCCAGAAAGATATATGTGTAAGTTGAAGTCTTATGTTCGCAATAGAAGTCGTCCAAAAGGCTCAATTAGAGAAGCATATTTGGTTGAAGAATGCTTGACATTTTGCTCAAGATATTTGCATGAAGGTGTGCAAACTATGTTGAATAAATTGAGTCAAAACAATGATGAATGCAATAGTGAGGCTGACTCCTTTGATCTTTTTCCTAGCAAAGGACGTCCTATAGGAGGGAAAAAGAAAGATGTTCTAATTTCTGTAGATCACAAGTCACTAACCCAAGCACATGGATACATATTGATCAATTGTGATGAAGTACAAGAATACCTTAGGTACGGTGACATGCTCATTATCTTTCTTTTTCATAAAAAGATTAAGATTATAATTATATTAACGCCTTTAATTTTTTCCACTTTAGAGAGCATGAGAATGTTGTTAAAAATCAAGCTAGAAGGACAAAGTGGAAGAAAGCAAAAATTCAAAGCCAATACTTCATTGAATGGTTTGAAACTCGTGCCATGAAATAGGATACTCTAGCCTTTATTACAGCTTTGTCTAGAGGGCCTAATTCTGTTGCAAAAAGATTTAATGGGTATCTTATTAATAGATATCGATTTCATACAAGGCAGCGTGATGCGAGATGGAAGACTCAAAACAGCAGTGTAACATTGATGACATTAACTACAAGCTTTGCTATCTCTAAGGATGACCACCCAATCACAGCTAATGTAACTTATTATGGAAGAATAAATGACATGATCGAATTAGATTATTATGGCCATTTTAAAGTTATGGTGTTTAGATGTGATTGGTTTGAAGCTCAAGAAGACACGTTTAGACTTACTTATGTTCACTTTAATAAGAGATGTTACCGTGATGAGTCTTTTATTCTTGCATCTCAAGCACGCCAATGCTTCTATATCTAAGACCCCAATGATGAAAGCAAGCATTATGTCATGAAGACAGTTCCAAGAGACTTGTTTAGCATAAGTGATGAACCAATTTCTGATGCTCAAGAATTTTATGGTAATGAGCTGTCTAACCATTTTATAAGTCTTGCTATGCCCAATGATGATGGTGACATTAAACTTGTGAGAAGAGATGTTCCAGAAACCATTATTGACATGGCTAAACCATTGTCCAATGAAATTGAACAAGAAAAAGATTCTGATTTTGAGGACATTATGTAAGACATTGATGCAAGTATATAAGGTTGTATATAAGATATTGAAATGTTATTAATTTTGAGGTGCTACAATTTTTTATCTCATTTTGTGCATATCTTATAAAAAATCTTATTTAACCCAATTAGAAAATGTCTATAATTGAAGAGATTCATAAATTTGGCCTAGTAGCCCCCTGTACATTTTAAGTGTATGGGGCAGCTTATTTACTTTACTTTGCATAAAGGAAATGTTGAAAGGGTCTAAAATAAGTTTATCACGCTCTAGAGTAAATTAAATATTAAGTACAATATGCTTGCATCACTTTTATTTGTTAGAATATATTCCATGCCAATTTCGTCAACCTATAAAGATTTTTATATTATCAAGAGTTTCTTAAAAGCAATGATCAAATCCATGAGATGATCTTGTTCTAATCAAGCGTTGGCCTTTCCCATTTGTATAAGAAGAAAAGAGAACACCCTAGTCATTCTTGATGATTTAGAAAAGTTCCCATTCTTTTTGGTGGTTGAGCAGCCTCTTTCACGCTTCTCAAGGTTGATTCATCTTTTTTTCTGATGTTTTTGACGGCTCCTCCCTTTAATTAGGTCAGAATTAATGTATTTATATTCTGGTCTGGGTGTCTAGGCGCTGCATTTAGAGCGCCTAGATGCTGATCGTCTAGAACGCAAGTTTTTGCTATAAGTCTGAGTGCCTAGGCGCTTAGTCTGGAGCGCTTGAGTGTTGAACGTATAGATAATTTCTTCTGATGCACTCTAGCGCGCCTAGGCACTGTGTATGGAGTGCCTGGACGCTGATCGTTCAGAACGCATTGGTTCTGATATACTTCCAAGGCTCCAAGCTCTCCTTCCTTGAGTGTTTTCTTGTACAAGCACATAAGAAAAATGATGATTCTTCTTCTTATGATCAACTATTCTCATTCATAAACCAAAACATTCTTATTCAACTTTTCATGCCATAAAGTAATGTCTTTTGTGCGCTTATCACTTGTTCCTCACATTTTCTTTGACAGCAAATTTTGACTTTTTGTTATTGACTAATACAATATATTTCTTACTACTAACATTGTTCTGTACTTTTTAAAAATAAATAAATAAATACCTTATAATGTAAAACAAGCAATTTATAAATTAAAAATAAGCTCATCAAAGTAAATAGGAGTCAATATATCAGAAAATAAGTCACTCTGCTTCTACAGATGTGTGATATACTTGGTGGAGTACAAAGAACAAGAATTATTGCGCGTCATACCTAAATATGGCCACGGTTTTCATCTTTCGTGCATTGATATGTGGCTAAGAAAATAATCTACACGTACAGTATGCTGAGGGTGTTTTTCTAGTTACCATTCATTTTCCTCCTGATTATCAATTCAAGCCACTCAAGGTATTGCCTTAGTCCTGCTCAATACAACTTTAACAATTCTGCCTTTGTTATACTTGGAGAATAGTGAACTTTAGCCTTTTGTATTGTTAACTTTTCTATTTTCCCTATATATTTGATTTTTCCTCTTATTTGTTAATTGCATTTTTATGGATTTTTTTAAGACATTTAATTTTTCTTCTCAACCATCCAATGCACCTTTCTTTTACTGTACATTTAATTTTGTCCATATTTTAATGTGAGTGCCTTAACTGAGATGTTTATGCTTGTGAAAGATTAAATTCTGGTGATGAATGTGGCAAATCATAGTCTGGTGGCTTTTTATGGAGATCGATGATTACTTACTAGTGACAATGTTGTGATTTGAATATGTAATGGACTACTCTAGTTTCTTTATGGTTGAGTTCTATTTTCTGCTTAGAAGTTTATAATATGGGTGTGCTTGGTTGAGCTAAAAATGAATATTGGTATTGGTTTTCCCATTTGGGGAGCAGCTCACTTGCAAGTTTCATTTGCTGAAGTTTCTAGTAGCCATCTATAGAGATGGAGCTACCTCATTAAAATTGAATCTGACAGTGAATAATAAAAAATAGCAAAAAAATGATTCCTGCAATAATGAGTTGTGAAAGTGCAAAGTTTGTTGTAGCCACTGTTGAAGCACACTACTATTTTTTTTTTGTTATACATGTTAGATTAAGCAATGATTGTATATCTTGTACAATTATTCAATCCACAGAATCTACTATTCTTCATTTTCCATGTTTTTTGCTTGTTCTTCATTTTCCAAGCTTTTGCTTGTAGTATTAAGTTGGCAAATGTAATGTTATAAGCTAACGAATTTCAATTTGCCAATTTTGCAGATTATAACCTTCACTTTGAAACAAAATGAACAAGGGAGAAAGTAACAAAAAAAAAAGGTGCCAACTTTAAACAAGGGATGTGAAGGTCCCAATAAGAGAGCCAATTTGGATCTCAATTTCAGTGCAAGATCAAGTGCTGAATTGTCTAAAATATTTAAAATTAAGCAAGAAGAGATTCAGAAGTTTAGAAAAAATAAAGTTGACGATGGGCAGTTGAATGCTACAAGTATAACCAAAAGTGAAGAAAATAGTAATTCTTTAAAAAGAAAGCTATTTCTTATGAATGCAACTCCTTCACAAGTCACTCAAAAGGAAGAGATGCTGCCTAAGAGCACTAAAAGGAATTTACAAGTTGGAGGAGCTAGTCAAATGGAAAAGAGGCAGCCTAAGAGTACTAAAATGATTGCATAAGTTGGAGGCTCTAGTCAAATGGCAATGAGACAGCCCTTATTTACAAATGCGACTCAAACACGAGTCACTTAAATGAAAGTCCAAGGTGGTTGTCTCATGACACCAAGTTTACCTTTATTGAAAGAAACAAGTGGAAAACAAGTTCTAAATGAAAAAAAAGAGACAATCAATCACCACAAGTGTGAACCAAGGGTCGAACGAAAATGATCATGGTCCTAAAGTTAAGAGGATGAATGCAGTTTGCCCAGCAATGTCTCTTGATGACTTCCTTGAAAAAATGGTGTGGATGAAGAAGAAAATCAATTGCTACATGATGAAGAACAAGAAGCTGAAAATGAAAGAGTGGTTCAAGAAGTTGGAGAAGTATGTCAAAATCATCAGGTAAATGATAACTTCATTGACCAAGATGTTGACAAAGAGGAAGTTGAGGAAATGGGCAATAATGCAAAAGGTAACATCATTGTGTCTTCAACCACTATTTTTCCAACTACTTAGTTTTCACAAATATTTCTCAAATACTTTGTATGCATTTACTTATAAAACTTATGCCTTTACTTATGTAGAATTAAGGACAGCGAAGAAGAAGAAAAACTCGAGGCAAGACTGAATGCAAAGTTATCCATGCTAGATCGGAGGAAGAACGAGAAGAAATCATTTTTGAGAAAAGAGTAGCAATTGGGTCCACTGATAAAAGTGTTTATAATTTAAGCTTGTTCTTGGGCACAATTGCTAGAAATTCAAAATTCTGCCCCTTGAACACTAATTTTAAGGTTATTCCAAAAAGGTACATAGATAATATTATGAAATATGTCTAGATATGCGTAGGATTAATTTCTATCATTTTAAATGCAATATTAGTATATTAATGATGCTAACATCATTGTGATACTTTCTTTAGTCAAAATTCATCATTCCAAAAGAAAGAGAAGATTGGGTACTTTCAGGAGTAAAGGAAGCTTGGAAAAGGCACAAGTGTAAGATCAAGAAAAATTATTTTAAGCCTTATGACAACACTGAAGATATGTTAAAGAATTGTCCAAGAGATGTACCAGTTTGAATTTTTAAAAAGTTGATTGCCTTTTGGAGTCTTCCTGCAATTCAAGTAATATCTAAATTATAAGGTCATATTTCAATTTCATGGTACTTATGAGATGTATTTTTCATAACATTATACTTCTTCTTTTTTTATAGAATATAGACAATCAGCAAGATGAATTCTGAAAATAGAAAGCACCAAAGGTGGAACCATCGAATGGGACCTGTGAATTTTGCTAGAGTTCGGAATCGTTTGGTATTATGCTTGAGAATTTGTGAATTTTACTCATTGATAAATATTTTACTTACTTTTTTCAAATTTGTTGAAGTGTTTGGCAAATGAGAATGATGATTTCACTCAAGTTGATTTATTCATTACAACTCGCATGGGAACAAAAGGAAAGGAATTAGATTTAGAAACTAAACATGCAATTGTAAGTAATATAGTGTAAAATTATAGAAAATGCAAATCTTTTATGGATGTTTAATATTATGTTTTGATGAGTGCTCCATCTTTTTGTGGGATGAAGTTCAAGATCGGATTGAAAACTCTAGAGAGAATGTTGATGAAGCCTTTCAAACTGTGTTCGGCAAGGAAAGGCCAGGGAGAGTTCGTGGTATGGAAGAGGTGTCACTAAAACTAGTTTAAAAATAGATATTGAGATTGACGCTGTAAAGCGCAAGCACTCTAAAGAAATGTTAACCTTGAAAATTGAGATGGAAAATCAGAAGCAGGACATTGACAATCAGATGAATAACATGAAAAACAAGTAGAGAGATTAGAAAATCTTATGAAGGCTTTGCTTGAAAGAGCTAGCCCCAGTGTGAATTTGGAAGACTTAGCACCCTTAATGCGCTCATCTCCAACTAATGCAAATAGTACACCTAACATGAATAAAAATGGTCTTCCACATTCTTCTACATCGATGCATATTCCAAGCCAAGAAAAGGTTATAACACATGTTGATTTAGAATGGTGATTTGAACTTTGTTTCAGGTTCAGTTTGATATGAATGGATGGGTTATTATTCTAGTTTTATTCTTGATCTTTACATATTAATTTGACTTATGAAAAGAATGCAATATCTGTTAATGAATAATGGGAGCATTAATTGATGTTAGAGTCCTTGGTTGTTTGATTTTGGTTTTGCATAATGGTGTTCTGGTCTCTCTTAATTAGTAGGCAACATAATGCAACATGAATGTTTGAAATGATGTTATATAAACATAGGATTACATACTTGAAGCTGATGTTTCTTACGTCTATTTTTAGTACATTAGATGACACTAGTGCTAAGATGTTAAGATAAGATCATATCATGTCATGTAAATACTTTTGCTATGGACTTGTGCAGGGTAAATAATTTTGTGCTGAAGGTGTGTAATGGAAAGAGAAGCTATGTTCTTTATTATTATTATTATTATTATCATAGTTGAGAATGGGAAAGAGAGGCTGAGACTGAGGGACTATCTATGCATTTGTGTTGAATTTAAGTGATAGGCTGAGATGTTGATCTAATAAATTATTTGACACCTGCTCCTCTTGTTAATATTTATAGAACTCGTTACGAGCTATAATATTGCTTCAGGCTATGTTTGTGCTCTAATTCTTATTGTAGTACTGCAATATTACAATTTTACATAGCGGTTCTATGGCTTGAAATCTGTAGATTGGCTAAGCCATGTAGAAACTGTACTCTTTAATATTTTATTTTGTTGCTGACTTTAATATGTATTAAGGAGGAATACTTATGTGTTTCAGAATATTTATTTACATATATTTATTATTTTTTCTTTTGCAATGAGAATATACCAGATAAAGCGAAACAAAGACATCTTGCATGTGGATACAATTATGGAGATTTGCCAAGACAGCTTTAGTTTTTTTGTTCTTTCATTTGTGTTATGTGATCAAGAACAATCACACTACTTTTGTACAACAATAGTAAATGAATTTTTTTTTTAGTTTTGGTGTATATATGCAGTACATACACTTACATAATTTAGTATATTTTATTTGAGAAAAATTAGTTTTTTATTGCATTATTAGTTTTTAATACGTGATTTTTTAATACACAAGTGAAAAATGTTGGTATGCATAAGAAACATTTCAAAAAAATGGTCTATAGAAAGCGTTGCCAAATACTTAACCTATAGGCAATGCTTTTTAAAAGTTGCCTAAAGTAGTACCAATATGCAATGTGCAGAAAGCGTTGCCAAAACTGTAACCTATAGGCAACATTTTTTAAAAGTTGCCATACTCCAAACTTAAAAGCAACGGCACTAAAACGTTGCTTAAATTGGTGAATATAGCTAATGTGCAAAAACGTTGCCAAAACTTTAACTTATAGGCAACGGTTTTTAAACGTTGTCTTATGACATACTTAAAAGCAATGATAGGAAAATGTTGCCTAAAGCAGTACTCATACCCAACATGTTAAAAGTGTTGCCAGAACTATCTATACACAACATCTCAAAAGCATTGCCAGAAGATAAGAATAAGCAATGTTTTTTCTAAAGTGTTGCCAAAAGTTTAAAAAAGCATTGCCTATTGTAATAGGCAACGGAGGAAGAGGCAACGACTTGGCAAAGGCTGAAAAGTGTTGCCATAAACTTCAGGCAACAATTTTTGGCCAATGACAACGCTTTTCAGCCCTTGCCAAAGGGTAAAGTTATTGTAGTGCATGGTGGCTCATCCCTTTTAAGGTGGCTGTTTTGTATAAGGTGTGTAATCCAATGTTGATGTATTCGTTGGCCACAAGCACCACGAGAGGCAACAAATCCTTGTCACTTGACCTTCCCATACCTCTCTGACTATCTGTCTAAGGCAATGTTTTCACAATTGGATGGGTTATTTAACAGGAAAAGAAAGAATATCAAGGTTTTAAGATTGAACACGAGTTACACTGAGGTTTTATATATGTACATATATAATATATAAATATATAATAATATATAAGAAAAATATAATACATACATATACATTAGTTGTGTAAATAATATTAAAGAAAAATATTAAAATATATTATTGATGTAATTAAATTCATTTATTATGTAAATAAATATTAAAGTAAAAGTATTATATTAATATTATTAACATAACTTTTTAATATGTACTACAATTTTAAATTGAATAAGTTAAAAGATAATAGGTGAAAATTGTAGCCCTTTACTAAATTATTAATCTGATAGCAAAATTTTAATTGAGGGTATTATTCTTAATTTATCTAATCATGATCATAATAATATTAGTAAATTTATTCCAAAAAAAATTAAAGAAGAGTTCAAAATCAATAATTCGATATCGAAAAATAGTAATCAAAATTGAGACAATAGTAAGTAAAGAAAAACAAAATCGAAGCATAAATGCTAATTTATAAACTTAGCAACAAAATGTTTACTCGCATATATTTTAAGTTATTATTTAGTTAAAAATACATATATTTCTAATAACTTCAATATACATATATTTTTCTCCTTTAGATTTAGAATCCATACATGATTGATTTGAATGATAATAACTATAATGTATCCTATACTAATTTGAAAACATTATGAATAGAGTGAGAATTGAAAATTCTCAGTAGAAAATTCTCAGTTATAAAAATATTTAAAAACACATGGTGAATTTCAGCTGTATAATATACACAAAAAATCTCATGGCAACTTAAGTATGATAAGAACAACACAATTTCAGCATAACAGAACGAATGCTAAATAAATCATGCAATATAACTTTATATATTAACATTAGCAAGTCCCTCAAATATCAGCAACCAAGTATCAATTATCAGCAAGTTCCTCAAACCTCAGTAAACAATTTCCAAGCATCAGTAAACTTTAGTAAATTCCTTAATGACAGCAAACATTAGCAAACAAGTTTCTCATCACAGGGAATCCACCATTTACTTTTCTTTTTCTTTCCATGTATGCTTGTCTCACATTTCACTCGAAAGTCTTCACTTCCATAGGGAATCCACTCTATCTTTGGTGTTAGTTTAACATTATGACAACAAAGTTAGACATACTTACACTAACCAGACAGGTAATATAAAAAGAAATTCATCTCTCTGTCTCTCAACAATTAGGTGTAAACTTTTTCATGAATCACTTGCTTGCCACTACACACAAACATAAGTAATAGCAACCACCAATATATCACAAATAAATTCATCATATATAAGTCTATAAATAAATCATGACAATTAAATAAAATTCATCAAACTTAAAATCATTAAATTTAAATATTAATTCTTCAAGAGATTAAGTATGATTTTTAAAATTAATTTAATAGTTCTTTAAAAGTTCACATCACAGTCTATAGTTATCTAGTTTTCATCATAGTCCATAGTTGGTCAGGTCTTCATCATCGTCCATAATTTATCCTAGTCCTGATACACATTCATTGCACTAAAATCCTTTTATTGCAAGGGTCCAAAATAAAAGTTATAAAATTACTCTCAAACTAAGGTAAAAATAAGAAAGTTTATGTAATTCGAGCACACATATTTATTGCACGCTATAATTAAAAATATTTATTTAACTTAGGTTTTGAGTAATAATTTAATCTTTTTATTGTTATTATATTGATCTCATAAAAAAATTAATATTCAAATTATAATAATTCTAAATTTTATCAAATATCATAAAAATTTCAAAATCAAGCAAATATCAAATTTTTATAATACTATATGTACACAATAAATTTAAAAAAAATAATATATACAAAACTTTAAAATAATAAATTAACTAATAAAATAAAATATATAAACATATTAAAAGTCATAATTTTATTTTTTTTTAAAAATTCAATTCTTACCTTTTACAAAATCTTCTTTCTTTTTTTTTCTTTTCTTTTCGTTTTCTTTTCTTTTCTTTCTTTCTCTCTTTCTTTTTCTTCTTTCGTCCTACGATTTCTCACTATGAACACCCAATTTTGTCGAGGGCATTTTGTAAAAAAAAAAAGACTCATTGACCTATTAACCCCTAAACCAACCCATAATCCATGACCCATTAGCCCATTAACCCATAACTCTTAAGCATTTATCCTAAATAAATCTCATCGCTTATCCTAATCCCTAAACACTTATCCTAAATATCCTAAACAAACCTATCCTAAACTAACCATAACTCATCCTACCACAAACTTATCCTAAACCAACCTTGGCGGTTATCATCAAACCCATCCTAACTCAAACTCATCCTAAACAAACTTATCCTAAACCCCATCACTTATCTAAACAAACTCCTAATCACATTTTAACTCAAACACTTCAGCCTAATCCCCTCCTATAAAAACACCTAACCCACACACAGAAAAGGCATCAAAACCTATACTCAGAACTTGACATACTCTCAGCTTAGCCTCACGTACACACTTCTGCCTACATAGCCATATTATTCTCTCCATAGCAAATTTTTGCAGTAATTAGCCAAACACCCTCTGCCACAAAGTCATCACCTTCCTCATCGTAATCACCTCTGCCAAAACACCCATAACCAGCCATCACACCATAACTCCAACCCCTCACTCCTCACATTCACCTTCAACATTCAGCAACTGAGTCAACTCAGTGAGTAACCACCCATCGTGAGTCAACTCATCTTCCTTACCACTCCATCATCTTCCACCTTCACACAACCAATCATCAACACCCAAACAACCCAAAAAAACATAGCCAGACCGTAACCTATATCAGCACACAATACAGTGAATCGGCCACAGCATCGTTCCAAGTCAGATCCGCCGCTTCCCATCGCATCTATACCCGCGCAGCGCCGCTCATCGCCCAGGTCATCTGCGCCGTGCAACTCGTAAATCGGATCGGCACCGCATCGAGCTTCACCGGTAACATCACCCTGTTCTTGTCCCGAACCAGTCGCCGGCAAGCCCAGCAGCGCAAGCTCAATCCGCGCATCAAACCGTGAACCTGTTCAGAGCTCCCCATCGTGTCACCGGCGCTGACCAAACCCAACCAGTCTGCACGCGCGCCTCCGTGTCGCTGCTTCCCTCACCGCCGGTAGTCGGATGCTTAGTTTGATCCCCTGTTTGGGTCATCGCGAGGCATCAAAGAAGGAGAAGAAAGAGGCTAAAATAACCCCTCCCTTTTGCCTCTGTTTCGTAAGCTGCTTCCCATTTTTTTTTTTTGAATTTCAAATTGTGCTTTTGGGAGGTGGGCTTCTGATTGTTGGGCCAAATATTAAAGGGTAAAAAAAGGGGGGGAAGGAAAAGATAAATTTAAAACATAAGAATAATTAAATAATAATAATAATAATAATAAAATGGGTTACCTGAGTTGCGACAGCTTGCTAACCCTTATATTTTGTAATCATCTGAGTTGCGACAGCTTGATGATTTACATTATTATTATTATTATTATTATTATTATTATTATTATTATTATTATTATTATTATTATTATCTTGTTTTCAATTTTTTTAAAGTTAAATCACTAGTTGATAATTTTAAATAAAAATTTTGTAACAAACTTGATAATCAGTGGGTGACGTCTCTAGCGTGACGCGAGCTTCACCTATTTAATCCTTAATTTGAATAACTGAGCCGTGACTGCTTGTTGATTCAAATTTTTAAAGTTTTTAATAAAATCAACCAACCCACCAATTATTTTTAAAGAACTACGTGACTTTGAATTCTTCATTGCACCTAAGGATACGTAAGAGCGGGACTCATATTCCGTCAAGCCAAAAATTAAATTTTTATAATTTATTTGTTTATTTCATATTTTTTTAAAAAAGGGGTAAAACAAGTATTTTCAAGGATTATTAAGAATTTGCATAATTAATTTAAGGTATCGTCTTAGAACGGGTGTGTTAGGGGTGCTGTGGGATTAAGTTTCTGCCCTTCTCTACACATAACCGACTCCCAAATTCAATCTGGTTTCAAAGACTATTTTTCTTGAGTTTTCCAATTTTTCCTAATAAAAAAAATAAAATTGGTGGCGACTCCTAATTAAATATATTTTAGTTTAAGTTGCTATTTCGCCGTGATTAATACGGTCGCGACAGATGGCGACTCCACTGGGGATGACGAGAGTCAAGCCTGTAAAAGTTAGTTATGCAAAATTTTTGGTGATCTTTATGTGTTTGTTTTACCTTTTTTTTCTTTTTCTTTTTATTTTTTGATGATTTTTTTATATATATTATTTTTAGTGTTAATTGTTGTACTATCTGAACCTTAGGGTAGAAAACTTTTGGAATTTGTTTTGTATTTGCTTTGTTTTGCAAGATGTGGGTAGTCTTTAGGATTGTGAAGGTTTGTACGCTCCCAGCACCCACTGCACCTACACATAAAGCACACACATTCAAGTAGGGCCCTATACCCGGGTCTGAGTGAAGCCTAAGTTAAGTAGAGGTTGCGTAGTGGTAGCCATTTTGGATGTACTTCCTATTTGGTTATCGCGAAAACCTCATCTAGAGTGTGCCTTTTTCATGAATGTCCCACACATAGTGGTTTGCCCACTATTTCGTGGTCAACATTCTGAAATAGGACTTGACTCTAGAGACCTCTAAAATAGAAAAGCCACCCCATGGAAGTTCTCACGAACCAGAAAGACTCTTAGATCCTTAGGATAGAATTCCCAAGTTTAAGGCAACCCCATTAGGACACAAAGGGAGCACATCTTTCATTACCTTTAGATTTATCCATATCTTGTGAGTTGTTCAGTCTTTTAATGTGACAAACCATACTTGCGTCCCTCTTAAATTTTTTTTTCCCAAAAAGAGGAGATGAGTCATTATTAAAGGACCAACAACTCGCTCACTCATTATTGCATCACAAGTCATCATTCTTCGTATCATGTTTTTTCCAAAAACCACGCATTGACAGTTATTATGTGTTAAATCCAGGTTTGTTGAGAGACTGTTGAAACTAAGTGCTTAAGGATTAACAGTGAGTATCTTTAATTAATAATGGAACGTGTCATAGGATCAGATCACAATGAGGTCATTTTGAAAAAAACTTTGCGACTTAAGGCCAATGAAGTTGACACAGAAAGCCTGTTGAGTTTTGGCCAAATGTTGAAGAAGACACAACGCCTAACCTTCACTGCAAGATATGGGAATATTTTGAATCCGTTAGAGGTGGACGTACAGGTAGAAGCTATTACCGCGCTAGCCCAATTCTACGACCCACCATTGCGTTGTTTCACGTTTCAAGATTTTCAGTTGGCCCCCACCGTAGAAGAGTTTGAGCAGATCTTGGGCTTACCATTGGAAAAGGAAGAGCCATACCTCTATATAGGCCACCATGCATCCATGCCAACCATAGCAGACATCTTGAAGATTCATGTGAAGGATCTGCAAAAAGTAAAGCAAAATAGGAAAGGAACAGAGGGATTCCCAAGGAAATACTTAGAAGAGCACATGCGCCACCTAGCTAAGGTTGAAGACTGGAATACCTTTATGGATGTGTTAGCCCTCACTATTTATGGCAGCATCCTATTCCCGAGTAATGAAGACTTGATAGATTTTGCAGTAATAGATATGTTTCTCGCTCGAAGGAATAATGCCGCTAATCCTGTACCAGCCCTTCTTGCTGATGTTTATTATACTCTGAATTTCTGCCATGAAAAGAAGGGTAAGCGAATCTTATGTTGTCTACTGATCTTATTCATATGGCTCACAAGTCACATGTTCAAGAAGGGTTACGAGGATCCATGTCCCATTACAAGTCTCAAGATGCTCTAGTTGAAAACTAGGAACAGTCGTGAATGGGCCGAAGAATTAGCCAAACTTGAGGAAAAGAAAATTGTATGGTACTCACAGCATAAAGAAGGGCAAACAGTGGTCTATCAGTGTGAAGGCTTTCCTTAATGTTCCTCTCATGGGTACTCGGGGATGCATTAACTACAACCCTGCTCTAGCATTGCGACAACTAGGCTATCCCATGATGGGGCCACCGTCAGAATTGGAAACCGCTTCTTTTGTCTGTGATATGCAAATGGAGTGTACTGAGACACTTAGGAGAGTGCGAGATGCTTGGAAGAAAGTTATTAGAAAGAGTAAAGAGCTGGGAGTCAGAAGCTGCGGAGTTAAAGAAAGTTACAGGCGGTGGGTCAAGAATAGGGCGCAGGAAGTTAAGTTACCCTTTAAAATCCCAGTAACCTCTACAGTCAGTAAATCCCTGCCTCCGACTTTGATAGAAGATGAAGAAATAAGAGAAAAGTTAGCTGAAGCCAACAAAGAAAAAAAGAAATTAGAGGCAGAGTTGGAAAAAGTCCGCCAGACATGTGCAATTTTAAGGCGTGAAAATACTTAGAAAAACGATGCTCTCGAAAAAGCAAACAAAAGACAAAGGATAGAGCAAGATAGTATGTCAAAAATCAGAAGGTGTTTGGAAGCTGCAAATAAGGAACTAAGGCTCCGAGGACAGGAAAGAGATAAGGCTCTGACAGAAAATCAACAACTCAAGGAGTTGCTCGTAATTGCCAAAGCAAACAAAAATAATGCTCTTCAGCAAGCAGATAGTATGAGGCAAAAAGTGAAGACAGTGTCAGCAAAATATGAAGACATGATCAGAATTGAGAGGTTGCGCACTGTCGAGGAGATTGCAGGGTATGAAGCAGCATTACGACAGGGACAGAAGGACTTGCAGAAAATGATAGATCATGCGAAACAACAAGACGAGGACATTAATGGATGGAAAGAAGAAGTCCATTTTTGGAGAGACCAATTCTCCAAACTAGCATGCCTAGCCAACACGGCAATCGCAGACATTCCATATTACTTAAAGGCGGCGAATAAGATGGTCGATCCTCTTAAGACTCCAGCAGAGATCAATGACTTTATTGAATATTGCAAGAATCTTAATGGACAAATGAAGCAGATGATCAGGGTGCATCCATTTGAGAAGGAGGAATTAGACTAGACAATGATATATTTCAAGTAGAGTGGAAATGATGTATTCCTCTTAAATGATGTTGATAATTCTTTTTCAATTGAATAAAGTATGCCTTTTTGTTCTTCTGATCCTATGTTACACTAAAGATTCACTACTTTTGAACGAGACGTTCTAAGTAATGGTCATGACAAACTTTTGAACGAGACGTTCTAAGAAACAGTCATGACGAGCAAAGATTAAAGATACTCACTCAAATCCGCCCGGCACAAATTAACAATGGTCCTTTAACAAATCAATAATAATCATGGTTGTTTTAATAAATTTTACTTTGATTGTTCATAGGAAATTTAAAACCATTGTGCGACCAAGGAAAGAAGACACCAATCAAACCTGTGTTCACAACACAAGGGCTCGAACAAGGTTGCTTGCAGCAATGGCAGCTGAGAACGAAGGTAGGAACCTAAGTTTGGAAGTAGATGAAGTGAAAGGAAGGGTGAATGAGGTGACAGAATCTCAAAGAAGAATTGAGGAAATGTTGTCAGCCATAAGGGAGACCCTCACCTTGATGGGGGCAGTTGGAGGTACAGGAGTAACTGGGGCACACTCGCACCCACTGAATACCACTTCTATGAGGACAAACCCTGGAGTCATTACTGAGGTACCTTATGTGGGAGGAACCTCAAACACTGCATCAGTAGTGAATCCTATTGGAGAAGGATATCATTTATTAGAAGGTACTCGCAATGAGGTCCATGATAATACTGAGTTCACATGAGAACCACCACATATGATGACAACTGGATTTCCTACCGGTACTGGACACGCAACTGTTCAAAATGACAAGATGAAAAAAGAGTGGATGGAAAAGATGGAAGAACAAATTAAGGCGATCAAGGGTCCTAGCACCTACGGTCCCCTTGGGATAGAAGAATTGTGCCCTACTGCTAACATCGTCATCCCCAAGGATTTCAAAGTCCCAGAATTTGTCAAGTATGATGGGAGCACCAATTCTTTTTTCCACCTAAAAACTTACATTATCAAAATGTCCATTTGGTCAAGGGATTGGAAGTTCCTCATCAATTTCTTTCATGAAAGTTTGACTGGGCCCGCTTTGGAGTGGTGTATCCAACAGGACCTCTAAAAAATCTCCTTTTGGGATGACTAGGCGAATTTATTTATGGGTCAGTATCGGTTTAATCTGGATACAGCCCCGACCCGGGAGTAGTTAGGAACATTACAGAAGAAAAATGAGGAGACATTCAAACAATATGCTCAGAGGTGGAGAACTCTTGCAGCCCAAGTGCAACCGCCGTTAACTTTGACTGAGATGTACTCATACTTCTTGGGAACTTTAGGAGCTCCTTATATTGGGACAATGGCGGGCGCCGCTTATAGAGACTTTGCTGATTTAATTGCTGCTGGAGAAAGAATTAAAATTTTGGTAAAGGCTGGAAAATTGCCAGCTGGCAATAATGAAAGTAGTTTCAAGAAGGGGTTCCCCCCTAAGAAAAAGGATCCGGAAGTGAATTACGTGTAGAATCTGCAGCCTTTACGACCCCGATATTCGCCCTCCTACCCTACATACCGACCACCCCCATACAACCTAAACACTTACCCTTCTTATCAGACACCTGCACCGTCCCATCTACCTGGCCCAACCGCTCCTCCCGTAAATATACCTCAAACCCAGCCATTCCAAATCAACACTATCCCGGTACCCCAACCATATGCACCAACTCGCCCAATCTATACTCAGTACCCACCTCGGCCTCTGCAAAATTTCTAAAACTACCCATAACCTCGACCAAACTTCCAAAATCAAGGCCATTTACGTACCCAAAACCTACCCCTTCCCAAAACTGTCCATCTCAAACGCAAATCTATTCCAAAGGCTGTTTGATGTTCACCTCATCTCAGGGAACCTTGTACGTCCCCTACAACCACCATTTCCAGCGTGGTACAACCTGAATTTAACTTGCAAGTACCATATGAATATTTCGGGGCACTCAATCGAAGACTGTGAGTCTTTCAAGATGACGGTAAGAAAGCTTATTGCTTGTGGAAAATTAGACATTCAAGAAGAGGCTGGACCTAGTATTGTCAGCAATCCAATTCCTAATCATGGTGAAAGGAATATGGTAAATGCTTTAGAAATGGAAGGACCTCCAATAAGGAATGCCATGAGCCTGCGTACGCCGATGACTCAAATATTTGAGGGGTTGAAGAAAGCAGGATATGCTATCACGGCACCAGTTTTATCAGTAAAAGAAGAGGAGAAGTATGATGAAGAATCAAGATGTGTTTACAATTATGGGGGAACAGGACACGATATTAAGAACTGTTGGGACTTTAAGGTTCGAGTCCAAGGATTACTCACATTGGGAATAATACAAGCTGGACAAGGGGTAGCTTCCTCTGAAGAAGTCAGTGTGGTAGAATGCTTTGTGCTGAAGGTGCCACCTCTCAACCAAGCCCCGGTGCCAGGGAGAGTAGTTGTTATAGTCAAGAAGCCAATGTCGTTTGCTTATGATGATACTCACTCAGTACCATGGAATTATGAGGCTAAGGTGGAAACGAAAGGAGTCGGGGAAGATACTTCAAAGCCCCGAGTTGCTGAAATACTCCAGGATGAAGGGTATGTGACTAATATAGTTACAAGAAGCGGGCGATGTTATGGCCCAGTAGAAGTAGAGAAGAACAAGAATGTTAAAGAATGGGGGAAAGAGGAAAGTGCAAGAGAAGAGGAGAGAGGGAAAGAAGAGGAAGAAGAATTTTTGAAGATTATGAAACAGAGTGAATATGATGTGATGGAACAGCTGAAGAAGACTCCAGCAAGGATATCCCTTTTGTCACTCGTTTTGACATCTGAGTTACATCGAAAAGCGTTGCTAAGAGTACTGAATGAGGCTTATGTCAAACCCGATGTTACCCCTGAGAATGTTGTCAACATGGTGGATCCGGTAAAGCACGTCAACATGATCACATTTATGGATGAAGAGATCACCTCTCGGTCTGAGAAAAACCCACGGGCCTTACACATAAAACTTAAATGCAAATGATATATAGTTGCAAATATTTTGATTGATGGGGGGTCTGCATTAAATATCCTACCGAAGTCGACCCTAACCTCATTATCAATAAGTGAGGATGAACTGTCACCTCGAGAAATGGTAGTGTGAGCCTTTGATGGAAATAGGAGGGGCATTTTAGGAGAGGTGACATTGCCATTAGAGATTGGTCCAAGTAATTTTCAGGTATTGTTCCAAGTCATGAACATTGAGCCTGGTTACACTATGCTCCTGGGGAGACCATAGATCCATGCTGCTAGTGTTGTTCCTTCTACACTACACCAGAGTATTAAATACATCGAGAATGGGTCGGTTATTACTATACACGGAGAAGAAGAAATCATAGTGTCAAAACCGGTTTCAGTGTCGTATGTGGAAAGTGCAAAGAAAGATGAGGAGAATTTGTGGCACAGCTTTGAGGTAGTTGAAACTGAACTTAGTAGGGGTGAACCCTTGATGCAAACTATGAATCAGGTGGTGGCTCGAATTATGACTAATAATGGGTACCAGAAAGGAAAAGGCATGGGCTCAAAATTGCAAGGAACTCGGACACCGATTTCACTTCCAGAAAAACTAGACAAGTTCGGATTGGGGTACGAAGCGGCTCTGGAAGAGAGAATGGAGAATATGACTTTGGGGAAAAGGAGCAATAAGGGCGAAATGAAGCATATTCCTCACCTGAGGGAGACATTCCCGGCACCAACCAAAGTAATCATGTCTGAAGAAGTCATTCGTCCCCAATACCATCTTACTATCAATGCATTGCATGAAGAAGGCCCTGAAGAGTACAAAGCAATCCGGCCTTTCACTAAAGAGGAGCCATTGAAGAACTGGAAATCTGAATCAATGATTGATGTTATTGCTTCCAAGTAATTGTCTAGTCATGCTGTAACAAGCAGATATTTGTGTCTAGCTATGTTTTTATCTTATATTTATGTTATTTGAGACAATTAACTAAATAAAGTTGTATGTTTATTTAGCATTCCTCTATGCCACTCTCTTTGCTTATCTTCTTTTTACATTTATTAGTTTCCTTTTCTTGTATTTCTCTGAAAAAAAAAACTTCCTTCTCTTGCTTTATCATTTCTACTCTATTTTATCTTTCCAACTCCCTATAAATTACTTTTCAGGGATGTGAGTCTTGTAGAGAATTTGTCTCATGAGAGGGACCTTGAAAACTTGTCAATTGATTCCCCTGCAATGTTTGATGAAGAGGATCTAGGATTTGGTGAAGAGAAAGAGATTGTTGAAGAATTTGAAAAAATGTTGAGATACTCAGAGAGGAAGTTTGATGTGAGCAATGAGGTAATAGAAGTAATTAACATGGGAATAGAAGAAGATAAGAAAGAGTTGAGAATAGTAGATAATCCTGAGCGTATAGAAATGGTAGCACTATTGAGGGAGTTCCTTGATGTGTTTGCATGGTCCTACAGAGACATGCCTGGATTGGACCCTGGAATAGCGTCACATAAAATTTCATTGTATCCAGATGTAGAAGCAAAAAGGCAGAAGTTGAGAAAAATGCATCCTGATATGTCACTAAAGATCAAAGAAGAAGTGACTAAGCAATTAGAAGCTGGATTTATAGAGGTGTCAAGACACCCGCAATGGGTAGCAAATATTGTGCCAGTACCAAAGAAGGATAGGAAGGTCAGGATGTGCATGGATTATAGAGATCTAAATAAGACTAGTCCAAAAGATGATTTTCCGCTCCCCCATATTGATGTTCTTGTTGACAATACAGCAGGAAATCATAGGTTCTCATTTATGAATGGGTATTCTGGGTATAATCAGATCCCCATGGATGTTAATGACAAAGAAAAGATGACTTTTATTACACCTTGGGGAACCTTTTGTTACACAGTAATGTCCTTTGGATTGAAGAATGTTGGGGCTACCTATCAACGTGCTATGGTTGCATTATTTCATGGTATGATGCATAAAGAAATTGAGGTTTATGTAGATGATATGGTAGCCAAATCCAAAGAAAAGGAAAGTCATGTAACAGTCTTACGGAGATTATTTGAAAGACTCAGGAAGTATAGGTTGAGGCTCAATCCTAATAAATGCGTATTCGGAGCATCCACTGGAAAATTACTCGGATTCATCGTTAGCAGAGAAGGGATAAAGGTGGATCCGGATAAGGCAAAGGCAATACAAGAAATGTCTCCTCCTAAAACAGAGCGTGAAGTGAGAAGTTTTCTCGGGAGACTTAATTACATCGCTAGATTCATTGCTAACTTGACCAACACCTGTGAGCCTATATTCAAGTTGTTGAAGAAGCATCAGCTGGGCAAATGGGATGAAGAATGTCAAGAAGCTTTTGATAAGATAAAGGCTTATTTGATGAACCCTCCTGTGTTAGTACCCCATACACCGGGTCGCCCTCTGATATTATACCTAACTGTACTATCAACCTCAATGGGGGCAATGCTGGGGCAGCACGATGAATCAGGGAAAAAAGAACAGGTGATTTATTACCTGAGTAAGAAGTTTAATGACTGTGAAGCCCGATACATGGCAATGGAAAAGACATGTTGTGCATTAGTATGGACCTCAAAACGACTAAGGCAGTACATGCTCTATTACACCACTTGGCTGATCTCCCAAATGGACCCTCTAAAGTACATATTTGAAAGCCCTCATGTCTCATTAAGGGTTTCAAAATGGCAAGTGATATTATCAGAGTTCGACATCAAGTACATGACTCAAAAATCCGTCAAAGGGAGTGCAATTACGGATCATTTAGCTAAAAATCCTCTTGAGGGTGGACAACTAATGACATCCGAGTTCCCTAATGGAGAAATATTGATGGCAGAAGGAGAGGAAGGAAAAGAGGAGTCTGCGTGGAAGATGTATTTTGATGGAGTAGTCAATATGTATGGTAGCGGCATAGGAGCTGTTGTTGTTTCGCCAGACGAAAAACAATATCCAGTTGCTATTAAGTTAGATTTTGAATGCACTAATAATGTTATAGAATACGAGGCCTGTGCTTGTGGTTTACAAATGGCAATTGACTTGGGGATCAAGCAATTAAAAGTATTCAGAGATTCGGCACTTATCATTTATCAAGTGAATGGTGAATGGCAAACTAAAAACTCAAAGTTGGTGCCTTATCAGAAGTATTTGACCAAGTTGACTGAGAAGTTTGAAGAAGTGACCTTTTCCCATATGGCTCGAGATATGAATTAGTTTGCAGATGCTTTGGCCACTTTGGCTGTAATGACTAAGTTGGATATCCACAATAATGTCCAACCCATCCAAGTAAAAGTACAGAGTGAGCCCGCGTATTGTGCCAATGTGGAGGGTGAGCCAGATGGTAAACCTTGGTACCACGATATCAAGCAGTACATCCAGCATAGAGAATACCTAACTGGGGCAAATGAAGTGAATAGGAAGACTATCCGCCGGTTGGCAATGGCCTTTTTCTTGAATGGGGAAGTTCTATACAAGAGAAACCATGACGGTACCTTGCTTAGATGTGTGGATGCTCGTGAAGCTCGTTTAATCATGACTGAAGTCCATGAAGGAATTTGTGGGACTCACGCTAATGGTCATATGATGGCGCGAAAAATTTTAAGGAGCGGTTATTATTGGTCCACCATAGAAACAGATTGCATAGGATATATTCGAAAGTGCCATAAATGCCAGATATATGCAGATCGAGTCAATGCACCTCCATTCCCCTTGCACAATATGGTATCTCCATAGCCTTTCTCGATGTGGGGAATAGATGTCATTAGGCCAATTAACCCAAAAGCTTCCAACGGTCATCGCTTCATTTTGGTGGCAATTAACTATTTCACCAAGTGGGTAGAGGCTTGCTCGTATGCCAATATTACTCAAAAGGTATTTTTGAAATTCCTCAAGATGGATATTGTCTACAGATATGGAATCCCAGAAAGGATAATCACCGATAATGCTGCTAATCTCAATGGTGCTGAGATTAAGAAGTTTTGTGAAAATTTCAAAATCAAGCATCATAATTCAGCTCCCTACAGGCCTCAGATGAATGGTGCGGTTGAAGCCGCAAATAAGAATGTCAAGAAAATTGTGGCTAAGATGGTTGTGAACTACAAGGACTGGCACGAAATGTTACCCTATGCTTTACATGCATATCGTACCAATATACGATCAAGCACTGGGGCAACACCTTTCTCCTTGGTGTATGGGATGGAAGCTGTCTCTCCCATAGAAATTAAAATTCCTTCTTTAAGAGTATTGATGGAAGCAGAGTTAGAAGAATCTGAATGGGTGAGGACTCGATATGAGCAATTGAATATGATAGAAGAGAAGAGACTGGCAGCTATTTATCATGGACAGTTGTATCAAAGCAGAATAGCCAGAGCCTTTAATAAAAAAGTCCGTCCTAGAGAATTCTGTTCAGGAGATTTAGTATTGAAGAAGATTCTCCCTAATCAAGAGGATGGTAGGGGAAAATGGGCTCCGAGTTATGAGGGTCCTTACATCGTGAAGTGAGCATTTTCTGGAAGGGCATTAATTTTGCAGAATATGTATGGAGAAGAATTGCCAAGGCTAGTAAATACTGATGTTGTCAAGAGATTCTATACTAAAAAAAAAACTCGTTAGGTTGAAAACCCGAAAGGGCGGCCTAAGCAAAAGTTAGAGTAAAAAAAAAGAGAAAGAAAATGTCTGTTAAGTCGAAAACCCAAAAAGGCGGCTTAAGCAAAAGTTAGGACCAGGGTTCTAAATTGCGGTCCGCATCATCTGATGCGGCCGCAATATTGCCATTGCGGCCCGTGCCGCAACGGCATCACACCGCAATTGCGGTGTGACTCAAAATCACATGAAACGGCCGCAACGGAACAGAGTTGCGGCCGCAACGAACGGAGTTGCACGCCGCACGCCGCAAGGTGCTCCGTTCCATTTTTTCTTTCAAATCATGAATGTCAGACTCAGAGATTCAGAACGAGAAAGAAAAAGAAGAATATTCTTCATCAATCAGTCCAATAATTTCATGACATTAACAGGAAAAAGGAGAAAAGTAACAATACAAATACATCAGATTTTCAGTCACGGATCACTAACCTTTCAAACCATCTCTAGAGTTCTCTGATTTCTCTCTGAAAACCATCTCCAGTCTCCACTTCAGTCTCCAATCTCCATGTTGCAGATCTCAGATCACGGGCTCACCATCTTGCTCTAGCGCTCCGCAATCGCAGGTGAGCTCATCTCTCTCATCTCAGTTTTTCTTTTGTTTTGTTTCTGTGTTGTGAAATTTAGGAGGTTGGGGTTGGGGTTGAATGTCTGTTTGTGTGAGATTTGGGAGCAGAGAGGGGGCGGTGGGTGAGAGTGGGACTGACGAAGTGGGAGGCGTAGAGAGGGGGAGGTGGTCGTGGACGAGGCGGTGGTCCGTGAACCGAGAGGAAGAAGGCGGTCGGGGTGGGTCGTGGTGGAGGCGCGGAGCCGATACGGGAAGCGAGAGAGAGAGGAAGAAGGGAAAGAGAAAGGGAATAGGATGGGGGAAGAGAGCCTACGAGAGAGAGGATTAGACCGAGAAAGGCGTAACTAGAGGAAGAAGAAGAACGGCGAACCGGGGAAGAAGAAGAACGGAATAACCAGAGGAAGAAGAAGAATGGAAGAAAGAATGGAAAGAAAGGGAGAATGAGGGAAGAAGGAGATACACAGAGGAGAGAATGAGGGAAATTAAGGGATTTAGAATTTAGGGCTCCGTGGGATTGGGTGGGAATTGGGAAAATTGGGTGAGAAAATTGGGGAAATTTTGGGGAAATTTTTTGAGAAAAATTAAGGAAAATTGAGGAAGTGAGAAATTGAGAAAAATTAAGGAAGTGGGAAATTAAAAAAAATTGTGAGAAAATTGATTTTTTTTTTATAATAGTGTGTGAAAATTAAGTTAAGAATAATAATTAATTAATTATTTATATTAAGGGTTTAAATTTAAAGTTAATTATTGATGGAGTATTAGGAATATTAATAATTAATTTAATTACTTAATTATTTATTTAAAAGAATATAATTAGTAGTATATATTAATTATTAAGGGTTTTAACTTTGAAGTTAAGGATTGTTTTAATAAGTTTTATTGATAATTGTTATTAAGTTAATTATTGATTATTGATTGCTAATTGAGATATTAGTAATAGTGATAATTAAGTTAATTATTGATAATTGTTATAATTGTTATAAAAATTAGGGAAGTGGGAAATTAAAAAAAATTGTGAGAAAATTATTTTTTTTTATAATAGTGTGTGAAAATTAAGTTAAGAATAATAATTAATTAGTTGTTTATATTAAGGGTTTAAATTTAAAGTTAATTATTGATGGAGTATTAGGAATATTAATAATTAATTTAATTACTTAATTATTTATTTAAAAGAATATAATTAGTAGTATATATTAATTATTAAGGGTTTTAACTTTGAAGTTAAAGTTAATTATTGATTGCTAATTGAGATATTAGTAATAGTGATAATTAAGTTAATTATTGATAATTGTTATAATTTTTTTTGTAAACAGGCATTACAAAATTTAAACAATGCCGCTTGAGAGAAGAATTTCCTACGGAAGATTGGAGGGTGCTCCAAGTGATGATATTGGATGGCATTTCGAACAGTTGTACCGAAATTGAAACAATATTACATGCAAACTTTGTGGAAAAGTAATAAAGGGTGGCATTACAAGATTGAAGCAACACATAGGACATTATAAAGGGCAAGTAGCAGGTTGTCCTAGAGTCAACACATTTGTCAGAGAGAATATGATGAAACTCCTCATAGATGGGAAAGCAAAAAAAATTGACTCTAAAAAAAGAAAAGAAGAATTCGAAGAAGGCTTAAGGGGAAATGTTGAAGAGGAAGACATAGATGATCATATTAATGAACAAATCATGCTAGCTACACAGGAGAGCTTTAGATCACAACATGAATGGGAAGACAGACAACGATTCAGGCAACAAATAGGGGATCGGAAATATATATGAAGAAGGTGGAAGCTCTCATGCAAGTGTTAGTGAAGTCGAAAGGCCACAAGATATTTCTACTACTTTGAGGTCTACGAGATGTTACCCTTATAAGAAGTAAAAGCGTGAAGCAACCAAAAGTTAGTGGTGGTTGGATGAAAACACTAAGAAAAACACTTGGAGCAAAGTGATAGCATGTTCTTAATTTATGAGCGTTTGCCTATGAATTTAGCTGATTCTCCTTGGTTGCATGCTTTGATTATTGAAGCAGCTGAAGTAGGCAAAGGAGTTAAGTGCCCAACTCCTTATGAAGTTTCAGATGTGTATTTGGAAGTTGAATACAAAAAAATGCAAGAATGGATAAATACACTAAAGGGTACCTGGAAAGAAAGAGGAGTTACAATAATGTGTGATGGTTGGACTAATAGTATAAATCATACACATATTATGAATTTTCTTGTTTACTGCAGCAATGGGACAATTTTCTTAAAATCTGTTGATGCTTCTGGTGTTGATACTAGAAATACAGATTATTACTTCCAGTTGCTTGACAAAGTTGTAGATGAAGTTGGAGAAGAATATGTAGTCCAAGTGGTTACAGATAATGAAAAAGCACTCAAAGCAGCTGGGAAAAAATTGATGGAAAAGAGGCCACATTTGTATTGGTCTGCATGCGCAGCTCACTGTTTGGATTTTTGCTTGGAGGATATAGGGAAAAAACAAAATGTGAAGAAACTACTGAATGATGCAAAGACAGTGACAACTTTCATCTATAACCACATATGGACAGTAAATTTGATGAAGAAGTACACTGGAGGTAGAGAAATTGTCCGGCTTGGCATAACTCGATTTGCAACACAGTTCTTGCAGCTTCAAGCTATTATGAAGCAAAAGCAAGGTTTAAGAAACATGTTCAACTCAGAAGAATTTAGAAAATCTAAGTTTGGGAAAGAGAAAAAAGGACCAAAGATTTGAAGCAAGAAAAATAGTTTTGAGCGGTGAATTACGAGTAAAGTCATGTTGATTACTTGAAAGTATTTGAACCTATTGTAAAAGTCTTGAGGTCGAATTTGACGGTGACGTGAAGCCAACAATGGGTTTTCTTTATGAAGCCATAGATCGAGCCAAACAATCTATCCAACAAAATTCTCGATATCATACAAGATATAATGAAATAATAGATCAACGCTGGAGATTCATGCATTCTGATCTTTATTCTCGCAGGTACGTCAATAATCGATATAATTTATAATTTTTTGTTTTGTGATAAAATTTTACTCTTGTGCCTTTATGCATAATAATTGATTAATTTTTTTTAGGTTATTTTCTTAACCCACAATTTCAATATGGAGTTGAACATGGATCGATGTTTATAAAGAAACTTTTGACTAACCATGAGCGTCATCATCAAATTAGAAAGAAACATGGATGATCAAATTAAAGCTTTGAATCAGGTTAGTAAATAATGTTTATATTTAAATCTTATGAATTTATAATTAAATATTTTATATTTACTTATTGACATATTATATTATGTTATACAGTTGATGATATTTAGGGAAAAACGTGAATCATTTGGCACACCACAAGCTCAAAGAGCTTGGGCTAGAATGAATCTAGGTAAAATATTTTTTCTTTTTTTGTACAAGTAAATCTATTTAAAATTTATTTATACTTTATATGACAAATAATTATTCATTATGTTTGGTCATTTAAATAGTGAATGGTGGTTGATATTTGGATCGTGTGCTCTGAACTTCAACGTGTGGCAATAAAAGTTCTTAGTCAAACAACTTCACTACAAATTGTGAGAGAAATTGGAGCACATTCAGCTACATTCATACAAAGACAAGGAATAGACTCAAGTATAAAAAGCTACAAAAACTTGTCTTCACATATTACAATATGAAGTGAAAATGAGACATGAAGAAAGGAGAAGTCAAGAAGAAATTGAAGCTAATTTCAATCCAATTAATCTTGACTACATATTTCAAGAAGAAGACCCATTATCTCCTTGGATTGAAGAAAGGGAAGGCCCTGTATTAGATGGAGTACAAAATTCGAATGGTTGCCTAGAATTGATACCGATGATGAAGATATGGAAGGCGATGGTGATGATGATGCGGTTCGATGAAAATAGTGGTGGTTTAAGTCTTCCTAGTAACAACAAGGTAATGGTGGTGCTAATGCGAAGCTGAAAAAGTGATGATAATGATGAAGAGGATGACGAATATAGGCAAAATGATCCATATCAGAGATTCCATATAATCGTCGTGACAAAAGCCTAATGATTGATATGACTACATCTAGGCCAGATATGGTTCCTTCTGATCATTCATTTGGTGATAGCAGAAGAGGTGGATCACAATCTAGTAGAGGAAGAAGTCAACAAAATGTTACACTAGAAGATTCTTCCTCTTCAAGCATTGCACAAAGTTTTGGTGACTTTGGTCTTGGTGAATCATCTCAGTAGTAGTCGGGTATTATCCACCATCTTATCAGTATCCTTACTTCAGTGCATATGATCAATATGCTAGTAGTAATCAACCTCCATCATACCACCAATCTTCAATGAACTATCAAGATCCTTATCATCAACAATCAAGTAGTGGATTTTTTTATTATGTCTTTGGACAAGGAGATATGCAAGGTGATAGCCAAAATGAAAGTGGAGGTTATGATCATCCACGTCATTCTACCATGTGGTAATAATTATCATGTAAGTTTTATTTATATTGTCTTTAAGATTTTAATTTATTTATTTATTTACTTACTTATTTATTTATTATTTTAAATTTAATAATTTACTTTATTATTTTTCAAAGTTTTTAAAGTGAGATTTAGTTTATTATTTGTGAACTGCCAGTAAAAAAAATTCTTATAATACTTATAAATATGTAAGATATTAATCATGAGTTTATATCATGTTTTTTTTTTTGTATTGAAATTATGCATCCTAATAGTAGAGTTGTTCCTTGCATAATTGGTGATGTGATTAAAGTTGCGGTGTAATTGTATTCTTCTCATTGCATTAGATTTTTTTATCGGTGACTCATGTAAAAAATATGACATGTGAAATTTATTTGAAACTTATTTAAGTTGATATATTATTTAGTTTTTTACTCTCTTATATTTATATATGCCCAAATAAAATTTTAAAAGGCCTATTAATAATTATTATAACAATAATTATGTTATTTTAGTTATGAATTCAATTTCATTTATTCTTTAAGATAGTACAAAATTTTATCAAATGAGTAAAAACTTATAAAACATTATAAATGAGGAAATATGAAGAGTTATAATAATTATAGATTTTTTTTTTTACATTTTGTGCAAGTTTTAAAAAAATCACACCGCGATGACCGCAATCCGCATCGCAAGAATCACAATACCCGAATCATAGCATGACCGCAAATCAAGAACGCAATTGCAATCGCAATTTAAAACCATGGTTAGGACCAATAGATAGGCAAAATCTCAAAAGAAGGAGGTCTGAAACTCCAAACTGGGGAAATTTTTATTCTGCGTTCAATTGGCCATACTGGGGAAAAATGTCTGAAAGATTAAAGGAAAGATGTGTTGAAGAAAGTAGTAACAGAGACAACAATTGAATTATTAAACGATTGTAGGGAATCAATTGAATGAGGAACAAGGAACCAAAACTGGGGCAAATTTTCTTTCCCTTGCAATTTGCTTTTGTTTCTATGTTTTCGTCTTTTAAGCATGTGTCTTACCAGATATTCATCATATTACCAAAGTAATGAAAAGAAGTTTGTTCATTCAACGAATTTCTATCCATCCATGAATGCATGTTTAACTAATTAAGTTATGTCTCAAATAACATAAATTTAAGGTTAACAGCTTGATTCTGACGTTTCTACAGCAATCCTTCAATGATTGAGTTAGATTGAAAGATCTCAGTAGCTCAAAGTATAGTTTGCAATGTGACTTGTTACAGAGAAAGAAAGGAAGAATTGAAAAAAAAATGAAGAAAATGAAAAAAGGGTTAAAAGGATTCTGAGATAGCCAAAAGGTCTGACGAAGAAAAGCAAGTGAACAAAGGTTTAATTGGTCAAAGCTTTCCAAAGTCGCCGCTGGTTCGAATGATTAAAAAAAAAGGAAAGAAAGAGAGAATAAAGATGAAAGAAAAAGAGAGAGAAAAAAAAGGAGATTTTAAGGCATTGTCTAACTGTCATGAATGTTTCAATTGTAGCGCATCGGCTCCATGCATTTGCATTTTAAGTTTTTGAGCGCATCGGCTCTATACATTTGCATTTTAAGATTTTGAGCGCATCGGCTCCATGCATTTGCATTTTAAGTTTTTTTGAGCGCATCGGCTCCATGCATTTGCATTTTAAGCTTTTTGAGCGCATCGGCTCCCTGTCTTTTAATTCCTGTCTTTTACTTTTGAGCGCATCGGCTCCTGTCTTTTACTTTTGAGCGCATCGGCTCCCTGTCTTTTAATTCTTGTCTTTTACTTTTGAGCGTATGGCTCCTGTCTTTTACTTTTGAGTGCATCAACTCACTGTCTTTTAATTCCTGAGCGCATCGGCTCCTGTCTTTTTACTCTTGAGTGCATCGGCTCCCCGTCTTTTAATTTCTGTCCTTTACTTTTGAGCGCATCGACTCCTGTCTTTTTACTCTTGAGCGCATCGGCTCCCTGTCTTTTAATTTCCGTCTTTTACACTTGAGCACATTGGCTCCCTGGCTTTTAATTCCTGTCTTTTAATTTTAAGCGTCTCGACTCCTGTCTCTTACTCTTGAGCGCAATCGGCTCCCTGTCTTTTGCTTTTGAGCGCATCGGCTTTTGTCTTTTAAGTTTCTGTCATTGAGCGCATCGCTCTTTGTGTTGTTTTGTTTCTTTTCACTCCCGAAGAAAATTCGAGTTCATGTCTTTACTCGTTCCTTACTATGATAAAATGAAAAATTACAGTTATTCTTTTTATCTAGTAAGAAACAAGTAAAGAGGGGCAACTGTGAACACCTAATTTTGTCTGGGGTGTTTTGTAAAAAAAAAAAAAAGACTCATTGACCTATTAACCCCTAAACCAACCCATAATCCATGACCCATTAGCCCATTAACCCACAACCCTTAAGCATTTATCCTAAATAAACCTCATCGCTTATCCTAATCCCTAAGCATTATCCTAAATATCCTAAACAAACCTATCCTAAACTAACCATAACTCATCCTACCACAAACTTATCCTAAACCAACCTTGGCGCTTATCATTAAACCCATCCTAACTCAAACTCATTCTAAACAAACTTATCCTAAACCCCCTATCACTTATCCTAAACAAACTCCTAATCATATTTTAACTCAAACACTTCACCTAATCCCCTCTATAAAAACACCTAACCCACACACGTAAAAGGCATCGAACCTATACTCGAACTTGACATACTCTCACCTAGCCTCACGTATACACTTCGCCTACATAGCCATATTATTCTCTCCATAGCAAATTTTTGCAAGAATTAGCCAAACACCCTCTGCCACGAAGTCATCACCTTCCTCATCGTAATCACCTCTGCCAAAACACCCATAACCAGCCATCACACCATAACTCCAACCCCTCACTCCTCACATTCACCTTCAACATTCAATGGCGAGTCAACTCAGTGAGTAACCACCCATCGTGAGTCAACTCATCTTCCTTACCACTCCATCATCTTCCACCTTCACACAACCAATCATCAACACCCAAACAACCCAAAAAAAACATAGCCAGACCGTAACCCATATCAGCACACAATACTGTGAACCGGCCATAGCATCATTCCAAGTCAAATCTGCCACTTCCCGTCGCATCTATACCCTCGCAGCGTCGCTCATCACCCAGGTCGTCCGCGCTGTCAACCCGTAAACCGAATCGGCACCGCATCGAGCTTCACCGGCAACACCACCCTGTTCTTGTCCTGAACCAGTCGCGGCAAGCCCAGTAGCGCAAGCTCAATCCGCGCATCAGACCGTGAATCGGTTCAGAGCTCCCCATCGTGTCACAGACGCCGACCAAACCCAACCAGTCTGCACGCGCGCCTCCGTGTCGCTGCCTCCCTCACTGCCGGTAGTCGGATGCTTAGTTTGATCCCCTGTTTGGGTCACCGCGAGGCATCAAAGAATGAGAAGAAAAAGGCTAAAATAACCCCTCCCCTTTGCCTCTGTTTCGTAAGCTGCTTCCCATATTTTTTTTTTTGAATTTCAAATTGTGCTTTTAGGAGGTGGGCTTCTGATTGTTGGGCCAAATATTAAAGGGTAAAAAAAAGGGGGGGAAGGAAAAGATAAATTTAAAACATAAGAATAATAATAATAATAATAATAATAATAATAATAATAATAATAATAATAATAATAATAATAATAATAATAATAATAATAATAAGTAATAATAATAATATTTTGTTCATCCCGAGTTGCGACAACCATTATGATTTATATTTTATTAATATTATCCGATTATTATTATTATTATTATTATTATTATTATTATTATTATTATTATTATGATTATCTTGTTTTCAATTTTTTTAAGTTAAATCGCTAGTTGATAATTTTAAATAAAAATTTTGTAACAAACTTGATAATCAGTGGGTGACGCGTCTACAGCGTGACGCGAGACTTCACCTATTTAATCCTTAATTTGAATAATTGAGTCGCGACGAACATTGTTGATTCAAATTTTTAAAGTTTTTAATAAAATCAACGAACCCACCAATTATTTTTAAAAAATTACGTGACTTTGAATTCCATTCTCATGACGAGGATACGTAGGAGCGGGACTCATAGTCCGTAAAGTCAAAAATTAAATTTTTATAATTTACTTGTTTATTTCATATTTTTTACAAAAAGAGGTAAAACAAGTATTTTCAAGGATTATTAAAAATTTACACAATTAATTTAAGGTACCGTCTTAGGACAAGTGTGTTAGGGGTACTGTGGGATTAAGTTTCTACCCTTCTCTACACATAATCGACTCCCGAATTCAATCTGGTTTTAAAGACTATTTTTTTTAAATTTTTTAATTTTTCTTAGTAAAAAAAATAAAATTAATAACGACTCCTAATTAAATATATTTTAATTTAAATTACTATTTTATCACGATTAATACGGTCACTACACTCACTTTCACACTTTTTCTTCCCCACTCTCTTCTTTTTCCTTCTCTCTCTCTCGATTTCACATTTTTGCAGCATTTTTTCATTCTTTCTTTTCTCTGCCTTGCTTGCTGCCTGTTCAATTTCTTTGCTTATATATATATATATATATATATATATATATATATTTCAATTAGCTACGTTGCACCATGTTGCAACTAGATTTTTTAAGTAATAATTATTTTTATCTAATCTTGTGATTGTAGAATGGGCCCATTGCACCACTTTCTTGTGGTGCACATAGCCTTATAATTTTTTTAATTAAATAATAATTAATATTATTAAATAACTTACTTTAATGATTATTAGAATAAATTTTATATTAAAATAATAATTAATTTATAAATATTTTTTATAAATATATTTTTATAAATATCTACATTTATTAAAATATTTTTAATTTTCATTACTATTGTTAAATTTTATTTCAATAAATTCAAAATTTTTGTTCTATTATCTAATTTATTCAAAAGGTCAATTTCAATAATTTTAATTTAATTTCTTTTTATTAATAACATTTATTGTAAAATAAAACTAAATAAAATATTCAAATTAAATTAAAATATTCTTCTTTATAAGAATATTTTATGAAAAATATGAATGACAAAAATTCTCATTATAAATTAAAATTAAATTCTTATTACATTACAAGTTCTTAGTTATTTTATATTAGATAAATTAAGAATTTTAAATAATAAATTTTAATTATAAATTAATAACTAAATAATTAATATTTTAAATAAGTTTTAAATAATTTTTTAAAAAAAATTAGATTTTAAATAATTTATTTTTTCAAAAAAACAATTGATTCAACCTTATGAACTATAACTAGTTCTAATTTTTTAACTAAATTTTGAAAATATGACTTTTTTAGAATTTGTTGAACCGATCAAATTTGAAAACCATGTTTTTGTTCTCACAAGCTTCCACAGACATACACCTCAGCAAAGTATAGAAATTATTATTTTTTTTCGCACATATAGAAATTTATATTTATATATTACACAAAATAAACTTTCATAATTATATACGTGAAGTATCTATGTGTTTCTCTTCATAAATTGTTTCTCCAATATGTTCTAACTTCTAAAATATCTATACGGAATGATGGAAACAGGTCCATGATGGCAACTGCTAACAAAGTGCTAACTAACCCCTTGAAAACAATAAAATTTGTCATACCTATGTTCTGTAGGGACAAATGGCGTGTGACAAAGGGGCTTATCCCTCCAATTGTCCATCCTATTTCATTTATTTTTCTTTATTTATTTTTTTAAGATTGCTTTTATTTCTGTACACCAATCAAAAGAGAAAAAAGGATAGTGAGAAACAAAAGGATCATTTTTTTTTAAAGGAAAGGTATTGTAAGATGAACAGAATCTTTAGTGCAATTAATAAGTTGTGGTTGATATCTTCCTACATGCCATCCCGTACACAAAGGTTTCTCACGCAGAAACCACATAAATCTTAAAATGTGTGGCTATAAAAATTTCAACCAATATTTTTTATAATTATTGAAGTTGAACGAGAGAAAGAGTTCTCATTTTTATAAATTCTATAAATTGCTGAATATAAAAGCTTATGCATAATAAGAGGCAAATTATCTTATATACAATAGAGAGATAAGAAAGAAAAATAACTAACTTATAACTACCTTGTAATAAACTAAACTACTAATAGCAATTTAATAATTATTAGTAGGTAATACCTCCCCTCAAGTGAGACTGTGAATATCACAAAGTCTCAACTTGGACAGAAACGAATGAAAAGAAGTAGAGCGCAGAGGTTTGGTGAAAACATCTACAAGCTGAGAGGAAGAAGACACAGGTAACAACTGGATGAGCTTGGACTGAATTTTCTCCCGCACCACATGACAATATAGTTCAATGTGTTTGTACATTCATTGAAAGTCGGATTGTGAGCAAGATAAATAGCCAACTTATTGTTGCAATAAACAGAAGCTGGTTGGGAAAAATGAATGTGGAGATCATTGAACAGGTACTAAAGCCTGAAAGCTCACATGTCCAGTTGGCTAAGGCGCGATATTCTGCTTCAGAGGATGAACGAGAGACTGTACCTTGCTTCTTAGACTTCCAAGAAATTAGGGAGCAACCTAAGAGAACACAATAACCAGTGACTGATCTCCTTGTTTCAGAATAGCAGGCCCAATCAGAGTCAGCAAATCCATACAACTTAAGGGAATTGGATGCAGGAAACAAAAGGCCTTTGGCAGGATAAGCTTTCAAGTACTTAAGAACCCGAATAGCAGCTTGGTAGTGTGTGTCCAGTGGTTTAGAAACGAATTGGCTAAGATGCTGGACAACAAAAGATATATCCGGTCTTGTAGTGATAAGATATAATAGTCTTCCAATAAGCCTTTTATAAGAGGACTCATCTGAGAGAGGTTTCCCTTGAGCTGCGAAGAGTTTGGTTGTTGGAGTAAAAGGCATAGCAGATGGTTTGGCAGCAAGATCACCACTATCTTCTAGAAGCTCAAGAGCATATTTCCTCTGATTAAGAAAGATACCTGACTTGGATCATGCTATTTCAAGGCCAAGGAAGAATTGCCGCTGTCCAAGATCTTTTATTTTAAATTGACTATCAAGATGGTGCTTGACAGAATGAATTTCGACAATATGATTTCCTGCCAAAAAAATGTCATCAATGTATACCAGTAGAGTAGTGAAGTGAGGACCATCAGATTTTACAAACAAGGAGTGATCTGCTTGAGACTGGACATAACCAAGAGAAAGCAATGCATTGGACAATTTGGAATACCACTGTCTGCTTGCTTGTTTGAGCCCGTATAGAGACTTATGTAGCTTGCACACTTGGGAGGGATTAGCAGTAGTTAACCCCCGAGGAAGAGTCATGTAGACTTCTTCATGTAAATCGCAATGTAAAAAAGCATTGTTGACATCCAATTGCTCAAGATGCCAACCTTTCATTGCTGCCAAGGATAGAAGAACCCGAATAGCAGTAAGTTTAGCTACTGGGGAAAAAGTATCAAAATAGTCTATACCCTCCATTTGTGTGTAACCCTTGGCTACTAGGTGAGCTTTATATCACTCAATAGATCCATTGGCATGATATTTGACCTTAGAAACCCATTTGCAGCCAATAGGGGTCTTACCAGGAGGTAAATCAACAATAGACCATCTGTTGTTTTGAGCCAAAGCCTGTATTTCAGTATCCATTGCATTTCTCCAACAATCAAATTTTGAGGCTTGGGCAAAAGTTCTTGGTTCAGGGTTAGCAGAAACAGCGCAATAGAAATATGTGTAGGTAGGAGAACAATTTGCATAAGAGAGAAAAGAAGAAATGGGGTACTGCACCTTACCTGAGGAATGAATGGGACAGCTTGTGGATAGGCTGCAGTGATAATCTTGTAAGTAGCGTGGTTGAGACCTGATTCTGGATGAATGTCTAATGGGGACAAGAAGTAAATGAGTGAGGTGTTGTGATGTGTGAGGTTCAGGATTTGGAACTGAATGAGTAGGTTCAGGAGGTGGTGGGATAGAAACAACAAGATTATCATCAAATAGTATAGGAGAGGAAATAGAAGGAGTAGGTTGATGAATGGAATCAGGAGGATGAAGAGGAGTAGGAGGAGAAGAAGATGATAACTGAAATGGAAAATGATTTTCATAAAAAATCACATTTTGTGAAATGAAGAGATTATTTGAGGCAAGGTCATAAAGGATGTATCCTTTGGTTCTTTCTTTGAATCCAAGGAAGATAGCCTTTCGAGCTCTGGGGCTAAATTTGGTTCTATGAGCTTGTAGTGTGGTAGCATAGCTCAGGTAACCAAAAACCTTTAGATGAATCAATGTGGGAGGTTTATTGTGTAGAAGTTCATAAGGACACTTGGATTGAAGAAGGGGACTAGGAATCCGATTGATAATATGGACAGCATACTGGACAATGAAGTTCCGCATATTTAAAGGAACATGGGAATGAAAAAGAAGGGATCTAGCCACATTTAAAATGTTTTGGTGTTTCCTTTCGACCACCCCATTTGGTTGGGGGGTCTCAACACAAGACTTTTGATGAGTAATGCCCTTTAAAAGATAAAAATCACATATAGCAAATTCAGGTCCATTATCAAACCTTAGGCATTTTAGTGTGGTGTGAAACTGATTTTCAATGTATGCTACAAATTGAATAAGGTGATTGCGAGTTTCATCTTTTGTTTTCATGCAAATGACCCAAGTTTATCTACTAAAGTCATCTACCAAAGTAAGGAAGTATCTGTGTCCTAGAAAAAAGACAATAGAATAAGGGCCCCAAATGTCAGCATGTAACAACTCAAAAGGTGAAACTGATTTTGTAGTACTAGTGGGAAAGGGCAACTTTCTTTGTTTAGCATAGTGACAAGCATCACATGGATGTACATTTGTTTTATGCTGAGCAGGAATGAAAGGAAATTGTTTGGAAAGTAAATGCAAGCTAGAAACAGATACATGGCCTAAGTGCATGTGCCAAAGTTGAGAAGAATCATGAATAACATAATTACATGTAACGCCAGTAGACTTAATTGATGTAGTCTGTATCACATACAGCCCTCCTTGAAGGTTAGCTGAACCAATCATCTTCTTTGTATGGTTCTGCAGAATTTGACAAGAGTCAATATAAAAGACAATGTGGCAGTTTGCAAATTGAATTAATTGAGCAACAGAAATCAAATTGACAGTGAAAGTAGGAATGTATAAGACATTTTCCAAGGTTAAAGTCTCAAATAGATTCACTATCCCAGATATGGAAGTAGTGACCCGAGTACCATCTGGCAAGGTGACAGTAATGAGTTTGATGTATTGGTGACTTGTAAATGAATGGGAATCAAAAGTTATGTGATCAGTGGCACCTGTGTCAATGATCCACAAGTGCTGATTCTTACCAAAATTGCTAACAGAATTGTAAGCAAGAGGTGTGGATATAACAGAATTGGTCATATAAGGCATTGGCTGGGAATTGATCTTTGATTGTTGAAGCAACTCAAGGATGCCTTGATACTGCTCTGGTGTAAAACCAAGTGCGTAAGTACTCAACTCCTGATCATTGCAAGGTTTGGACTCATTTGCAACAAGATTAACTTGAGACTTTCCTTTGGATTGGTGACCTGGTGGAAAACCATGCTTAAAATAACATGTCTCCACTGTGTGATTGAATTTGCCACAGTGAGAACAAACTCTGGTTGGTTCAGAATTATGCCCCCTGCTATAAGTATTTCTTCTTCTTCCTCTACCAGCAAAACCACCTCTCTTACTAGAATGATACCCTTGCTGCGAATTTACCATGAGAGTCAATGAATTGTCAACAACTTCATTGCTGATAAGATCGGTCATTTCTCTTTCTTGTTGAATAACAAGGGAAAAAGATTTGCTGATATCAGGGAGAGGATCCATTAACATGATTTACGATTTCACTTGTGAAAAACGTTCACTGAGTCTCTTCAAAAATCTGATTACGTAATCTTGCTGTCTGTAAGTTTTCACAGATGCGATGGCACCACAAGAACATGCAATCGCACATTTGCATGTAGGTATGGGTCGATGATTCTCCAATTCATCCCACAATTCTTTTAATTGGGTGAAATAAGAAGAGACATCAAGATTTCCTTGTTGTAACTTGTAAAAATCTTCTTGAATATCATAAATACGAAAAATATCACCTTGAGAAAACCTTTTTCGCAAGTCTTTCCACACATCTGCTGCCGTATCTATCCAGAGAATGGATTTGACTATGGATTCTGATATTGATCTTTGAAGCCAAGAAAGCACCATTGTATTGCAACGAGTCCAAGCTGAAAATAACGAATTTGAAACTGTAGGTTTAGGAATGCTACCATCGATGAACTTCTCTTTATTCTTTGAAATCAATGCTAGGTGCATTGAACGAGCCCAAGTGTGATAGTTTTTCTTGTCGAGAGGAGGAGAAACAAGAACAATCGAAGGAGTCTCATTCGGATGTAGGTAATATGGATTTGCTGCATTGGTCAAGAAATCAACATAGCTCTGGTTTGTCATTGCTATTTCTGCCGAAGAATCAAGAATCAGGAATCAAGAACAAAGAAGAACAACAAGAATCGAAAATGGCAACCAGAGCTCTAGATTAGAGCTTTGATACCATATTGAAGTTGAACGAGAGAAAGAGTTCTCATTTCTGTAAATTGCTGAATACAAAAGTTTATACAAAATAAGAGGCAAATTACCTTATATACAATAGAGAGATAATGAGGAAAAATAACTAACTTATAACTACCTTGTAACAAACTAAACTACTAGCAACCAATTAATAATTATTAGTAGGTAATAATAATATACAAACATTTTCAACTACATATAATTGAGTTTGGTGAGGATTCTGAATATCAAAACTCTATGTATTTATCTTTTTTTCTTACACGAATTGTTTGATAAACTTTTTTAATATTATTTTTTAGTTGTGCTTTGGGTGCGTTTCTTATAGTTTGCTTCGTAATAACCCCACACCTTGGACCTTTTAAGTAAGTAATAGGCTAGAAAAATAAAGGACAACGAGAGGATTGAATATGGACTTCTATTAATCATGTCTTGGGTCATACTTTGCATTTCATCCGGTTTTTCCTTATATAGTACTACTAGGCATCCTTTAGAATATTATAACTGATCAAGGTATTAAATATAGAACTACTATGTTAATTACATGTCTTATTTTAGAGAATTAGTTATCAATGTCTTATTTTAGAGGCTTATTGACTGGTGCCATATTTCATTGAACTAGTGTCTTATATACTCGTTGTTTCGTGGATTTAGAAGAGTTACTAAGCAAATTATTTTTAACAAATTTTGCTTAAACTTCTAACAAGAAGTCTAAATCTATATTCAGTTACAATTATTTAGAATCTGATAATGGAATTAGGATGTGCATTTTTATTTTTTATTTTTTCTTTTTTTACAGTGGATGTGCTTTTTTCTTGGTAGATAAAGATTAATATTAAAAGAGTTAAGGGCACTTGATAAAGAATCTAAAGGTAACAAATTTTAAATAAAAAATGTTTTTTAATTCTCAATATTTTAATTTTTCTTTTCATTTAAAATTTTTTATTTTTGATTTTATATTAAAAAGCAACATTTATAAATCTAGATCTCAATAGCATGCATGATTAGATTTAAGACACTCGTTAAAAGAACTTATATTAAAAAACATCATTCACAAGTCCGGACCACAGTAGCATGCATGACTAGATTCAGTAATCCAATTGCATGGTCAATTCCATCTTGGAAAACGTTTTCCGTCTAACTAACTAGTACAACTTTTGTCTACCATATGTTTCTATACATATATTTGTTAACTTTTTCGTATGTCAATATTTTTATTTTAAATTTCTCATTTTTCGCTTCTTAGATTCACCAGAAACTGATATAAATTAATCATTTATTTCTAATGTATTAACCAATTAATTCATCGCTTCTCATTTCCCGCTTATTGGATTCACCATAAACTAATATAAATTAACTACTTATTTCTAATGTACTAACCAGTTAATTTCCTGCTTCTCATTTTTCAGTTCTTGGATTCACCAAAAACTGATATAGATTAATCACTTATTTCTAATGTGTTAACCAGTTAATTTAGATTCACCAATTAATGAGATTCATCATAAACTTATAGTGATTAACCACTTTTATGTAATGTATTAACCAGTTATTCATTATTGAGAACTCTTTCTTGGATTCACCAAAAATTGATATAGATTAACCGTTTATTTCTAATGTATTAACCAATTAATTTGGATTCATCAATTAATGAGATTCACAAGAAACCTATAGTGATTAACCACTTTTATGTAATGTATTAACAAGTTATTCATTATTGAGAACTCTTTCTTGGATTCACCAGAAATTGATATAGTTAACCACTTATTTCTAATGTATTAACCAGTTAATTTGGATTCACCAATTAATGAGATTTATCAGAAACTTATAGTGATTAACCACTTTTATGTAATGTGAGGGTGTAAGTGGGTGGTTTGGTTCGGGTTTTGAGAAAAAATAAATCTGAACCAATCAAAATTATTTAGTTCGGTTTAGTTCGATTTTCTTATTTTTTGATAGCCAAATTCGAACCAAACCGAACCAAACATCTATGGTTTGATTTGGTTCGGGTGATCGGGTTAACCATTATTTTTTTTAACACAAAAATTAGCTAAACAACTATACATGTAATATAGAAAAGTGCATATAATGTATCTAAAGTTTCAAATAATATTAGAACATAGACTAACCTTTGTTCTTCCTTCTGGCGATGAACATTCAATTTCAAGTTGAGTCACACGATCATTGGGATTTCCTATTTATATCAAATCTAAAATGCTAAAATAGTAAGAAAAGAAAACTTCCTAGTAGACGATAAAAAAATAGAATACAAAAAGGGGAAATAGTGTAGGGCTCAGATTTGGGAAAAGGCACGGTTTTGGCCTTTTGGGTAATGTAATCGTGAGGTTATTCAAAAAAAAAAAGGGAAACAGTATAGTACATGGCCTTGGTTGTGTATCATTACTCAACCGTGTAATTGTGTACATGGCAGACACCTCAAATTCAGTAGAGTACACGGCCTATGCCATGTAACATGCCACAGCCATGTACTCATAACAGCAGCCATTTTCCCCCTTTCTTTTAGGGCTTCTTCTTCCCTTCTTCCCCCATTTCTTTCTCTTCTCCAACACAGCCCCCATCCTCCTTCACCACTTCCCCCTCCAAATCTTTCATTTTCACCATTCAAATTCACCATTACAACTATGTCTGTGTAAAATGTCTCTGTACTGTACATTGTAGTGGTTGGTTCAGGTGGTTCTTCAGATTTAAAATTCTAAATCCGAGAACAGAACTAATTAAGTTCTCATTGGTTTGGATTTTACCCGAACCAATCAAAATACTTAAATCAAGCCAAACCAACTTAATTGGTTCAGTTCGAGTTGGTTGGATTGATCGGGTTATCCGAACCAATTTACACCCCTAATGTAATGTATTAATCGGTTATTCATTATTGGGAACTCTTTCTTGGATTCACCAGAAACTGATATAAATTAACCACTTATTTCTAATGTATTAACCAGTTAATTTGGATTCACCAATTAATGAGATTCACCAGAAACCTATAGTGATTAACCACTTTTACGTAATGTATTAACCATTTATTCATTATTTGATGAAAACCAATATACAAGATTTTGTGATGAATCTCATTAATTGGTAAAAGCCAAATTAACGGGTTAATATATTAGAAATAAGTTATTAATCTATATCAGTTTTTGGTGAATTCAAGAAGCGAAAAATGAGAAATTTAAAATAAAAATATTGGCATATGGTAGACAATAGTTGGATATCTTTTAGATGGACAAATAGCGCGACCGTTCCATCTTTCATTCTTTTTTTATTTTGGTATTCTTTTTTTCCCCTTTGATTCTACATCATGTATTCAAGACTTCATCCTAATATTGTTTCATGCCATGTAGTTCTAGGGTTGAAGGCTTCTATTGAATAGCCAATTTTACCAGTATTTTAGAGTAGGACATAGCTCTACGTCGGTATCCGGTTTGGAGTACAAAAATTTTCAAAAAAATAAGGTAGGGATATTTCAGTTTCTATATATAATATGAGGGGATCAGCTACACTAATGTAAATCTTATTTTCTTGCACCAACTTTTAACCATTGATCATAACTTCATTTAATTGTGCAAAATATTTCATTAAAAATAATGTCACATTACATGTTTTTACTTTTTCTCCACTTTCTCTCGGTTGCTTTTACCATGGACTCCTTGGGTTTGGGTTCATCATAAATACCTGTTGTAAGAGATTTTAATAATTTATAAAATGGTCAATTCTTATATTTACAATTAATTTATACTAATATCAGATTTTTCAATTTAGTCCTTAATAGCAAACAACATTGTTGGCCTGAACCACCACCTACTCCCACTCCTTTGATGAATTGCTACCTTCGTTGGCTTGAAACATTATTCCCACTCCTCTATGGCGAAGGTTGGCGATAGGTCTCATTGCAACCATCATTCATGGACCCTCCCAAAAAAGGACCTCTAACCTACAATAAAGCTACAAGCTTGTCCTTGCATTTCTAACTCAGACCACCACTGTGAATCGCAATAGCAACCATGGCTATCAGCCACCACTCCTCAAACCTACCATTGCACCTCCGCTCATAGCCACCACTAGCTTGTCGTCAACAATCGCTCACTGCTTCGCCAGAACCATGACCCATCTCACCACGTCCAAATCCATAAGCCACCGTCGTGTAGTCCAAAACTGAACCAGAACTAGACCAAAGACGTCGAACGTCGCGCCCACCATCATCTTCCACTTTCCAAAATCACCAGATCGCCCAAGAGGGTGATGAGGTGAGCTCAACTCGGATTGAGTCGGAGCCATTAAGACTGGATCTCCGCCATAATCACAAGCCACCTCATCACGTCCAGATACACAAGCCACCACTGCTCCCGCCATCGTCCTCTGCTGCCCAAAACCGCCAAATCGCGAGCCCACTCCGCCTTTTCCCAATAGATAAGGTTAACAAATTACCAAAAAAAATTAGCCAAACCAAAAACAAAAAAGACCCTTCAACAAACAGTTTTCATTCCTGTAATACACTAAACAGGTAGCTCATCTTCCATCCAAACCATCCATTTTGTTTTTCACAAATTTAGAACATATTTGAGAAAAATTAATTCTTTCCTAATCAGTTATTTTTAGATGATTAAATTATTTTATAAAATAATTATTATGTTTGGGTAAAAAAATTATTTTTAAAAAAAATTTACACGAAATTCAATGTAAAAAAAGTTTTTTATAATTAATAATCATAAGTTGAAAATTGAAGTTTATGATTTTAACTTATAAATTATTTCGTACATTTTAATATGTAAATATTATTTTATCTTCAATCAAATATTTTTTTAATCATTTAATATCTATTTTAGTAATTTAATACATAAAAATAATTTTTTTATATCATTCAAATAAATTATATTAATTTAAAATTATTTTATAACTAATACATCTAAATATAAAAATAAATCAATTATAATTAATTATAATCAATATAATTTATAATTTATAATTTTTTTAAATAAGTCCTTAATGACTCACAATAATGGATCGATCGATGTACCTAGACATAATATATCTATCATATACATGGTCCTTTCTCTCTCCTATATGACAAACCCAACCAGCCTTTCTCTTCATTCCTAAAACCCTCTGTTTCTCCCAAACGGGAACAGGTGTGGGACCTTCCATCACCAAAGTAAGGTAGTGTCGTACGTTTCTTTATTTGTCTTATTTTGTTTTTTTTTATTGAAGTTTCTTTTGCCTTTTGCTTCTTCCATCCAGTACTATAGTTATTTGTTTCTTCTACGATCATGACTTTTTTTTTTATAAAAAGAAAAAGAGTTTGTTTTTAAAAATAATTCTGTCTTTTTGTTTTGTTTTTTGTTTTTAAGTATTTTGACTAATAATATTATAATTAATATGCCTTTTATATTAATTAATCTACAATTTTAGTTTTTTTTTCATTGTTTTGGGTTAGATCAATTTTAAAGTCTTTGGTGGGTGTAAATTAGACTAATCCTAAAACATAAAAAGAGCTTAAATTATTCAGATGACAAATTGACAAACATATTTCAAACAAAAAAATAGAACAATTTCAGATGACAAATTGACAACTTCATAACACAACTTGTGAAGTGAAAATCAAACATTAAAAAAAAAAAAACAGAATCAGAATCAGATGAACAAAATCATACATTTGGGTTTGGTACTGTGTACGCAAGAGAGCAGGGACTGAGCGAAACCGCCGCTCGCTCGCCGGAAAGAAAGCTGCTGCCACTAGCTGCGAAATGCAGTCGTTTTGGGGCAAAATTTTGATGAACCGTATCTTAACCGTATTGAGCCTTACCTAAGGCCCACGGAACTGTACCCAAATACGAAATTCAAAAAAAAATTCTGATATGTACCTGGTAGGTATCCGTAGTGTACCCGTACCTGGTACGTAGAGCGTACCCATGCTTCTGATATTTATCAGCCATTGCAATATTTTCTAAGGCACTTCTACAAGCATTTCCATATATTTCACCAAAAAGCTCCTGTTATTGGAAAAGGTTTCAAAGTAAATCTTGTTCCAGTTATCATTTGGTGAAAAAATCCTTTTAAGGAAGAGGAACATGCACTTCAAATGAGGATCCTTTAAAGATTGCACAGAATGTTCTGTATAGGAGCATAGGAAGTGCTTTAAAATGCAGACATGGAACCGTCACTTCTCATTGTCCATACAAATTAACATCTAGTCTAGTTATACCTATAAATTTTTACATTTAGGATGAGATGATGCTTCATTAACCACAATTGAAGACAGGTTGCTCCCCCTGTGTAGAAAGATTTGTGTATTGTCAAAAGTATAATTGTTTTTCTTTAAACTAACAGGCTATGTATCACCAGCCTTGCTTAATGGTGAAAGGAGACAAGAAAGAACATTTACTGAATGCAATCCCATCCACTATTGTATATCCAGTTAACTACTTCTGGAAATCTTCCATACTGTCCTCCAGTGGGGAAACAATTTGGGTACTCATACTCAGCAGCACAAGATCACCTTGGGGGACAATGAAACCACAGTTTTGACCCTCATAGCCTTGTGTACTATGCTGTTCTATGACAAAAATCATGATTTTCTATGTAGTTATGAGCTGTGAAGAGTTTGTACTTGTCTGTTATACATCTCCATCTGTTTTCTTTCCAGTATTTTCAGTTTTGTAGCTTTGCAAGAGAGGAACATTCTCAGTAGTTGGTGATTCCAGGCTACCAACATCTTCCTCTGCCTCTTCTTTTGCTTTGCCCCATAGTACAGTATAAAGTCCAATTGATACTATTGTAGCTCCAACTATACTGCAAAATGCAGAAAGAATGTATGCAAACGAAGAGTTCATACTATAACATTAAATTGTATAGTTTCATCTCTATGACAAACAAAACAATAAAGTATCAGTAGAAAAATGAACTGATTTCATGAATGTTTGGAGCTTATAAAGGGTTGTAATGATATTAACTAATTGAAATGGCCTTCGATCAGTGGAAAATCACAAATAAGAATGAAAATTACCAAAAAGTGGCTAGCTTCAGGTGAAGGATGAATAAGCACACATGTTCACAAGGCTGAAAATAGCTGTTTCATTTATTTATTGTTTCTATTAATGTATCACTTCTGCACACCTTAGCTGCATTGGCTGTTCTAAACATTCAATTAGGGCAATATGGGGCAAGGATCCATATCCAAAGTGATCAAGGAGTTTGAAGCCGAGTGGGTCATTTGAGAATGAAGTAATTTGTTTTATATGACCAAAAAAAATAAAAATAAAGAGAGAGAGAGAGAGAGAGAGAGAATGAAGTATTTTGTTTAAGGGAGGATTGTTCACTTATTCCATGAGTAAACAATTTACCACCAGCCAGTCTTTCGTTCTGCAGTCATTCTCAATTCTCTTCTTTGACACCATCATAGCTCTTCCTATTAGCTAACTTTTCATTATCCTTATCTTGTTTCACTCTAGTTTTTTCCAATCCAGTTATGTCCATTACCACCATATTTTGGTTTAATTCTTGATTATTTCATAAAGTACATGCCCAACAGGTATGAGTTTGTCAGATAGCAATTGATTTATTTATATGCTTTTGTATATTTGCTTCCCCATGATTTAAGGAAGAATCAAATGTAAAAATTGAATTAGTCATAATACCTTCCACTGTAAAGAGTATCACCAAGGAACATGACCCCCATGGCAACAGCAATAACAATTGTGAGTGGCTTGAATGATGTTACATAGACAGGCCCCTTTAAGTGCAGCGCCCAGGCGTAAACTGAATTGCTCATGAACTTTCCAAAAACTCCCTAGGAATAAAAAATGTGTCATCAATAAATTACACTAGCTTAAGAGCTGTATTCCTTTAGTTCAAAGTGCAGCAGCAGTTTTCAGTGGTATCTTACAGAGCAAACAATGGAGATCAATGACATGTCTAGTCCTATTTTCCAAGCACTTGCATTTGGCTCTGTAAATAAACCTACAGTTGTAGCTACAATGGTTGCAGTCAAGTTGTAAAAGAAGACCACAGTTAGTTCATCCGGGTACACCTTCAAGATTTCCACCTGAGAAATGAATATAGGAATTAAAATTTTTGAGAAGTAACTTTCTGAAGCTTTTCATATAAAGCAACAAGAAATATATAACTATAAAGGATTTAGATCCTCTAAAGTGAGGCATATTTTAGAGAATAAAGTGCAAGAGGTAACCGCAGATGAGAAAATTAAGGAAGCAAATTCTCACATATCCATGATCTTTGTGCTTGTATTTTATAAAATTCTAAACTGTTGATGTTTTCATAAATGGTTGAGTTATGCACATTACTCTCTAAAGTATGCCTCTCACTATAGAGGATCATGATCCTACCTGTAAAATGTACCACAGTGAAGTCAGTAAATAGTCAGCTGTCAGCAGACTGCCAGCAATGGCCCAACTTGCATCCACAGAACTAAGAATGCTAATTGGTTGTTGAAGTGGTAAGGAAAGATGGGTATGAGCGATGATGACCGGTGAGCCTTTGTAGAAAGTCAATACAAATGCACCTGCTATTGATATTATACTGCCTATTACCTTGGCTTGACTACTTCTACTTTTTGCAGCAATCTTTTCCATCCTTAATTGCAATGGTAATATGATAAGAAAAACAAAATAAGAATGGATAATAGACTGAGAATTCATAGAGGTTCATAAAAAGAATGTTATTCATTCCATACCAGTAGTTTAAAACCATTTCCTTTAAAGATCTCAGTGAGCTTAATTGTTACTATTGATCTGTTGGAATAAGATCACCTATGGTGAACTGGAGGGCTAGTAAATTGTGTCAAAAAGTAGAATTTTGTCCGCCAAGGGAAAAAACAGTTTGAAAGTAAATAAAATGTAGTTTTTCACTTTGAAAAAGTACAATATATTAGGAAAACTTTCCCATTCTCCATGAGTAACATGTACTGGCACATCTTTGCAAATTTTAATTAGCTTATTCTGTTAGGCCAATCATGTACTGAAGTAGGGATTTAGGTTATCATTTAGTCAAAACTCAAGTGTCACAAATAAGTTATCTTTCTGACATGTTAAAGCGTGTGACTCTGACTCATTTCGAATACTAAAACCTTCATGAGACACCCGTGGCTTGTGTTTCTATACATGTCAGAATAATGTTATATTTTGGCTTGGACACTTGTCTATCTATCACAATGTTGGCATAAGTAAGGACATCTATAGCTCTATCTCCGCTCTATTTATTATAGTAAAACACAGGAAAGGAATAAGAAACACAGAGGTGATGGCTTGAAACTTCAAAAGAATCTTATATGCTTGAGCTCTAATATTGGTGATGAACAGTAATTAAAATTTTGATTCTTAGTTAACTTTTCTTATATGCTGTCTTTGTACATCCCAAGGAAATTGAAACCTTGATTCTTAGACTTAAAGCATTAATCTGAAGAGATTGAATAAATCCAAGATTTTGCATTGCGTACAAGAAAAGTAAATATATAATGAAGGTTCTATATAATTGTTAAATACTTATGTTGTATATAATAATACTCAAGTAGAAAAAAAAAACTTACTTTAAATAAGTAAGAATTTGTCAAATATAATTAACAAAGGGAAATGAACCTGAAAATGACAGCAAGCAAAAAGGTGAAAGCAGGCACCAGGTTGCCGATTGAAGAAGCAAGTGTTGGAGAACTGTAACTAATGCCAGCATACCCCAGTATCTGAGATGAACTTCTGCAACACACGGCCATCAAAATCCAAAACAAGAAACACAGATTATCAGAACAAGCATATATAAGATTGATGAGATTCCCTTGGACCATAACTAAAAGGCCTGAACAATTGTGGGTTTAAAGTCAAATTTCAAGTGCCTTTACCCTATCACCCCAAGAACAACGATTTTGGACAGGATAGAGAAACTGAGTGGAGGAACCACTCTTGACCTGCAAAGAGATATGAAAAACAAAACATGAAGAAGAAGAAGAAGTAACTGTTGAGTCAGATGTTCATTATTTGCAATAATGAATTGCCAACCTTCTGGAGATAAAAGGTGCAGGAAGGAGTACAATAGTAGCAATAGCATAAGCATAGGCAACAAAGACATGGTTGTTCATCCCTTTCATGGTGGCTGCTTTGAACAGTGTGAGTAAGCCCGTGTCATTGCATTCAATGCCTATCATCACCACCACTGGCAGCAAATCCCTGTAAAAAGACCATCTTCTTGCCATCCTTCTGTCACTTTCCATTTTTGGTTTCACAGACACAAACCTTAATAAGGTTCAAGTTCAGTTCAAGGAGCTGTTTTGAATTGCCTCTAAATCAAGTCATAGGGGTGTGCCTGCGGTTGTCAACAGCAATATCAAAGTTAAAGCTGTTAATATTAAATTTATTTCATATGAAAGTAAGTTATGTCCATATTATTATTTTTATTTATATTATATAATAATTCTGCATAATTGTATGAGAAAGTCTACTTACAAAGAAAAAGTAAATGCAGATTCTACAAACACGTTTTCTTTTAAGTTAGAGTTAGTTAATAGAGAAAGAAAAAAAAAAAGGGTTTATCTCAACCACTTTTTCATAAATTATTTCTGTAACATTTTTCTTACAATATATATTCAGCAATGGAAACTAGGCAGGGTCCATGATGTAAATGCAAACAAAGTATATAAACAAAGTGACAAGTGTGCTTGACAACCATGATGGGAAATTTGGATTATGATAATTGGGCCAATTTTGGCCAATTACTTTTTATACACAATGGGCATCATAGCGATGTTTTATATGGACGAGCATTTTTTTTATATTTTTTTATTAATTTAATTTATATATTTAAAAAAATTATTAAGAGAAAAACATTAATAATATTTATTTTTGAATTAATAAAAAGTAAATATTTAAAAGAGTATGTTATTAATATTTTACATCAAACAAAATTCAAATATTATTTGTTTAATAGTTTATTAATAAAAAAGTAAAAAAAATACAAATGAGTAGTTTTATTTTTCAAAAATTTGTTTTATTTCTTTAACCAATCGAAGAGAACAGGGGCTACTTACCATCCAATCCTCCATCCGGCCATCCCGTCCCATTGTTTTCTTTTGTTTTGGTGTTTTACTAATTTTTGGCATTAATTATTTTCTTTACACCAAACAATAACAACAACAAAGTTTTTACTTATTAGTATGAGCCTCTACTATATGAATCAAAACAATGGCATCATGTTTTATTAGTAATCATATTTTTAAAAATATCATTTAAATATAAGTTATTTTTAATAATTTTACTTATTTTTTTATCTCTCTTTATTTTTAACTATTAAATTATTCTTTATCTGATTTATTATTCTTATAAAAACTTTTAATGTTCTTCTCCTTAGCATTGACAATTTAAACCTACCCATGAGTACTCAACCCACATGGGATAAAACCTGCCTAACCCGCATGGGGTAAAACCCGCTCCACAGCTAGGTAGGGCGTGTGCAAATTTGGAGCTAATTTGCCCCTCCCTTATTCGCACCCAGCATATCAATAAGCATAATGATTATTTACTAATTGATAAAGTTAATTTTATTAATTATCTTCATTAGTCTCTCCCAATTTATAATATTTTTTGTTTTTATATAATGTATGGTAATTTATTGGGCCAATGGGGGATAGGTTTAGTTAAGTTGTATATTTAAAATTAGTTAAAAAATTAACTATCAACTTTTTTATATTAAATAAAAATATTTAATAAATCCACTACTACATTTTTTTTTGGATTGATATGAACAAATGACAAAAAATTAACTTTTTTCTATTAAATGTTATGTTAACTTAAATCTTTCCTAACACTTAATATTATCGAGGATATGATAAAATTATAAAATAAAATTACGCCTAATATAATTTTAAAAATTAGTTATACTTTATTAATTTATAACTAAATAAAAAATAAAAATCTTATAAATTATATTAAATAATTAACTATTTATTATATTTTTGTTTTTATATAATGTATAAATTTATTATATTTTAAAATAAGTTAATAAAAATTAACTATAAACTTTTTATACTAAATAAAAATAACTTATACTAAATAAAAATAAAAATATTATAAATTATATTTAATATTATGTCATTTTATTGTTCCGTGGCGAAGATGGTTAAAGGGTGAAGGATGAAGGTGATGAAAGTTGGTTAATTTAAGTTAATAAATAGACTTAATAACTAAAATTTATTTTTTCGTTAAAAAAATCATATTTATTAATTCTCTCTCCTTTTAATGTGAATATTTATTATTTTCTCTCATCATTTAATTAGATGATTTAAAATCATTAAATTAAAATGAATTTAATGATAAAAGATTAGGTGTAAGTCTTTTTACCTACAATAGGTATTAATAGATCCCCTCCCATTTTTTAATTTATGAAATAATGAATTAATTTTAAGATAGTGATTAATTACTTTATAAACTTAATTTAAAATATTCATAAGTGTGGACCAGATTGGTGAGGATTTTGATTTTGTTTTTAGGACAGGTATGAGTTTTAATAGTTAGGAGTGTGGGGCGGAATAGGATTGAGCAAAAATTCACCTCATTACCTAATATGAGATTCTACCGTATTTTTTTACGATAGCTAAAAGTCAAAGCAAAGAAACAGAAGAACTTTAAAAATTGCATGTGAAAAAAATCTTTAGAGCAGTTGTGAGTATTGTTATACACGCCATCGCTGATGTGTGGTAGCAGAGGAAGGAGAAATACGTTGGCGCATTTACAATAAGAAATTCTACCAAAGGAAGTATACAAGAGGAAGTAGCCAGTGGAAGATGAGGAGGAAGGAGAACTAATAGGCACACTTGCAAGAATACTGTTTGGTGTACAACTTTAAGGTGCATTATTCTACCTGATGAAAATAAGGTAAATTTAATTATAATTAAATGATAAAAATTATGTAAATATAAGATGATACATATAAGTATGTATGAATAACATTATTCCACGTAAAAATGTTCTAGATAAATGGATTTCAAACTATTTCATCCATTCCACACTAGCTTCAACTGCTCCTGTAAATGCATTCCTTGGATCTCCAGTTGCTTCTTTTACATCTTCCTGAACTTGGGAGGACAAGTAAAGGTTCAACAATAAAGAGAAGGGGTCCAACACTTGGACTATACTTGCTAGACCACCATCATGCATCACATGAAACCATATCCGACTTGAAGTGCTAAGGATACATTATGCTTAGGAAATAGATTTTTATACTATCCTGGACAATAGAAATGAAGTCCGCTATATGTCCTGAGTGATAAAGACAACTGTATTTTCTCTCATTAATTTTTAATATAAAATCATTCGCAATTTCTGGGAAGATTCATAGAAGTACAATTTTATTGTACATTTGATTCTCGAGGATTATTTCTTTAGTGGACTATTTAAATAGTTTTTTTAGTTTTTTTTTTCTTAAAAAAATTATTTTAATAATATTTTTACATATTTAATAAAATTAATTTTAACTTTTACACAAAATTTAATGTATTATAATTTTTTTTCATAATGTTAAAAATTAAAACTTATAATTTAACTTATAAATTATTTTTTATACTTTAATATATAAATATCATTTTATTTTCAATTAAATAATTTTTTTAATTATTTTATATTTATTTTAATAATTTAATATATAAAAATAAATTTTTTTATATTATTTAAATAAAATAAATTAATTTAAAATTATTTTTTAACTAATATATTTAAATATAAAATTAATTTAATTATAATCAATTATAATAAAAAAAATTATACAATAATTAATTATTAAAATAATCAAATTTTTTTAACTATCTCAAACACACATTAAATTATTAATTTGCAGCTAAAAAAATCCTGCATTCTTACAAAGCATTTCTGTGACCGAAAAATCGCATTTTTAGAGAAGTCAAAAGTTGACTGCAATATCTTCAAAGTGTTACGTGGATGAAACTAAAATGTCTAAAGTCTACCACATAATCAATGCTATTCCTACAACATATTGGTCATAACTTGCCGTAACCGCTTATACTTCTCCATGGGAGTGCCTTTGTCTTATTTTAAACTATTTTCTTGACAAATTCAAATGCGTATTCCTAAGCAATGTTGGCAATTGTTATCTTAAGTGCCTTGGAAGTAACATTAATATGTTAAAGAAGATTCTATTAACTCCACATAAGATATGAATAATAAACCTGTAAAATATTAAAGCATTCAATGTATAATCCAAACCATGATGTGGGAGCCTTTGCCATGTACCCTTTGTTAGAGAGGTGCCCTAGTGCATTTTGAAATTACATGTGATTCAGGTTTATCGATTAACCATGTAAAATTACATTTACACCCATCCAGTTCCACCTTCACCTCATCCCATCACCACTGCCACCGATAGGGGTCACACTAGTCCAAACTTTAATATAATATTTGAGTTTGACTTATTTATTTAACATAAACTATTTTTTAAAGTTTGTCATGACTTTTTTAAAAATTTAATCTAACTTAAAAACTTATTTAAATATCTACTTTATAATAAAATTTTTATATAAACTAATAAGAAAATATGATAGGCTAACAAATCTAAACTTTTGTATAAGCTAATAGACTTAGGCTTTAAAAATATATTATATTATTTATAAAAGTAATTATATTATATAAATATTAAAATTTTATAATATATATAAAATAATAATATATATAATTAAATAAGTCGATCTACTAGACTTAAAAGACTTTTTTAAAGGTTTGAAATTGACCATTTTAATTAAATAAACTTTTTAAAAAGCCTTGACCCGGCCTTTTTGTTAAACGAGCTAGGCTAGGCCAAAAGTTCCTAACGGGTCACTTGACTTATTTCCACCTCTAGTCATTAGCGCTTATGATGGAGATTCTATGACATGTGACAGTTTTCGTTATAGAGCCATCGCCAGCGTTGCTGCCATGGTAACGGTTTCTTCTCCAAACCCTTAGGAATGCTCCCGGTGAAGTTGTTCTCCTATAGGATTGGCAAAAAAATTTGTTAATTTTTAATGCATCCAATCCATATTAAAATCAGTCAATCCATTTAATTAAAATAATATATTTTATTAATTTAAATCTAATGGATTAAATTTAGTTATAGATAATTAGTAATTCAACAAAAACATCCATTTGATATCCAACAGATATCCAATTAAAAATCAATCCAATGAATATTTAATATATTTTATATTTTTTTCAACACTTTTACTTTCACTAAAGCTTAAAAATCTATAGTACAAAACATTGAATCCCAAAATTTGTAGAGATTTTTTAGAGAGAGAAATATTTTTAAAAAAAAAATGACAATTTTTAGAGATAAATGTCTTTTAAATGAGTGGATTGAATATTCATTCATCCAATCCATTAAAATAGTTTAAAGGATGAATTGAATATCTATTCATTAAATTAGGTCATAAATAAATTAAATAATATTAAATATTTTATAATAAATCTTAAATAAATTAATGATTTATTTTAGATCTATCGAGTTACCATCAAATCCAAAATCAAACCAATCTTTTCATTTGATACCCCTTCCCATTGTTGCACCTCCAATGCTGGCAACTCCCCGATAAACTCAGGGATCGCCCCGTGAAGCTTGTTCCTAAACAGTTTCAACAATGTCAGGTTCTTGAGCTCAGCAAAACTCACCAGAATCTCACCCCAAAGCATGTTGTTCGACAAATCCATTGACTTGAGGCTCTTCAAGGTCCCAAGTTCTAGTGATAGAGACCCCGAAAGCCATTCACATGAAGAAACAGAATGTCCAGTTTTTTAAGCTTCCTGATCTCTGGCAGAATCTCGCTGAATAATCCATAGTAAGCGACTTCAAGCCTCACCAACTCCGACAAGTTCCCAATCTCAGGTGAAATGCCATGGGCGTAGTTGTTGTAGTATCCAATATAGAGTTCCCAGAGGTTGGTTAGGTTTCCGATCTCCGGCGGGATAGTTCCGTCAAGCAATTGAACTGGATTTAAAAAAAAAAAGTTTGCAACAGGATTTGTTTTACCGGTTTCAGGTTGCCATTCTTTATTTCACATCAGTGATTGCTTTCTACTTTTTTAAAACCATATCAACGACTATTTTATGTAGTGTATTCATGCACCCTGCTAACTGAGGCTGCATGTAATACAAAGCCCCATGATTTGACAGTGTTTTGTTAGGATTTCACCTAGTAGTCTAGAAACAAAGCTAATTAATCCACAAAACCGTTTACATCAAAATCCATTTCAGCCTAAATGGGAACAATTTCTATCTGGGTAGTCTTCATTTCCTCCCTTCTCCTCCTAAACATGACTAATTGTGTGGAAGATGAGATCAAAGCACACTCATAAACTTTCTTGTAAAAACCTAACAACAATGGCCAACAAAATTCCACTTTGGTTTGGAAACCAGACTCTAATATAAGCAAGGGCAAGGCGTAATATGTGATGCTGCTAAAGGATGTATCCGTACCAAAAGAAAAAGAAGTTATATTTCACAAGCTCAATGTCAATAACATAGAAACAGGGATGGGTAAGATAGGAAATAAATGGTTTTTGAAGGGCATTTTTTATATTTACCTTTTATTTATTTTTTAAACAAAAGAAAGAGAAACAGAACATTAAGACTATGTTTGAATATTTAGTAATTGATAAAATAAATAAAATGAGATAGATAGAATGAGATGAGATAAAAGTATAATTTTATTATTTGAATATTTTAGGATAGAATAGAATAAAGTTATCATTCCATTATTTGGAAAGTAGATAAAATAGTAAGAGTTATAACTTATTTTTTTTAAATTACCCTTATTGCAAACATACTAATTTTAAAATATGAGGTTAATGTAGTAAATCATAATTATAATTATAATAAAAAAATGATTCCATCTCATACCTCATAAATTAGAAAAAATAAAATTAATAGTTTTTTGTGGACTTTCCATCTCATTTCACCATTTTTTTAATATAATCAATTAGTGAAACATATCTTCATCTCATCATATTCCATTTCATTTCACTCAATCCCACCAATTCATACATAACCTAAAAAATAATGGAATGGCAGAAACAAACGCGAAAGTATGTCCTTAGGCCAGAGTGAATTTGCTTGGTGGACCCATACAATTTCCTCTGCTTTTTCTTTCATTTTGTCCTCAACTCCTTGCAAAAAAAAAAAAAATTTACTATATTACAATGGTTAATGAGACATTTTGTCTTTGAGGAGCAATCTTAGAGTTTAGGAGTTTAGGTCGTTTTAAGTTGTAATAGAAAAGTTAAACCTTAGATTTTTTTTCATATATTTTTTTAAACCCTAAACCCTAAAAGTGGATATTTTTAGAATAAAAGCTATTAATGGTCCTAAATGTTAATTACCGTCATAGATATGATGCTAATAAACGAAGTATTGAAATTTCATGGTTTATATTATGTATTGATTGCATGGTTTGAGTTATGAGCATTCCATATAAACATGAGGGGAAAATAGTTTTTGAAATAAGGGATTTCATGTTATAATGGGAGAGAAAGAATTGCATATAAGGTGTTTGAGGAAATACATATAAGAGATGGGAAAATTGATGTTCCTGTGCAATCTGGAGAATGTTCAGTAAAATAAGTAAAACTTTTGATTAGGGGATCGAATTGAGGTGATTCCAATTGCATTAAAAATTACACAAGTAGGGCTTTAGTTCCATATAAGGTTTACAATTTTAGGTTCAATTTTGGTACCAAATGGAGGCTAATTTTCTATGCCAATTTGTATTGTCATGTTCCTTATTTTTATAGATTCTTCAAGGACTCTCCTCCAACAAATTGGGGAGCATTTGGAAGGCTAGTTCAAGCTTGGCGGATATGGTTAAACAAACTTAAACTAGATTACACTTGCTCTCTAATTAGAAAAAGAGGATTGTGTTGAAAAATTATCTATAGGTACTATTAGAGATATAACTGATTAATGTATCTTCACTTTACAATTTAAACATTTTGAATATGTCCTTAATAATAACCTATATACAGACAACAAAGCTAAAAGCAAGTTTGTTCCAATGGTCCTTGACAGTTGAGAAGGTGTGCACTTGATGGGCTGGTATGTGCATAAGGCCATAAGCTAGTAGTGAATCCATTTTCTCCGTTACCATGAGTCTTTTTTATCCATGCCAACCAAAATCATGCTAGGTTTATTGGCTATATATTAGAAATGCTATAACAACAATAACAACTAAGTCTTTTTTCATTAGGTGAGGTCGGTTACATGGATCAAACGACACCATTGTGCCCTATCATAAACCAAGTCTTCAGAAATGTCATTCCAATCTAAATCTTTTTTAATCGTTTCATCTATAGTCTTTCTTAGTCTCCCTCTACCTCTAGTTATTGAGCTATTATTCACCTGATCTACTCTTCTTACAAGAGCTTCTAAAGGTCTTCTCCTTACATGTCTAAACCACCTACAGTGAGATTTTTTCATCTTTTCCATAATAGGTACTACCCTACTTTCTCTCTAATGCATTTATTCTTAATTCTATCTTGTCTTGTATGGCCACACATCCAGCGCAACATACTCATCTTAGCGACATTGACCTTATGCTTTTGCTTATTTTTTACTGTCCAACATTCAGTACCATACAATATCATGGACCTTATAGCTATGCGGTAAAAATTACCCTTAACCTTGAGAGACATTTTTCTATCACAAATAACTCCTGAAACATTCCTCCATTTTATCCATTCAACTTGAATCCTATGATTTATATCAGAAAGGCTAATTAACTAAAATTCTTTGCAATGTTGAAGATCCATCAAATTGAAGAGACAAAGGGGGATATAGGGTCCTAGCAATTGAAAAGCCCAGCTTATTGTAGCTGAAAGATGCCACTAATCATTTCTTTTCCTAAAGCAGTTCCTCTTAATTTCCAATTAATTCGTGTAGTTCTCTAATATTAATTGGTACTAAGTTAACTCATTTGAAAACAATTCTCTCTAATTTCTTCATCTTCCTTTAAGCATATAATAATAATAATTTACATTACAAGTAACTACAGCGCTAGAATTTAATGGTTCTCAAAAAATTTAACTTGCAATCAATTTTTTCTTGTTTGATTTATATACTTTGATAGGCACAAGCACCAGTTGAATCATACTTAATGAATCAAGGATTTTTCTTCTTTCTTTTATAGTGTTAATCATGAGAGCAGCCTGGTTCATACTTGGCCTAGCCTCTGGGGAACGTTTAACACATTTTATAGCCAGCTGAAGCAAACTCACCATCCTCTCTTCAATTGCATTTGCATGCTATGATATTAGGGACTTATCAAATACTTCACTTGTCTATTCTTCCCTTTCAAGTTACAACTGAATGAAGCTGGTCATTCAAGTCCATCCCATTGAGTAGTTCAAGCAAAATAGCACCAAAGCTATAAACGTCTCCCTTGAAAAAATTTATTCACCAGTATCAAAACAAAAGGATTGGCAAGCCTTGTTGGTCATCCATAACCGTAATACCATACTTATACGTGTCTTTGTATTCTAGTTTATCAAAATGTACTTCGATTTCAAGTTACCATGTATAATACCATATTCACAAGGCTCTTGCTGTATGAAAGCTAATGTTTTAGCAATTGTAGCAGCAGTTCCAAATATACTGGTCCAGTTAAAGGCTTTTGAAGCACCTGTAAAACACATCTAATCTTTAATACAGGTTGGTATATACACAAGTTTATAGACATCAAATTCGTGAAATTATTTAGTATTTAAGAAATTCCAAGCATGAAATTTACAAAGTCAGGTATGATGATATTTCTTGTTGATTAAAGAAAGCGTAACATATATATGAAACAAAAAGAAAAACACTATACTTTCCATGTAGAAGCTTGAATAAAGTTTCATTTTGCTAAGATTCATAGGCCAAAAGCTTATCTTGTTTAGAACAATAGAAAGCAAGAGGTGACAGTACAAATATATGCTTCACTTATTTAATTTTTTACTTTATTTGTTTGAAGTCATGGCTAGAAATAGTCCAATCCTTGATCCATTTTACAACCATTATCATTCCACTGTCAAGCATAACCTTATATAGACTACCATACTTTCCTCTGCTAATCAATTTAGCAGGGGCCCCAACTATAATTCATTTACCATTGTCGCCTCCGCTGTTACTGCTCCCTCCGTAGGCGGTCTTGCGAACTTTGGGAAAAGAAAACAAATAAAAATTTTCCACTCCTAGAAGAGAAAAGAAACAGTGGGGGAGAGAGAGAATGGAGAAAAAAGAAGACTTTCTCAGTATCTCCTTTTTCTTAAGGACTAATGTTTTAATTTTAAATGCTAACTTAAATTCTAACTTCTACATGATAATGTGTTCAACAGATTGCAAGTTATTACTTTTAACCATTGATGTAATTGTCTTCTAAATTGATGATCAAATTGAATGGAGTACTAATGTACTTTCAATTACAAGGCTGTATGTGTATAAAATTCACACATTTTATATTTGTTTATATATGGATTTTAGTGTTTATAGAGAACAATTATGTCATTATTTATTATATTTAGTGAATTCTAAGTCCATTGAATTAGATGTATTTTTATTGTGTTTTGAAGGAATTTAAAGGTTTATATATAATTTTGGACATAACTAATAAAATCATGGTGAAGAGCATAAGGATATTGTTGTAATATTTTGAGCATAACTTTTGTTACAAACCTCAAATTGAAGTAATTATTGTGACTATGAAAAGATGAGAAAAATTGCTACAACTTTTATGAAGACATCAAAGCTTAATTCATGTGTTAAAAGGGTGAAAAAGTGTGTGAAAAGTAACTGACGAAGTTTGACCAAAGTCAACCTTGCATTCCTAAATTTTAGGAATCAATTTGCATCTTTACTTGGAGTGCAAGTAATCCTTATTGGTGACTAAGAATCCTTGTAATTAATGCAAGGATCTCAAGAAGAGCTTCCTTAATCTTAGTGGAATATTTATTTCTTAATTTATATAGAATCAACAAGAAAAAAAAATAGAAAACAAGAGATTTGATCAAAGATTAATTAAGGAAAATGTTGTTGTCAACTAGTCTCAGTAAGTTAGGCATAACTTTTTCTACAAGTATGTAATTTACCTGATTCTGATGAGTTTGAAAGCTAAGAAAGAGATGTACAATTCTTATGTTAACAACTTTCTTTAATTAAGTTACCTTTAGTACGAAACTTGCACCCCATGTAACAACAAAACAAGGCTTGACCTAATTTGCCTTAGATTCCTTAAAAAATTAAAAATAAAGAGGAAAGCTAAGGATTTTGGGCAATAGCAGTAGAGGCAAAAAGTCAAACTTTGGAGGCTAAGAGGAGTTTACCGTTGAAGACTTCAAAGACCTTTCTCTTCCATGATTTTCTTCAAGATGTTTCTTCTATCCTTTTATTTGTTTTGTGTTTCTATTGTCATGAGTAGCTAAATTATTTTTTTTAGGGTGAAGTTGTAACTTGATTTGGATGATGATGTATTTGGATTCATTAATTTAATATAAGTTTTTCTTTATTCAATTAAGTGTTTATCATTGCTCTTAATGTTTTTTTGTGAATTGACCACTCATAAATTAATCTTATGAATTGTGTAGGAAATTGAAAAATTTATGCATGGCTTAGGTCATGTGATAAATGTCATAATCATGACTATCTAGGAATATGAGTTATTGGTTGTGTAGGTTTTGCTTGAGATTCCATAAATCACATAATGCCTTTAATTTTTAGGATTCAATTAAGGGATTGATTGGGTTTCTAGGGTTAAAGAGGATTGATATACTAAGAAATTAGGTATTAGTTAAATTAGAAAATCTCCCCATCAATTGATTAATTAGAACTTAATTAAATTAGAATCCGAAATACTAGTTGGAAAAACTAAGTGAAATTGGATCCCTAACGTCTTTATCATTGCGTATTCACTCCTTAACTTGTTATCTTGACCTTTTCATTATTTTCAGTTTATTTATTTTACCTTGTGTTGCTTTTCTCTTAATTACTTGTTTCCCTTTGGACTCCTTCTTAAATGAATTCATTGCCTAGATAGTAGATTGATTAGAGAATTGATACTTGACAACTTAATCCTTATGGGAATGATATTCACTTATCACTTTATTACTTTTGTAATTTGGTGCACTTGTCAAATTAGTCAGCAAAAGTGCACCGTAAAACCCTCCTTGGTGTGTCATAGCTTTTATGGTGCGCCAAAGGTGCATCAATGCACCTTGAAAATAACCTAGTATAGTAAGTTAAGTTATTTTACAATATTTTTCAATATTGATTAATTCTATGGTGGTCATGTAAATGTGAGTGCATCGGTGCATTCTTTACATGGATCAGCTATATTTTAACACATGTACACCTCATTTGACAACTCATTTAAGTGGTTGTCATGTTAGCAAAGTATCTACTAGTATCTTTAATTACTACATGGTCCCTCAAGGATTCACTTATTAATTTTAAAATCCTTAAATAAAAAATAAAGATAAAATAATTTATTCATCAAAACCATATTAAAATCATTTCTGAAAACAAAATCAAATTGAAATCCCTAACTCCCAAATTAACAACTCATGTGTAGAACCCTAACCCCCAAATCCGCAAATCAAAGAGCCTAATCCCCAAATCCCCAAATCAAAGATCCCTAACCCCAAATCAAAGAGACCCTATCACCCCCTGATGAACCGTCAATATGTCCTATTTTTACGTTTCAATTCCTTAGTTTTTATATTTTATTTATTTATTTTTAATGAATTTTGTTTGTTAGTTTTGTTGTATTTTTAGTATTGTTTAATTATGTTTTATTAAGTGTTTTGTTTTTTTTTTCAGGTAATTGTATGGGGAGAAGATTGAATGTGTAAAGGAGCAAGAAAAAGAGAAAATTTCACCAGAAACTAGTGCTTGACCGCTGGTGTGTAGTGCTGGCCCGAAAACGTATGCAAAGAATAAAGTGAATTAATGTTTCAGCGCTTAAACACTGAGAAGGAGCGCCTGAGCGTGCAAGAGGAGTAGCAGAGCATTTGGGCTTAAGTGACTGAGCGCCCAAGCACCCAGTAACCAACGCCTAAGCGCTGGTTGCGCAACAGCAGGCTTGACTTTCTTTAAATTAAAGAAATACACCATACAGAACACATTGAGCACATTACGCAGAAAATCTCTAATCCTGAGAGAGTTGTTTTGCGACGACAAACCTTAGAGGACGGTTTGAAGGAGGAATTGATTTTTGAAGGCTTGAAGATCTTAATCTCCATAAAAGGGGTTTTGATTTCTCTTTCTTTTTAGTTTCCCTTTTCTTTGGATATTCTTTTCATGAGTTTGTATTTTGATATGAGTTTGTTTTTATTGAACATGAGTAGCTAAACCCATAACTAGGGCTATGAGGGATCTTGTTTTCTTAATTATTTGGGTTTGATTTCTAATTTGATTATGGTAATTTTTTTTTGGGTTTATCATATTACTTGTATTTTTGTCAGAATTTGATCACTTTTGGCATGTGTTAATTCATTGTTTGACCGATGACCATCCGCATTGAATGAGTGGATCTATATGGTAAGCCTAGGATTAGATTGGTGAATGACCAAACGTCGATTTATCCTACCAATGGAATTGACGGTATGTTAGTTCATCTCTTGAATTGAAACTTAATGCATTCTTGATTAATTCAACTAAATGACCAAATAGGTTAATTAAATTAGGAATAGAATATTGTTTCATCAATGACCATTGGGATTCAATAGCAAATAAGAGAATATTGGCAAAAGAATTACCTTAATCATAATTGAAAGAAAATCTAAATAATTGGATTTATGTGAACCTTGCGCTCTAGTCTCTTTCTCATTGATTATTTTTTCTTTATTTAAATTGTTCATTATTTTTCTTTATTTGTTATTTTGATTTTAATTCGAATTCCTTCATACACTTTCAATTGTCTGAATAACAAAGAATTTTGCGAATCTAGTAATTACCATTTATTCCTTGTGGGATCGATAACTGGGACTCAAGTCCTATATTACTTGGCGATAGAGTGCACTTGCTCTTAGTGTATTTTACGCGCATCACCCCCAAATTGAAGAACTCTATCACCCAATTTGAAGAATAGATATAAGGATCAACAATTTGCCTCCATAGCATTTGATAATAACTACATTTATGCCAATAACTTATCCAGTTCTCCTTGTATCAATAGGACAAGTAGTGCAGAAATGCAAGAGCCATTAGATATTGTTATGGATACTTCAAAATTGGTTCCTGTAAATAGTTTTGGTTGTGGATCAGATACTAAGCAAACTTACTATATGATGGATGAAAAGCCAAATGTGCATACAAAATAGAAGGACATAGGAGTTTGATATGCGTAAAATACACTAAGAGCAAGTGCACTTCATCAGAAAGTAAAATAGGACTTGAGTCCCAGTTATCGATTTCATGAGGAATAAATGGTAATTACTAAATTCGTAAAACTTTTGGTTATTTAGACAATTGAAAGTATAAGAGAAATTTAAATTAAAATAAAAAATAAATAAAGAAGAATGATGAGCAGTTAAACAATGTATAGATAATCAAATAGGGAGAAACCAGGGTGTAAGGTTCACTTGAATCCAATTAATCAGATTTTCACTCATTTATGATGTAAGATAATTCTTTTATCAATATTTTCTTATTTGCTATTGAATCTCAATGGTCATGGATGAGACAATATTCTATTCCTAAATTAAATCACCTATTTGGTCATTTAGTTAAATAAATTAGGAATGCATTAAGTCCCAATTTAAGAGATGAACTAACATAATAATTAATTCTATTGATAGAATAAATTGATGTTTGGTTATTCACTAATTTAATCCTAAGTTTATCATATAAGTCCACTCATTGAGTGCGGATGGTCACCGGTCAAATAATGAATTAATATATGTCAAAAGAGATCAAGTTCTGACAAGAATACGAATAATATAATAAACTCTAAAAGAAATTACCTTAATCAAATTCGAGATGAAAATTAATCAATTAAAAAAAATCCCTCATTGCCCTAGTTACGAGATTAATTACTCATATTCAATACAAACAATCCCAAATGACAATACAAATTCATGGAAAGAAAACCTAAAGAAAGGGAAAAACTAGAGGGAAAGAGAAATCAAAACCCCTTTTATGGTGATTATGATCTTCAAGCCTTCAAGAATTGAATTCTCCATTCGAAACCATCCTCCAAGGATTTGTGGCAATTCTCTCTTTTGATCTATCTCTCAGAGTCTACTGTCGCAAAAATGTCTCTCAAGATTAGGGATTTTCTACATTTTTTTGAATTATGGTGTAACTCTTCTATTTATAAAAAATAACGTGTGTTGTTACGCGACCAGCGCCTAGGTATTAGCTTTTGGGCGCTCAAGCATTGAGACCATAAATAAAAAATGTGTTGTGTAACGCATTGCGCGCGCAGGCGCAGCCTTCCCAACGCCTAGGCGCTGGGACACCAGAGAGAATTTGTGCTTTTCCTCCTTGTAAAAATTGTCCAAACTTCTTCCATGTAAATTTTTCTATCAAAAGCAATTAAAACCCATAATAAGAATACAATCATAAGAAAACTTGAGGAAAAAAGTTCAATAAAAAATATCAAAAGAGGATAAAAACCAAGAAATCGAACTGTAAAAATATGAGATTTTGAAGGTTCATTAGAGCTCTATGTTATGAACTTCCCCATTTTCCAAGATTGGATATTCCTTTCTTAAGTTGTGATCTAATACAATATGGGGGTGATATGTAGCAAAAATTTGGTGCATATGCTTTGTTGAAAGTTGTTGCTAAAACTTTCACAGGTGCACCATCCATATTAAAGAAACAACACCGAAACCTTTTATCTTTGTTGTCAGATAAAAGAATCGATAAGAAACTTAAGATTGAAATGACATCAACCTTGATAAAAGACTTTTCCCGTTTGGATGTCATGTTTGATGACAATGAGACTCAAGAAGCATATTTGCTTTCTCCATCTTCAATGCAAAAAAAGAACTTTGGATCCTTGATTTAGGGTTAGGGTTCTTTGATTTGAGGATTTGAGAGTTAGGGTTCTTCAGGTGAGTTCTTAGTTTTGGGATTAAGGATTTCAATTTGATTTTGTTTTGAGAAATGATTATAATCTAGTTTTGATAAATGAATCATTTAATCTTTATTTTTTATTTAAGAATTTTAAAATTAATAAGTGAATCCTTGAGGGACCATATAGCAATTAAAGATTCTAGTAGATACTTGGCTGAAATGTCAACCACTTAAATGAACTTTCAAATTAGGTGTACATATGTTAAAATATGTTTGATCCATGTAAGGAATGCATCGGTAATCTCACATTTACACGACCACCGGAGAAAGCACCTCCAATATTTTATTTAGTTTTAGTTCTACATCTTTTTGTTTCTTTCATATAAGCCTCTCTTCTTCACCTTCTAGTAGCCATTGACCTTTATTTTCTTATCAGTATTATCCAAAGCGAATGAATATTTAAATGTTATATCTTTCTCCCTCAATGTTTTTGTGACCCAGTAAATTAAATTAAAAGTTTTATAAACCTAGAAAACTAGCAAAACCCATATCGAGTTTTCAATGGATATTTTAGATTCAACCCTAATTTTCCTACCATTTTTTCTCTCACATCATTTTTTATACTCCTCCCAGTACTATTCATCATTCATATTTTTTCTATCACTTTCTCTTACTTAATCAACACCCTTAAAAAAAAGGATATCAACAGTCTTACACCCCTAAAAATGGTATAAGATGATCTTTATTATTTTAGATTTTAGAATGGCTTTTGTTAGAAATTCAATTCACACATCAGTTCAAAGACCTTAGCTAACTGAGATCTAATTTTAGCTTAGTTGTTCTGCTTTATTATACTAACAGAGATATGATTTGATCTTTGTTTTTATATTTTTAAAAACAAATTAAAACCTAAGACAAATTCTAAGAAAAAAGAAATCGGAATTGATGGCTAAAAATCGAAGGTCCAAATGGGAAGCCAAACAACAACAAAAAAAATATATTATTAGAGTTGATATTTCAAACATCGAGGTCAGAACAAAACATAACGAATTCAGAGAAAGTGAATTTCCATGCTTCCCAATTCACACATGAGATCACGTCTTCTTCTATACACAAGCTTCTTATATAGAGATCAATGACATTTGAAGGTTCAACAACAATCTTTCTTATTTTTGATCACTAAGAAATTCTAAAACGAGAGTATGCAACCAAATTCAGATGTCAATGAGCAACCTCCATCCTCCCAAAGATGGCGAACATGAAGATGGTGGTGACTGACTGAGTAGTGATGAAGGGGGGGTTCTAGTTGTGATTAATGGCAGTGGCTGTAATTGTATGCAAGATGGACACCATTCTCAAACCAGCAATGTTGTCATCGCATCTCCTCTGCCTAGTCACATCAGCAAACCACTGTCCAGTCCCCGAACATGTTGCTATCAGACTATTTATCCTAAACACTAATAAAATGAAATCCCCATCACATAAAGGAATGCCAACAACTTTCTTTCTTTTAAACACTTTACTTTCATATCTTATTTACTTGACTAGTAATTGAAATAAATCCATTGAAAATGAAAACAAGGCAAGGCTAGTCACAACAACAATTAGGGTAAACATGTCATTGCATACCAGGAAAGAAATGTGACAAATCTGTCTAGATCAAACATTTGCCACATGTATGGCATGTGCTCATTCCTCCATTTTATTATTAGCTACAAGAGAGGCAATTGTAACAACACATAAATTAAGGGAAACCATTGTTAATTTTTTTATAATAAAAAAATATGTCGTGTAATAAATTCAAACCTTAGGGGAGGTTAATATAATATCCCCTATATTAAATATTTAGTGTGTAAAAAAAGAAAGATATTTTTAATAAGGATGACATTATTACTTTTGATTAGAGAAGAGGTAGAAGACCACACCTTGAAATCATATGAAAAAACAACCATTCATCATTACATATCTTAATTATTTTTTCACTTTGTACCCTCTAGTAACTCTGACCCTGGTTTTGCCTTTTTTTTTTCAAGAGTAAATTATATTCCCTTCCCTTGAGAGATACTTAAATTACACCGCCCTTAATTATATTTTGAAAAATTACACTCCATTCCCATGAGAGATAAAAATGCGCTGCATTTTAGTCTATTTTTATATTTGTTGTTAAACTCTTGCAAGGTTAAAGACTCTAAATTGTAGCAATCACTAGCCACTAGAGTCAAAGTCATAAGTGTTGGTCGTTGGGCATGATGGTAACATTGCCGGCACAGGTTAGGAACAATTAAGAAGATATTTAATAATCTCTTAATGAATATTCCTAACAGTGTTTAGTTAACTAGACTAAAATGTATAGGTAGAGCAACCGTCGTGCACAATAGCCAACACTTACAACTTCGACCCTGTTGGTTGGTGACAGTTGTGACTTTGAGTCTTCAACCTTATGGGAGTTTTAACGGAAAACATACAAATGAAATAAAGCATAGCACATTCTCATCTTTCAGGGCAAGGGAGGGGAGGGGAGTGTTTTTTTTTTTCAAAATAGAGGGAGGGCAATATAATTTAAACATATCCCAAGGAAAGAGAGTATAATTTACTCTCTCTTTTTATGCATGGGAGGAAAACAAAAAAAAGTAAAATAAAACAAAAATTACAGCCAACAAAACGATGTTCCTATAGTATCAGCAAGTAAAAGAGGTTGCAGGTTGCTAGGGGGAGCATCCCAAAACACTAGTAAGCTACTACGCTCTCCCGCTTTCTTCACCAACCATGCTCTTGCGTTGCTTGCTTGCAATGGGAAACACAGTGGCAATCTATAATACCAATTGATACAGAAATAAGTTTATGCATACAAGGATGAATTGAGACTTAGGCAATTCTACGAATTCAAGATGTTCAAATGCTATTAATTAGAAGATAGCATATGAAGAGAGCTTCTCTAGTGACTAAGAGCGCAATGCATCGAATGCATATAAAACTTTAGAGAGAATATGAAGGAAAATATATTGATATCGTTCATGTGTGCTTGTATACTAAACACTCTTAATCTATATAACGGGTGTTACTAGCCACCACCTCATCAACACCTAGAATCTTCATCTTCTTTAGTTATATTGACTCCTAAGCAAAAATAACAAAAAATAAATGGCATAACAATAACAACTACACATTTTTTCCTATAACAGAGAAATGCTAATTCTATACACCTTGTAGCATGGAAGGTGCACAACAAAGTGCCCAATATAACACACAAAGTCCTAATTTTCTTGAGAACTAACATTAGACCATTTTTGCATAATGGTAAGCATTAAACAAGCTTTCTCTATATGAAGGCAAGATTCAAAGAAGAAGCAAAAAGGTGTACCTAAACCTGGACTCGAACTAATGGTGCCGCTGCCAAAGATGGCTGCGGCTGAGAATTGGAAAATGAAAAATTGTGGTTGTAGGTGTGACTAGGGCTAATCGCATAAATGAAATATAACGTATTGAGGAGGTTGGGTTCATTGGTATCTCATTCTTCATCAGATTTACATTAACCTAATAGTGAGTTGGGATGGGATTAGGGATGGATGGAATAAATAAGGTTTGTGGGTTTGAGTTTGCCAATAACATTGGGCATAAGAATGGAATAAGTCAAATCAACTAATTTGGGTTAAGAGATAAAGCTGGAGTCATTCCCATTATAAGCTTGTAATGTGATGTTATATGAAAGGCCCTGCAGGATACACATGCATTTTTATTTTAGCTTAAATATGTTTTTGGTCTTTGAAAATGTATTAATTTTGGTTTATGTCCTTATTAATTTTCTTTTTGTCTAAGTTCAAGTTTCTTAAAAATAGCTAGTTTTAGTCCCCACCTTTAGTGGGTATTTGTTAAGTGATGAGCTATCAAATGAAGTTTTAGCTCACCAATGTCATGTGTCACACTTATCCTACATGGCATTAACTTGGTCCATATAGATTACCAAATTAGCATGCGAGACTCACATACACCATTAAGTGGTGGCATGTACTGGTCATATGCAAACCACATGCCCTTCATCGTTCTCCTCCCAATTCCCCCTTTTGAATATAACCCTGAGTGGTGGAACTTTATCACTTTGAACCAAATGCTTGTTCCTATCATCATCGATATAAACTCCCTTATCCACAATGTATATACTCGGGGGTTGGTGCACGGCAGACAATTTCAAAATAGATTCCTCATTCATTAGATAGAGAAGATCACTAAGCCTTTGTTTGGATCAAGAGAGAAAATGGAAGAAAAGAAAATGAGAAGAAAGAAAATGGAGAGAAGAGAAAATGAATAGAAAAGTGAGTTTTCCTTTTATATATTTGGATGAAGAGAAAATGAGAAGAAAGAAAATGAGAGTTGAATTAAAAAAAATAAGAAAAAAGAAATTTGTAGTTATGCAAAATTATATACATGTCCTTATTATAAATAGTTAGATACAAACATATGTTAAATTTATTTTATTCTCTGAACATATTTTTCTATAAATTACAAAAAATAATGTTATGATAAATATGAATTCCAAAGTTTTAAGTTATTAACATTAAAATTAAAAAAAATTAATTTAAATTAATATTTTCATATAAACTTATTTTAATATTTTAATATATAAAAAAAGCTATTTCAATTTGTCCCCTCTTACAATCCCACATCCCACTGGCCACCCCTCCCATTAGATTTGCCCTTTCCTATCCCAAGTCCCAATGTCCCCTTCCCTTCCCTTCCCTTACCCCCACACCCACCAACCCCTTAGCCTTTCCTATTCACAGACTTCACTCCTATTCCTTGGCAATCTCCATTAAAGATATCCCACCACTTCCCATGAATCCTGTCTCCCCAACCCACGACCTACTTCCACACCACTTCTTCTTCTCCATCACCAATCACCATTCCCCAACCCTATCCACACCACTTCCTCATTCTAAGATGCTAGTTGTTAGAGAATCTTGTAAATAAAATGCAAGGTCCACCTTTGTTGTGAACTTGTGGTAGAGGCATTGGTTGAATTGGGTATGGTCTCTATTGGTCATTGTTGTCCTTGGTGGATGACGAGTGTCGAACTCAATCAAAATTAAAATCGAGTTGTACTTATGGCTTGTAGCATAGAAGTTAACACCAGATCATCTCTTAAGGATCTTATTTGCAAATTAATCAGACTAAGCCCAAATTTGGGGGGAGTGAGAAACAGAATACGAAATAACAAAATTAAGGAAAAAATAATCAAATAAAAGTGTAATCAATTCAGAAATCTATCCAAAATTTGCTGGATTCTATCACAGATCACTAAACAAATATTTAAATTGCATTTGAATGATTAACTTGGATTTAACCGAGATCTCAGCATTAAATCTAGAATGCTTACTAGATAATCATCTAGAATTCAATTAATAATTGATACACAAATTCACAATCGTAAAATTCATGTTAGATTTATGTTAATTTTAGATCTGAATTCAATTAATTTAAGCACAAATCAGCACTTAACTTCTAATTCTGTGACTAAACCAGATTAATCAACCTAATTCAATCACGATTCTTAATCCCAAATCAAGATCCAATCAGATCAAGAAAAAGAAAAAGAAGGGGAAGAAGAAGAATCCAAATACAATTCAAAAATAAGAAATTTGAACAAGATCTCAAGAATCCAAACTAAAATTTCTTCAAGAATTCTGAATTGATTACAAGATGTTTAGCCCTCCATCAGAAGAGAAAAACCCAGAAATGAAAATTAGAGAGAAGGGAGAAGAGAGTTCTAGAGAGAAGTGAGAAAAATGTAGAATGAAAAAACTTCTTTTCGGATTCCTCTTTCTCAAACTATAAACTGCCCCCTAAATTGGCCCCTAGTGCTTCATTACACTTCCCAAACACAGCTGGGTCTTGTAGGAATGCAATGGCCCAAGTTTCATCTGAATTGGACTTGAATTGACCAAGATATGCTCACTTTAATGCCATGTGCTCCCTAAACCCGAGTCTGAATTTCCAGGCCCAAGTAGACCCACTAGACATATGATTGAGACTTTGAGCTCTTCATCAAAGTTGTAGAGCTTCCTCTCAGCTTTCCTACAAGATAAAATGCAGAATTTTTAAATGTCTAGAACTCAAGTTATAACTAGAATACAGAAACAACGTCAAAACTCAATAATACTGAAAAAATTCAATTAAGCCCAAACTTATAAAACATGTCGAAGGTCAAATAATTAAGTACATGAAGAGTATAAATGACTAAAAATGAAGACTTATTAATGTATAAAATATGTGATTATTGTAACACCCTAGCTCTGATGCCAACTAATGTAACACTTTAGCTAGGGCATCACATTTTCGACTCCTGACTCATAATCTGAAAATAAGTTCGCACAAAGTTTGAGTTATAAAATATGGGTTTCAAAATTTAATTCTTTACTTTATTGAAAATATTAGGTAATAAAAAAACATATTTCAACTATTCATTATACAATATTTACACCAATTAATATCACAATTTAAAGAGAAATATATAATTAACAGACTTATATATTTTTGAAAGACAGTAGCAAATCCCGTGTCGGGTCCTACTTAATAACACGGTACAATACTAATGGAAAACTTTAACATACTTATTCCTTTTTCTGTCCATCTTGATGCATCAGACATCTATTCCTTTGTCAACACTGCACACCTTCAAGTCCTGAATGTCCGCTCCTTATTGTTATCACCAATCTCAAAGTATCCATCGCCCGTTATGTCTAAGACAACTCGATCCTTCTATTGTTTGATTTTAACAATACAAATACAGCAAAACAACATAACAAAGAGGTGAGATCACCTATACCAATACCAATATGGCAGCACAGAGATAACACACAGCCAACAATATCATACAGATAGATCATACCATAATCATGTTATCAGCATTATCATCATCATCATCCAAGTATTCATAACAATCGTTATATCCAATATTCCTCAATTAATATATCACACAGATATAAATGTTCAGATTATGCATATGCACAAAGACTCAGTTTTTCAAAAACAACTCCATGGAGGTTTTCACAATTTCGAGAAGAATGCTCTGGTTAATTGTCAGCCTTAGCCCAAAGACAATCTCCCAGTCGTTGAAAAGAATCGTGTTCTTTTCGGGTATCGTCAATGCGTTGCAACGGACTGCATCGCCAAGTGGCACAGGGTACTCGCCAACTGTCCACTGGTCGACCGCCGCGCTGATAATCACATATTTTATTCATTAAGAAACCCTTATGTTTAGTCATTTACACTCTCCATATTCTTAATCGATTGAGTTTGGTATTATTTTGTGAGTTTGAGCTCAAATTGGTCCTAATTGAATATTTTCAGTATTATTGAGATTTGACACTGATTCTGTATTTTGGCCATAACTTAAGTTCCTGATATCTGATAATCATGAATTTTACCTTGTAGGAAATCTAAGAGGAAGCTCTACAACTTTGATGAAGAGCTCGAAGTCCTAAACAGATGTCTAAGGGACCTAAGTTTACATGGAAGTCAGAATACGGGTTCTGTCACTAGAATTCGAATGGTGTGCACTCATAAAATCATATCTCAAGCTGTAATAATAGAGATGGACTGAAATTTGGATAGTTGATAGTCAAGATCCAAATAAACAACTTTCATGAAGAACACTTTTTGAAAAAATGAAGTCTAATGGGTCAGTTTGAGCTTGCAAGTCGGAACAGAGGTGCTGAAGTTGGGTTTGAGCAACCGCGGTATTTGGGTCATATCTTGGGCTGTAGGAAGCCAAATTAGACGATCCAGATATGCATGTTATAGCTAAGACAAAGCTCTACAACTTTCATGAAGAGTACTTTTCATGGGTTTGAAGTATAGTTAGTCGTTTTTGGCTTCCAAGTCAGACAAGAAATTTTCGTACTCACCAACCCATTCAACTACTTCACTCACCAACCCATTCAACTATTTCACTCACCAACCCATTCAACTACTTCACTCATCAACCCATTCAACTACTTCACTCACCAACCCTCTCAACTACTTCACTCACCAACCCATTCAACTACCCCACTCATCCACCCATTCCCCTTTGTCATTTTGTTACCCTAGACTTCTATAAAAGGCACCATTGGTTATCATGAAAAACACAAGTTGTATTCTCCTTCATTTCTCTCATAGTTCTTCTTGTTTCTTCATAGTTTCTCATAGCTTTTGTATATTTTGATGCTCCCCTTCGTGGTAATGGAGGGCTAAGCTACTTTCGGTCAATTTAGAACTCTTGAAGAGATTGTGGTTTGGATTCTTGAGACCTTGGTTATGTATTGTATTTGATTTGTAATTGAATTCCTCTTTTCTTCTTCTTTTTCTTCTTCTTGATCTTGAATGCATGAATGGTGATTCTATTTATGTTGATCTGATTTGATCTTGGTTTAAGATTGAGATTTGTGATGAAACTTAGAACTGATTGATCTAAACTAATAACATAAATGAAGATTGAGATTTGTGATGAAACTTAGAATTGATTGATCTAAATTAATCACAGAATTGAAAAGGTTAGGTTGTTGATTTGTGCCTAAGTTAATTGAATTTGGTACTTGAAATTAACATAGATCTTCATGAATGTTGTGATTGCGGATTTGTGTTTATCACTTGTTAATTGAATTCTAGACGATCGTCTAGTATGAATTCTGGATTTGATGCAGAGATCTCGGTTAGATCCAAATTAACAATTCAATTACACTTCAAGTGTTCTATGAAGGGTCTATGATTGAATCCACCCAATCTTGGATAGGTTTCTAAATTGACTACTCTTTAATTGTTATTTCTTCCTTTAATTTTGTTAAGTGCGATCTTAAACTGTCAAACCCCCATTTGCTAACTTTCACTTGATTTGATTAAATTGCATCTACAATCCATGTGGAGATGATCCGGTGTTGTCACTGTGCTACAAGCTTAGGTAATAACTTCGGTTATAATTTTGACTGAGTTCGGCGCTCGTCAAAATTTTGGCGCCGTTGCCGGGGATTAGTAAGTGTAATCTTTTCATTTTAAGTGTTTTTACTAACTTTTGCTTTTTATTAACTTTTCTAACATTTTTATCCATTGTCTAGTTTATTTTGCTTATTTATTTGTTTTTGTATGATGCATGACTAGGTCTAATCCTGATATCTTACTTGAATTTGATCCTGAGATTGATAGAACATTGCATAGGTTAATTAGAAGTCATAGGCTAAGTGAAAGAATTAGTTCTGAATTTAGTTGTGACATTGAATCTGAAGGTGCACTTGAGATCTTAAGTGATTCTAAAATCATGGCTGATAACAGGAAAAATAGGACCCTTAAAGAACTTGTTGCTCCTGATGTAACTTACCAGTCTTTGTGCATTCAATATCCTGATCTTGATGCTGACTTTGAGTTAAAATCTGGATTGATACACTTGTTGCCCAAGTTTCATGGTCTTGCAGGTGAGGATCCCCATAAGCACTTAAAGGAGTTCCATGTGGTTTGTTCAACCATGAAGCCGCATGGAATCTCTGAGGAGCATATCAAGTTGAGGGCATTTCCTTTCTCTCTTACTGATTTAGCCAAAGATTGGTTATTCTACCTTTCACCAGGTTCTGTCACGAGTTGGGATGATATGAAGAAGTTATTCTTGGAGAGGTTCTTCCCTACATCCAGAGTAGCTGCCATTAGAAAAGACATTTGTGGCATAAGACAAATGACTGGTGAGACCTTGCATGAATATTGGGAGAGATTCAAGAAGTTGTGTTCGAGTTGTCCCCACCATCAAATTAGTGATCAGCTATTGATTCAATATTTCTATGAGGGCTTGCTGCTAATGGATAGAAGTATGGTGGATGCCGCATCTGGAGGTGCCTTGGTGGATAAAACCCCTACTGCAGCAAGAGATTTGATAGCAAATATGGCAGCCAATGCTCAACAATTTGGCACAAGAGTCCTTACGTCCACCAGAGGAGTCAATGAAATTCAATCATCTCAAGTCGATCAACAGAGAATGGAACACAGACTTGATGAATTGACTTCTTTGGTAAGGCAATTAGCAGTTGGATAACATGTACCAGTTTCCGTACAAGAGCTTGCAAAGGTGTGTGACATTTGCTCTTGTTTATCTCATCCTACTGATGCATGCCCCACACTTCAGGATGGTGGTTCTATTTTTCTAGAACAATCTGTTGCAGCAGCTGGTATTTTTCCTGGTAGACCCCAATATCAGCAATCACAACAGCAGCCAAGATATGATCCATTTTCTAATACTTATAACCCTGGCTGGAGGGACCATCCTAACTTGAGATATGAGAATTTTGGTCAAAGAACAACAACCCCAACAAGAAGAAGAATTTAGATACCAAGTTGTAGGTCCTAGCAACAAATACCAACCACTGCGCATTCGACAACAACAAATGCGTGCCACCACGTGCGAGCGACCCTCATGTTGCCAAGTCCAAGAACAGCTCCATCCGAGCCATCGTTAGAAGATTTGATGAAACAGATGGCTACAAATAATGTTCAGTTCCAACAAAATGTCAATGCCACCATTCGAACCTGCAAACTCAGATTGGGCAGCTGGCCACCACCGTGAGTGAATTGAAAAGCCAAGGATCAAGCCAATTGCCTTCGAAAAAAGTCAAACCCAAGAGGCAATGTAAGTGCCATTACCTTGAGAAGTGGCAAAGAAATTGATAGTCCTAGTCTGCCACAACCAGAGCTCCCATTGCAGCAGCCAGAGATTGATCAGACACAACAAAATTCGCATGAACTAGATGTCCCAGTCCAGAAGAAATGTGCAGACTTGAACATTCCACTGCCCTTCCCAAACAGAGTGACACAATCCAAGCAGATAGCGCAAGCAGAAATGGAAAAAGAAGTCATGGAGACATTCAAGAAGGTGGAAATCAATATTCCCCTCCTAGATGCAATCAAGAAAATTCCCAAGTATGCCAAATTCCTCAAGGAGTTGTATTCTCATAAGAGAAGACTTAAGGGTGCCGAAAGGTCGATGGGCGTAAAATGTTTCTGCGATGATTCAGCCAAGCATGCCAAAGAAATGCAAAGATCCTGGAACTTTCACAATCCCTTGCACTATAGGCAATTCTAGATTTGGCCATGCAATGCTAGATTTGGGTGCTTCTATCAATGTCATGCCTATGTCAGTGTATAAGTCTTTGAACATTGGCACCTTACAACCCACTGGTATAGTGATTCGGTTGGCAAACAGACCACTTTGCTCATCCCGCAGAGTCTTTGGAAGATGTGTTAGTGCGGGTGAATGAGCTGATTTTTCCAGCGGACTTCTACATTCTGGATATGGAAGATGAGTCTTCAACAAATCATGCTCCATTGATTCTAGGAAGACCATTCCTTAAGACAGCCAAAACTAAGATAGACGTGCATGCTGGCACCCTTTCTATGGAATTTGGTGAAGATGTGGTATAGTTTAACATTTTTGATGCCATGAGACATCCCCTTGAGGAGCATTCAGTTTTTTATGTTGATGTGATTGAAATGCTGGTTGATGATACTTATGTTGATATGAGTACTGAATTCCCTGATATTGCTAACTTTTTGGATTCTGTCACTTGTGATATATGTGTTAGCTGTGATACTGAACCATGTCTTTATGTGTTGAGATTTATGCAGTTGTGAGTGATGATGCAGGTGCTTATTCGACTGATGCAGCATATGAAAATATGAGTCAAAATTATGTCGAATTTAATGCTGCTGAGTTGCTTGTTTCAAATAGCTTGCTGCCTTCTATTATGCATCCCCCATCCTTAGAGCTAAAGACTTTGCCAGACCACCTTAAATATGCATATTTGGAAGATGGTGAGAAGCTGCCAGTGATTGTCGCTAAGAATCTACAACCTGAACAAGAAGAAAAATTGCTGCAGGTTTTGAGGCAGCATAAGCGGGCCATCGGATGGACACTTGCAGACATTCCTGGTATTAGTCCCTCCACATGTATGCATAGGATTTTATTGGAGGAAGGTACCAAGCCAGTGAGGCAGCCCCAAAGGAGACTAAATCCCCTGATTCTGGATGTGGTGAAGAAGGAAGTGACCAAGCTGCTGCAAGCTGGCATTATTTATCCCATATCTGACAGTAAATGGGTGAGCCCAGTGCAAGTTGTTCCAAAGAAATCTGGAGTCACAGTAATTGCAAATCAGAACAATGAGCTCCTACCCACAAGAATCCAGAACAGTTGGAGGGTGTGCATTGATTATAGGCGGCTTAACCAGGCCACTAGAAAAGATCATTTTCCATTGCCTTTCATTGATCAGATGTTGGAGAGATTGGCTGGCAAGTCGCATTACTGTTTCTTGGATGGATATTCGGGCTATTTTCAGATTCATATAGCCCTAGAAGACCAAGAGAAGACCACTTTCACCTGTCCATTTGGAATATTTGCATACAGGAGAATGCCCTTTGGTCTGTGCAACGCTCTGGGAATCTTTCAAAGGTGTATGGTCAGTATCTTCTTTGAATTTTTAGAGAGTTGCATGGATGTGTTTATGGATGATTTTACTGTCTATGGCTCTTCCTTTGATGCATGTTTGGATAGTTTGGATCGGGTTTTGCATAAGTGCATTGAAACTAACCTTGTCCTAAATTTTGAGAAATGTCATTTCATGGTAGAACATGGTATAGTTTTGGGGCATATAGTATCTAGCAAGGGTGTTGAGGTAGATCCTGCAAAAATAGATGTCATTTCATGCCTATCTTACCCCACATGCGTGCGGAAGGTTCGTTCTTTCCTTGGTCATACAGGTTTCTATCAGCGGTTCATAAAGGATTTTAGCAAAATTGCCCTTCCACTGTCCAACTTGTTGCAAAAGGATGTAGAGTTTCACTTTGACCAGAGATGTAAGGATGCCTTCAATCACTTGAAGCAAGCATTGACCAGTACACCTATCATCCAGCCACCAGATTGGACACTCCCATTTGAACTCATGTGTGATGCCTCTAATTATGCATTGGGAGCTGTCCTTGCACAGAGAGTCGGCAAAGTACCTCATATCATTTCTTATGCTTCGAGGACTTTAGATGCTGCACAAGCCAACTACACTACAACCGAAAAGGAACTTTTAGAAATTATTTTTGCTTTAGATAAATTTCGATCATATTTGCTTGGTTCTAAAGTGGTTGTATTTTCAGATCATGCAGCTTTGAAGTTTCTCCTGAAAAAGCCCGATGCAAAGCCTAGGTTGATTAGGTGGATGTTGCTCTTACAGGAGTTTGATATTGATATCAGAGATAAGAGTGAAGCAGAGAACCTGGTGGCAGATCACTTGAGTCGGATTGAGAGAGAGGCAGATTCTTCTCCTATCCATGATGCCTTCCCTGATGAGAAGCTTTTCAAGCTGCAAGGTAACACTCCTTGGTTTGCTGATTTGATAAATTTCTTAGTTACTGGTGTTTTCCCTGCACATTTTATTAGGGCTCAGATTGATAAATTGAAGAGTGAGTCAAAATATTATGTGTAGGACGACCCTTATCTGTGAAAATTTTGTAGTGACCAAGTCATTAGGAGATGCGTGCCTGATAACGAATTCCATTCTATTCTTAGCTTTTGTCATACACTTGCATGTGGCGGTCATTTTGGTCCCCAAAGGACTGCTAGGAAAGTTTTGGAATCTGGATTATATTGGCTCACTCTATTTCATGATGCATATCTGTTTTGTAAATCTTGTGAACAATGCCAGAGAACAGGGAATATTTCTCGTAGGAATGAGATGCCCCAACAACCTTTGTTGTTTTGTGAGATATTTGATGTTTGGGGTATTGATTTTATGGGTACTTTTCCTGTGTCATTTGGTTTTGTTTACATTCTGCTTGCTGTGGATTATGTATTTAAATGGGTGGAGGCAAAAGCCACTCGGACTGATGATTCCAAAGTTGTTGTGGATTTTGTTAGATCACAGATTTTATGCAGGTTTGGAGTCCCAAAAGCTATCATTAGTGATCAGGGTTTGCACTTTTGTAATCGGAGTATGGAATTGATGAAAAAGTATGGAGTTCTGCACAGAGTTTCTACACCTTACCATCCCCAAACTAATGGGCAAGCCGAGGTTTCCAACAGGGAAATCAAGCAGACACTCCAGAAAACAGTTCAACCTAACAGAAAAGACTAGAGCAAGAGACTTGAGGATGCTTTATGGGCTTACCAGACTGCTTATAAGACACCAATCGGGATGTCTCCGTATCGGATTGTTTTTGGAAAAGCCTGCCACCTGTCGGTGGAAATTGAGCATCATGCATTCTGGGTGGTGAAAAGGTGCAACTTGGACCTAGATTAAGCAGATATGGAGAGGAAGCTGCAGCTGCAGCAATTGGAGGAGATCCGCTTGGAGGCTTATGAAAGTTCCAAACTTTATAAGGAGAAGACCAAAGCCTTCCATGATAAGTTGATTCGAGGAAAACATTTGAGATTGGTCAAAAAGTTCTCCTCTATAACTCGTGCCTCCGACTCATGCCTGGCAAATTAAGGTCTAGATGGGATGAACCATTTATTGTTACTAAGGTTTTTTCTTCTAGTGCTGTTCAGATTAAAAGTGAGGTCACTGCCAAAGCTTTCATCGTAAATGGACACCGCCTCAAACAGTATCATGAACTTCCAGAGAATGCAGAAGTGGAGGTGATGAACTTTCTCCATCCGCATTATGAATAATAATAATAAAAATAAACAGCTGTGTGCCCGATAATGAGGTAGGTAGTGCCATTGAATTTTGTCACTCGGAAGCATGTTGAGGTCATTTTTCTTCTTCAGCGACAATAACTGCGAAAATCTTGCAGTATGAATTTTATTGACCTACTTTATTCAAGGTCTATTACACCTTTTATAGAAGCTACGGAAATTGGTCAAAAAGGTTCTGCTTTGAGATTATCATCCGCACCTACTCCTTAGAAAATTGAGATCTGGGAGGCGCGGTTCTTTTGTTATCAAACACGTGTATCCTCTGGGGCTGTAGATATTGAGGATCCTAGGAATGGTAATGCGCTTAAAGTTAATGGACAAAGACTCAACCATTCCTGGAAAACCAAGTTCTTGAGTTCTTTGTGTTGCCGGTTAAGTGGCGGATACGGTAGACTCGTGACTCTCAAGTCGATTTATTTTTCAGTTTCCCAAAATAACTGAACCCTTCTTCTCCTTCAAAATGGATGTCATTCTTTCAAACCTGAGCAAACATTTTACTTCTCTTCCTCCAAATGCTCTGAGAAAAATCTACAAAGTTCGATGTGAAAGATTGAGACTGTTAATGCAGAAAGGTATGCCAGAAGATGTACGCTGGATAATTGAAGCAAAGTTCCGATTAGCAGGTGAGTCCTCAATATCATTTGACTCATATATGCCCGGTCTTAGAAGAAGTTCATATTCTAAAAGGAGAAGAGTAAAAAGGTTACAAGTCTGTCACAAATGTGGACGATGGACCTGTAACAACCGATGTCGTACTTTGGGGATGGTTTTCGCAAATAGAGAAGATAAAATTTTCTTCATTAAGAATGGACTGAGTAAGGAGTCATTAGATGATATCTTATTGACTCTTGAGACGCATTCTTGTAGATTGGTGCATCGTGAAATTCTTAAATTGTGGAATCTCTTCAAGGATGAAAAAAAAATGCTACAGTCTTGGGAATCTGACTCTAAAAGACCACTGTTTGCCAATTTATAAGAAAATTGGATGGAAAGCTTATCTCGACTCATAGAAGACGTTTAAGCCGTTACTGGACGTTAAACTAGAGGCAGATGTGAGCCATATCCACAAACAATCTGTACGTATCATCCTCTTCTTCTTCTTCTTCTTCATGTCATCTTACAAAAAAAAAAAAAAAAAAAAAAAAAGAAAAGAAAGAAAGAAAAGATTCTGTGTTTCTTAAATTCAACCTTTTCTAACAACAACCAACCTACCCTTATAGGTGCAATTATTCCCCTTTCCATTCTTTTTCTTATTTAAACACTCCATTTTCTCCATTTTCCTTCAACTCAGAAACACTCAAAGAGAGGAAGAGTATAGAATGGGGCCTTCTATTCGTAACCTCAAAAATGTCTGTGTTTTTTGTGGGTCGAGATATGGGAAGGGATTAGAGTTTGTAAACGCAGCTAGCACTCTTGGTCGATCACTTGCTGCGAGGAATATTCATCTTGTATATGGGGGAGGTTGTCGTGGGTTAATGGGGGCTGTATCACTTTCTACTTTTATAGGAGGTAGTCAGGTTTTATGTGTTATTCCTAAACCTCTAGCTGAAATAAACATCACTAGAAAGACAATTGGAGAAGAAATTCAGGTAACATCTATGCATGGACGAATGAAAACAATGGTTGACAATTCTGATGCATTTCTTGTCTTACCAGGTGGTTTTGGTACTTTAGAAGAAATTTTTCAAATTGTCTCTTGGTAGAACTGAACATCCACCATAAACCCATTGGTTTGTTGAATGTTAATAATTTCTTTGATCTTTTGTTATCTTTTCTTGACAAAGCTGTGGAACAGAAATTTATCACTCCTTCGGCTAGACAACTTCTTATCTCTGCCTCCACTATTGATGAGCTCATTGATAAATTAGAAGCTTTTGAGTATGTACCTGATAAGGTATTAGCTCAGATAGATTGGTCAATAGGAAGCAGCGAAGGAAGTAACAAGAAAAGAAAGCCAGATCTGACACTTTCTCTTTAATCGGTTTGATTTTATTGTACTTTGTTTCTGTTTCAATTTGTGTCAGCTTTCTCCAACAGGTAATATCTTTTATCCTTTACTCATCTATATTTTAACATTGAGGACAATGTTGTGATCTAGTTGGGGGGGAAGGATGGTTGACCTAAAAAAAAAATTTTGTTGTTGTTTTGTTTGGAAAGTATGATATGATTGTCATGGACTTATTAAACCAATTAGTGATAGCAGAGTAAGGAGTAATTTTACTCTTGAGATGCATCTTAATTGGTGGCAGAGTAAGGAGTGTTTTTAGGTAGTAATTAATTAGTATTAAATTGTGGAAGTACTAAAGTTTTATTATTTGATTTCTTTTCAGGGTCTGATGCGGCATTAACAATGTGTTTCTTTTCCTGCTTGGCGTTGATTCACTTCTTATCAGGTTGTGTTGCTCTTTTCTATCTCTCTCTTTCACATTGAGGGCAATGTTATATTAAGTGTGGGGGAGAGATTTTAGCATTTTTTTTTGTAGTTTAAAAAAAATCCGCAAAAAAAAGGGTTCATTGCATGATTGAATAACTTTTCTCCCTTCTTGAACTGATATGCTTGGTGATGGATGATTGAATTAATGAATTGAGTTTGATGGATGCATACCTTGTGAGATTTTGAGCCTAATGGATGGATTCGACATTTATGCCATTCTCTTCTTTCTTGTGTGATTTTCACTCATGTTAATGACCACTCTAGAACTTGCTTTGATTTTTTTTGAGGCTACACTTCACTTGCATGCATGAACATAATTGAGGCCCTCTTTCTTAATTAGCTAGTTTAACCAAATAGCCAACCTTGTTTTCAATATGATATCAAGCACTCTTTTGACTTCTTGAAAATTCTCTGATTCCTGCCAACCTTGTATATTTTCCTTTACTTAACCCCTTTGAGCTTATTTGACCATTCCTTGTTTCTAGCTCATTATGTGCCTTAAATAAAAAATCGTGTTCTTATTTTACCTTAGGGAATAAAAGAACATTAGCTTGGTTAATGGATGAGTTTTAGAATAAGTGTGGGGGTGTGTGTACAAAATGGTTGTTGAAAAAGGAAAGAGTGCCTAAAAAAAAAAAAAGAGGAAAAATGTATGTATATAGTTATGTTCATATATATATATATATATATAAAAAAGAAAAAAAAAGAAAAGAAAAGGATTGGGAAATGAATATGTGAAGGTATATACATTAGAGTTGGGATGAACTTTTATGCTTGTTATTTGAACTCAACCCTCATTTGCTTTTATTCCCTTTGGTATTTATCTTCTTATATCCATTTTATCCTCTTCTATTACCTTGACCTCATTACAACCTTGAATAAAGTCCTCATGATTTGTGTGTGCATGTGTTTTGAGTAGTATAGAAGTAGAAGATAAGTAAGCTTATGGTAGTGTAATTTTCATGAGTTGAATTGAGTGAAATACCTATTTTTTAAACACTTGAGAGATTGAGAGTGAATCTTGTGAAGATCTATCATTCTCGATTCATATTGAAGATACCTTGCTTGTTGGTTTGAGATATGGAGAATTGTTAACTCCTGAATGTTTTGATCCCTTGAACCTTTGGTTGTTCTTCTTGATTGTAAAATTTTGGGTTCTTGAATGTCGTTGGAATTTAAATTTTTAATCTCTTATATCCTTGTCTTGAGTTTTTCCCAGGAGTGCAAAAAGCTAAGTGTGGGGGAATTTGATAATCACATATTTTATTCATTAAGAAACCCTTATGTTTAGTCATTTACACTCTCCATATTCTTAATCGATTGAGTTTGGTATGATTTTGTGAGTTTGAGCTCAAATTGGTCCTAATTGAATATTTTCAGTATTATTGAGATTTGACACTGATTTTGTATTTTGGCCATAACTTGAGTTCCTGATATCTGATAATCATGAATTTTACCTTGTAGAAAATCTAAGAGGAAGCTCTACAACTTTGATGAAGAGCTCAAAGTCCTAAACAGATGTCTAAGGGACCTAAGTTTACATGGAAGTCAGAATACGGGTTCTATCACTAGAATCCGAATGGTGTGCACTCATAAAATCATATCTCAAGCTATAATAATAGAGATGGGCTGAAATTTGGATAATTGATAGTCAAGATCCAAATAAACAACTTTCATGAAGAAAACTTTTTGAAAAAATGAAGTCTAATAGGTCAGTTTGAGCTTGCAAGTCGGAACAGAGGTGCTGAAGTTGGGTTTGAGCAACCGCGGTATTTGGGTTATATCTTGGGCTGTAGGAAGCCAAATTGGACGATCCAGATATGCATGTTATAGCCAAGACAAAGATCTACAACTTTCATGAAGAGTACTTTTCATGGGTCTGAAGTATAGTTAGTCGTTTTTGGCTTCCAAGTCAGATAAGAAATTTTTGTACTCACCAACCCATTCAACTACTTCACTCACCAACCCATTCAACTACTTCACTCACCAACCCATTCAACTACTTCACTCACCAACCCTCTCAACTACTTCACTCACCAACCCATTCAACTACCCCACTCATCCACCCACTCCCCTTTGTCATTTTGTTACCCTAGACTTCTATAAAAGGCACCATTGGTTATCATGAAAAACACAAGTTGTATTCTCCTTCATTTCTCTCATAGTTCTTCTTGTTTCTTCATAGTTTCTCATAGCTTTTGTATATTTTGATGCTCCCCTTCGTGGTAATGGAGGGCTAAGCTACTTTCGGTCAATTTAGAACTCTTGAAGAGATTGTGGTTTGGATTCTTGAGACCTTGGTTATGTATTGTATTTGATTTGTAATTGAATTCCTTTTTTCTTCTTCTTTTTCTTCTTCTTGATCTTGAATGCATGAATGGTGATTCTATTTATGTTGATTTGATTTGATCTTGGTTTAAGATTGAGATTTGTAATGAAACTTAGAACTGATTGATCTAAACTAATAACATAAATGAAGATTGAGATTTGTGATGAAACTTAGAACTGATTAATCTAAATTAATCACAGAATTGAAAAGGTTAGGTTGCTGATTTGTGCCTAAGTTAATTGAATTTGGTACTTGAAATTAACATAGATCTTCATGAATGTTGTGATTGCGGATTTGTGTTTATCACTTGTTAATTGAATTCTAGACGATCGTCTAGTATGAATTCTGGATTTGATGCAGAGATCTCGGTTAGATCCAAATTAACAATTCAATTGCACTTCAAGTGTTCTATGAAGGGTCTATGATTGAATCCACCCAATCTTGGATAGGTTTCTAAATTGACTGCTCTTTAATTGTTATTTCTTCCTTTAATTTTGTTAAGTGCGATCTTAAACTGTCAAACCCCCTTTGCTAACTTTCACTTGATTTGATTAAATTGCATCTACAATCCTTGTGGAGATGATCCGGTGTTGTCACTGTGCTACAAGCTTAGGTAATAACTTCGGTTATAATTTTGACTGAGTTCGGGGCTCGTCACGCGCCTCGACGCCCCCAAGATCCATCATAGACCTCACTATCAATTCTCATTCCCTCTTCAACCACAAGGACCATAATAGCTATTAGCTATATTTTATACAATGCACGAATATATCAGTGCAAGTCCAACCCCAAAGGGCCAAATCTTTTCAATTTCATTTGTTCAATGTAATCATATGCTTCAACGCATATTTTTTTTCAATGCACGTATAATGCACCAGATCCAATCACAGACATATCTTTCCAATGCATGTATAATGCACAAAATGCCAATCATAGGCAAAACATATCATTTTCTCATACAGTGTCTATACACTGGTTCAACAGTAATTATACTATTTTTTTTTCAACACAAAATCATGTTATCATGTTTTCATAGTTATAAAACACTTTCACCGTATTTTCACAAGATTGCGTAACATTTCCATTGTGTTTTCACAATTCCAAAATGTTTCTGTTACACTTTCAAAATTTTGAAACATTTCTGTTATATTTTTACAATACTGTAACACTTTTGTTACGTTTTCAAAATGCCGCAGCTCTTCTGTTGTACTTTTTAAATCACGTATTAATTTTTTAATGTCTTTCTCAATCGCGTAAAAATATACGTTTCTCAAATCGTATATTATTTTTCCACTATTTCAAAATTGCGTATATTTTTCAATAATATTTTCAATAGTGTAAAATATTTAAACGCTTCCCAAATCTCATAACAATTTTTTACCATTTTCATAATTACGTAAAAATATTCTATCATTATTTAATCACGTAGTGATTTTTTAACTGTATTTCAAATCACGTAAAATATTTAAACTTACATAAAATATTTAAACGTAATTCAGATCACGTAGAAATATTTTAACATATTTCAAATTGCGTAGAAATATTTTACTATATTTTAAATTATTTTTAAGATACGTAAATCATTTTTCACTATTTTACAATCATGTAAAATATTCCTCAATATTCCAAACATTATTTTGGACTTTCAAATAAGTCAATATCATTTTCAACACATTTTTGAGATACGTAAATAAATTTTTTTCACCACAATTCTATTACAAAAAAATATTTATCAACCTTCAAAAATTTTATTTCATCCTTTCTCAAAATATTATGACTTTGTACTTCATTTTTCACATTTTCTTATTCAAAAAAATCTTTTTCCACGTTTCTTTACTCAAGAAATTATTTTTCAAATATAATCCATAAAATTACCTTTCCATTGATATAAATCAATGTTTCAAATCTTAAAATTTCCACACGTACTTCAAAACTTGAAAATAAGTTATACTTTAGTAAATTCTCAAATCACCATTATATTCTCTATTTTTCTCAAAACATTTCCAAACACAACCTTCTTCAAAATAAATTGAAGTTCGAAAATATTTTCGTTTACAAAAACTTAATTTCTCAAGTGATAAATGCTCTAATTCCATTTCCAAATTCTTGTATTAACTCAAGTTACGTTTCCACTTTGAAAATCACTTTGTTCATAAAAATCAAGGCATTACAAGCCTTCAAAAACGTGGACATGACTATTGAAATCATCAAATATTTTTTCTTTTAAATTGATATGGTTTTACACAAACAAAACCATTAAAAATTTTGTTTTCAAAACCGCAAGACTTATGGTTATAAAACCAAACCCATTTGTTCAAATTTATTTTTATTTTCTTTGCAAATCCTTTTTCATTCTTAGTCAAAAATCTTTTCCTTAATATATATTTTCTCAAAATCACTTTTTATTGATCTAGTCCTAGAAAATCATATTGAGTTATTTTAATTATTGTTTCTTAACTTTAAATTTCCTAACATTTTCTAAAACTCAATAAATAAATTCTCTGTTAGAAATTTTAAGTTACAAACGTTTTCCTTTATATTTCTAAATCACTTCTAAAAATTGATTAATTTGAAGTTTAATACTTTCAATCTTCTTTTTCTTTTATTTATGAAAATTCCACTTCACTTAATTTATAACACTTAATTCCCTTTTCAAAAATCCTTATTTGAAAATTCTTGTATTTCATAGCATCAAAACATTTTTCTAAATTATCAAAACCTTATAGATGTCCATTGGAACCATGAAATATTTTTCTTCTAACTTAAATAAATTCCATTCTTGTTTCTACACAAAATAAATCAATAAAATTTCATTCTAAAATTTGTGTTCATGTTTTCTTAAAAAAAATAAACCTTTAATTCATTTTCCATACTCCTCCAATCAATCCAATTTTATTCTTCCATAAACATATTAATTTGTAAACACCTATTTTGAGGTGTCTTGGCCGAAATTCTCATTGTTCTAGGGATCAAAATTTAATTTCCTTATTCTTGAAAAATTTCAACATTAACCCAAATCAAGGGCATCAAAATCGTAGTTCTTCCTTGGCCATTGGAACCAAGATCAATTTTCTTTCCATCCACACATCATGGCATACATATATATATTTCATCATAAATATCACAAACATGTCATATACTCATCATGCATATTATAAGTATACTATCAAAGCCATAAAATCATGCAAAGCATATTAAACATAGACAAAATAATCAAAGCACAAGAAAATAAAGTAAAGCTCATAAACACACAATTAATTATTACATGACCATGGATTGGAATTCTCACATGAATTCATAATCCATCAAATATAAGACCATCTCCCACCACCATAATTGGTTGGTGAGATGGATCTCCCTCTTACCTCTTGAAGATCCTCAAAAACTCTTTGTTTTACTTCTCTTTCCAAGTCCTTCACCACCAAGGGTTTCTCAAATACAAAACAAAATACATAGAAATTAGTATACTAAGCTTGATTAAGAGGATCCATGGATCAAACATGGTTTAGATCATGAAAAAGAAGAGAAGAAATGAAGTCTTCTTATACTTCACCTCAAAAACCCCATAACTTTGTTCTTGAAGAAAGTCCATGAAGATGAATGATTTAGAGAAAATCTCCAACATGAAAGTTGCTTAGAATATCATGTAGATTCAAGATCTATGGTTGGATGAAATTAAAAGAGATTGGATGGTGGTTTTGAGTGTCTTGACCGAATGATTTCTCTTGAAGCACAAAGATGGAATTTTTTATTTTTGATAGAAACTTGAAGCTTGGATTTGAAGCTCAAGATGAATGATTTTGGAAAAATGATGTTTAGGTTTAGAAAATCTCATAACTAGAGATGTTCTTAGAATGGTGTTTAGGTTTAGGAAATGTGTTTAGATAAAATTTTAGAAGCTTGGAGACATGGTTTCTAGGTGTTGACTGAATTCCTCACAAGAAGGAAAACATAAGCTTTTTGATCTTTAACTTGAAGAATAAGGTTGAAGATGATAGAATTTTGAGAAGTTCCTAACATGAAAGTGTTTTAGATTGATGAGAGAATTCAAGATATGTAGCTAGATAAAATTATGAAAGATTTTAAGTGGTTCTATGGGTGGTGACCGAATAGCTCAAAGAATAGAGAAAATGGTGTTCTTTGTATTTGTTCTTAGTGTTCTTGAACAATTGAAAGAGAGAGAAAAGAGAAATGGTCTTTGTGTTACTAAGTGTGATAGAAAATAAAAATAGAGGGCTGAATTGAAGTGGGTAACCGTAGGAGTAAAAGAATGGCGAGATAGAAATTTGTTTAAGCATAATTGAAAAAAATCCCACAAAAGAATATATTTACTATATTTTTATCTTTCGATAAATAAATACAAGCTTTTCTATCACATGCATAGAAAATTTTTTCACTTTTATGCACCTGGTCCCCCAACCACCAGTCTTTTAAAATCACACTTTGTCATCTTTTTTCCCTACCTTGATCAAATATCTTGACGGAATAAACAAAATAATTTTACAAAGATCTAAAAGGCTATATTTCAATATGCTTGTCTAAACATGTCTCTCCTTCCTAACACTCCAAAATCGTCCCCCCTTCATCATTATGCATGCAAAGTTGTCATAATTATTAGTTACCATCTAGAGCATTTCTAGCCATTGATTGATTCAATGGTTAGGATTTAGGTAGACTTTTGATTTTTAGAAGACTAAATCTAAGCCATTGGATCTTTCTCCTTTAGATTCTAGCCATTAGATGTGTCTCCAAAATTAAGGGTCAAGATTGCTCCTTCAAACTTTAAATCCAATGGTTATAATTAGTCATAATCTTTTTAGAAGACCAAATCTCCACCTTTGATCAATTCTTCATTCAATGGTCATAAATGGTCCTTTTATGAAACAGTTCAAACTTTTTGACAAGACCAAATCTCCAAAGATTTGATCCCAATTGATCAATTCTAAATCCAATGGTTGTAAATGGCCACTTTATATAATCAAATTTACACCGTTGATTAAATCTATGGTTGATATTGAAACTTGCCTAACTAAGTTTATTCTCACACCATTGATTAAATCAATGGTGATTATCCAATGCTTCTTTATTAAGTTTATTTCTTAACCGTTAATTAAATCAAGATCAAATCACCACCATTAATTAAATCAATGGTGGATATCCAAACCACCGATGTTGACTTAAGCAATATAATTTCTATTTTTATCTACTAAAAACCCCACGAAAGAATATATTTACTGTATTTTTATCGTCCGATAATTAAATACAGTGTCAAACACAATACAAGAAAATTTCTAAAACTATTTTCGGATTCAGGTTTAGTAAGATCCTCTGTCTCCGCTAAACAAGACAAATTTTTTTATACGTAGAAAAATTTTCACTTTAGCTAGGGACCCACCTAGGCCCACGTAAGGTCACTTGGGCCCACCTAGGACCACCATATTTTAACTATTCATTATACAATATTTACCCACATATCATAATTTAAAAATTTTATAATCATCCATAAAATCACAAATATTAGAAAAACGTATGAAAATCAAGTCGATTGTTAAAAATAATTAACAAATAAGTCCAATGATTGAAATAAATACGAAAGATTTTCTCAACTACTCAAAATTTTTATTTTCCTGACACGGAGTAAATCACTCAAAACGATCAAATATGCTGATGGAATAATCAAAATAATTTTACAGCATTCAGAAATTACTAAACAGTAAATGTAACACCCTGGCTCTGATACCAATTAATGTAACACTCTGTTGAAATAATCTCATTGGATATGATTGAAAAATAACCAATTCATTTTCAAAGACCACGTCTGTTTATGAAACAGATCAAACTAACACAAAAATTTTGAACAACAGATCAAACTAATACAAAGATTTGATTCTCAACAACAATTTGAATAACTTGAATAGCTCGATCAGCTAAGAATAGAAATACATTTCTCATTCAAAAAATAAGTACAAATCGAGAGGATAACGAATGACTCTAACATATAATTGATCCACTCAATCATATGTCATAAAGAATAGGTCACTCACAGAAATATTCAGTATGGTTTATAGAATTAGCTCCAATGATGCAATTTTCATTGATTAAATCTTCTATTGTTTGATTTAACAATACAAACAACAACTCCCATTCATTAGTAACAACTTCCTTACTATCTAAAATTTTACTAATAGAAAACACGTTTTCGTTTTCAAAGAACACATCGAGATTATACTTTTGAAATGTGTCCAACTTTTCCACAAATTGTTTTCTTGACGTACGTTCCTTCATTTAAGTACTTTCTTTCACATCACTTACTGCTTTTGGTTTCCTCAATGGTCGTAAATTCATCTTCCGTCGAAATCAATTACTTTCTCAATATCCTAAAAGAAAATTTAGGTTCCAAAATTATGAAATCTTATATTCTAAGACTGATTCTCTTCCATCAGATCCTAAACTTCAACTTCTAGTTTCCACTGAACAGTGGTCCTTTGTTCGTGCAGTCGTCTTTCCATATTGCTCACGTTGCTCCCGTAGCTGCAACCGCATTACTAGTAACATGTTTCACTTCCACATAAGTATAACTATCCCAAGAAGGCATGCGGATCAAAATACAATGGATCTAATATCCATTATAGACAACATTATTTCCTTTCAGAAAACAAACACAGAGAACACAACACAAGCAAAATAGACCTAACCACAAACCCCAAAAGACTCAAACCGTGCTCTGGTATCAGAGCCAGAGTGTTACATTAGTTGGTATCAGAGCCAAGGTGTTACATTAGTTGGTATCAGAGCACGGTTTGAGTCTTTTGGGGTTTGTGGTTAGGTCTATTTTACTTGTATTGTGTTCTCTGTGTTTGTTTTCCAAAAGGAAATAATGTTGTTTATAATGGATATTAGATCCATTGTATTTCGATCTGCACGCCTCAAGAAAAAAAAAGGGAATGGCTCGGGATAGTCATACTTGTATGGAAGTGAAACATGTTACTAGTAATGCAGTTGTAGCTACGGGAGCAATGGGAGCAATGTGGAAAGACGACTGCACGAACAAAGGACCGCAGTTCAGTGGAAACTGAAAGTTGAAGTTTAGGATCTGATGGAAGAGAATCAGTCTTGGGATATAAGATTTCGTAATTTTGGAATCTGATATTTTTTTTAGGATATTGAGAAAGTAATTGATTTCGACGGAAGATGTATTTACAACTATTGAGAAAACCAAAAGCAGTAAGTGATGTGAAAGAAGGTACTTAAATGAAGGAATGTACGTCAAGAAAACAAATTGTGGAAAAGTTGGACACATTTTCAAAGAGTATAATCTCTGATGTGTTCTTTGAAAACAGAGTTTTCTATTAGTAAATTTTAGATAGTAAGGGCAGTTGTTACTCTGAATAGAACGGGAGTGTTCTGAGCGAAGATTTAAACAATGGAGATTGTGTCATTGGAGCTAATCCTATAAATCATACTGAATATTTCTGTGAATAACCTATTCCTTATGACATATGATTGAGTAAATCAATTATATGTTAGAGTTATTCGTTATCCTCTGATTTGTTTACTTCTGTTTCTATTCTTAGCTGATCGAGCTATTCAAGTTATTCAAATTATTGTTGCAAATCAAATCTTTGTATTAGTTTGATCTGTTGTTCAAAAATTTTGTGTTAGTTTGATCTGTTTCATAAACAGACGTGGTCTTTGAAAATGGATTGGTTATTTTCCAGCCATGTCCAATGAGATTATTTTAACAAACTGTGAGTAATCCAGAGAAAATTCATTTTTGAAAATCGGGTTACATCTAATTCTTTGCTGGATATATTCGATAACAGGTTCGATTCATTTTGTTATCTTTCATGATGTTTTCTTTCATCTCCTGCAACTGAAGGAATATCTTGCAAGAAAGGATATTTCTATATTTGTATCCGTGTTAACGTATCTGAGTAACGCAGCAGAAGCGTGGTGAATTCTTCAAAAGATTGGAACAATTCTTCTATGGGAAAATTTAAGACGGTAATGGAAAACCATAGAAAAAAAATTATGGAAGTATCTGGTATCGTGCTGTGGAAAGGAGAACTCGGTTAGTGAGACATTTCCTGTTAAAAGTAAAAATCTAAAATATGTAGTAATATGAGGATAAGGAAATTTTAAGTAATACATTACATTAGCTGAACATTTCATTACATTAGTTGGAAGTTATCTGAGAAAAACTATTCTAGGCATGAATGAAGATCGGTTGTTGTTATGTTGGTATTAGAGATATGGAAATTCTTTCTTTCTGGAGTAACATTCAACATCTTCAGTAATAACCAACAAAATCTCTATGATAGGAGTCTGAGATATCTGTTTGATCAGGAGAAGTTGAACATCAGCAAAGAGATTTTGTGGGATTAGAATAGTGTAGCAAGATGTAAGAGAGGAAGCTTCATAAGAATTGGAAAATAAGATAAAAAAAAGTAATGTTCATATTTATTATGAGGGTGTGAAATCATGTTTCTCAAATTTCGAGGATGAAATTTCTTTTTAGAGGGGGAGAATTGTAACACCCCAAATTTCCTATATCTTAAACAATAATTTTGACAGTTAACAGAATTTTACTGTTTATTAATTTCTGGATACTGTAAAATTATTTTGTTTATTCCGTCAGCGTATTTGATCATTTTGAGTGATTTACTCCGTGTCAGGAAAATAATAATTTTTGGGCCGGGGAAAATCTTTCTGTATTTATTTCTCTTGACTGTTAATTATTTTTAACAATCTGACTTGATTTTCATACGTTTTCTAATTTTTGTGATTTTATGTGTGATTTTAAATTTTTTTTCTGTTTGTAGGTCCCACGAGGTGTTTGTGGGCCTAGGTCACCATACGTGGGCCCAGGTGGGTCCCACAAAGTGAAAAAAAATTTTACGCATAGAAAAATTTGTACTGTTTAGACAGAAACAGGGGATCTTACTAAACCTGAATCCAGAAACAATTTTAGAAAATTTGTTTTGTACTGTATTTATTTATCGGAAGATAAAAATACAGTAAATATATTCTTTCGTGAAATTTTTAGTAGATAAAAATAGAAATTATATTGCTTAAGTCAACATTGGTGGTTTGGATATCCACTATTGATTCAATTAATGGTTAAGAAATAAATTTAATAAAGAAACATAAGATAATCATCATTGATTTAATCAATGGTGTGAGAATAAACTTAGTTAGGCAAGCTTCAATATCAACCGTAAATTTAATCAATGGTGTAAATTTGATTATATAAAGTGACCATTTACAACCATTGGATTTAGAATTGATCAAGGGTGGAGATTTGGTCTTGTAAAGTAACAAGGACCATTTATGACCATTGGATGAAGAATTAATCAAGGGTGGAGATTTGGTCTTAAAAAGTAGTAAAGACTAATTATGACCCTTGGATTAAAAGTAAGAAGAAGTAATCTTGACCCTCTATTTTGGAGACACATCTAATGGCTAGAATTTAAAGGAGAATGATCCAATGGCTTAGATTTAGTCTTCTAAAAATCAAAAGTCTACCTAAATCCTAGCCATTGAATTAATCAATGGCTAGAAATGCTTCAAATAATGGCCTAATTAACAAGCCAAGTAAACTAAATTAAATGTTAAATTATTATAATCTAATTCTTAATTAGATATCCTAATTTTAATTAGAGATTATAATATATGAAATAATATGTTAATTAATTAGTTATATAGTTAGAATGTTAGTTAAGATTGGTTAGGAAATTTAACCTAACTAATTACCTAATTAATTAGCATGCAATTAGGTAAAAATTGAGAACAATTAATTCCTTAAAATACTCAAGGAGCCACACGATTTTCATGCAGCTTGGGGAGACTTTTACATGGTTCTTGAACCACCAATAATAGCCATGCAAACTAAATTAATGACCATTATTGTTTGTCATGGTCAATATGACCATTATTGTTTTGTTTGCTTCCTTTGGATTGCATGATGAAGGAAGGGGGACAGTTGGAGAAGCAAGAAAGAAGAAGAGACATGTTGAGACATGTTGGAGTAGCCTTTTTAGGCCAAAGAAAAATATGACAAAGTGGATGACCATGTGTTTCAAGTGTGAACACAAAATGGGAAATTATTTCAAGTAAAACTCTTCAAACTCTCCAAGACTCCCACGGCAGCCCACTCATTTTGTGCATGCATATTCACTTTTCTCTCTCACCCAAAAAGCTTCCATCTTATTCTCTCAAAAACTCCAAGAACCCAAGCACACATTTCTTTCCATTTTCTCTCTCAAATTCGGTCAAGCACCTTAGAACCATCATCCAAATTTCTATAATTTCATCCAACTTGATTTTCTAAACTAAACACCATTCGAAGAACATCTCTAGTTATGAGTTTTTCCAAAATCATTCATCTTGAGCTTCAAATCCAAGCTTCAAGTTTCCATCAAAAATCAAAAATTTCATCTTTGTGCTTCAAGAGAAACCATTCGGTCAAGACACTCAAAACCACCATCCAATCTCTTTTAATTTCATCCAACCATAGATCTTGAATCTACATGATATTCTAAACAACTTTCATGTTGGAAATTTTATCTAAATCATTCATCTTCATGGACTTTCTTCAATATCAAAGTTATTGAATTTTTGAGGTGAATTGTAAGGAAACTTCATTTCTTTTCTCTTTTTCATGATCTAAACCATATTTGATCCATGGTTCCTCTTAATCAAGTTTAGTATACTAATTTCTATGTATTTCGTTTTGAATTTGAGAAGCCCTTGGTGTTGAAGGACTTGGAAAGAGAAGCAAAATCAAGAAGCTTTGAGGATCTTCAAGAGGTAAGAGGGAGATCCATCTCACCAACCAATTATGGTGGTGGGAGATGGTCTTATATTTGATGGATTATGAATTCATGTGAGAATTCCAATCCATGGTCATGTAATAATTAATTGTGTGTTTATGAGCTTTGCTTTATTTTCTTGTGCTTTGATTATTTTTGTCTATGCTTAATATGCTTTGCATGATTTTATGGCTTTGATAGTATACTTATAATATGCATGATGAGTATATGGCATGTTTGTGATATTTATGATGAAATATATATATGTATGCCATGATGTGTGGATGAAAAGAAAATTGATCTTAGTTCCAATGGCCAAGGAAGAGCTACGGTTTTGATGCCCTTGATTTCGGTCAATGTTGAAAATTTTCAAGAACAAGAAAATTAAATTTTGATCTCTAGAACAATGAGAATTTTGGCCAAGACACCTCAAAATAGGTGTTTGCAAATTAATATGTTTATGGAAGAATAAAAAATTGGATTGATTTGAGGAGTATGGAAAATGAACTAAATGTTTATTTTTTTTAAGAAAACATGAACACAAATTTTAGAATAAAATTTTATTGATTTATTTTGTAGAAACAAGAATGAAATTTATTTAAATTAGAAAAAAATATTTCATGGTTCCAATGGCCATCTATAAGGTTTTGATAATTTAAAAAATATTTTGATGTTATGAAATACAAGAACTTTCAAATAAGGATTTTTGAAAAGGGAATTAAGTGTTATAAATTAGGTGAAGTGGAATTTTCATAAAAAGAAGATTGAAAGTATTGAACTTCAAATTAATTTAAAAAGAATCAATTTTTAGAAGTGATTTAGAAATATAAAAAAAATGTTTGTAACTTAAATTTACTCACAAAGAATTTATTTGAGTTTTGAAAAATGTTAGAAAATTTAAAGTTAAGAAACAATAATTAAAACAACTCAATATGATTTTGTAGGACTAGATCAATAAAAAGTGATTTTGAGAAAATATATATTAAGGAAAAGATTTTTGACTAAGAATGAAAAAGAATTTACAAAGAAAATAAAAATAAATTTGAACAAATGGGTTTGGTTTTTATAACCATCGGTACTTCGATTTTGAAAATAAAATTTTAATGGTTTTGTTTGTGTAAAACCATATCAATTTAGAAGGAAAAATATTTAATGGTTTCAATAGTCATGTCCACGTTTTTGAAGGCTTGTAATGCCTTGATTTTTATGAACAAAGTGATTTTCAAAGTGAAAACGTAACTTGAGTTAATACAAGAATTTGGAAATGGAATTAGAGCATTTATCACTTGAGAAATTAAGTTTTTGTAAATGAAAATGTTTTCAAACTTCAATTTATTTTGAAGAAGGTTGTGTTTGGAAATGCTTTGAGAAAAATGGAGAATATAATGGTGATTTGAGAATTTACTAAAGTATAACTTATTTTCAAGTTTTTGAAGTACGTGTGAAAATTTTAAGATTTGAAACATTGATTTATATCAATGAAAAAGTAATTTTGTGGATTATATTTGAAAAAGAATTTCTTGAGTAAAGAAACGGGGAAAAAGATTTTCTTGAGTAAGAAAATGTGTTAAAAATGATATTGACTTATTTGAAAGTCCAAAATAATGTTTGGAATATTGAGGAATATTTTACATGATTGTAAAATGGTGAAAAATAATTTACGTATCTTAAAAATGATACTTCTACGCAATTTGAAAGATGTTAAAATATTTCTACGTGATTTGAATTACGTTTAAATATTTTACATGTGTTTAAATATTTGACGTACTGTTAAAAATCACTATGTGATTTAAAAGTAATAGAATATTTTTACGGTATTGTGAAAATATAATAAAAATGTTTCAAAATTTTGAAAACGTAACAGAAGTGTTACGATATTTTGAAAACGTAATAGAAGTGTTACGATATTTTGAAAACGTAACAGAAATATTTTGGAATTGTGAAAACATAATGAAAATGTTGTGCAATCTTGTGAAAATACCGCGAAAGTGTTTTATAACTATGAAAACATGATAACATGATTTTGTGTTAAAAATACAGTATAATTACTATTTAACCAGTGTATGGACACTGTATGAGAGAGTGACGTGTTTTGCCTATGATTGGTATTTGGTGCATCTTATATGCATTGGAAAGAGATACCGTATTTGGATTTGGTGCATTATATATGCATTGAAAAGATTTGGCCCGTTGGAGTTGGACTTGCACTGATATACTCGTGCATTGTACAAATGAAACTGAAAAGATTTGACCCGTTGGGGTTGACTTGCACTGATAAATTCGTGCATTGTATAAAAGATAGCTAATAGCTATTATGGCCCTTGTGGTTGAAGAGGGAATGAGAATTGATAGTGAGGGTCTATGATGGATCTTGGGGCGTCGAGCGCGGCGGTCACCAGTGGACACCAAGCGAGTACCACGTGTGTCACTTGGCGATGCGATCCGTTAACGCGCATTGACGATACCCGACAAGAACACGATTCTTTTCAACGACTGGGAGATTGTCTTTGGGCTAAGGCTGACAATTAACCAGAGCATTCTTCTCGAAATTGTGAAAACCTCCATGGAGTTGTTTTTGAAAAATTGAGTCTTTGTGTATATGCATAATCTGAACATTTATATCTGTGTGATATATTAATTGAGGAATATTAGTTATAACGATTGTTATGAATACTTGGATGATGATGATGATAATGTTGATAACATGATTATGGTATGATCTATCAGTATGATATTGTTGACTGTGTGTTATCTCTGTGCTGCCATGTTGGTATTGGTGTAGGTGATCTCACCTCTTTGTTATGTTATTTTGCTGTGTCTGTATTGTTAAAATCAAACAATAGAAGGATCGAGTTGTCTTAGACATATCGGGCGATAAATACTCTGAGATTGGTGACAACAATAAGGAGTGGACATTCAGGACTCGAAGGTGTACAGTGTTGACAAAGGAACAGATGTCTGATGCATCAAGATGGACAGAAAAAGGAATAAGTATGTTAAAGTTTTTCGTTAGTGTTGTACCGTGCTATTAAGTAGGACCCGTCATGGGGTTTGCTATCTTGTAAAAAAAAATAGAAAAAAAAAATAAGTCATTAATTTTATATTTCTCTTTAAATTGTGATATTAATTGGTGTCAATATTGCATAATGAATAGTTAAATATGATTTTTAATATTACCTAATATTTTCAATAAATTTACGTTTCAAGAAAGAAGAAATTTTGAAACTCATCTTTTATAACTCAAACTTTGTGCGAACTTATTTTCAGATTATGAGTCGGAAGTCAGAAATGTGATGCCCTAGCTAGGGTGTTACATTAGTTGGACAAAGTTTGAGTTATAAAAGATGAGTTTCAAAATTTTTTTCTTTACTTTACTGAAAATATTAGGTAATAAAAAAAACATATTTCAACTATTCATTATGCAATATTGACACCAATTAATATCATAATTTAAAGAGAAATATAAAATTAACAAACTTATATATTTTTGACAGACAGTAGCAAACCTCGTTTTGGGTCCTACATAATAGCACGATACAACACTAACGAGAAACTTTAACATACTTATTCCTTATCTGTCCATCTTGATGCATCAAACATCTGTTCCTTTATCAACACTGCACACCTTCGAGTCCTGAATGTCCACTCCTTATTGTTGTCACCAATCTCAGAGTATTTATCGCCCGTTATGTCTAAGACAACTCGATCCTTCTATTGTTTGATTTTAACAATATAAACACAGTAAAACAACCTAACAAAGAGGTGAGATCACCTACACCAATACCAATATGGCAGCACAGAGATAACACACAGCCAACAATATCATACAGATAGATCATACCATAATCATGTTATCAGCATTATCATCATCATCATCCAAGTATTCATAACAATCGTTATATCTAATATTCCTCAATTAATATATCATATAGATATAAATGTTCAGATTATGCATATGCACAAAGACTTAGTTTTTCAAAAACAACTCCATGGAGGTTTTCACAATTTCGAGAAGAATGCTCTGATCAATTGTCAGCCTTATCCCAAAGACAATCTCCCAGTCGTTGAAAAGAATCGTGTTCTTGTCGGGTATCGTTAATGCGTTGCAACGGATCGCATGACGCTAAGTGGCACAGTGGTACTCGCTAACCGTCCACTGGTCGATCGCCGCGCTACTGACGCTTCCAAGATCCATCATAGACCTCACTATCAATTCTCATTCCCTCTTCAACCACAAGGGCCATAATAGCTATTATCTATATTTTATACAATGCATGAATATATCATGCAAAGTCCAACCCCAAAGGGCCAAATCTTTTCAATTTCATTTGTTCAATGTAATCATATGCTTCAACGCATATTTTTTTTCAATGCACGTATAATGCACCAGATCCAATCACAGACATATCTTTCCAATGCATGTATAATGCACCAAATGCCAATCATAGGCAAAACATGTCATTTTCTCATACAGTATCCATACACTGGTTCAACAGTAATTATACTATTTTTTTTCAACACAAAATTATGTTATCATGTTTTCATAGTTATAAAACACTTTCACCGTATTTTCACAAGATTGCGTAACATTTCCATTGTGTTTTCACAATTCCAAAATGTTTCTGTTACACTTTCAAAATTCTGAAACATTTCTGTTATATTTTCACAATACTGTAATACTTTTGTTACGTTTTCAAAATGCTGCAGCTCTTCTGTTGCACTTTTTAAATCACGTATTAATTTTTCAATGTCTTTCTTAATCGCATAAAAATATACGTTTCTCAAATCGTATATTATTTTTCCACTGTTTCAAAATTGCGTATATTTTTCAATAATATTTTCAATAGTGTAAAATATTTAAACGCTTCCCAAATCTCATAACAATTTTCTACCATTTTTCATAATTAAATAAAAATATTCTATCATTATTTAATCATGTAGTGATTTTTTAACTGTATTTCAAATCACGTAAAATATTTAAACTTACATAAAATATTTAAATGTAATTCAGATCACGTAAAATATTTTAACATATTTCAAATTACGTAGAAATATTTTACTATATTTTAAATCATTTTTAATATACGTAAATCATTTTTCACTATTTTACAATCATGTAAAATATTCCTCAATATTCCAAACATTATTTTGGACTTTCAAATAAGTCAATATCATTTTCAACACGTTTTTAAGATACGTAAATAAATTTTTTTCACCACAATTCTATTACAAAAAAATATTTATCAATCTTCAAAAATTTCATTTCATCCTTTCTCAAAATATTATGACTTTGTACTTCATTTTTCACATTTTCTTATTCAAGAAAATCTTTTTCCACGTTTCTTTACTCAAGAAATTCTTTTTCAAATATAATCCACAAAATTATCTTTCCATTGATATAAATCAATATTTCAAATCTTAAAATTTTCACACGTACTTCAAAACTTGAAAATAAGTTATACTTTAGTAAATTCTCAGATCACCATTATATTCTCCATTTTTCTCAAAGCATTTCCAAACACAATCTTCTTCAAAATAAATTGAAGTTCGAAAATATTTTTGTTTACAAAAACTTAATTTCTCAAGTGATAAATGCTCTAATTCCATTTCCAAATTCTTGTATTAACTCAAGTTACGTTTCCACTTTGAAAATCACTTTGTTCATAAAAATCAAGGCATTACAAGCCTTCAAAAACGTGGACATGACTATTGAAATCATCAAATATTTTTCTTTTTAAATTGATATGGTTTTACACAAACAAAATCATTAAAAATTTTGTTTTCAAAACCGCAAGACTTATGGTTATAAAACCAAACCCATTTGTTCAAATTTATTTTTATTTTCTTTGCAAATCCTTTTTCATTCTTAGTCAAAAATCTTTTCCTTAATATATATTTTCTCAAAATCACTTTTTATTGATCTAGTCCTACAAAATCATATTGAGTTGTTTTAATTATTGTTTCTTAACTTTAAATTTCCCAACGTTTTCTAAAACTCAATAAATAAATTCTCTGTTAGAAATTTTAAGTTACAAACGTTTTCCTTTATATTTCTAAATCACTTCTAAAAATTGATTAATTTGAAGTTCAATACTTTCAATCTTCTTTTTCTTTTATTTATGAAAATTTCACTTCACTTAATTTATAACACTTAATTCCCTTTTCAAAAATCCTTATTTGAAAATTCTTGTATTTCATAGCATCAAAACATTTTTCTAAATTATCAAAACTTTATAGATGTCCATTGGAACCATGAAATATTTTTCTTCTAACTTAAATAAATTCCATTCTTGTTTCTACACAAAATAAATCAATAAAATTTCATTCTAAAATTTGTGTTCATGTTTTCTTAAAAAAAACAAACCTTTAGTTCATTTTCCATACTCCTCAAATCAATCCAATTTTATTCTTCCATAAACATATTAATTTGTAAACACCTATTTTGAGGTGTCTTGGCCGAAATTCTCATTGTTCTAGGGATCAAAATTTAATTTCCTTGTTCTTGAAAAATTTCAACATTAACCCAAATCAAGGGCATCAAAACCGTAGTTCTTCCTTGGCCATTGGAACCAAGATCAATTTTCTTTCCATCCATACATCATGGCATACATATATATATTTCATCATAAATATCACAAACATGCCATATACTCATCATGCATATTATAAGTATACTATCAAAGCCATAAAATCATGCAAAGCATATTAAGCATAGACAAAATAATCAAAGCACAAGAAAATAAAGTAAAGCTCATAAACACACAATTAATTCTTACATGACCATGGATTGGAATTCTCACATGAATTCATAATCCATCAAATATAAGACCATCTCCCACCACCATAATTGGTTGGTGAGATGAATCTCCCTCTTACCTCTTGAAGATCCTCAAAGCTTCTTGATTTTGCTTCTCTTTCCAAGTCCTTCAACACCAAGGGCTTCTCAAATTCAAAACAAAATACATAGAAATTAGTATACTAAGCTTGATTAAGAGGAACCATGGATCAAACATGATTTAGATCATGAAAAAGAAGAGAAGAAATGAAGTCTTCTTATACTTCACCTCAAAAACCCCATAACTTTGTTGTTGAAGAAAGTCCATGAAGATGAATGATTTAGAGAAAGTCTCCAACATGAAAGTTGCTTAGAATATCATGTAGATTCAAGATCTATGGTTGGATGAAATTAAAAGAGATTGGATGGTGGTTTTGAGTGTCTTGACCGAATGGTTTCTCTTGAAGCACAAAGATGGAATTTTTGATTTTTGATAGAAACTTGAAACTTGGATTTGAAGCTCAAGATGAATGATTTTGGAAAAACTCATAACTAGAGATGTTCTTAAAATGGTGTTTAGGTTTAGAAAATCAAGTTGGATGAAATTATAGAAATTTGGATGATGGTTCTAAGGTGCTTGACCGAATTTGAGAGAGAAAATGGAAAGAAATGTGTGCTTGGGTTCTTGGAGTTTTTGAGAGAATAAGATGGAAGCTTTTTGGGTGAGAGAGAAAAGTGAATATGCATGCACAAAATGAGTGGGCTGCCGTGGGAGTCCTGGAGAGTTTGAAGAGTTTTACTTGAAATAATTTTCCATTTTGTGTTCACACTTGAAACACATGGTCTTCCACTTTGCCATATTTTTCTTTGGCCTAAAAAGGCTACTCCAACATGTTTCAACATGTCTCTTCTTCTTTCTTGCTTCTCCAACCGTCCCCCCCTTCATCATGCACTCCAAAGTTGTCATAATTACTTGCTAATTGATTAGTTAATTCATTAGATTAAGTTTTCTAATCAATCTTAACTAATTTTCTAATTACATAACTAATTAATTAGACATATTATTTCATATATTATAATCTCTAATTAAAATTAGGATAGCTAATTAAGAATTAGATTATAATAATTAACATTTAATTTAGTTTACTTGGCTTGTTAATTAGGCCATTATTTGAAGCATTTCTAGCCATTGATTAATTCAATGGTTAGGATTTAGGTAGACTTTTGATTTTTAGAAGACTAAATCTAAGCCATTGGATCATTCTCCTTTAAATTCTAGCCATTAGATGTGTCTCCAAAATAAAGGGTCAAGATTACTTCTTCTTACTTTTAATCCAAGGGTCATAATTAGTCTTTACTACTTTTTAAGACCAAATCTCCACCCTTGATTAATTCTTCATCCAATGGTCATAAATGGTCTTTGTCACTTTTTAAGACCAAATCTCCACTCTTGATCAACTCTAAATCTAATGGTTGTAAATGGTCACTTTATATAATTAATTTTACACCATTGATTAAATCTACTATTGATATTGAAGCTTGCATCGATTAAGTTTATTCTCACACCATTGATTAAATCAATGATGATTATCTTATGTTTCTTTATTAAATTTATTTCTTAACCATTAATTGAATCAATAGTGAATATCCAAACCACCAATGTTGACTTAAGCAATATAATTTCTATTTTTATCTACTAAAAAATCTCACAAAAGAATATATTTACTGTATTTTTATCTTTCGATAAATAAATACAAGATAAAAAAATTTCTAAAATCTGTTTTCCTGATTCGGGTTTAGTAAGATCCTTGTCTCCGTCTAAACAGTACAAATTTTTCTATACGTAGAAAAATTTTTCACTTTGCGGGACCCACCTGGGCCCACGTAAGGTCACCTGGGCCCACCTAGGACCACGGGAGCCCACAAATAGAAAAAAATTCAAAATTACACATAAAATCATAAAAATTAGAAAACGTATGAAAATTAAGTCAAATTGTTAAAAATAATTAACAGTCAAGAGAAATAAATACAGAAAGATTTTCTCCTACTCAAAATTATTATTTTCGACACGAGAAATCACTCAAAACGATCAAATAAGTGACGGAATAAACAAAATAATTTTACAGCATCCAGAAATTACTAAACAGTAAAATTCTGTTAGCTGTCAAAATTATTTTTTAAGAGATACGAAATTTGGGGTGTTACAATTATCAGTGGAGGAGAAGAGTAGAATGGTAAATTGATTGCATTAGCTCCATTCTCTTCATTTTCTTCGCATAACAGCGAAGAAAATTTTTTTTTGGGACCCATTATAATTTTTTTCTTTCTTCTCTATTTTCTATCCTCATCTAAACGGGAGAAAACTCCAAAATCCACCTTTTTTCTCTCCTCCTATTTTCTTTCCTCTCATTTCCTCTCAAACCAAACAATGGCTAAAATTTCATGATCTGTTGTCGAACTTACTCCAATTCAATAAGAGATCTTAATATTATGCCTTGAAGAGGTCTTGAACCTCCACGCTCTTTAGCACGAGATTGAGTATATGACAAAAGTGGAGTATTAGAGTATATTTATTCATTTCCAATTTTTAAAAAAGCAACTAAATCTTTATAAAAGCACTTCAACGCCTTTGGTGTTGAAAAACCTTTAACAAAGTAGTAGCAGGAAGGAATTCAAAAGTCATTCAAAAGCAAAAGAAAACGAAGGAAGACCAAGTCCACCACTCAAAAGCTTTGAATTATTTCATCAAGATCTCAAAGTGCATTTAGCATAGCAACCAGTAAGGGCCACATTGCTAGACCAAGCTACTGCTTCCTCCCAGGTTCTGCCATGGACAAGGAATAATCCCTCTCTGATTCCCCCTTCGAGTTCAATGAATTTGACCTCTACAACACAGCCCGAGCTAACTCGCCCAAGTTCCGCAAAATCATTCACGCCCTTCAATTTGCCAACAACAACTTTTCCTCATCTTTCTTTGTTGTCTTTCGCCTTGTAACTTATTACATTTTGTTCAAGTCTAGCAGAATAGGCGACAAAGATGAAATCTTGGTTTTGATACCATGTAAGATTTTAACTTAAAATCAATTGGAATAAAATGGAGTGACCTAATAAATATATAAGTCGCGCCTAAAAAATTGAGGTAAATGATGTGAGATTTTTTCAAATTAAGAAAAATAAATGTATTAAACTTGTAACTTGTTACATTTTCTGCTCTACAACCCTAAGACTCAAAATTGGGGGAATTGGAGGAATATGGAGGAAGAAGATGGAGGGCATGTGATTTAGGGTCACATGACCTGCACATGCCACCAAAAATAGGTTAAATTCATTCCCATATTTTGTCCAATGTTTAGGGACAGAGGAAGGGCAAGGTAATGTCAATGTTTTTATGGAGTATATGGTAGGGGGTAGTTTGGCAGATGTAGCACAAAAGTTTGATGGATCATTAGATGAAGAGGTGGTTTAGGTGTATACTAGAGAAATTCTTCTTGGGTTAAAGCACCTTCACCAACATGGAATTGTGCATTGTGACCTCAAGTGCAAGAATGTGCTTTTGGGATCATCTGGGAACATCAAACTGGCAGATTTTGGATGTGTAAGAAAGGTAAAGCACTTAAAGTGCCATGAGGGTTTGGCAAATTCTTGGCAGTCTGTTGGTGGGACTTCTAGCTGGATGGCTCTTGAAGTATTAAGGAATGAGATGTTGAATCTTGCTGTTGATATATGGTCTTTGGGACGCTCAGTTATTGAAATGGCTACTGGCAAGTCTCCTTGGGCTGGTGACGTTTCAAATCCAGTGGTTGTTGTGCTCAAGATTACTCGTGGTAATGAGGTACCTCAATTTCCAACTCATTTCTCAAAAGAGAGTTTGGATTTCTTGATCAAGTGTTTGGAGAAAGAACCCAAAAAGAGGTGTACTACTGAAGGGTTACATAGCCATCCATTTTCAAGGAATTCAACAAGACCTTCTCAAAAAGAATATGCTTCCTCACCGGCAAGTGTCCCAAAGGTTCAAAGTTTTGAGGATACTTACGATTTAGATGAATTCGAAAGTCCAAAGGGGAATGATTTCTCAATTAGAAACTCATTTGTTCGATATGATGAACCCGAAAGGAATAGTAATATGGCAACGGGAAGACGATGCACTAGGTTCATTAGGGAGTTGGATTACTGTTAGATCAAGGTGAAATCTTGAGAACTGAGTAGAAACAAAACGTAGATGAAATGTTAATGTAGATGTAGATGATTCAAATGTATAGCTTTGAGTAGGAGAAAAATAGGTTGTCAAAGTTTTGGTGGGCTTTTCCTTTTCATTTTCATATAGTTTGTAACCAAAGGAATAGTCTTTTAGTCACAAATTTGTAATTAAAGGAATATAACTTTTCTAATGTTACATAAACGATGCAAGATTACGGCTTGTTGCTTTTGGTTTTTAATTAAGTTTTATTCATCAATAAATGAAATATTGCTTATGATGAATGAGATATGGGCCCATTTTAGGTTTTTGAAAAATGTTATTTCTATCTAGAAAATAAAATTCTACATAACTTCAATAAATTGAAGTCATCATTACTAACATACTAGCTGTAACAAGTGGAGAAAGAGTCAACTAATAAGGATCGAAGCACATTGCTTGAAAGGTTTCAATTCTTACTACTAGTAATTTCCTTGATAGACGATGTAAGTAAGCTCCCTCTTCGTAAACTTTTTCTTAAAAAAATAAAAGAGCTTATAATAAGATAGGAAGATCAAGAATGATTTAAAGAAATGACGAAGCTTAAAGGAGAGATACTAGTAATAGAATGGTTGCCTATGTCGAGGCTGCTAGTGCCACTATCCTTCGTTGTGACCACAGACATAAGTTGAATTAGGTTGTGCCTGATGGCGTACTGCAGCTTCCAAGTTCTAACCATTGATCTAACATTCACAAAATTACAAATATCAACCATTGTGGTGTTGAGTTTGATTGACCAATTTTCATGTTGAAACCATGTTATTTGAAATACGCTAATCTATCCCTTACTGTTTCTTTAGCTAGCACTTCACCTCATGACCCTTGGCCTTATTCCTTATGCTAATGTATAACAAAAATAACAGATGATACATGTGCTAGTACAACAATACTGAACTCCCAGCCTTATGAAATCTCCAAATTTTATCTAGATTCTGTTTTGCCCTCCAATCATCCATTTTTTCCCAAATATTTTGTTTTCTGATATTCGTGGCCCTCTTGAGCTAAAGATATGACTATTTTCAACCCTTGAGCCAATGTATTACATTTTTTTTTTTTTTTGCTGGGTATCAAAGGGTAGAGGGATTTTTTCTTAAATTTTTTTATAGAAGTATCTCTTTGACAACTAATAGAGAGTAAGATCCTTTTATATGTTCACTGGTAACTTGAGCTTCATCTACCATTTGCTTTATGCTTGCATCCTGGGAACTTTCTTCAGACATGCTTCCGGAACGCTACTGTTGTCTCGAAATTTGTCATGTTCCTCACTTTCCAATGGGGAGGAGCCCTTACCCTTATCCTTGCTGGCATACAATATTTGAATTTGCAACTTTCTTTGAATCTGCATAACAGTTATAATATCAAAACATGCCAAAACTTGAAGTTCCTCTCTTCCCAACAAAAAAGAAAGGGAAAGCAAACAAACCCCTCTCTGGATTACATGTTGAGAAAAGATGAGTTGAATATGAAAATAAAATGCTGTGTACAAATGAGCTTACAAGACTACATTAGATTAATTGGAGACCTCACAAAACACTTACGTCACTCTAATGCACACACTCTTGTATATCTCTCACTTGCTCACACCACATGAAATGGTGACATCAAAGTCCTATTTATAGGCTGGGCAAGTCGGTTTACAAAATCGACCTTAAAAACCTAGGCCTTTCTAGAAAATTTGACAAGTTGTTACAGTCATTATTAGTTCTAGATTTTTCTCTAAATTTCTACAATACTACAAACCCTAGAATAATCTAGTATTTTGTCCAAAATGTCGGTGCTACTAGTGCTAACTTTTCATTACAAGGGTACTGTCACTGTGAATCTTAAGTACTAATAAAGTACCTCAAGTTGTTGATGAAGCTGCTTCTGGAGTCCCATCTGCAACCGCGTTGGTTCAATGATCCCTGCACTCCTGCAACCAAAATCCGAAGTATGTTTATAAGCATTATTGTTCTTTGATTCCAATCCAGGCAATCATAAGTAACAACTGTTTATATTCAAAATGAGAAATTGTGAACAGTAAGTATTATAGCAATAGTGAAAATCAAACCTATCTTAGATCTTAAATTCAAATGTATAATAATTAGAGCAAAGTTGCATTGAGTGAACATTACACTCTGCTTATGCATGCAACAAGAGCAAATCATCCACGCCAGATAAAAGGATCAGTTAACAAATGTTGATGTAATAACTAAAAATTAGAGAGAGAAATAGAGAGAGAGAGAGAAAGAGAAAACCAACGTTTCCAAGTCTAGAGATTTCATTTCTTCGATTGATTTCTCAGAAGTTCCTGCAGGTAGAGAAGTCATTCACACTAACTCTCATATTTTGACAAAGGAAAATGAGTTTATTTTTTTATGTATTAAAACCCTAAAGAAATGATAATATTGAAATGTATCGAGAATAGGAGAAAAAAAGCATTGAACACTTGAAGAGGCATGATGAAGAACAACGCATTTGATATTGCAAATACATTTATGGGGTGGGGAATCCCGAAAAATCAGAAATATACATAATAAAACCTGGTTGTATGAACAATAAAACTGATAAGTAAACTTTCACATACCTTTTGATGACTCAAGTTCGTATCTGGTAGCTCTATATTTCTGAAATAAAAAAGAACAAATAACTTATCAAAAACATTATATTAAAAAACTCACACCCACAAGCTATTTAAGAAAAAAAAAAACGATTGTACCTGTAGGTGGCTTTTTACATGATAGAAGGTAAGTCCCTCAACTTTCATCAGGTTTAAGACACCCTTTGGAGTAGCCTCTGCATGTTAACATCATGAGTTGACAACAAATGTTTCAGTGAGAAGGTCATCAAGTATGAAATTACGGAAGGAGAAGTAAACATACTCTCACAGCCACCAAGCTGATTGACCGCTTCCACAAAGGCCTCATGAAGTTCTTGAGTCCAACCCATTCTAGTCCAACGCATTCTAGGCCTAGTTTGTGGTGCAGTCGATGCTGAATGAGGGACATCATAAACTTCTCCAGATGGCATTTGCAGCTGCTGGGAAACCTGGCTCGCCAAATGCACCAGAATAAATCATAACCTTCTCCATGCAGAAAGGTCGATGAAAAAGGAAAATAAGATGAAGAGAACTGCATGAAATTCTTTATGATTATATGTCCATAATTATGGAGAGTTATACACATTTCACTTCGTCACTTATCATTTACAACATAAACGGATCAAAACTGACTTGATTTTCATCTGCATCAGCACATGTTCCAGTAACTTCACAGGTAAGAACAAGCATTCTAAGACCTTGCAGTACTATATCAGAATCAACTTGAGAAACAAACCTTTGGTATTGTTTTTGCTACATTATCAGAATCAACTTGAGAAACAAACCTTAACTGATCCACTATTGTTTTTGCTGCATTATCTTTGAAAGGCAAAAGCTGAAAAGAATATGCGGGTTCCATATACATGTTTTCCAAAGGAGTGGGAAGAACAGGAAAAGATGAAGACATGGCTCTCAAGGCTCCCAGGTGAACCAGCGTTGATTGTCCTGATTTCATTATGAAAAGCAGGTTCTATGTCAGCTAATCAAGAAAATAGTTGTGGTTATAAAAGCACCAGAAATAAATTATCAGATATAAGCAACTTCAGCTTTTTTTTTCATATCTCACTATTCAAGAATTAAGCAAAATATATATTATAAAAGCACCAGAAAACAGACATAAAACTTATGATAACAGGCCAAAATATGTAGTGAATGCATCAGTGTGAAAACATTGATTTTTAACCATTCACATTTCTTTAAAAACTTAAAACAAGAAGAATTATAGTGGTATGCACTATCAGTGTATTCGTTGCTAAATGTCTTAATGATATCCCGGCCGCTACATGTTAAGTTTTCACTTAATTATGAAACTTAACCAGCATATTCTTTACTCCTATAAGATCAACCATTCCATAAATATAATATAAAATAATGAGATGGAAAAAAGAAGAGAGAAAAAAGTAAAGTGCATCATGTTGGTTTCTGGTGACAACGAAAGGCTGCTAATGCTGTGAAGTATGAAGTGATATAGTAGACACAGGTCCAAAATGGTCTAATCATTGTCATTATCTAATTCCTTTTGGGACGTTCATGGCGGCACTTGCTTGCTTGCTACTTTTTGTAATCGGTATATATAACAGTACTCCTTTTCCACCTTCTTCTATATCATTATTATTATTAACTTAGATATTTTAAAATTAAAATGAAAATTTTAAATGTCTTACTATTGTTAATGATTCGAAATATATTTCCTTATGTACATAATCATTTGAAGTTACATTATGATATATTTAATTTTGAAGTTTTCAAGTTTTTTTATAGATATCTCTAATTTTGTTGTCTTTTGTACTTTAAATCATTAAAATTTCCTTTCTAAATATATCAAATGATCAATCAACAGCTAATAAAACTACTACCAGGACAAGAAAAATATATAGAGTGCAAATGATCTATTTACAGGTAAGGAGCAAGTGGTTGGCCTTGGACTAAAAATTATGTGCCCCATTGCCATCAATCCATGTGTCAAAATCAGAGCTATACGGTGTGGAAGGACCAACAAGCGAGTCAATAGGAAACTATTACAATTAGGCTTAAACTTACCAAAATAAGTAAATAAGGCATTATGGCATCTCTAGTAGTAATATCAATTCAAAAATGAAAGTTAAATATTGATATATTACCTGGACCTTCATCAATATCGTCATCGTTATATACGCCTAATTGAGTCATCACGTCAGCCTCTTCATTAACTGGGGAAAAAATCCAATTAAACTTAGGTGGCTGACCTGCTAATCCCCAATTTACTTTGCTCCATTCTAGTGCCTTCCACCAGTGAGTTTCTCCTTTGATTACTGTTAGCTCTTGGCTTGACAATTCCTTCTCAGAAAGACTACGGAGCTTTGGGCAACCATAAAATCCTATTTCTCTTAAACTTGGCCCAATGTGCAACCCACTTGAAATGCTGATCAATTCAGGAAGATGGAGAAGTGATAACTTCCTCATTTTAGGAAGGAAAATATCTACTCTGTGCTTGGATGATTCACAACTTATTAGGGTACTTAATTTGGGACAATCTTTGACTATAAGCTCCTTCAACAGAGAAAGATTTCCTAGAAAATCCAAGGTGAAGAGAGTCATTAACTTGGGACAACTTTGCAACGATAAGGACTGCAACATACCAAATAAGCAACGAGGAGGTGTTGGTCCTTCCCATATGCTTCTTAGATTCTTCATGTGGGATACACTCAAGAATAGCAAATGTGAAAGCATATCATTATTAACATTTGAGTGTCTTCCATCAACAATGGTTTGCATCTCTTTACATTCTGCCAATATACACACTCGCAGTTGTTCTAAATTTATTATTTCAAATTCAGAGAGATTCTTTATGGTGATATGCCGATCCAAGAAAAGAGCCTTGCTGTGTCTGAGAAGCATTTTGATTTCAGCTGGGACATCTGCACCTTTTACAAATTTTAAGCTACAGTCACTTTGTTTAAATTTTACATTAACTGTAGACGGTATGCTTGATATAATCCGTTCCATATGAGAACCAACAATGAGTCTGAAATCTACTTCAAAAATGTGGGTTGGTATGAGCTTCAAAACTTCCAATTGTGGGATATATAGGCTGAGAGTTTGCAAACACTTTAATCCCAATATTTCTGGTAGAATGACTTGTACATTTTCATGCCACCTCTCATCATCAGGGTTCACATTAATATTTAAATGTTTCAACCCCTTGAGTTTTGATATCACTCCATAGGGAATAATTGTTGAGCAGGAATATGGCTTATTCTTCTTGCCACGATATTCATAAAAGTAGAGGATCAAGCTTTGCATATTGGTCAACTCTTGGAACTCTTTTGGCAGATGTATGATCTGAGTCTCTTCAAGATCAAGCTTCTCAAGTTTCTGCAAATTTCCAATTTCGGGTGGTAGTTTCATGAAGCATTTGCAACCTTTCAAATATAGTTCTCTAAGCTGCTCCAAATTGAAAAAGGAGCTTGGTAGTTCCCTTACACTAGTGTAGGATAAGTCCAGGATGCGAAGCAGAGGCATGTGGACGAAAAACAAGGGTGGGATTTTTGTCAAATCAACATTGCCTTGCAACACTAATACTGTGAGATCTGGCCAATTTGGAGAAGATGGTAGCTCAGATAGTTTATTGTCTGCTAGATTAATTTGTTCAGCACTATGCCATAGATCAGTGCTGGGTGATTCAGTGACTTCAGTCAATCCTTGCCCTGCTTTCTTAATGAACATCGGGTTCAAGCTGTGTAATGATTGTAAAATTTCCTAGGTTTTCTTCTGGCAACCAGATATACCTGCTGTCTCCAACGGCTTTAACTTGCAGAAAGATAGAACAGTCTATAAGCTCTCTCAGGTTTTGTTCTGCTACTTATGATGACGAAAGTAGTGGCAGGAGTGAGGACCATGCTGAGGAAACTTCCCAGAAATGCTCTTCCTTTGACTTGAATGAAGAATCTAGCAGTGAGATTTAGAATGACACCGATGAGGCCTGTAAACTCACAACTGAGGAGAATGAGAAAGCAAAGGATGAGGGTACTTCAGCAAATAGAAGTAGAACATCAAGAGAAGGAAATGAGAGAAGAGGCGCGGTTAGACAATATGTTAGATCCCTATATCACTTTTACTTACCATAAATAAATAAATAAGTAAATAAATAAATAAATTTTATCTTAAATAAATCAAAAGTGATATTTCCACAAGCTACTCTAATTAGAAAATATTAATCATACAGATTTATTTCTAAATTTTTTAAACATTGTTAACTAGTACAAAATATGTGTACCACAAAAAAACAATATATTCAAGCTAGATATATGAAAACGGCTCTTTTAAAAAATGCCACAACCACAACAATTGGGTCTCACCTAACAAATGCAATTTATAGGAGTTTAAAGGCAATAGCATTTGTTGCACAATAAAAGATTACTAAAATATGATATAATAATATTTAATCGGGTACAATCATATTATTTATAGGAGTTTAAGCATATGATTGTATAATCACATGTGCCCAAAATGCAACACATATTATAATTCCCACTTAACAAAGCAATTTTAACATTTTTCTTGTGATGAAAAAAATTCACTTAAGTATAAACTTAAACTTGTTTTTATGGATAAATATATAATATATTCATCATGGCTAAAACTACCACTACATATTCTTTCCATCCTTTATAAAATTTTCAGTCAAAGTTTGAAACATCGTAGTCCAATTACCTTGTTAAAGGAAAATACGATATGAAGTTGAAAACAAACACAATCAACCTTTAGTTGATAAAATGGACAATAGCCAACGACAATAGCAGCCATAACAGAGATTCAAAACATATGAATATAAACTTCCTTATAGGCTGTGAATATACCATACACGACAATTTCAAAAAACTCAACACCTCCAACGAGTAGAAGAACTTTCACTGTCATATTATCCTAGTTTTCCATACTACTTTGAATCAACTTGTACAGTAGACTTTAAGTGGGTAGGCTAATGCACTAATTGATTTAAGTAACACAATCACCCCTTTAATTAAATTGACAGGTAACTCCACCAACTTCATGAATGGGTCACTGTGGTGACAGACATTGATGTCCATTAATAAGCCTCCAAAAATAAGGATGATTTACAGTCCAAAGAATCATTCATGACCAACTTCATACATAAGTTTCCCTAAACCATGTTTCCCAAGAAGAAAAATATTAGGAACATACTCTCTATTACACTCCTTTCAACACATTCATTTCTATTGGGTTCCGTCACACACTAAAGCACACACTAAAGCACACACTCAACTTCAATTAGCATATAATTAACTTGATTAGCGTGTAATCAAGTTTGAGTGTGTGCCTTTGTGTGTGACATGGCCTAATAGAAAAGAATATGTTGAAATGAGTGTAATAGAGAATATGTTCCTAACATTCCTCTTCCCAAGAAACACTTCATAGCTTTCACTTCATATTACTACATCACCTAAGTGACAAAGAAATAACAATTTGGACAAAATCAAAATCTTATAGATATAATGTGTAAATTATAATAAATAGTATTAGACTACTAATTTAAATAATTTAGAGAGTCAAACAGGTCAATCCGACTAAAGTGAGAGCAAATAAATACTTTTATGAGATTTCTCATTAACTTAATAAATGGGCTACTGTGACAGTTACCATTCACTAAACTAACAAATTTTGTTGCCAAAATAAAATCTTACAATAATATAATTTATTCATGATCTCTAAAGTAACATTATGTCAAGAGACATAATAAAAGTAGCTTTCCTCATGCATTTATCAAATAACAAAGTGCTATAAATATGACAATGATAATTAACATTGTCAAGACACATACAATCACTCATAAATGATTTTTATGAGGAAACATGGATCATCATACCAAGAACATAAAACATGATATAAATAAAATTCATTCAACCAAGTTGAATATTAGACAAAATTACCTTTTATGCTGCATATAAAATAACACATATTATGAACATAACATATAATAATAGACAATAATATTCATGTTTTGGCTTTTAAACATACAATTATGAACATAACATATAATACATCAACAATTAATCGACATATAATACTACTTTTCATAATTTGAGCAATTTTCAAAAGGACTTCCTTCCTATCATAAAGACCTTTTATATTTAATATATAATTTTTCATAGCCAAATGCATGCCTATAACATTGCTAATACAAGGAACTTTAATTTCATATCCACTTAATAAATATTAAACAATGCGGCACAACATAGTATCCAAGGAGTTATACAACCAACAAGAATCAGGTGCTTCCCAAAAAAAAAGGCTAGACAAAAGTTCATATAACATGAAGGCACAACTTAAAAGATTTTCATTAACAAACATAATCCTCACCTTTCACATGGATAGCCACAAAAAACTAATGCAATATTCAATAATGCGGCAAAATGGGCCAACCTACCTCACCCCTCCACAGGTTGTCTAAAAATGGGGTGGGCAAGGTGGGTTGACCCTTTTTTGTTATTTGGGTTGAAAAAAATAACTCACCTCATTTGGTGGTAGGTTGGCAGGTTAGTAGGTCAACCGCCTAAAAAATTTAAAAACAACAAGTTGTGTTAACTTGCCTAACTCGCTAATGAAATAACCTAAAAAAAAGGGGGAAAGTATTGACCCAATAGGTCAATCCACCTTATCTCAACCCGCAAGTTATGTAAGGCAGGTTAAATCGACCCACCTAAAAAAATAAGTTTAAAAAAATAATGCAACCCGCCATTTTGGGGGGTTAAATGGTTTGACTCGTCAAACTCGATCTGTTTTGCCATCTCTGGTTTATGTGTGTGTGTGTGTGTGTGACCCGCCTAAAAAAATTGGTTAAAAAGAACAATGCAACTAGCCATTTTGGAAGGTTAAATGGTTTGTGTGTGTGTGACCCGCCTAAAAAAATAGGTTAAAAAATACAATGCAACCTGCCATTTTGGGGTTTAAATGGTTTGACTCGTCAAATTCGATCTATTTTGCCATCTTTGGGTTATGTGTGTGCGCCTCCAAGGCATCAAGAATTTATCTTCTATAAAATTTCATATATAGATGGAGCAATAATATTTTAAATACTGCCTTAACATAATTATTGCATATAGAAATCAAATCAACATGTCATATTAATATGACAACCATAAACCTTACACTATCACATAAAAGATTGACATAACTTTATTTAGTTTAGAAAAAAGGTTTAGCATACCTTTTACCAAGTATTTAGTCTAGATAATTCTTTTAATAAAAAGGTTAAATTAAAGTTTTGGTCCCTATACTTTATACTTATTTTTAATTCAATCTCTATAATTTTTCTTTTCAAATTAATCTTCACATTTATAAAAGTTTTTAAAATAATTTTTGTTATTAACTTTTGTTATAACAACATTATAACACTGTTAATTGACTAATAAAATAAGTATTTTTTATTCAATAAGGATTCTTTTATATGCTCGTTTTCTCTATAAAATGTCAAATATATGCTGCTTCATTCTAATAGGTGTTTATTTCTTCTGAGTATATACTTCTTCATCCAATAAGTACTCATTTATTCTAGAAAGTGTTTCTTTCTTTTGAGTAAGTTTTTTTTGTCTAATAAGTACTCTTTTAGATACTTTTTTTTTTATAAAATGTCTAATACGGACTAAATCGGTGTTAGAACAAAAGTTAACAACAAAGATTAATTTAAAAACTTTTATAAGTATGATGACTAATTTAAAAAAATATAATGACTAAATTAAAAATAAATGTATACTATAGCGAGCAAAAGTTTAATTTAACCTAAAAGATTTGAATAAATCTTTTGCCCACTATAAACTATTCAAGTATATAACCATATTTAAATATGGCACAACTACCCAAGCTATTGACAAATTTTTACATCTTATGCACACATAAAATTAAACTTTATTCGCATTATATATAATATTTATATTTTTAAAACATGATCAAGACTCATGATCAATCAAAAAAAAATTTCATGATAGATAGAAAATTAATATCATTAGTTACATTATTTTGGAAAAGGAAAATTTGAATAGAAAATTATAAACAAGAAAATGATAATATGAGCAATAACAATAATAATAATTACCAAAACATGGATATAACACATATGGAAATAAACTCCCTTGTGAATGGAGAATATTCCATATAATAACTGTCCAAAAAATCTAACACATGTTGTTAGAAGGATTTTTCATGTCAAGTTATCTCAAAAATACATATCACAACAAATTAATTAATGAATTAGCCTAAAAAATACATGTAACAACAAATTAATTAATGAATTATCTCTCAGGTGAGAAAACTCACAAATCAATTCAAGTGACACAATATTTCAATAATATTTAACAGATAACTTTATTAATTTTGTAAATGAACTATAAACACCTATTCAATTAACAAAATTCCCAATCGAGATTAAATAATTGTTCAAAAAATTATTTTTTTATGCATCCACAATTTTTCAACACATCCATAGACATACCAATGGGTTTAACAATTAGGGAGAATAGTAACCACAAACAAATATATCATAATATTATAATATTCCAAATAATTAGAGTCACATAAAATATCAAAGTAATATATACCAAGCAAAAATATCAATATATTATTTATTATTGACATGCCTGTCAATTCGCATTTTTTTTTTTGTTTATTTATGTAAATTTATTTATATATAAATTACAAATAATTTATAATTTTTTAATAAAATTATGATAAGAGTGAGAAATAAGAGATGTAAAGTAATTTTTGACAGTAAAAAGTGAGTGGTTTCCACTTTAGTAGTGGAGTAATTTTTTGCAATTTTTAGATAAATAAAAGTTTAAAAATGAAAAAAATATTTGAGACCAAAAGGGCCGATCTCTTTTATTAAATAGTATAGAATAAAACAAAGGTCATGTACAAGCAATTTAGAACGTCTTCATTTCCATAGAATCTAGATTGGGTCAACACTATGTGACCTTGGCCGAATTGTGCTGTATGGATGCTCCTCTAAGGTGTTTTACGCATATCCTCGTGTATAAATTTTTTCTTTTTAAAGAGTGCATAAGAAATTTTGTATAAAAAATATTTTTCTTGTAGAATATTTAATAAAATATTAAAAAATGAAAAAATTCTATTTTTTATTTAAATTTTTTTATTTTAAATTTTTTAAAAATACTAGTTAGCACTTAGCACTAGTTAAAATTTTGGAAACAATAAAATCGGGTCAAATGACCCGTGTGTGGAAGTAAACAGGTCATCATTGACCCGTGCACGCTCACGCACCAAGCAAAGAGCTGGTCTTCATCTTCGCTCTGGCTGCAATGTCCAGCAGCCATGGAAACCCAAAAACAAAATACCCAGTGAGTGATTCAAGGGAGAGATACCCGTTTTTCGCCATTTTTCAGCGACCAATCAGCAGCTTGATCCGCCATTAATTGCAGTCGACCAACCTTGACAGAGCACCGACCAGCGTTCACATCTTCTCGGTTCAGATACGGTTTTTGATTCTTTTTCTTTTTTTTAATTACAGAAAACCAAGCAACCTTACACTCTTCGTTCTCAACAGAGGCCATACTAGCACACAGATTCAACAGCAGAAGGAACATGAAAGGTTCCAAATTTCCAGGGGTCCAGAACGATATCTATTTCGCTCTCGAGCCAAACCTCCAAAATTTGACAACCAATCAGAACCTAATTGTTCGATATGAGAATTGGGATTTTACAAACACTAAATTCCCAAATTTTAACTAATTTAGGAAATTCCTAAATTAATTGGGTTGTAAACTTTGTATAATCCGTTTCGATACCACAGGGTAGAATTAATAGGATCTATACTAAGAATTATAACATCATATTAATGATTAATTAAAATTGATAAATCGCATATATCTTAAAAGGTATATCGTTAAAAAGTGATTTCACCCATTCTTTAAGCGAAAACACGTACACAATTATATACAGTAAAAATCCTGTATTCCTACAAATGATACATCAGCAGAACCGATAGAGTAGAAATCCTGTCCAACCTAGAGTAGCCTATACCACAATCTAACATACTCGTCATAAAATATGATATTATTATTCATTGAAAAATGCTAGACACATCACTTTTAGTGATGTATATATGTTTACCTGATAGAATAAAATGTAAATGTCCAAAAAAATGAGATAAGCTCAAATATAATATGATGATAAAAATTACATATATATGAGGTAATATAAATATAAGTATGTATGAGTAATATTACTATTTATTCAACATATGAAATCCAAAAAATTCTAAAATCAATCGTTCTTTTACTAATTATTAGATAAATCAGCAAAAGATATGATCTTGTGATGAGGAGAGATATTTAATCGGCACACTTTGGAAAGATATATTCCAAGGAGTGCTACTGATCATACACAAATTCAACACATCTTGAGTATTAGATAAATGCATTTCAGAAGGGAAAAGGCAAGTGGTGAAATTTTTTCTTTGGAACAGAAGGTAGGAGTTGATTACGAAATCTTCAACAAGTTCTGCTTGGAGGAACCATTATAGTCACAAGAAGCAAAAAGAAAGGAACAATCTTTTTTTTTGGTGAACAGAAAGGAACACTCTTGATCCTAAGAAACAAATAATAAATAAAAATTTACCAAAAAAAAAATACGTATTATAAACTGATATCATTGATTAGTAGATCAAACCAGAAGCATAGAAGGCTATATAATATTTTGGTTGTTTCAGTTTCTCCTTTTTCTTCCCCTAAATAGTAATAGTAATACTAATACTAACCATTTAAGACGAGGATGTGTCTTTCTCTTCCAAGCCTATTGATCATGTGATGTATGCAACTGCATATAAAGAAACATATCTTCAATCAGTCATCTCTGGAAAAGCTCCATCGCCTAGCTAAACTTAAAGAACGATTCATGGACAGATTGAACAGGATTTAGTCTATTCTTTGATGGGTGGAAGGTGTGGGGGAGACGGAGGGTACATTATTTGATACCTGGTTTTGGGATGTATTTTTGGTATTTTTATAGTCGCATAGTCGCAATTCACCTGGTTTTGGTATTTATATATTTATTAAATTATTTCAGTTGATATCAATTAACTTTACATTAAAACTTTATATAATTTCAAAGTTAAAATTCTATTTTCATCATCAATTTCACTAGATTCACTTATTCTGTCGACTAATTAATAAAGACTTTTTTGGATGCAAAGGAAAAAGAAAATGTTATTAAAATAGTAATAAACCTACATAGGCTCACTTGCTCTCTCTCGATATTAATTAATAAAGACCTTTATGGTTGCAAAGGAAAAAAAATGTTATTAAAATAGTAATAAACCAACATAGTGGATACATATGAAGCATGGGTAAGTTGTTGTTGAAGCGTGTCTATGTATCATACATGTATTTGTGTTAGATATATGGAGATACTTGTATGACACATGTGTTTTATGTGTCAGAATGTATTCGATTAAAAAGATTATTATTTTTAATTTAGACACGTCTCGAACACGTTTGGACACGTCTCAGAAATGCTTGGATATATCTTGGACACATTTGGACATGTCTAGAACATGACTTGGATACGATCTATTAATATTTTTTTTAATAGTTTCCATGATTAACATTCAATTAGTAAGTCCGTAACCCACTCAAACTCAGTCACATAACTAATGTCTCAAGTCACTATTTTTACACATCAGTATTTTAAGTTTTATTTTTTTATACATCACTATTAGACTTTTAAGTTTTATCTTTTCACACATCACTATTTTTATCTGTTCCTTCTACCTTTACTCTTACCAAATCGTTCACTTCGTCATCACTAAAACTTACTTTATACCAATATTCTCTCTAGTTAATTTTTTTGTATGCATGTCTTTCATTCATAGTTAGTTATTAAGAAGTTGGTTCAAGAGATATTTTAAAATATATCAATAGAAATTATCTTTATATTTTTTAGGAAGGGCTTATTAGATAGTAAATATTAAGACATACGTATATTATATATTAAGATATTGTAAATCTTCAACTTATAAAAATCATATTAATGAGTTATGAATTTTTTAACTTAAATTTTGTAATTTTATATATATATATATATATATATATATATATATATATATATATATATATATATATACTGTGCAGGTATGTCCGTCAAGTGTCTTATAATTTTTGAATTTGATGTGTTTACGTGTATATCTCTATCGTATTCATATTCAGTATATGTGTCTGTATACATCTTCGCTTGGTGGATACAGATGCAGCTAGTCAAGTCAAAGGAATACACTAAATACGTGTTTTAAATTATTTTAATAATTAATTTTATAATTAAATATGTTAGTTAAAAAATAATTTTAAATTAATTTATTTTATTTAATAATATAAAAATTTATTAAAATAAATATAAAATAATTGAAATAATTATTTAATTAATTAAAAAATTATTTAATTAAAAATTAAAATAATATTTATATCTCAAAATATAAAATAATCTCAATAATTTTTTTATAAAAATGCCCAACTTTTAAATTTTTTTAAAAAAATATATTACCGTACAATTATTTAGTATCAATCACTTTTTTTCTCTATTACCCAACATGCGGTAAAGTCAAGAGCACTTCTGGGAAGTTTCCTCACCCTGATTTTTAATACTTTCTTTTTTTGTTTTTATTGTGCCAAGTTGCCAAACTTCCACAGGCACACAAATCTTATCCTTTATTATCATAAGTTTCAAGTTTTAAAATTAAAAAACATAAAATAAAAAGGAAAATACTTATCATATTTTATTTTATAATTTATATTACTCATATTTATTTATATAATAAAATTAAATTATAAGTTTATAAAAAAAATAAAATTAATTATAATTAAATAATAAAAATTATATAAATATAAAGTAATGTATATATAAATATATATAAATAATATTATTTAAATAAAAATTTAAAAAACTATTATTTATTATTATTATTTATTAAATAAGTTAATTTGAATTATTTCATCTTAACAAATTAAAAATTATTTAATAAAAAAGTAATAAAATACAAACGATATAGACAAAAAAAAGTAACAATTGACACTCTTAGAAATTGTTTTAAAAAATTAATTCTTTTCTCATTCAAATTTTTTTTTTAGAAAATGTTGTTTTATAAAAAATCGATTATGTTTAGATATCTAGATTAATTTGTAAAAAACTTTTATTTTCATAAAAAAGTTATTTTAGTACAAGCTCATAGTATAGATTGTTTTCATAAAAAGTTTTTATTTTTAGATGGATTTTTTTAACTATGCTTTAATGAGAGAAGCATTTCCTATAATGACTCCAATGGCTCTCTACCAAATATTATAAACAAAATAACTTTATACCTTTTTTCGTAATTTACTATGTAAAAATAATTTTTTTCGCATCATCCAAACGAAATAGATTATCTTAAAATCATTTTTCAGTAAACATACCCAAACAAAAATAGATTCTAATTATAATCAATTTTTACAATAATCGATTATACATATAATCGATTATCAGCATAATCTATTTTTTTCAAGTTTCTCAAACACACTCTTAAAATTAAAAAACTTTGGACATTTTCATTGAGCCAGCACCATCACATTTTTGTACAGTGGAAACCCACAAGATCATCGCACCATCTCTTCGGTAAGATACTTCTAGAGTCGATTTCTAGCAACATCTCTGCACCACCTTTGGGTCACCATTTACAACACCATCAGTTGGTGAGTCTGGTGGTAAAGGCCAAAATTCTTTTGATGTCAGCTAAAGCTTGGTGGACGGTTATAGTGTGCTTACATTGGTGGTTCCACATTCGGAGTTGGTTCCTCAGTCGAGTTCCAACGATGACTGTCGCATGCTCGAACTGAAACCATGAGGGTCGAGCCAATTCAACACCAACCTACCAGGTCACCAAATCACTTTAAAACTGGTTAAACGATTCATTCCAGGTTGCAGGCAAATTTGATCCAATAAAATAACCTACTCAGATTAGTGAGGTAACCAGTTTACCAGTGGGATCGACAAGTCCGAACTAGATTTTTAAATACTGCTTAAAAGTTTCATAAAGACCATAACCCATCATAACAACTTAGGTGTTTAGGTTGTTTTTTATATTTATATTTTAATTAATATGTTTTAATGAATAATTACAAAAATTATAAAAAAATACTATATTATTTTCATTTTGTTTTGTTTTAAAGATTTTGTAAAAAATATATGAAAACAAAGCATCAAGGTTTTGTTGTTTTTCCATTTCTTTTTCAAAAATTGAAAATAAGAAACAAAATAAAAATAAGGTAATATTTTTGTAATTATTAGTGAAAATATATCAATTAAGAATGAAACAAGAAACAAACCAAAGACTCTCTAATGTTGCAAGTTGTTGTTTATCTATGTTTTGACTAGAGTTGTCAAAATATGTCAAGTTTGATGAGCCGATTTAAATAACTCGACAAAATGTGCATGTTAAATTGAGAAAATTAAAGTTTGATTGCATTTTGTCCTAACTTGGGTGGCTCGATTTTGGCTCACCTGCTATCTTGTTAGCATGATATTTAATTATTTAATTAATAATTTTTATTATATGTAAAGAATTTATCCTTACTTTTTTAATGAAAATTAATATTTGTATCACAAAAATAACTTTATTGTATGTATGTTGCTATTTAAAGTATGCAAAAAATATATATATATAGTAATGAAACATAAAAATAAGATTTTTAAATGTCAAAAATATAAGGGAAAATTTCAAAAACAAAAGATACTTCGGCCAACTCGTAGCAGCCGAACTGAGTTAGTAAATTACTAGTCTATAACAAATTTAACTTAGCCTAACTCAAAAATTGACTTAACTGACGCAAACTAACCCATTTTAATATCTCTAATTTTGACGTTGATATTTGATCCCAGCTACTATGTATCACTTGATCTAGGTTAATATATAAATTACGCTACCAATGCATCAAACTTCAATGTTGAAGAAATTGAGGGAGACATTCATACAAGTTTGTTAATTGAAAATGGGGATGGTGGGTATGGCAGAAAATAGAAAGCAAACAAGGAAAATTTGTCTCTCTCATAATATGTGTTGATCATATGGAGCACAAATTTAGATCATTTTCCCCATCCAATTTGAAAGATTATGTTTGGAGTATAAAAATATGAGAAATAATTTGATTTGTAAATAAAATCTCATTATCTTGTGTTTGAAATATTAAAAAATAGAAAATAATTTGACTTCTAAAATTTCATAAATTCCATTCTTTTTGTTTTAAAATTTATGTCAAATTTGAAAAAATTTATTAAGATTTGATTTGATTTAATATAAACATACCATTTTACCTTTCATAACTACATTTCATAAGGATAAAAATATAAAATAATATAAATCAAATCAATTCTCATTCTAATAAGTTTTAAACACAATTTGATTTATAAATAAATTCAAATATTATCTTTCTTAATAAATTCCAAATACAAAATTTAATTTCTAAATCTAATCAATCTAAATCAAATCAAATCAAATCATTTTTAATTTTAATATTCCAAATATTACTTAAAGGTTTTTACATTCCATTCCAAGACTCTTTTAAAGGAGTTTGGGTTGTTTTTGTCCCAAAATGACAAAGAGGAGTTAGTCATGGATTTTGACACCTAATTGGAATCAACTCTCAAATTAATTAGGTTTGGCTACATGCCTGCATCTACACTACACAAACTCCAAATAATTACTCGATTTTTCTTTTGGATGAACAAAAGGGGTTAAACCCCAAACAAGACCAGGCTAAAAGCCCCTAGGAAACCCAATACAAGAGGCATCTCCCTTAAGGCATTGTGAACACCCAATTTTGACTTGGACTAAAAAAAGAAAAGAAGTAAAAAAATAAAAATAAAATAATAAAAAAAATAAAAATAAATAAAAATAAAAAAAATATAAAATAAAAAAATAAAAAAATAGTCACATGCAAAGACCACGCTCATGTTCCCACTAACACACACTCACTCCATTTTTTTCTTTTCTTTTTCTACCTACTCCTCACTAATTCACCCACTCCATTATACAGCACACACCCATTCCATTATCAGGCTCCCATGTTGTCCATACCATAAAAGGGATAGGAGATGATAGCTTGAGGGGAGGACTCATTTTATCTGGGAAAAGAGCCAACCTGAGGATTTGGATTCACGTCTGCAGACACTCATCCTCACTATCAAAAACAACCCCTCCAAAACTGTGACTGCCCTTGTTCACCACCATAACCAAAACCTTTCCACCCACCATCTACCATCTTGATCATCCTCTAACCATCCCTCACTCCATTTCAACCAAAACACCACCATAACCGTGACTCCCCTCTCACCATGTCATGACCGTGACCTTTCCCTCATAATCATCTTCCAAACACATATTCATCATCTCTTCCCATCAACCACCAAAAACCCCTATACCGTGAAAATCACCATCAACCACCTATCTTCCTCTCCTTCACCTACCATCAGCCATCAAACTATTATCCACGGCAGCAAGCTTCCTTGGCATCCACCTTCCATCACCCAAGCATTTTCTGCCATCAACCACCCAGCCGACCGTCGAATCCATCCTCTCATCCGACCGTCGGACCGCACAGAAGCCATCAGCCTTTCAACCGACCGTTGAACCCCAGATCCTCCAAACTTCACCCTATTCTCATCACCTTCTGCCACCATAAGACCACATCACAACCGACCGTCGGGCCGTAATCCTTTAAACCAAATCCATCCCCTCACTCGACCAACTTCACAAAGCCCACCTTCACCTCTAACTCGACCGTCGAACCACCCCGCTAATAGCCCACCTTCACCTCCAACTCGACCGTCGAACCATACCATTGTGACCCTCGACCAACTTCACAAAGCCCACCTTCACCTTTAACCCGACCGTCGAAACCATCTCACAAACCGGACCACCTACCTCTCAAATCTCCAAACCACATTTCAAACACCATCACATACATCGACCGTCGAAATCCAAAGAGCCACATCCTTCCCCTTTCCGACTGTCGAATTCAAGCACAAACACCATCACATACATCGACCGTCGAAATCCAAAGAGCAAAGATCCTTTCCAACCGACCGTCGAACTCTAAATCCTTTTCAACCGACTGTCGGATCAGATACCAAATCCTTCAACCAACCGATCGTCGCCGCCAATACCGATCCTCTCCTACGAGTCACCTCTTGCATTACCGAGTATTTATTGAGCGACCTTGTGCTCGACCGTTGGATCTCGAGAAAGTAGCTCCCACCGTCGGACTTGAGGAAAGCAATTCGACCGTCGAACCGAAGAAGCCGCCACCCTCCCCTACTAATTTGATCATAAACGAGGTCCTTACTTGTTATATCTCCCAGTTTTGGGTTATCTGTTTCTTGGTTTTCTTTTTACGTTTCCTTGTTCTTTTTTTTATTTTTATTTCATTTATTATCAGTTTGTTGGGCTAGATTTTGGGAGTTAAAAATGATAAATAAAGAAATAATCAAAAGCTTTTAAAAAGGAATAAAAATGGGTTACCTGAGTTGCGACAGCTTGCTAACCCTTATATTTTGTAATCATCTAAGTTGTGACAGCTTGATGATTCAATGGGTGACGTCTCTAGCGTGACGCGAGTTTCACCTATTCAATTCTTAATTTGAATAACTGAGTCGCAACGGCTTGTTAATTCAAATTTTCAAATTTTTTTATAAAATCAATCAACCCACATTATTTTATAAAGAACTACGTAACTTTGAATTCCCCATTGCACCAGGGGATACGTAGGAGCGAAATTTCATTTCTGTCAAGCCCAAATTAAATTTTCACAAATTTTGTGGTTTCGCTTTATGTAAATAGTTACAATGTTTTTTTTGTAAAATGGGTAAAATAAATATTTCCAAGGATTATTAAGAATTTGCACAATTAACCCAAGGTACCGTCTTAGGACGGGTGCGTTAGGGGTGCAGTGGGATTAAGTTTCCACCCTTCCCTGAGCATAACCGACTCCCGAATCCAATCTGGTTCCAAAGACCATTTCCAAATAAAAGGTTTTCCAATTTTTCCTAAGTTTAAAATAAAATTGGTGGCGACTCCATTTTTCATATTCATTTTCTAAAATCCAATTCGAGTTGCTATTTTTCGCCGCGGTCATCGGTCGCGAAAGATGGCGACTCCGCTGGGGAATTTTGGAGAGTCAAGCCTGTCGTTGTTAGTTGTGCAAATTGTTAATAATTTTTATTTATTTATTTTACCCTTTTTATCCTTGTTTTTGTTTTCTTTTTGTTTGTAAATGGGCTTTATTTATTTTGTTCTATGTAAATATTTGATAGCATTATCACTGTGTTTGTTTTGACCTGATATACTTGTATATAATTTGTACTTAATTGTGCATAATTGTTGAAACCTTAGAATAGATGATTATTGCCTGGTTATTGTATATATGTTTTTGCAGATTGGGGGGTAGTTTCTTTTTAAAATTTTTGTACAGGTTTGTATGCTCCCTCACACACACACTACACCTACATGTTTATCACACACATTCGAGTGAGGTCCTATACCCGAGTCTGAGTGAATCTTAAGTTAGGTAGAGGTTGCGTAGTGGTAGCCATTTTGGATGTACATCCTGTTTGGTTATCGCGAAAACCTCATCTAGAGCGTGCCTTTGTCATGAATGCCCCGCACCTAGTGGTTTACCTACTATTTGTGGTCAACATTCTGATATGAGACTTAGCTCTAGAGGCCGTTAGAACAGTAGAGCCACCCAATGAAAGTTCTCACGAATCAGAAGGACTCTTAGATCTTTAGGATAGAGAGTCCCAAGTTTAAGGCAACCTCATTAGGACACAAAGGGAGCGTACTTCTTCTTTCCTCATGCCATCCATTCTTAAAAAAAAAAAACTTAAAAAATACATTTTCTTACATTCTTAAAAAAAAAAAAATCATCTTGCATTTTTATAACCTCAAAAAAAAAAAACTTGCATTTTCATGACATTGCATAAAGAAAATCATGCATTCCTAGCATTCAAAAAAAAAATCATGCATTTTCATGACACTCCAAGCATTCTAAAAAAAAATCATGCATTTTCATGCCATCCTTAGCGTTTAAAAAAATAATAAAAAATAAATCAGGCATTCTCATAAAAAAAAAAAATTTCATGCATGACATCTTTAGCATTCTAAAAAATATATATAAAAATAAATAAATAAATAAATAAATCATGCATTTCATTCCATGCATTTGAAAAGAAAATATTTTCATTTCATTCATCTCATCTTATGCATGACATTCCTTGTATGATGTTACCGTGTTCGGCAACTATTGCGCGACTAAGGAAAGAAGACACCGCCTCAAACAGTTTCAAGAACTTCCAGAGAATGCAGAAATGGAGGTGATGAACCTTCTCCATCCGCATTATGAATAAAAAAAAGAAAAAAAAAAGAGACAGCTGTATACCCGACAATGAGGTCTGTTACACTTTTTGCAAAAGTTGCGGAAATTGGTCAATAAAGTTTTGCTTTAAGATTCTCATCCGCACCTACTCCTTAGAAAATTGAGATCTAGGAGGCGCGGTTCTTTTATTGTCAAACACGTGGGACCGTAGATATTGAGGATCTTAGGAATGGTAATGCGCTTAAAGTTAATGACCAAAGACTCAATCATTCCTGGAAAACTAAGTTCTTGAGTTTTTTGTGTTGCCGGTTAAGTGGCGGATACGGTACTCCGTGACTCTCAAATCGGTTTATCTTTCAGTTTCCCAAAATAATTGAACCCTTCTTCTCCTTCGAAATGGATGTCATTCTTTCAAACCTGAGCAAATATTTTCCTTCTCTTCCTCAAAATGCTCTGAGAAAAATCTACAAAGTTCGATGTGAAAGATTGAGACTGTTAATGCACAAAGGTATGCTAGAAGATGTCTGCATTGGATAATTGAAGCAAAGGTCCGATTAGCGGTGAGTCCTCAATTTCATTTGACTCATATATGCCCGGTCTTGGAAGAAGTTCATATTCTAAAAGGAGAAGAGCAAAAAGGTTACAAGTCTGTTACAAATGTGGACGATGGAACTGTAACAAGCGATGTCGTACTTTGGGGATGGTTTCTGCAAATAGAGAAGATAAAATTTTCTTCATTAAGAATGGACTGAGTAAGGAGTCATTAGATAATATCTTATTGACTCTTGAGACGCATTCTTGTGGAGTTGTGCAGCATGAACTTCTTAGATTGTGGAATCTCTTCAAGGACGAACAAGAGCGTTATAGTCTTGGGGATCTGACTCAAAAAGACCCTGTTTGCCAATTTATAAGAAAATTGGATGAGAAGCTTATCCTCGACTCATAGAAGGCGTGTAAGCCATTTCTGGACGTGAAACCAGAGGAAGATGTGAGCCACAATCACAACAACATGTATATATTATCTTGTACATTTAAAAAAAAAGAAAAAAAAAGAAGAAAAAAAAAATTGAAAACTGAAAAAAAAAAAAAATAAAAAAAGGGCAAAACTTCGGTTGTACTTGGTCTTTAATTAGATTAGGAGCCCCTGCCAGTGGAGTGGCAGACCCATCATTGACTCGGGTGGACCTTCGCACGCCGGTCGATAAATAAAGTTCGTGTGCCATGCTCTGTAGAGAGCCGCGCAAGCATTCCCAGGTTTTAACCAAAGGCTCTGCTTGCTGATGGACAGAAAGAAGCGTCCCGTGTTTGCATTCTCGCGTGACAATGCCTCTGAGCTGAATCCTGTGATTTAATGCCATGGGCTCTTTAGCGACCTCTCACTGGCTGTGGTCGTTGGTGGTAGCTGTCAGATTTACGTACTTTAATTAGTGGCGTCGTAGCTCAATCCAAAATATCCCACAAGCGGGAGGGAGAAGAATACCCAGATTGACTGAGCCGTCTTGGTATTACTGCACTCATGACGCGCAGTATAAAGATCTGCCATGAAACCTGTACATAAAGGTATGTAATCATTTGTTATTATTTTATTTTTGTATGATTTTGTTGAATTTTGGTTTTGGACAGACGATCCTTTGGATGGGATCCTTCGGGGGTTTCTAGACTTCTTTACCCTGATGATTTTCTTAAAAAAAAAAAAAATTATTATCATTTCAAACTTTTCTGACAACAGCTGACCTACCCTTCTAGGTGCAATTATTTCCCTTTCCATTCTTTTTCTTATTTAAACACTCCATTTTCTCCTTCATCTTCAACTCAGAAACACTCAAAGAGAGAAAGAGTATAGAATGGGGCCTTCTATTCGTAACCTAAAAAATGTCTGTGTTTTTTGTGGGTCAAGTTATGGGAAGGGATTAGAGTTTGTAAACGCAGCTAGCACTCTTGGTCGATCACTTGCTGTGAGGAGTATTCATCTTGTATATGGGGGAGGTTGTCGTGGGTTAATGGGGGCTGTTTCACTTTCTGCTTTTATAGGAGGCAGTCAGGTTTTAGGTGTTATTCCTAAACCTTTAGATGAAAATAACATCACTGGCAAGACAGTTGGAGAAGAAATTCAGGTAACATCCATGCATGGGCGCATGAAAATAATGGTTGACAATTCTGATGCATTTCTTGTCTTACCAGGTGGTTTTGGTACTTTGGAAGAAATTTTTCAAATTGTCTCTTGGGTGAACCGAACATCCACCATAAACCCATTGGTCTGTTGAATGTTAATAATTTCTTTGGCTTTTTGTTATTTTTTCTTGACAAAGTTTGTGGAACAAAATTTATCACTCCTTCGGAAGACAACTTCTTATCTCTCTCCTCCACTATTGATGAGCTCATTGATAAATTGGAAGCTTTTGAGTATGTACACGATAAGGTATTAGCTCGATAGATTGGTCAACGAGGAAGCGGCGAAGGAAGTAACAAGAAAAGCAAGCCGATCCGACACTTTCTCTTTAATCGGTTTGATTTTATTGTACTTTGTTTCTGTTTAAATTTGTGTCTGCTTTCTCCAACGGTAATTTATTCTATCCTTTACTCATCTATATTTTAACATTGAGGACAATGTTATGATCTGGTTGGGGGGGAAGGATCGTTGTGTGCCTAAATATAAAAAAAAAACAAAAAACAAAAAAAAAATTCAAAAGTGTGTTTGTTAATATGTTTGTTGTGTTTGTCATCAATTAACAATAAAAGTAAATAGGGATGGCAGAGTAAGGAGTAATTTTTCTCTTGAGACGCATCTTAATTGGTGGCAGAGTAAGGAGTGTTTTTAGGTAGTAATTAATTAGTATTAAATTGTGGAAGTACTTAAGTTTTATTATCCGATTTCTTTTTAGGGTCCGATGTGGCAGCCGATTGTGTGTGCTTCTTTTTTTTTTTGTTTAGCGTTGATTCACTTCTTATCGTGGTCGGATCGGCACCGCATTGTGTGCTTCTTTTTACGCGCTTAGCGTTGATTCACTTCTTATCGGTTGTTTTGCTCTTTTCTATATCTCCCTTTCACATTGAGGACAATGTTATGATCTGGTTGGGGAAGGATCGTTGTGTGCCTAAATAAAAACAAAAAAAAAAAAAAAAAAAAAAACAAACAAAAACAAAAACAAAAAAAAAAAAAACAAAAACAAAAAAAAAAACAAAAACAAAAACAAAAATAAAAAAGTGTGTGTATGTATTAATATGTTTATATGTTTGTCAGTAATTTTCTAAACCAGTTAAGGATGGCAGAGTAGGGAGTAAATTTTACTCTTGAGACGCATTTTAGTTGGGGTAGATAACTAGTTTGTGTGGAAGTAGCAATTAAAATTCAGGAAAATTTGCATGATTGAGTTAATTGTCTTCTTTCTTAAAAATCATATGTTTGGTTATGGATGTTGAATTAGTGGACTGGGAATGATAGAACTATATCTTGTGAGATCTTGAGCCTATTGATGAATGGATTGAACATCTACACCATTCTCTTATTTCTTGTGTGAATTTCATTCATGGAATTGTTGCTCTAGAACTTGCTTTGATTCTTTTTAAAGCTACATTTTCACATGCATGCATGAACATGATTGAGGCCCTCTTTCTTAGCTAGTTTAACCAAATAGCCAACCTTGTTTTCAATATGATATCAAGCACTCTTTTGACTTCTTGAAAATTTTCTGATTCTTGTCAACCTTGTATATTTTCCTTTGCTTAACCCCTTTGAGCTTAGTTGACCATTCTTTGTTTCGAACTCATTATGTACCTTAAATGAAAAACCATGTTCTTACTTAGCCTTAGGGAATAAGAGAGCATTGACTTTGTTATTTGATGAGTTCTTGAATAAGTGTGGGGGTGCATGTGCAGATTGGTTATATAAAAAAAGAAAAAAAAAAGAAAAAGAAAATATGTTTCTATAAAAAAAAAAAAGAGCTGATTATTGCTACAATCAAAAGAATGCACCATGTGATATATTCATACCTAGAATGAGGATGGATGATTGGAAATAATAGGAATAGAAGGAGAATGTTCAAGCCTAAAGAAATTCAATCTACCAATTGATCTTTAACAAAACATTAGTTAGATATTGGTCATTGTCCTGTATGAAAAAAAAAATCTTAGGAAAGTTAGACTGAATGTTCTCAAACATCTTCTCCACTCTAACTGTATCATAATGCTCTTCTGTTTTCTTTGGTATTTAACTTGACATATCCATATTACTTCTACCTTTACCTTGACCTCACTACAACCTTGAATAAAGTCCTCATGATTTGTGTGTGCATGTGTTTTGAGTAGTGGAGAAGTAGAAGATAAGCAAGCTTATGGTAGTGCAATTTTCATGAGTTGAATTGAGTGAAATACCTACCTTTTAAATACTTGAGAGATTGAGAGTGAATTCTGTGAGGATCTATCATTCTTTACTCATGTTTTTCAATTGACATATCCTTGCTTGTTGATTTGAGATGTGAAGATGTGTTACCTCATGATTGTTTGATTACTTGAATTATTAATTGATCTTCATTCTTAAATATTATTAGACATTGAGTCTTTTAGAATGTTTAACTTTTGAGTCAGTTTTATTTTGTTTTGCCCGAGGACGTGCAAAAGAGTAAGTGTGGGAGGTATTTGATAATTATGATTTTAACATATTAATTATCCACACAATTACCTTATTAATGATGTCCAGTTGTAGAGTCTTGACCAATCACGTCCACACTGGGGCAAAAAAAAAAGGGGGGGGGAAAGAGCCTGTAGTCTGAAAACCCAAAAGGTCGGTCTAAGCAAAAGTTAGGGCAAATGAATAGACAAAATCTCAGAGGAAGTTGGCCTGAAACACCTTGAAGGGTGCACCCAAACTGGGGCAATTTTGAATTGCGTTTGATCAGCCACACAGGGGCAATTTTGCTTGCATTCAGTTGGTCATACTGGGGTAAACATTTTTGAGGGATTGAGGAGAAGAGGTGTTGAAGGAAGTAGCAACGCATACAAGGACTGAGTTATCAAGCAGTTGTAAGGAATTAACTAAATGAGAGACAAGGTTAAACACTGGGGCAAGATTTTCTCTCAAGGAATCAGTCAAGCAATGGTTCATCCCATTTTTTGAAAGGAGAGTTGAAAGTAAAAAACAAAGAAAAAAGAAGGAAAGGAGAAGAAGAAGGAAAGAACCGAAGGGTCTAAGGAAGAAAAGCATGTGAATAAAGTTTGAATGGTCAAAGCTTTCCAAAGTCGTCCTTGGTTCGAATGCTTTTAAATAAAATTTAGAAAATAAGAAAAAAAAGAAAAAAAAAGGAAAGAAAAAAAAGAAGAAAGAAAGAAAGAAAGAAAAAAAAAAAAAAAAAAGAAAAAAAAAAAGAAAAGGAGAGAAAAGCAAAGGAAAAACAAAGAAAAGAAAATGAGAAAAATAAAAAAAAAAAAAAAAAAATCTTTTTGATCAAAATGCTTATTCCATTGTCATTTAAATTCTGGGACTCAGTTGCCCATTGTCTTTTAAGTTTTCGGGACTCAGTTGCCCATTGTCTTTTAAAATTCCGGGACGCCAGATACCCACTGTCATTATTTTTGGGACACCAGATACCCACTGTCATTGTTTTTGGGACACCAGATACCCACTGTCATTGTTTTTGGGACGCCAAATACCCACTGTCATTGTTTTTGGGACGCCAGATACCCACTGTCATTATTTTTGGGACACCAGATACCCACTGTCATTGCTTTCGGGACGCCAGATACCTACTTCATTTTAAATTTCGGGACAACAGATACCCACTTCATTTTAAATTTTGGGACACCAGATACCCAATGTCTTTCAAATTTTGTGACACCAGATGCTTATTGTCCTTTTAAATTTGCGGGCCAAGCCCACTGTCTTTTAAATTCCGGGCCAAGCCCACTGTCTTTGGGCCAAGCCCACTGTCCTTCAAATTCTGGGCCAAGCCCACTGTCCTTCAAATTTTTGGGTCAAGCCCACTGTCTTTTAAATTTTTGGGCCAAGCCCACTGTCTTTTTAAATTCTGGGCCAAGCCCACTGTCTTTTTAAATTCTGGGCCAAGCCCACTGTCTTTCAAATTCCGGGCCAAGCCCACTGTCTTTCAAATTCCGGGCCAAGCCCACTGTCTTTTAATTTCGGGCCAAGCCCATTGTCTTTTAAATTTCGGGCCAAGCCCATTGTCTTTTAAATTTCGGGCCAAGCCCACTGTCTTTTAAATTTGGGCCAAGCCCATTGTAATTGTCTTTTAAATTTCGGGCCAAGCCCATTGTCTTTTAAATTTCGGGTCAAGCCCACTGTCTTTTAAATTCCGGGCCAAACCCACTGTCTTTAAATTTCTGGGCCAAGCCCACTGTCTTTTAAATTCCGGGCCAAGTTTCGGGACTCAGTTGCCCATTGTCATTCAAATTTCGGGACTCAGTTGCCCATTGTCTTTTAAATTTCGGGACTCAGTTGCCCATTGTCTTTTAAATTTCGGGACTCAGTTGCCTATTGTCCTTTAAGTTTCCGGGACTCAATTGCCCTTTGTCTTTTTCACTTTCTGTTGAGTGCATCGGCTCCATGCTCCATGCATTTTAAATTCTGTTGAGCGCATCGGCTCCATGCATTTTAAATTCTATTGAGCGCATCGGCTCCATGCATTTTAAATTCTGTTGAGCGCATCGGCTCCATGCATTTTAATTTCTGTCAATTCTTTGAGTGCATCGGCTCACTGCATTTCAACTTTCTATAGTTGTTCCTGCTCTGTTTTACATTTATCCTTTTATGCATTGCTTGGGACAAAATTGGAGTTCATATCTTTACTCGTTTCTTACGACGATAAAAAAAAATCAATCACGCTTTTTTTTTTATCTAATAAGAAACAAGTAAAGAGGCAACTCATGAACACCCAATTTTGACCTGGACTAAAAAAAAAAAGAAGTAAAAAAAATAAAAATAAAATAATAAAAAAAATAAAAAAAATAAAAATAAAAAAATATAAAATAAAAAAATAAAAAAAATAGTCACATGCAAAGACCACACTCATGTTCCCACTAACACACACTCACTCCATTTTTTTTCTTTTCTTTTTCTACCTACTCCCTCACTAATTCACCTACTCCCTCACTAATTCACCCACTCCATTATACAACACACACCCATTCCATTATCAGGCTCCCATGTTGTCCATACCATAAAAGGGATAGGAGATGATAGCTTGAGGGGAGGACTCATTTTATCTGGGGAAAGAGCCAACCTGAGGATTTGGATTCACGTCTGCAGACACTCATCCTCATTATCAAAAACAACCCCTCCAAAACTGTGACTGCCCTTGTTCACCACCATAACCAAAACCTTTCCACCCACCATCTACCATCTTGATCATCCTCTAACCATCCCTCACTCCATTTCAACCAAAACACCACCATAACCGTGACTCCCCCTCTCACCATGCCATGACCGTGACCTTTCCCTCATAATCATCTTCCAAACACATATTCATCATCTCTTCCCATCAACCACCAAAAACCCCCATACCGTGAAAATCACCATCAACCACCTATCTTCCTCTCCTTCACCTACCATCGCCCATCAAACTATTATCCACGGCAGGCAAGCTTCCTTGGCATCCACCTTCCATCACCCAAGCATTTTCTCGCCATCAACCACCCAAATAGACCGTCGAATCCATCCTCTCATCCGACCGTCGGACCGCACGTAAGCCATCGCCCTTTCAACCGACCGTTGAACCCCGGATCCTCCAAACTTCACCCTATTCTCATCACCTTCGCCACCATAAGACCACATCACAACCGACCGTCGGGCCGTAATCCTTTAAACCAAATCCATCCCCTTACTCGACCAACTTCACAAAGCCCACCTTCACCTCTAACTCGACCGTCGAACCACCCCGGTTAATAGCCCACCTTCACCTCCAACTCGACCGTCGAACCATACCATTGTGACCCTCGACCAACTTCACAAAGCCCACCTTCACCTCTAACCCGACCGTCGAAACCATCTCACAAACCAGGACCACCTACCTCTCAAATCTCCAAACCACATTTCAAACACCATCACATACATCGACCGTCGAAATCCAAAGAGCCACATCCTTCCCCTTTCCGACTGTCGAACTCAAGCACAAACACCATCACATACATCGACCGTCGAAATCCAAAGAGCAAAGATCCTTTCTAACTGACCGTCGAACTCCAAATCCTTTTCAACCGACTGTCGGATCAGATACCAAATCCTTCAACCAACCGACTGTCGGGCTGCCAATACCAGATCCCTCTCCTACGAGTCACCTCTTGCATTACCAGAGTGTTTATTGAGCAGCCTTGTGCTCGACCGTTGGATCTCAGAAAGTAGCTCCCGACCGTCGGACTTCAGAAAGCAATTCGACCATCGAACCGAAGAAGCCAGCCACCCTCCCCTACTAATTTGATCGTAAATGAGGTCCTTACTGTTATATCTCCTAGTTTTGGGTTATCTGTTTCTTGGTTTTCTTTTTACGTTTTCTTGTTCTTTTTTTTATTTTTATTTCATTTATTATCAGTTTGTTGGGCTAGATTTTGGGAGTTAAAAATGATAAATAAAGAAATAATCAAAAGTTTTTAAAAAGGAATAAAAATGGGTTACCTGAGTTGCGACAGCTTGCTAACCCTTATATTTTGTAATCATCTAAGTTGTGACAGCTTGATGATTCAATGGGTGACGTCTCTAGCATGACGCGAGCTTCACCTATTCAATTCTTAATTTGAATAACTGAGTCGCGACGGCTTATTAATTCAAATTTTCAAATTTTTTTATAAAATCAATCAACCTACATTATTTTATAAAGAACTACGTAACTTTGAATTCCCCATTGCACCAGGGGATACGTAGGAGCAGAATTTCATTTCTGTCAAGCCCAAATTAAATTTTCACAAATTTTGTGGTTTCGCTTTATGTAAATAGTTACAATGTTTTTTTTTTGTAAAAGGGGTAAAATAAATATTTCCAAGGATTATTAAGAATTTGCACAATTAACCCAAGGTACCGTCTTAGGACGGGTGCGTTAGGGTGCAGTGGGATTAAGTTTCCACCCTTCCCTGAGCATAACCGACTCCCGAATCCAATCTGGTTCCAAAGACCATTTCCAAATAAAAGGTTTTCCAATTTTTCCTAAGTTTAAAATAAAATTGGTGGCGACTCCATTTTTCATATTCATTTTCTAAAATCCAATTCGAGTTGCTATTTTTCGCCGCGGTCTCCGGTCGCGACAGGCATTATTAATACAACTAGGAGGAAAATCAAAAACTCTAATTCTATTGTCCATAGTTAGCCCATACTTGGCCAAAGCATCCGCTACTTGATTAGCTTCTCTGAGAATATGATTCCAAGAAATAGCTCCCGAATCATTACTCACACCATGAATGGCTGTGACTAAAGAATAGCAAATATGAGTTCTACTACACCCTTTAGTAACAAGCCCCAGAGCCACAGAAGAATCTGAAAAAACTCGAATACATCTAAAGCCTGTATTTCAAACAAGAGTAAGACCATGAAAAATAGCCATAACTCAGCCTCAACCACCAACATGCGCCAAGCTTCATAGAAAAACCAAATAAAAAGTTACCTACATCATCTCTTACCACACCTCCACATGAAGCATTTGTTCCATTATCAATCACCGATTTATCCATATTCAGCCCAATCACACCTGGCAAAGGAGGCAGCCACCGAATGTTATTGTCCCTGTAAGATTCACTTTCTCCATTCTGCATGCGATCATGGTATTGGAAGACCATCGAAATTGCCGCCACTAAATGCTTAGCTTGTTGAAGTAATTTGGGTATAAACCAGGCAGCATTATTAAAAAGCCTATCATTTCTGCACCACCAAATCTTGTCTAATAACACACCGAAAATTAAGTTCCACTGAAAGCCATGAAGAAGCTCAGTCTTCACAAGGTTCTTATAGATCTAATCCTCCCAACTTTGTAGTATAAAGAATTCGGTGGAGGTAGCTGGATTCAGCGCCAGCCAAGAATTCCTCACCAAATCACAATCTCTAAAAACATGGAAATGATCCTCAACCATATTGCCACAAAAACCACAACAATCAGTAGAAGACATATTTCTACTATGTCTTCTCTCATTAGTTAATAATGCTTCATGGGAGAGCTTCCAAAGAAAACATTTAATCATCTCTGCCCCCTTCCAATTCCACACCACCAAGAACAACTTCTTATTGGGGTGCACCTCAAATTTCTGGATGGATTCATAAGCAGAAGAAACTGTAAAAGAACCATCAAGTGCGGGCTTCCAAGCAATACAATCAACAACATTATTACTACAAGTAGCAACCATAGCATGAATTCTATTGATAATATGATGAGGCAAAAATTGAGAAATTATTGATAAATTCCACTCCCCATGATTATTAACATAATCACAAACCGACTTTGACATCTCAAAATCAGGAAGGGTACTCGTAATATAATTAAAGAGATGCTCATAATTAGGTAACCAACTATGCACCCAAAATTTAGTCAGCTGACCATCATCAAGGCGCCAAATTGTGTTGTCAAGGAAATTCCCCCAAGAAGAACACATACCTCTCCAAAAGTTACTCCCACTTCTGCAAGAATCCATCTTAGGAATATAATCAGTACCATATTTATATTTATTTCTAATCACCTCAAACCATAAGGAATCTTGAAAAGTGCAGAAATGCCAATTTGCCCACATCATAAAAGACAGATTGACATCCCTACTCTTCCTCAAACCCAAACCACCATATTTTTTTGGGTAACAAACTCTATCCTAAGAGATTATATGGGGTTTCCTTCCTTGATCAGAATCACCCCAAATAAAACCCCTGCACAACTTATCAACTTCATCACAAATAGATTTAGGAAGGGCAACTGTTTGCATAACATAAGAAGGAAGAGCTTGAACAACTGACTTAGCAAGAGTAACTCTCCCAGCAAAGGATAGATGCTTAGTTTTCCAAGAACTAAGCCTATTATTAGCTTTATTCATCACAAATTTGATCTTTAAAAATTTTAATGGTTGATATATTAGTATTTGAGAAATAAAAATCCCTAATTTGATTTATAAGAATCTCATATACCAATCAAATTAGTTCTTTTTAGGAACTAATTTGATTGACATTTGAAATTCTTAGCGACAATGTTAAGGATTTTTATTTCTCAGGGTTTAATGTGTCATTCACTAAATTTTTTAAGAACCAAATTGGGAGTTTACTCATTGATTTATTTTTTGTGCAAAACATTTATTTAAATTAGAACATTTAATCTTATACAAAAAAAAAACAAAGATCATTTAAAATTCTAAGCAATTCAAGCTTAAGTTTTATAGGTTTGACATTAAAAGCTCGCGAATAGCTCGTGTATATATATTTATTCATTCTATTCAAATAGTAAAAATTCAACCACAAAAAAATTTATAATTTTAGATAAAAAAAGTATCAAATAATAACAATTTAATTGTTGCTATTACTTACTAAAAGCTTCTATAGGTTATGATTTTTTTTTTATGTAATATGGATTATAAGAAAAAAAAAGTTTTTATTTCTATTCTTCCTTCATTTTCTAGCATAAATATATTTATTACATATTAAATTAAAAAACTTGAAAAATATTTCAATGAGAAATTTGATAAAAAGAAAGAAAATAATCAAGTTATAAATACATTTTGGTGATTTTTTGTCAAAGGTTATGACTACTTTTTTTGTTCAAGATTTAATATCTGTGAGGGAATCAATTCTTCTTAAGACCCTTAAGATTTTAGTGATTGATAAAATTCTAACGTCAAAATGTTAAATAATTGTTGATCGGTTAATCGTAAGTAAAAGAGTGTATCAAAGCATAGAGTGACGTAATATATGAACGTAAATAAATGAAAAGTAAGAATGCGTCCAAATAAACTTATTGGAAGTAACTTGACGAAATAGAAATATTGAAAGTAAATTTACTTAAAGTAAACTTGACAAAAATGTAAATGATAAGACAAGGTAAAAGTCAAAAGTAAACTTGTTGGAAAGTAAACTAATAGAATGTAAATAATTATCGAAAGTAAACTTGTAGAAAGTAAACTGATAGTATATAAATGGAAGAAGGAAAAAGTCAAAAAGTAGACATAAAAAATGTCAATGTTGACTCGGAATGCTGATAAAAACATCTTTAGAGTGTTGTGTGTGTTTAAGTGAAGATTAAAGCATGAAAATAATGCAGAAAATATATAAACATGTAAGAACACAAAGAACAACATAATTGCATAAAGTAAACGCAAAAAAGCATAAATTTGCATTAAGTTGAAAAAAAGATTAAAAGAAACTTACAAAAAGGTAAAATACATGAGAATTAACCTTAAAAACAAGTAAATTGCAAAATTGAGAAAGAAATTGAAAGGTGAACAACAAAGAATATGAAAGAACTAGTAAGAACTTGGAAGAGCTGGAATTACATTAGTTGAAATGTAACTGATACATGAAATTAAGATAACAGAAAGATAAATGTCAAAACATAGAGAGACATGTGAATTAATATTTATAGTCATACTTGACTATTAACCCCTTAATCCGTGAATGTCACAGTGGGGACTTAGGAACTATAGGAACTATATGGTGTTTTGCAAATAGATGGACCACCTTGTAGTTCTTTGCTTTAACCCCTATTTATAGACAATCAGCCTCAACCTTTTAGCATCTAAGTTTGAATTTTATAACCCCTAAGATGTTGCCATTGGGCAGTCATGTAAAATCCATATGTGCTTTATTTATCTTCAAAGTAGTAACTACTCCAAGTAGTGAGTGCTTCTTTCCTTTATTTGAAACTTCCCAGATTTTCCATTAACCACATTCTTGATGCACAAGCTTCAGTCTTGTAACTACCCAAATTCAAGGATGGAGCCTGCCATGAACTAGCCTCTAACTTGCCAACAACTTTCCGTCAAATGTAAGTTTCGACGTTGACAAACCTTCACTTCCATGCCTTTAACAGCAACTTGAAACTTTACTTCAAAAGCTTCATCATTTGGTTAAGTATACGTTCTTTGTCAAATCTATTTGTTAGCCTGCTTAAGTGTAATTCTTCTACACTTGACTTTTGTAGATTCTTTCTTACAATCAACATAATTTTTTTTGTTTCTTAGGATCTTGGCTTAACCATTTGTCGGAATATTATTGATGTTGGTTGACTGCTCGTCGATCACTGTTTTTGATAAATTCTTGAAATTTAGTTTTTTTTGCAAATTATTATTGCTTTCTTAGTGTTTATGTTGAAATGGCTACTTTTGACTTCAACAAAATGAATTAAACATGTCAAGTTTAAGCTTTTTTATTTTTAAATAAGTTAAACTCAAAATTTAAATTTGATTTATTTAAAATAAATAAACAAAGTTTAAGTATTTTCTTTATTCATGTTAAGCTCTTTTAAGTGGTGGGCTTAGCTCCACATTTTTACACCTCTGGTCACGGTTGTCCGTCAATAATGCTGAAGTTTCATATTTGTGTGACTTGACTAGTAATTGTAATTTTTTTTTTCAATAATATTCTTACATCAAATTATGTATACACCTCTTTTAATATTTTATCTAATATTATTTATTATATATATTTTATTTTATCACTTTTCTTATTCAATTATATTTTTTAAAAGATATGAAGAGTCTTACCCTTTTAAAAAGAGATGTAAGAAAAACATTTTTTTTTTTGGTGCTTTAGTAATTGTAATTACTAGTTGCTTCTTGCTTTGCTTTATATAGCGGCCAAACACGTCGCGGTCTTAATCGCCACGCCACCCTCAATATTATTTCCTTCTTCTCTTGATATTGTTATCTGCTCCTAAAATTCTGAGTAGACTACGCTCAGTTGACTACACTCGACTCAATATTTGTTTGGAACAAACACAATCAGGGCGTGAGGTACCAAATCGTTCTTCTCCTTAGATTTAGATTAGATTAGATTAGATGATTTACTGTTACTCTGCCACTTATTTCTTCTCGTTCTCTGAGTGAAAATGGCCCTTAACCTGCTTCATGGTTGTGATGGATCCGGATCTCAACTAAACCTCACATCCTGATTACTTCTAATAATATATATAAAATTGATGTAGGCATCGAACAGAAATTAAGGGCAAACATTAACTGACACTTTATAACTTCAGTTAGTCTGCTCTTTGTTTACCTTATTCATCCTATTTACTCAAGATTTGAAACTTATTTGATCTTATTCGTTCTCAACAAGTCATGTTCTGCTATGAGTAGCTGCTTATTGTTCATCTAGTTCAAATATACTTTTCGTGTATATATATGGAAATTTTTTGTCTATTTTTGAAACACAGGAATTATCAATAGTAACTAGTAAGTAAAAACTAGATGGGAGAGGAGAGTAATTATTTTTTGCCATTAGATAGCGGATCACCTAGAAACTCTACAAATTTCAACCCGTAATTAACTTACACGCCTAGGCCCACACCTGGGAAGGGAAAGACCATATATTGAGCTTTGCTCATGTGACGCAAATGGGTGAAGGCGGAATTTGATCTCTGAACCTTGCAATCAACTGTAGAGGTCTTTACCTGCTGAGCTAGTCAGCTAGCTAGCACCTGCGGGAGAGGAGAGTAATTTATTCATTAAATTATGAATATATGAAATAAAAAAAGCATCATGTTTTGTTTTTGGGTGAAAAAATAAGTACCATGTTTTGTTTTTAGTTCTTGAGCAATTCCATCATAACTCATGTTTTACTCTGTTGTTGTACCATTTGTTCTAGGCATTTGATCATCATGACTGGCTTTGGAAGAATTGGTTCCGCTCTTGGAGATGTGGCGACAGAGGTGGCAAGGCAGGTTGGAGTAGAAGCAGTAACAAGCACATTTGTATCGTTAACAAATTTGGGAGAGACCTATGAAAGGTTGAAGCAAGAACTGCAGGTGCTACTTGCATTAAAAGACGACAAAGAGAGGGAAGTTCAGAGAAACAGACAGAAAGATACCTCAAGTGCTTATGGATTATGGACTAAAATGGTGTCAGACATTGCTGAAAAAGTTGGTTTTTTTATTACCAGATATGAAAGAGAAATGAAAACCATAAATTGGATTTTGAAGCGTTCGAGTCTGTCTACAGAGATTGAAAAAAGGCTAGCTGAAGTTCAGCAACTTGTTGAAAAGGGACTTTCTATGGATTTTCTAGTTGATAGACCACCAGAGCGCGTCTTAAAAATATTTGATGCTCCTCAAATCATGGGCTATGAGACCCTTCAGAGTGCGCTGGAAGAAACTATGGGTTTGCTAAAAAGTAGCAAAATAAAAACCATTGGAGTTTATGGAATGAAAGGGGTGGGGAAAACAGCAGTAATGCAGAACCTAAATAACCATGAAGATGTTGCTAAACTCTTTGATATTGTCATTTTTGTCAGACTCTCAGCTGATGATCATACAGATCATGAGCTTCAATGTAAAATCGCAAAGAGATTGAAGGTGGATACTGAAGTCATCAATGACCCTGAAGTAGTTGCGAGAAGAATACATGAGGAGCTGCAGAATAAGAAGTATTTGCTGATTTTGGATGAGGCAGCGGACGAGATCAATTTGAATCAGCTGGGAATCCCAGTTAATGACTATCACAGTAAGGTGGTAATGACTGCTCAACATCCTCAGGTTTGTACCTTGAATGGGGCAGACAGGCTGATCAAGGTAGACCTGTTATCTCGAGATGAGGCGTGGAAGATGTTCCGAAACATAGTAGGTCCTGTGATTGATCACCCAGATATTCCAGAGATAGCTCAGCGCGTATGTGACAAGTGTTCTTGTCTTCCCCTTCTGATACATAAGATAGCACGTTCTTTTAGATTGAAAAAGAGTGCTTCTAGTTGGAGGGTGGGACTGGAAGATCTTGAAGAGCGCTGGCCAGATTATGAGAATGAGGGTGTAAATGAGTTGTTCTCATTCTTAACCTTCTGTTATGATGAATTGAAAGATGAAAAGAAACAGAAATGCTTTCTGTATGCTTCATTGTACCCTGCAAATACCAAGGTTTATACTGATTATTTGGTGGAGTGTTGGGCAGCTCAAGACTTCCTCAGTGATGTTAAGGACACAAGGAAATACCAAAAGGCACGCGATCGTGGTCACACAATATTGGAACATCTTACTGATGTCTCTCTACTGGATAAAGGAAAACAGATGATATATGTCACGGTGAATGATTGTATGAAACAACTTGCTTTGCATATCTCATTGAAGTCCCCTGAATGTAGTTCTTATGTACAAACCAGAGAAAAACTTGAGGAAGCCCAAGAATTGATATCTTGGCAGAATGCTAGATGGGTATCTATGATAGACATCAATTTGCAAGATTTGCCAACAAACCAAGATTGCACCATGCTTTTGACACTACTGCTGCAGAAGAATCCAAACTTGTCTGCAATCCCACAATTGTTTTTTAAGAAACATATGAGAAGTCTTCTTGTGTTAGATTTGTATGGCACTGGAATTAGACAGCTACCATCATCTATATCAAAGTTGACAGGCCTTAAAGGGCTCTATCTTAATGATTGTAAGCATCTAAGACAGTTGCCTCGTGCTATACAATCACTTGAACTTCTTGAGTTCCTCGACATTCGGGGCACCAAGTTGAATTTCATATCATCTTATATTGGATACTTGGCCAATTTAAGATGCCTGCGAATCTCGTACATTAAAAGTGGTGATCAAAATGAAGATCAAATTGTTGATATTGATACTGGTGCAATTTCAAAACTTACCAAATTAGAAGAATTGATTATTGAGGTGGTTTCCTACCAGGATTGGTGCATTGATGCTGAAAATGTGATGCAGAGATTGGCTTCTTTGGAAAATCTAACCAACCTCCGATGCAACTTTCCCTCTTGGAACATTCTTGAAAGATTTCTAACATGGAGAGCTGGAAGGCAATTTACTTCATTCCAATTCTTTGTTGGATGTCAAAACTCAAAACAACCCCAAATTCTGGAGTCTTTTGAGTACAGGATTTCCAAATACGTAAGGTATGACAATACTGAGCTTGAGAATACTTTTTCAATGAGTGAGATACTTCCTCAAACCCATGTATTTGAATTGGTCAACTTCAAAGACTTCACAGAACTATCAGACCTTGGGACAGAAAAGTTGAAGCATATCCGTGGTCTTTCAATTGAGGAATGCAATGAAATTCATACCCTTTTAGCTGGCAATGAGAATGGCACGAGAGATGTAAGCATCCTGCCAAATCTAGATCAATTGCACTTGAGAAATTTGCTCAAACTGAATTGTGTTTTTCGAGGTCCCTTGCATCATGGATCCCTTTCCAAATTAAAGGTTTTAACATTGAACAACTGCCCTTCTTTAAAAAGCATTTTTAGCAATGGGGCTATTCATTATTTCTCAGAACTTCAGATTCTCGAAGTTCATAACTGTTCAGAATTTGAAGAACTTGTTGTAGCAACTGAAATTGGTGGGGATGTTCTTCCAAAATTGGAGGTGCTACTACTAGCTAACTTGCCAAGATTCATATTTGTACACGCAAATGAGACATTGACATGGTCCTCTCTAGAGCAAGTAAATATATATAAGTGTCCTGCGTTGAAATCTTTACCTTTTTGCAAGGACAAGGCAACCAACCTAAGATCCATCAGGGGCGAAGAAGAATGGTGGAATGCATTGCAGTGGGCAAACAAAGAGCATTTTCAAGACATATTTTTATCCTCGGGTGAGTATATCTTTTAGACATATTTCTTTCTGCTCATATCGATGTTTAAAATAAAAGATTCCTGTGTGGGGGTTTGAATGTGTATGTAAATATTATTAGATAAAATCTGCAAAGTTTCTTGTATGCACACTTATTTATAATAATAAATAAATAAATAAAATATGACTTATATTTCAAGTTACAAGTCATCAATATTAATTGTTGATTTAAATTTTATGCCAAATCAATGGTTTAGTCGGTTGGTGCATTGCATGCACCCACCCAAACGTTTCGTACATTCCTGCAGAAGAGCTTTCATGGTAACAGATGAATCAATGCATCGATATCCCCATTATAATCCCATGCTGATGATCCACATGTCAATCTTATCAAGACTTAAACAACATTCTTTGTTAAGATAACCTTTCTTCAGATGGGAGGATTCTATGCTGCACCATTACAGCTTTTGGTGCAGCATTGAACCAAGTTTTTAACTGCCTATAACCTGTTTCTACCTTATGTCAGCAGTTTGGTGGATTTCTTGGCATTATTAGAAACGCGTGAATTGACATTGATAGCCTTATATACTGTAGATTAATTTAAAAATTATAACAAAGAAACTAGCCGGCTTGAACGAAGCGTAGAGCGCCTATCCTCCTCCACCCCCTTGGTGTTGCACCCTTCATGGTGGCAGTGACACCAGCTTTCACCTTCCACGATAGCCCTTGCCGTCTCAATCACCGGTGTCATCACAAAATCACGGTCTTCTCGTCGAATTTGAACTTCAATAGCTGCTCCCCCGACAACAGCTCTAGCATCACTACCCTGCTCTTACAAAAGTTAAGTCCCACTCCGGAGAATAGGCTAGAAAAAATTGCTCCAACCCGACCATGCCCAGCCCCATTGATGGACCTACAAGGGTAGGGAATCCAACATTTTTGCTTAGATCTTAGGCCCCAATTGAAAGAGGAACAAAATTCTGTCGTCTTTTACAATCTATACGAAATGGGTCAATGGGTGTGTCTAAAAGCATCCAAAATTACATTGCTTCAACTACACTTGCATAGACTCCACCTTTGAGTGGACTAAATGTGTCAGATATGTAAAGGCTCCACCTTTACATAGCATCAATTTACAGGGTTTCATTACATAGTTGTATACCCTTGTTTCAGTGATATTCAAAACGGCGATTACAGAGTTGGCAACAAGCTTGTAGGTTTTTTTTTAATTTTTTTATTTAAGGTTTATTTATGTTTTCTGCAGGTGTGCAGCGTCTGACTTGTCATTTTACATAGGGACTGATTTGTCATTATATGCCCTTTACTTACCTCTTTTACCTGTTTGCATCATGTGTTATAATGGTCATAAGATTCATTGATTGATATTTAGTTTAAAAAATTGGCATTTACTGGGAGAGTTTAGTTTGATTTTAGAAGTTTTTGTATGGCCCACGAATTGATGTATGTGAAATGTGACGCAAATAAATGGCAGCTGAAATTACAGTATGCATTGTTGATTTGCTGCTCCTCTGTAGATGAGTTATGAGTTGGTTATTATTTGTGAATGGGAATGGTAGAAGAATAGATGTTGTTTGAGGAGCCCATTCTTATCTGAACTGATGAGCTTCTTTTTAATATAAATATATTTGATTTAGGTACTGTGAAATTTAAGCAGTATTACGTTGTAATTGCAAACTACCGAGGTTATTAATTATGTGAAGCAGCCTTTGATATGAAATTCAGTTTGACACAATTGGGATAGAGGTAGTGGTTATAATGTGGTTACTGATTTTGTTGTTGTGCCTTCATTTCATTACTGTTAGGGTAGTAACAAATGTGGCAGTTGAGAGTAGAATTACAAGGGCTGAGGAGGGAAGAGTTGTTAAAAGACATCGTCACACAAAGTGCTGCAAACACCCAAAAATCATTTATTGAATAGTAGAATTACATTCATAGGCAAGGGATTCGTATGAGGTATTGTGTAAAGAGTAAGTGTCCTCTGGGATGAACAATGCCCCAAAAGGAAGGCATGGGTAAGAGAGGGAAAGTGTATTTTGCGTAGTTTTCTATTTAAGGCACTATGGTTATTGCTGCTACGGTGACCATGTCTATCCTATTTTTCAAATTTTTGATTGACCAAGTTCCATTGCTGTGAAGGCATACATCTAGTAATACGCCATTGCTTCCCATCTGGCAGATGGGTGGACCTAAATTAACCTTGTGCCTTCTGACAGATCAGGTATTGATATTCTGTTTGTAGCTGAGAAAATTAGCGTAAGTAGTGGGTTTTTCAGCATGTGAACCTGCATCTTTTCTGTTTATCTTTGGTGGACCAAATTGAGCAATGAGTCTATTAATTATCTGTTTCTATGTATTGTGGTTATGGTTTTCCTTCCTTTTGGTAACATATATGCATGTATTAGTTAAAGATGTTAAATAACAGATACCGACATACGTTTGGATCATGTCACAACAGATGAGGATAATGGAGGGGCTTGAGATGTTGTAAAGGGAGATGGCAATTGTTAGATTGGTATGTGATATTCTCCAGACTCAGTATTTGAACCTACGTACCAACACCACATATATATATACTCCCTTGATAGCATTAAGTGTATTTTATTTTCTCCACCTTTGGGTGTTGTTAAGCATTGGTCTTATCCATCATACTGCACATGGTGTATTCTGCAGGTTGTTCGCTGAAGAAGAGCAACAAGGCCTTGCATTCTTGCTTGTTGTTGGCAATGGTGATTATTGGATTGGAATCCGAATTGAGTAGGTTAAACCAAAATCCCCAAACATACTCTTGGAATGGGAAGCATTGAAAAGCCCGTGTATTGCACGGGATGAAATGAACTGGTATTGGCATGGGTAGTCTTTGATTTGATACCTATTGTAATAGGTTGGTAAATCTAATGCTGTAGAGCATTGCTGGATCAGTTTTTTTTATAAAAAAACTGAAAACAGCTCTCAATACATTGTCACCGTTATCTTCTTGTCGAATTTGATTATGAGTGTGTTGTCGTCTAGATTAATTGATGACTGTGAAGTTCTATCTTCTAAGCATGTGATAACTTGAAGGCTATATGTTTTAAGCTTTCTATGCTAATTTCATATTGGTGCAAACTATGCGCTTACATTGTGGCTGTTCATCAGATTGTCAATCCTTGGACATTTAGACAGTCGGATATTTTAAATTATAAGGCAGAGTATTTGTTATGCCAAATGGGCCTAATTGCAAATAATATGGTGACATAAGGACCAGTATAAGTGACATGGTGGCATACTGGCATGAGACCCAAATTAAAAAGTGAGATGTTGGCAGAATGCAAAGATTAAGGCAAATGGGCGTAGTGGCCCTAGCGTAAATTATATGTGCAATTTGTGACTACTTTAACTTACATGGTTCCAATTTTTAATGGCAAACACGTATAATAATTCAGTTGATCAAATTGTTACATTCCCCAAAAAAGCAAAGGCAATAAGTAGTGATGGTTGGCACTAATTGCAGACATTTTAAAAGTTATTGTGGATTGACATGAATTTTAAATTGAGTGGTGGGAAGGCATGAAATATAGTTGAATGAAATGAAGATTCTGAGTAGAGGTTATCAAATGAATGGGGCATATAATGTGATTACGTTGTTGGGATGTGAGTTAATGAGATGAGCCTGATATGTGCCTGTTGGGCTCAGATTTGAATAATAAGACGGAGATGAGAAAATATGCACCATTTACAAACAAGTCCAAATTAGGAATAATAATAAGGAAGATTTATAAAGCAGTAATTGATTTAAGAAGGGAAGTATAAATCAAAATATACGAAGGCCTCTAATATGACAGTACACAAGAGAGTTCCAACAACACACGCTAACTTAATAAGTAGGAGATAGATAAACTAGAAAGTATGGTTGTGTTAAGTGTATCTTATAATATAAAATATGATAATATAAAATAATAGGATAATATTTAATAGTATAAAAAATTTGATAAACTATTATATTATTAGGTGTTTGGTGATTATTGTATATTTGAGTTGATAATATAGATAATTATTTATGATGACAAGATTATCCCTTTCTTTCTAGGTTTCTCATTCCTCCATTGTTCAGTATTCCTGCCCTCACTCCCTTCATCAATAAATTGACTCCTCCATACACAGCAAAGCTTCCATGGATTCACAAAAAAAAAAAAAATCTAGTAACTCACTAATCTAATCAAATCCCACCATTTACCTCTTCCCAATCCCAAATCACACACCATCACCACTATTTTCTCAAACCAACATCCCCATCAAAACTCTAAACACAGAGCAAGCCACAAACTAGTACGCCACAGGCCAAGTTTTAGAGCAAGCCCTTGCACCTGTAGTAGCTGCCATCGTCCGCAGCCACAAACCTCCACATCTCAACCTCTGTGGTCAAAGTCGATCCTCAACACTGCCCTAAATCGGTTGGCATCACCCCTGTAAATCACTATCCAGTCACAGCAATGGCGTTACCACCAAACCTCTGCTCATGCCCCCACCATAGTGAACCTATAGGAGCTGCTACTGACCTCAACCATAGTAGATCTGTTGTCGCTATACCCACCAAGCCACGATGATAGACCTACACTCATGGAGACAGACCCACATGACCACACCCTTGCCTCTCCATGGTGGCAAGTTCACAACCGCAGGCAATAGTAGTTGGAAAGTGATGGTAGCAATGGATATTGCAATCATGTGTCACCACCAAATATTTGTTAAGACCTAATAGTATATTCCAATAGTATATTCGTATACTATCATGTTGTTGCTATTAGGTGCTCCAAACTTAGCCTAAAGTAATTACAATACAAATCCTAGTGATAGACTCTACACAGCTAGTGATCAGACTTCGTCACGAGGACGATATTGTTGAATCCATCAACAACATCAAATTAAATGGTGTCACCACCTTTGAGGTTCATATGTCGACAAAAATCTTCCCATCCGGTGGTTATCTTGTTGTTGTTGTTGTTGTTGTTGATGCATAAATCGCCTTTGTAGTCTTTGTATTGCTCTCCATCGTTGACCCTCAAAGTGATTGAGCTCATATATGGTTGATGCAGAGATGTGTAAAAGATGCTGGCAAATTTTATAAACGAAAGGGAAGAAATAATTTAGATTCAGTTGTTAATGTTTAAAGCATACAGCACAATTTAGGATGAAATGAACTTTTCGCAAGTAGAAAAATACCTGATTGTTATTGCTAGCTGTATAGTTAGTCAATGTAATCTTCTGGGTCCATTTGCTAACGTTGCGTTGTAGCTTTTCATGAGGTAGGTCTTGTTCAGGTTCACTGGAAGCATAATCGCTGGAGACCGCAGTTTCCCCCCGAGGAATCCGCAATAACCACAACCTCTTTGTCCTGGTATTGAAGAAAACCATAGTGTAAGCAGTCGAACACAATGTTGAATAAATTCAACTTAATTGATAAAGCACGGTGCAAATTGTTAAATGAAACCATGAATATAGAATAAATACCTCATGTAACAAGTCTGGATCGTCACCATGGGCAAACTCCCCTCGTATGCTAAGTCTGCACATGCACTCTGATATTTAATTTAAATTAAACAAAATCCAAAAATTAGGCTGTCCACTTGTAATACTAACTGTAATTTAAAAATGCAGACAAACCATTGAAATTTATATTTAATTTATTTTAGGGATGTGACTACAGAATTCTCTTATAGTTTTCAAAGACAATAAATTTCCAATAGTTTAGGTTTTCTAACCACCGGTGGGGCTTATTTTAAAATCTCTCCAACAAAATGAAAATTATTATATACTTTTTTAAACATATTAATACATTATTAAATTTTCATATATTTATTAATTGTTAGTTATATTTATTAAATTTTCATATATTTCTTAATTGTCCATGATGGCATGAGACATTATTGGACTCTGATATTCTAAATATTATAGAGTAGAATCAAAATTATATTTTTTATCATAGAATTTAGGAGTTTAAGGTAAAAGAAGTATTGAAAATGATGGACAATCGAAAATAGTTAGATCAGATAATATACCTATTAAGGTATGGAAGTGTCTGTACAAAAAAAAAGGTATGAAAGTGCCAAGGAGAAAAAGGAATAAGCTGACTCACAAAGTTGTTTAACGAGATAATGATGTATAAGAAAATACTATATAAATAGAAGAGAAGTACTTTAATCCTTATTTATAAGAACAAGGAATATATAAAAAATTGTGCTAATTATAGAGGGATTAAGCTCTTTAAGCCATACTATGAAGCTACGGGAAAAAATAATTAAACGAATATTAAGACAAGAGACTCATATTTCAGAGAACCAATTTGATTTTATGCATGAGAGGTCAATTATGGAAACAATATACATTCTACGAAAATTGATGGAAAGATATCGAAGGAAGCAAAAAGACCTACATATGATTTTTATTGATTTAGAAAAGGCCTATGATAAGGTGCCAAGGGAAGTCTTATGGAAGACTCTGGAGAAAAAAGGAGTTCGCATCGCCTATATTTGACCAATCAAAGATATATATGATAAGGTTAAAACTAGTGTGAGAATATATGGTGGGGTCACATAAGAATTTTCTAAATTATAGGACTACACCAAAGGTCAATTTAAGTTTATATCTTTTTACCTTAGTCTTGGATGTACTTACTGAGCATTATCCAAGAGCCGATGCCACAATGCATGCTTTTTACAGATGATATAGCCCTAGTTAGAGAGTCGAGAGAAGGAGTAAATGAGAAGTTAGAGTTATGGAGACAAGCTTCAGAAGCACATGGATTTTGTTTAAGTATAAGTAAGATGGAGTATATGGAATATAAGTTCAACAAGAAGCGCGTTAATACTAGCTTAAAGGTGAAAATTAGAGATTATATCATACCACAAGTCACACGGTTTAGGTATCTTGGATCAATCATACAAAATGACAGAGAAATAAAGGAAAATATAAACCATAGGATTCAAGCTAGATAGATGAAATAGAGGAGTGCTTCAGGTATTATTTGTGATAAAAAAGTACATTTTAAGATTAAAGAAAAAATTTACTGCACAACTATAAGACTTGTGATGCTATATGGTACTGAATGTTAGGCAGTTAAAAGCCAACAAGAGCATAAGTTCAGTGTTGCAAAGATGAGGATGTTGCATTGGATGAGTGGACACACAAAACAAGACAAAATAAGATTATGAATGAATGCATTAGAGAGAAAGTAGGGGTAGAACCTATTGTGGAAAAGATGATAAAATCTCACCTTAGATGATTTGGCTATGTGAGGAGAAGACCATTAGAAGCCCCAATAAAAAGAATAGATTATGTGGAGGATAGCCAAATAGTTAGAGATAGAGGGAGAAAAAGAAAAACTATAGGTGAAACCATTAAAAAGGAATTAGATTTAAATGACATTTCTAAAGATATAGTTTATGATATAACACAATGACGTCGTTTAATTCATGTAACCGACCCCACCTAGTAGGAAAAGACTTTGTTGTTGTTGTTGTATAAATTATTAGCTATATTTGATGACTGTTCAATATATTTTGAAAACTACCCATCACTTAATATTTTTTGGCATTTGACTAATTGCTCATGTAATTTCAAGTCATGGGCGTTGTTTAGGTAAAACACTTCCTAAAGTGACGACCTTATGATTCGAACCCCTGACATTATAGGTGAGCTTTTCCTGGAATCACAATCCATTTTCACTGTGACCAACCACTGTTGGTACCCATTAATCAATATTTAACAATTCGACAAAGTACTATCACCCTAGACAAAAAACACTGTTATGCCGGTGTCACCATACTCTTGCACTGTTCACTTGCACTGGGAAACGCATTGGCAATCTATAATACTAATTGATATAGAAATAAGTTTATGCATACATGGATGAATTGAAACTTAGGGGATTCTATGTATTCAAGATGTTCAAATGTTATTAATTGGGGAGATATCATATGAAGAGAGCTTCTCTAGTGACTACGAGCACAATTTAGAGAGAAGATGAAGGAGAATATATTGATATCATTTATGTATGCTTGTATACTGAACACTCTCAACCTATATAATGGGTGTTACTAGCCACCACCTCATCAACACCTGGAATCCTCATCTTCTTTAGTTTTACTGACTCTTAAACAAAAGTAATAGAAAATAAATGGCATAATAGTAGCAACTACACATTTTTTCCTATAATAGGGAAATGCTAATTCTATACACCTTGTAGCATGGAAGATGCACAACAGAGTGGCCAACATAACACACAAAGACCCAAATTTCTTGAAAACCAGCATTAAACCACTTTTGCATAATAGTAAGCATTAAACAAGCTTTCTTTATATGAGGGCAAGATTCAAAGAAAAAGCAAAAATATGTACCCAAACTTGGACTTAGACTAATGGTGTCGCTACCGAAGATGGGTGCGGCTAAGAACTGGAAAATGAAAAATCGCGGGTGTAGATGTGGCTAGGTGAAACTGGACTTGGAAGCCCTAACCGCATAAATGAAACACAATGTATTAAGGAGGTTAGGTTCATGGGTATCCCATTCTTCATCGGGTTTACATTAACCTAATGGTGAGTTGGGATGGGGTTACAGATGGATGGAATAAATAAGGTTGGTGGGTTTGAGTCTGCAAATAACATTGGGCACATGAATGGAATAAGTCAAATCAACTAATTTAGGTTAAGAGATAGAGCTTGAGTCATTCCCATTATAAGCTTGTAGTATGGTGTTATATGAAAGGCCTTGCAGGATACACATGCATTTTTATTTTAGTTTAAATATGTTTTTGGTCTTTGAAAATATACTACTTCTTGGTTTATGTCCTTATTATTATTATTTTTGTCTAAGTCCAAGTTTCTTAAAAATAAGTGGTTTTAATCCTCGCCGTTAGTGGGTATTTGTTAAGTGATGAGTTGTCAAATGGAACTCTAGCTCACCAATGTCATGTGTCACACTTATCTTACATGGCATCACGTTAGTCCATATAGATTGTCAAATTAGCATGTAAGACCCGCATACACCTTTAAGTGGTGACATGTGTGGGTCATGTGACCCGAAACCACATGCTCTCCATCATCCTCCTCTCAGTTACCCCCTTTGAATATAACCTGAACAATGAAACTTTATCACTTAAGGCTAAATGCTTGTTCCCATCATCATTGATATAAACTCCCTTATCCACAATGCAACCCAACCTTTTCTTTATTTATTTATTCATTTCCAATTTTTTGAAAAAGCCACTAAACCTTTATAAAAGCATTTCAAAGCCATTGGTATTGAAGAACCTTACTAAGCTATATTTGGTTAGCTACTAATCAGGTGTAATAGCTGTCATGTAATCACCCTAATATTAGCACTGATAGGAGAGGTAGTTTCGGTATTTGGTTAGCTATTAATTAGGTGTAATAGTTGTCATGTATTCACCCTAATATTAGCACTGATAAGAGAGGTAGTTTCAGTATTTGGTTAACTATTAATCGGGTGTAATAGTTGTCATGTAATTGTTTAGACCCAGTCTTTAGCTTACCATTGAAGGATAATGACTTGTCCTCGGCAACGGCGCCAAAAACTTATTTGTCCCAAAATAGGCCGCAAGTGCACGGGTCATTCAAGTAATAAAGTGAAAAGTAAATATCGTTCCCTCAAGGATAAGTTTACTTCCAATGCTAAATATTAACCAATATCTTACCTAATTCTATTCAAGAACATAAAAATAGGAAAAAATAATTAAACTAAAGACTAAAAAATGACAAATGAAAATAATATAATGGATAGAGTTTAGAAAAATCCTTCTTCACCTCTTACTTCAACCAACAATATGCAATCCTTTTCATAAATATGAATGCAATGATTAGGTTAGTTTAAGAATCTTCATTAGCTAAAAGCCTATGTTTAGGTCAATCAACCATAGTTTCATTTACCCAATACTATATTTCCATGAGAACTAGTGCAAACTCCATTCATGAATTATCTATTCTCAATCACACGCTATGCATGACTAAGAGGTATATTTCTATCCCATTAGCAAATCAACTCATCCCGCCATTGGAATAGAATCAAATATGCATCAACCATACATATGATCTCAAATCCAAATTCCTATGTCTAGGTTCATTAGATTCCATCAAATCACTTAAACGATGATCAGACACTCAAGAACATTAAGCACAATATGATTGAATAAAACCATACATCCATACAAACTTAAAGGAGAACAAAATCATTAATATCCATAAAAAGAATTCAAAGTATTCCCTAAAACAGTTGCTACATCATTAAACACGAAAATACAAATCAAAATACATGCTCAAAGAATGAGAAAGAGAAGAAAACAAAGGGAGAAAGGAGGAAAGACTTATAGATGTTGCAATTGATGCTTGAATCTCCCTCCATGAGGAAGATAACCTCCAACTTTGGCTCCCTTGGCCTCTTTCAGCCTCCAATCATGAAGTCCTGACCGCAGCTTCTCTAACCTAAAAAGTCATCCTAAGAAAATCTAATAAAATTTTATTTATAGGCTCAGTTCTGCACTTCACGCCGCGGCTCACACTCCTTTGTGCTGCGACGCGCATTGAGTCGGTCATTTAGCGCCACAGCACACACTACTTTGTGCCGCGACGCTCTAGCCTCAGGTTTTTGTATGGCAGCTTAAAGATGCATCTTTGCACTATAGCGCGCAACAACCTGAGCCGCGACACTCTTTCCTGGAATGTGTCCTTGGCTTTCTCTTGGGCTTTTGAGCTTTGAATTACTCCAATTTCTCTCTTTTAAGACCATCCTACATTAGGAAAATCACCAAGTTAAATATAAATTATAAATCCACTTAATCACAATTTGCTCAATAGCATATAGAGAAACATCCAAAGGAAATTTAACTAATACAAGCATAAAATCTCCTATATATGCATAATAACAAGGACATAACATTCTATGAATCACAATTATGGGGTATAAATAACTACATTATATGGAGTTATCAGTAATCACCCTAATATTTGGGTGATTAATATTAGGGTGATTACATGACAACTATTACACCTGATTAATAGCTAACCAAATACCGAAACTACTTATCCTATCAGTTCTAATATTAGGGTGATTACATGATAGCTATTACACTTGATTAATAGCTAACCAAATATAGCTTAATAGTAGTAGCAATAAGGAATTCAAAAGTCACACAAAAGCAAAAGAAAATAGAGGAAGACCAAGTCCACCACTCAAAACCTTTGAATTATTTCATCATAATCTCAAAGTGCATTTAGCATAGCAACCAATAAAGGCCACATTGTTAGACCAAGCTCTCGCTTCCTCCCAGGTTCTTTTATGGATAAGGACTATTCCCTCTTCGATTACCTCTTTGAGTTCAATGACTCTGACCTCTACAACTTGGCCCGAGCCAACTCGCCCGATTTTTGCAAAATCATACACGCCTTTTGATTTGCCAACAACAACTTCTCCTCATTTTGTTCTTCTTCTTCGTCTTCCTTTGTTGTTGTCGCAGAGGACTTGATGTTGAGATCAATTGAGGTTAGGATGACACCATCTTTAGCATTGTAGGGTAAGAAATTAACTAGATGGCCATTCAAGACTTCCCCTTTGTAACTGATTACATTTTGTTAAACAAAAATAAATGTGTTGAGCTTGTAACTTGTTACATTTTCTGCTTTGCAACCCTAGGACTCAAAATTAGAGGAATTAGAGGAATATGGAGGAGGAAGATGGAAGGCATGTGATTTGGGGTTGTCGTGACTGTGATCGTGGTGGAATAGTAACTTAAATTAAATAATTAAGAATCGCTACTAATTTTATTTTTTATTAGGAAAAAATAGAAAATCTAAGAAAAATAATCTTTGAAACTAGATTGAATTTGGGAGTCGACTATGTATAGGGAAGGGTGAAAATTTAATCCCACAGCACCCCTAATATACCTGTCCTAAGACGGTACCTTAAGTTAATTGTGCAAATTCTTGATAACTCTTGAAAATATTTGTTTTATCCCTTTTTTAAAAGATAAACGAAATAGACAAAGAAATTATGATAAATTAATTTTTGGCTTGACGAAATAGAAGTTCCGCTCCTACGTATCCCCTGGTGCAATGAGGAACTCAAAGTCACGTAACTCTCTAGAAAAATAAGTGTAACTTGGTTGATTTTAATTAAAGAAAAATGATTTAATTTTTGATTTTTTTAAAAATTCAAATTAACAAGTCGTCGCAACTTAGTTAATCATGTTAAGGTTTAAATAGGTGAAGCTCGGCATCATGCTAGAGACGTCACTCGTTGATTATCAAGTTTGTTGCAAAATTTTTTATTATTAAAAAAACGTTTTGAATCTTTATGAATTAGTGATTTATTTTATTTTGAAAAAAAAATTTGAAGACAAATCAAAAAATTTTGAATAATCAAGTTATCACAACTCAAGTGATTATAAACGTGACAAGATTAACAAGTTGTCACAGCTCAAATAATCTAGTTTTATTCTTCTAAAAAAGATTCAATTTTTATATTTTTTATTTTATCATTTTTTTATTTTCATTTTTTATTCTTTCCGTACCCCCCCAAAAAATAGAACTTAAAATAAAAACAAGCAACATATTGGCCTTACGAAAAAATAGGGGAAAAAAGATGGGATTTTGTTTTGGAATGGAACAGGGGGTAATCGCAAGGACGAGCTCAATGGTGTCCTGTTCGCGAAGAGACGGTTGTTTTTGGAAGTTCGACTGAGCCTGGTTTGAGCGACGAGGGATGGAGCTGTGGTGCGACTCACCGGTAATGACAGTGGGTTGTCGTGGGATAATAATTCGTGGGTCATGCGAAACAGGTTGCAAATCGAGCTGAGAACGGTGGTACGACTGGGTCTAGTTGAGCGGCGAGGCGGAGCGTACTCGGTGTTTTGAGAGGTAGTGCATCGGCACAAGATAGAGAGGGGATGACGGTGTTTGACAGGTACGGTTGGCCAGATCTGGTTTTGGTAGGGGCAGTTAATGGTGGGAGACAGTGGGGTTTGTGGGTGGTTGTTGATGGTGGGTTTGTTGGTGATGAGATAGAAGATGAAGGTGGTGGTTATGGTTGTTGATGAAGGTTGATGATGGGTTTTGGTGGTTGTTGATGGTGAAGTAGGTGGTTTTGATGGTGGTTTACGGTTGTGGAGTTTGTTTTGGGCTTGGTGTTTGTGATGGGTGTTTTGGGGGAATGGTGAAGGATGAAGGTGGCAAGCTAATGTGAATAGAGTTTTCACACGGTAAGGAGATTGTGGAGGGTGGGTGATTGAGAAAAGAAAGAACAAGGATTGTTAGGGTGTTCGCTATGATGGTTGTAGGCGAAGTTTGTGGGGGGGGGCTAGGCGATTAGCTTTTAGGTCAAGCTTGTGTGTGTGTAATGGGTATTTATAGAAGAAAATTAGGTTTTAGAGGGTGATGATGATAAGGTTTAGGATAATTTTGTTTATAATGAGTTTGTTTAAGATGAGTTTAATGATGACTACTAGAGTTTTTATAGGATAAATTTAATGATGACTGTTAGGGTTTGTTTAGAATAAGTTTAATGACATATGAGTTATGAGATGGAAAATGGGTCAATGAGTCAGGTTTATGAGCTAATAGGTCAAGTTATGGGTTTTTACCAAAAAATTGAGTCATTTTATATTTTCTCTTTTTTTATATTTTTTCCTTTTTTCTTTTTTCTTTACCAAAAAGATGTTGATGTCCCAGACAAAATTGAATGTTCATAGTTGCATCTCTTGTTTCATACTAGATAAAAAATAATCACAGTTTTTCATTTTATCATTGTAAGGAACGAGTAAAGACATGAACTCGAATTTTTTTCGAGAGCATAAAATGATACAAAAAAATGTGAAAACAGTAAAATGTGAAGAGCCGACGATTTCAAAAATAAATGACAGAAATTTTAAATGCCAAGAGCCGATGTGCTAAAAAATAAATGACAAAAGCCGATGCGTTCAAAAGTAAATGGCAGGAGTTGATATGCTCAAAAATAAATGACAGAAATTTAAAATGCATGAAGCCAATGCGCTCAAAAGAATTTAAAAATGCATGAAGCTAATGCACTCAAAAGAAATTAAAAATGTAGGGAGCCAATGCGCTTAAAATGCATGGAGCTGATGCACTCAAAATGCATGGAGCCGATGCACTTAAAAGAATTTTAAAATACATGGAGCCAATGTGCTCAAAAGAATGCATGGAGTCCTTGTGCTCAAAATGCATAGAGCCGATACGCTCAAAAGATGGACTTAAGATCTTTTTTTTCTCTCCTTTCTTTTCTCTTTTTTTTTTTTTTCTTTTATTTTCTCTTTTTCTTTTATCTTTTTTATTTTCTCTTTTTCTCTTTTCTTTTCTTTTTTTTATTTTCTATTTTTCTTTCTTTCTTTCTCTTTTTTTTTTAAATTAAAAGTCATTTGAACCAATGACAACTCTGAAAAGCTTTGACCAATCAAACCCTTGTTCACGTGCTTTTACCCGTTGAACTTGATAACCTCGATTCTACTTACTCATCCTTTCTCTCCTCCTCCTTCTTCTTTCTTATTTTTTTCATCTTGTTTTCCTGTTTCCCGCTCTTAACTTCCCTTTTGAGAAGTAAGATGATCATCCGTTGTTGTGAACCCTTGCTTAGAGCTATTAAGTCCTTGCGAGAAAATTTTGCCTAAGTATTTAACTTTGTCCCTCATCCAATTAATTCTCTGTAACTGCTTGATAACTCAATTGTTGTCTTGTTATACTTCCTTCAATATATCTTCTCCTTAATCCTTCATAAATTTTGCCCCAATATAGCCAACTGAATGCAAATAAAACAAAATTGCCCCAGTTTGGTGAACCTTTCAAGGAGTTTCAGGCCATCTTCCTATTTATTTACCCTAACTTTTGCTTAAACTACCCTTTCGGGTTTTCAGTCTACTAGATTCTTTTCCTTTTTTGCTCAGGTTCCTCTTTGGATTATCCATTGGGATATCATTTTCTCCTTCATTGTGTTGTACTCATGTTCACCTTACCTAAAGTATTTTGTAATAGACAGATATGGATCCAAAAGTACAACAAAAAGGAATTTACTAAGTGAACAACTTTCAGATTGGTCTTGGAAGTTTGACTACACAAAAGGGTATATATAGAAAAAGACACAACAGATGGTATAGGATTCAAAGAAGTGTTCCCTCAATATGAATTAGTTTGATCTTCATGAAAATGATCTTTAGTTGCCTACTTTTCATTATGGCTAATGATCTTTCTCTGCTGAGCATCTACACTAAGCCAAATTGAATCAAAGAGAAATTGGCCCTAGTCTAGGACTGAATTGAATAGGACAAAAACTCACCCTAGTAAGCAAAAGACTTACCCCAGTGTAGGTCAAATTGAACCAAAGAAAATAAAAATTGCCCCAGTCTGGGATTGAATTGAATAGGGCAGAAACTCGCCCTAGTATAAGGCCAAATTGAACCAAAGAAAAGAAAAATTGCCCCAGTCTGGGACTGAATTGAATAAGGCAGAAACTCACCCTAATGACCAAAATATTTGCTCTAGTGTAGGATTGAATTAAATAGGATAGAAACTCACCCTAGTGACAAAAAGAATTGGCCTAGTGTAGGACTGGTAAGTCCCTCCTCCTCCTCCTCCTCCTCCTCTTTTCTTTCTTTTTTTTTCTCTTTTTTTTATTAGGAGCAAGGAATTGAAAACTCTAAAAAACATGGACCTTTTATCTCAAAATTAAAGTTGATGAAAATGAAAACAACCTTTCATTGATCATAATGGACTTTTTAAAGCTTGTAATGTGGCTAAGGTTAAGGGGTTATAAAAGGAAAGATAAAGGCTCAAATAAGTGTTTAAGGGTTGAATGAGACTAATGATCTTTAGCGAGTTTTGTCAATTGCCTTTGGTATTATTATGAGCACTAATTCTTTTCTTTTTTTTTTACCTCATCATTTGCCTTTGCTATCTTATTCTTCTTTTCCTTTCCTTTTCTTTTTTCTCTTTTCTTCTTCTTCTTCTTCTTCCTCTCTTTTTTTTTTAGAAATCGCCATTTTTACTTTATGCTAAAAAAGGGTAACAAGTGATAATAAAGATGATGAAATTTGTAACAGATAGAGAAAAATGGTCAATCAAATCATGATATGATTGATTATTTTCAAAATTTTAATTTCGAGATAAAAAGATAATGCACACCAAGTAATTAATTCTTTGATCTCTTTTTTTATTCATTTTTTTTTATTTTTTTCTTTTTCCTTTTTGCAAAAGGCACTTGCACATGCGTACTTTATTGATATCTACCAAACTGAGAATTGCCAAGAATTGGAGTCCAATGGGGTTCAAATACAAGGAAGACTCTTTGAATAAATGAAAGAGAATAAATGTAAAAAAAAGATAATATTATGAAAATGAAAGGAAACAAGGTATCCATACAAATTCATTACATTAATGCTTCAAGAAAGTTAACATAAGTTCAATATCACTGATTATTTTATGGCAATCACTTCAATTAATGCCTCAGATCTCCAATTGTTTAAAGGTTTCGAGTTGCTGGAAGGCGAATGTCTTCTTCAGAGAAATCAACTATTGTCTACCTTGTATTACTATCAAAGTGAGTAATCCCTGAATTTGAACCTTAAAATCCTAACAGTTCTCGATATCAAGTCTCATTCCCCCACAATAATAGACACAACTTGACTCTTCATCCTGCTTCTCCTCTTCCTTCATCATTGCAACTGGTGCAGTGATACTATAACATGCTTCCTTCAACCCCTCGAATATTTCAACCATTGGCGTACGCAAACTCATGACCTTTCTTATTGGTAATCTTTCCATCTCCAAAGCATTTACCTCATTCCTTCCATCGTGATTAAGAATTGGGTTGTTGACAATACTGGATCCAGCCTCCTCTTGAATGTCTAGCTTTCCATAAGTAATTAGCTTCCTTACTGCAATCTTGAAAAATTCACAATCTTCAATTGAGTGCCCTGGGATATCCATGTGATACTTGCAAGTTAAACTTGGGTTATACCACATTGGGAATGGTGGTTCAAGGGGATGTACAAGATTTCCTGAGATGAGGTGAGTATCAAACAGCTTTTGGAATAAGTCCGCGTTTGAAATAGATAATCTTGGGAAATGGGGTAGGTTTTAGGGGCGGGAGTAGCCTTGATTTTGAAAGTTTGACCGAGGTTGTGGGTGACTTGAGAAATTTTGTGAAGTGCGGATGGATATTGGGCATAAGTTAGTCGAGTTAGTACATATGATTGTGGTGTGAGAACATTGTTGATGTGGAATTGTGGGATTTGATGTGTATTTGTAGGTGGAGAGGTTAGGTCAAGTAGATGAGAATGTGAAAATGTTTGATAAGAAGGGTAGGGATTTGGGTTATATAGAGGGGCTTGGTAGGCAAGGTAAGACGGTGGATAGCGGGGTTGTGATGGTTGTTAGTTTTGCACGTAGCTCACTTCTGACTCCTTTTTCTTAGGGGGGGAACCCTTTCTTAAAACCACCTTCATTATTGTCAATTAGCAATTTGCCAGCATTTACTAGAATTTCAATCTTTTCTTCAGCAATAATTAATTCAGCAAAGCCTCGATAAGTAACACCTGTCATTGTCCCAACATAGGGAGCTCCTAAAGTCCCAAAAAAATATAAGAACATTTCTGTCAACGTCAACGGTGGTTGCACTTGTGCTACGAGAGCTCTCCACCTCTGGGCATACTACTTGAAGGTTTCCTCATTCTTCTTTTGCAATGTTCCCAACTACTCCTGAGTTGGGGCTATATCCAGGTTGAACCGATACTGTCCCATAAACAGGTTTACCCAATTATTCCAAGAAGAGATTTTGGAAAGGTCTTATTAGATACACCATTCTAAAGCAAACCCAGTCAAACTTTTATTAAAAAAACTAACAAGGAACTTCTAGTCCTTTGACAAAATTGACATTTTGGTAATGTATATTTTCAAGTGAAAAAAATGGTTGGTGCTCCTATCATATTTGTCGAATTATGGAACCTTAAAATCCTTTGGATGATAATGTTAGCAGTAGGACATAATTCTTCTATCCCTAGGGGACCATAGGTGTTGGGACCCTTGATTGCTTTGACTTGCTCTTCTATTTTTTCCATCCATTCTTCCTTCATCTTATCATTTTGAATGGTCGAATGATTAATCCTAGTAGGAAATCCCGTTGACATCGGGATGGACTTATGGGGTTGTTCCCATGACATTACCATGAATGTCATTTCAAGTACCTTCCAATGAATGATACCCTTCTTCGATAGGAATCACTAGCAATGCAATATTTGATGTTCCTTCTACAACAGGTTCTCGGTGGCGGCCCCAAGGTTTGTCCTCATGGAAGTGATAATTGGTAGGTGCAGATGTGCCCCATTCACTCCTATACCTCTGGCTGCCCCAATTAAGGTGAGGATCTCCCTCATGGCCAACAACATTTCCTCTATTATTCTCTAAGACTCTGTCATTTCATTGATCTTCCCTTTCATCTCATCTACTTCTATACTTAGATTTCTTCTTTCGTTCTCAGCTACCATCACTGCAAGCTGATAAGCCTATATTTTATAGTCTTATACTAGATAAATTGTTGTGATTTGCTTATATTTTTATTGGTGAATTTTAGATGGATCCTTATCATTATATTCGTTTTTACAAATTTAGAGAGATTTAACATATTTGGAGTGAAAGCAAGTGAAGACATTGCAATTTCAGAGTAAAAGATTACCATTTTGGCTCAGATAGGGCCCTGTGAGCGATTGAGGAGTTAGACACGGTTGTGTCTAACGTGAGAAACATTTCTGTCAAGCTCACACGGCCGTGTCTAACTTGAAGAACGCTTCTATGTGACTATTTTTAAGAGACACAAACGTGTCTCTTGGTCACAGACACTGACCGTGTGAGGTCTCCTGTGACCAATAATAGCAGTTTTTCACCCCAAACATTATAAATAGAAGTCAATCCCTAATCTTGAAGGAGACTTTTGCGACGACAGATTTTGAGAGGCAAAGGCTAGGGTCTTGAAGACAAGTGCAAGAGCAATTGAAGATCAACCATTGAAGACATCTTCTCATTCTTCTTCTTTTCTATATTCTCTTTTTATTTTCTTTTTCTTATTTTCTTGAAATAGAATCATGGTTGTTTCTTTAACTTTTGTTCTTGTTTATGCTACATTGGCCATGAGTGGCTAAATCTCTTTTTCTAGGATTAGGATGCAACTCTCTACTTTTCTATGTTGAATTGTTAATTTGATTCTTTGTTAATGAAAAATTATTGCTCTGGATTCATTCTTGGTATGCTTAATGCTTGTGGTATGTTACACCCCATATTTATATGATCTTAGGCTTTAGGTGAAGGATTGAAAGATGAATCCAATAATTAAACTTAGGAATTGAGACCTAGACATAAGCTTAAATCCTTTGAGGAGCAAATGACTGTCATAAAACTTAATGGGTTGGAACTTGGATTAATTGCCATGATAATGGAATTAATGGAGTTTTAACACATTTTTAGTACCAAGAAATTGAGTTTTAAACAATTTAAGACAAATCACCTTCAAGAACATAATTGAACATTAGAAAAGATAGGATTACAATTTTTCATAGAGGGTAGTGTAGTGAATTCCTAGTCCTAGGCTTTTAAATCTTGGTTGAATCTTGACTTTTCTTGATTTATTTGCTTACTTTATTGCTTTGATTTTCGTTTTGATTTTGATTGAGTTTCACTATTAATTTTTATCGCTTAAATAATCAAAGTCACCGTAAGAGTTAGTAATCAATCGATCATTGTGGAAATGATCTTTATTTTACTACTTGTACGATTCGTACACTTGCGAAAAAGTCACAACAAGATTTTGGTGCCATTGCCGAGAATTGTGTTGATATTAACACAAGCGGTAATTATTTTATATAATTTCTTCTTCGAATTTTTAAGTGTTATTTCTTCATTATGCGTAGAACGAGGAGTCAAGATGATCTTACTATCCCCATTGATCTTGAGATCGAGAGGACACTTCGTTATATTAGAAGGGAAAGAACAACATTGAGAGCTGAGGAAGACCACATGGCGAACAACAATAACCAAGTCACCAATCAAGAGCAAAGACTGAGGGATTATGGAACCCCCAACGCTAACGCTCATTAGTCTTCCATTGTAAGGCCACAAGTAGAGACCAATAATTTCGAAATCAAGACGTCAATAATCTAGATGATCTAACAAATGTAATTTGGTGGGTCATCAACTGAGGACCCAAATCAGCATTTGGACGAATTCTTGGAGCTGTGTGACAATAAAGATAAATGGGGTTTCAACTGATGCTATATGGGTCAGACTTTTCCCATTTTCTCTTAGAGGGAAAGCAAAGAAATGAATTTACTCGGAAGCCCTAAATTCACTTACCACACGGGACTTGATGGAGCAAGTTTTCTTGGACAAATACTATCCGATTGGAAAAACAATCAAGTTTCGTCAAGACATCATTACCTTCTCTAAAAAGGAAGATGAATCACTTTATGATGTATGAGAGAGGTACAATGATCTCATTCATCAGTATCCACATCATGACTTGCAGGATTTTATTGTTATGTAGACATTCTATGCTGGGTTAACTTTTTCTACAAAGGCAACTCTTGATACCACAACTAGCGGTGATTTGATGGCAAATAATCCAATAGAGGTAAAGGCTTTGATTAATGAGGTGGCTTCAAACATTTATTTGTGGCCAAGTGAGAGATCATCTTCAAAGAAGCATACCGGAATGATAGAACTTGATGTCATTACTATGTTGAATGCTAAGTTTGATGCCTTGACTAAATCACTTGAGAAGCTGAATGTCAATATTGTCGTTACTCCTAACATAACTTGTGAAACATATGGATGAGGGCATCTGGCTTCGGAATGCAATGCAGTAGAAACATATTCTCAAGACCCGTCATTGGAGCAAGTGAATTATGTGCAAAATGGTAACTTCAAAGCTCAAGGAAATCCCTTCTCCAATTCATATAACCTGGGATGGAGAAACCACCCCGATTTCTCATATGGTAACCAACAAAACAATGGGGCTCCACCTGGATTCCAACAACCTTAACAATCTTCTCAAAGAGTAAAGTCTAATTTAGATGCCCTCATGAAGAACTTCATAGTTACCCAAAAGGAGTAGAATCAAAAAAGAGATTCTCTCTAATAAGAGGAAGCTTGAAGATTATGAAACTATTGCTTTGATTGAAGAATATAATGCAATAATTCAGAATAAGCTTCCACCTAAGCTTAAGGATCCGAGTAGTTTTTCAATTCCGTGCTCAATTAGGAACATGAATATCAACAAGGCTTCATGTGATCTTGGGGCGAGTGTAAGTTTGATGTCACTTTCTATTTATGAGAAACTTGGTATTGGAAAGCTCAAACCAATCACCATTTCTCTTCAATTGACGGATAGCTCAATCAAGCATCCTATTGGCATATTAGAGAATGTACCATTGAAGGTGGGAAAGTTGTACATACCGGTCGATTTTTTTATGCTTGATATGGAAGTAGATGTTCAAATCTCAATCATACTTGGGCGTCCATTCATCGCCACTGGGAGGGCAATTGATTGATGTCCGCGAAAGGAAATTGACTTTGTGATTAAATGATGAGGAAGCAGTGTTAAATGTTTTTAATTCTAAAAAAAATCCTAATTCTTTCGATTTATGTAATCGCATAGATGCTAATGATGTTGTGGATAGTTTTGTGACTAATGATATGCTAGAGAAGACCTTACCCAAGACTATCACTGATTTTAAGAATGCTAAGGTTTCCAAGGGGAGAACAATGGAGTAGCATAACAGGCATGTCCAGGAGCGTGAGTTTAAGCTTGGGGATAAAATTCTTATGGATAACTCACTTCTACGTTTCTGTCTTAGTAAGTTGTGGTCAAAGTGGTATGGACCATATGAGATTGTTTGAGTCTATCATACGGAGTGCTTGAGGTGAAGAAGAAAGGCCAAAAGACATTATTGATAAATGGTCAGAGAATAAAACATTTTGAAGAAGGAGTGGGGACTAAGCACCACTCCATTAGCATCACCTAAGCATAACATCAACCCATAGTCAAGCTAATCACTATAACTTAGCACTTCACGGAGGCAACCCGTGTTTCTATCATTTCTCATATTTTCTTTTTGCTTTATTTTGCATTCTTAGTTATTGCATTTAGTTTTTTTGTTGTTTGCTTTGTTTTTCCCTTTCCATAAGTGATTTAGGAATTAGATACGACCGTGTTTAACCCCAAAAAAGCTTCTGTGTGTGCCTAGGCCAGGTACACGACCATGTCTCATTAGACACGGTTGTGTGTTGTTCACAAAAATAGTAGAGGAGTTAGACATGGCCTGTCTAACCCTCTCATCGCTTCTGTTTGAGAAGTAACCCAAGACACAGCTGTGTCTAATGAGACACGGCCGTTTTCCTTTTAAAAAAAAAAACAAAAATCAAATGAGTGTTTGGGGGAGGCTTTCTGCTCCCATTATACTTTCCCATTCCTCTCGTTCTTTCCGTCTCCCCCCGCTATCCAGGCGCCGCTCACATTCACACATAGCCACCAATAGCCCAACCATGAACTTCCTTCCTTTCTCTCTCTACAGTCCCAAATTGCCACCAAAACCCATCGTATCCCTCTCCCTTGCGTCTCTCTCCACCATAACCAAGCCCACCTAGCACCCCAACCGCGCGCACCACCGTAGGCTTCACCAGCCTTGCGAGCCACCAATAACGGTGCCACCCACCACCTTTTCCTCCGTTGTGTGTCAGATCTACACTCAGCACCACCACGCGCGCTGTTCACTACCACCATCACCCATAACTTCCTGACCCACCATGCTCACCCACAAAGCATCCTCCACCCACCTAGCAACCCAAATTTTGCACCACCATGCCCTTCCCCCTCTCTTTCCTTAGCCACCGCGCCCTCTCCTTCTTTTTCTACCCACAAAGGTTTCATCTTTTCTCCCTATTTTTCTATTTTTATTTATTTATTTATTTTACTTTCTACATTTTTTGTGCATTTTTTTATTCAAGTTATATTTTTCTTTTATTTTTGTGCATTTTCCCATTTAGATTTTTTGTGCATTTTAGATACTGGTTATTGTTCTTTAATTATCTGCCTGTTGCCTGCCTGCCTTTTGAATTATTTTGCCCATTACTTGCTTTGTGTGCTTTCTGAAAATTTCTCTTGCTGTGTCTGGCTATCTTTGTTATAAGGATTATTGCTCCCTAGCCTGCTCGTTGTTTTGCATACTGCTGTTCATCATGCATACTGTTTTCTCTAACTATTTTGTTAGCTTGTGACTGTCTAATACCAGGTTAGTTTTTGTGTTGTACATATGTACTTTGCTTGTGCTTAAGTTTGTGCATGGTGTTATATATACTCTAAATATGTTGCTTTTGGTGCTTGCTTGCTTTATTTCTAGAATTTTGGTTTGCTGTCCTTATTTGATACTTTCCTTATTTTTAGGTACCATGGCCCCTAAACGCCAGAACACCAGCAGAAGAGTTATTCCATCCCATTCAGTGGTAGAAGTTGAAGGCCTTCTCCAATTTGACTCGTGGGCCCATCGGCAGAAGTGGAAGCTGTTTCGTACCTATTCTATCATTGCCAACAAATATCTGAACAACGAAACGATGGAGCAGTTTAGCGTATTGGAGACCATCCATGCTTATTTGGCTCGAGCTGGGTAGGATTTTTTTGCCTCAATCCGCTGCGATGCCTATTTGGAGCTGACACTTGAGTTCCCCTCTACACTCAAAAGTGTCATGTGAGGCACGAACCATAGATTAGCCAGACACCATCCAGTTTCGGCTCAACTGGTGTCATTTTTCTATGTTGCTAAATGATATTAATATAGCTATGGGTTTTGAGACCTCAACGTCTATCCAGTCCTCCGCTTATCAGAATGTTTTTCTGGATTATTCTACTTCATTTAATGATACCGAGTTCTGGAGGGAGATTAGTCAACAACACCACCATTTCAGCCCCAACTTAACAAAATTTTCTTACATCATCGACCCCGCCTTGAGATAGGTCCACTGTTTCATCTCTCATAGCATTTTAGGGCGGCAACATAGTACTGGGGTTGTCGCTGAAGGTGACCTGTTCTATCTATGGTGTTTGGTGCACGACCAACATTGTAACCTTGGCTACTGGTTCCTTCAGCACGTCACTAAGCTTGATAAGGCCAAATGTGGGGTCAAACAGAGGTACATCCCCGTGGGCTCTTACATCTTTAACCTTACCTGGAACCTCGATGCTCTTCATCCCAATGCCCATCTTGCCAAGCAAATGAAGTCGATTGATCAAGCTATGCTGCTCCGCCTACACCTTATTTACGAGGTTGCTCCAAGGCGTTGCTCACTTCGTGATGGGGATATACCGGAGCCACCTTCTCCATCGCCAGAGGATGACGCTGCTGCTGCTGCTGCTAAAGCTGGTGAGCCATAATTACCCCTACATATTCTGATTGATCTGAGTGACTGGCTTGCTCGACTGGAGGCTGGTCAGGCTAGCTTCCACCAGTGTATGCTGACTGATATGAGTTTCATGGCAGATGCTCAGGCTAACTTTTAGAAACAAGTCATTGGTCAGTTGGACAAACTATATGAGCTCTTATCTGCACGCCTCCCACCAGCTCTGCTCCCCCACCATTTCCATGACTTTTCGTGATTTATTGCTTATCGTATCTTTATTTTCAGGGAAGTTTCATTGTCTTTTGTTATTTTTTTTATTTTTTTTACATTAAGGACAATGTTCATCTTAAGTGTGGGGGGTACATTTCAATTTTTTACATTGCACATTTTGATTACATTACATCAATGACTACTTGAGTATTGTTAGTAATCAAGCTGGAATTGTGTGTTACTTTCTTAATTATTTTTGAGTTGATAGAAATTTGTTTGAGGGGGGAATCCATACTCATGCGCTATTTCTGTGCAATGTAATCTTTTTCAATTGAGTATTGAAATATTTAGCGTCTTATTTAGAAATTAGCAATAACTACTTGTATTTGTTCTCTTTAATAACATTAGTTAGAAAGTGAGTTTTGAGCTTTAATGATTGAATTTTTCATAAACAAAATCCTATTTTTCCTTCTGGAGTGAGATTTCTCTTGATTGATGTGTATTAGAACTTGCTTTGATATCTTGTTGAGACTTTAATGATTCACATACATACTTGAACATGATTAAGGCAATTAGGCTTAATTCTTTTTAGACTTCCAGAGTTGCATTGATAAAATAATCCCTTAGTTGCCCCATTTGAGTTTGAAATTGATTTCTTTGTATACCTATTTGAATAATCAGGTTGGATTCTTTGGAGCAGCTAATATATTTATTAAGAAGTCATAAAGAGTTATTTTTGTCTTCAATGGTTGAAGAAATAAAATTTAAAAAAAATGAAAAAGGAAAAAGAAAGAATAGGATTGTTGTTGAAGAATAATAAAAATGTCGGGTTGAACGTGAGAATCTATTTTCTCCTTGTGCATTATGTTTTCAACTTGATTCTGTTTTATATTGATTTATCCTTGAATGTTCTTTACCTTTATTTACCTTTTCTCTACCTTTCATTATCCTCCTTGATCCCGTTACAACCAAAAGAAGTCATTTTGATTCTTGTTATGTATGTAAACTTGGAAGTGGATATGAGATTGACAAACAAGCCTATGGTAATGCATTTTTCAAGAGAAATTTGAGTGATCTCTTTGTCCTTAAACACTTGTGTGTTTAGACGTATACCTTTGAAGACTTGTTTTGATGATAACAAACGTGAAGACTAAATGAAGATGACCAAGTCCAAGTTTATATATGATTAGCATTAGGACTTAGGTTCTGTTGTACGGAGCTCGCTTTGATATCTCACTATTTTTGAAAGAACAGATAAAATTGAGGGTAAAAAGAAACTTGAATGTTTTTAAAATGATTTCCAAGAACTGATTTTTTAATAGTTTATTCGAATAGCAGCTTGTCTATTCGAATAAATCATTCCAGCCTTTTGTGTCTTTTAAGCCATTATTCGAATACCATTTGTTTTATTCGAATAATAACTTTCAATCCCTGCTACGTGCTTAAGTTTTTCAAAACGTTATTCAAATAGCATTTTGGATATTTGAATAGAAGGAGTTTTCAGACTGATTTATTAAAAGACACCATTCGAATAAGTCAATAGTTATTCGAATAAAGCTCTTCTTTCAGAAACTCTATTTTTAACTAAGTTATTCGAATAACACAATGGTTATTCGAATAACCCATATCAGATGGCTTTTCCCGATGGCTTCAGGAACAGTGTTATTCGAATAGAATGTTAAGCTATTCGAATAAACACGATGGTTACGAACTCTGATATGGAAACAAACAAGATTTTAATTCGATTTAATTGCCTTTAATGCTACCCAACGACTATTTCATCTGTTTTTCCCTATAAATAGGAACCTTGGGTCACGAATAAAATTGCCCAATACTCTGAATTATTTTTCTACTTACTCTAATCTGTGAAAATTATTTTCTACGCTCTTTTTGATTAAAAACTTTGAAATATTTCTGTGAGAGCTCCATTAGCGCTTCAATTTGAATTACCTACTCTGAGTGAGAGTTTCTCTTCATCTACTTCCTGATATTCTGTATCGAGGGTGAGGTATCCCTCAAGGTTTGTATAAGGGTGAGGTATCCCTGCAGGCTGAAGCTTTAGCACAAGGGTAGAGTTTTCCTATGTGTGAAAAATGCTCTTTTGTGTAACGGTTACAACCATCTATTAAAGCTTGTATACTTAGTGAAAAATCTCGGCTTTCGAGTACTGGACGTAGACCACAAGTGGGTTAGTGGTCGAACCAGGATAAATACTGTGCCTGCTTCTCTTTTCTTAATCTCTTTATTTTATGCAATTTTAATTTACTGCATATTTATTTTTTGCTGTTCTTTATTGTTTCTTTTCTTCTTCTCGTTCCTTCTGTGCATTTATTTATTAAGTTTTTAATATTTATTTTTGATAAAAAGAGGTTTTGAGAAAAAGTTTTATATTCAATTCACCCCCCTCTTGAGTACTGGAAGCCACTTGGTAACAAGTGGTATCAGAGCTAGACTTTTGTATAAAGAGCTTAGCAGTTTCAAGAGAATATGGCTTCTTCAAATGATTTTTCAGAAGGATCTTCCATAAACCGATCACCCTTTTTCAATGGGGATGATTATGCATATTGGAAGGAAAGAATGAAAATCTTCATTGAAGCTATTGATCTAGATGTATGGGATGCTGTCGAAAATGGCGCTTTTATACCCACACATGAGATCGATGGTGTAAGGACCGAAACACCACGAAATAAATGGTCTGATGAAGACAAAAGAAAAGTTCAATATAATTTAAAAGCCAAAAATATTATTACTACTGCTTTGGGATATGATGAGTTTTTTAGAATTTCAAATTGTAAAACTGCTAAAGAAATGTGGGACACTTTGCAAGTTACCCATGAGGGTACTAGTGAAGTTAAGAGGTCGAGAATCAATTCTCTAACTCATGAATATGAATTATTCAGAATGAACTAAGGAGAAAGCATTCAGGAAATGCAAAAGAGGTTCACCCACATAGTTAATCATCTTGCATCTTTAGGTAAAAAATTTTCTAACAAAGATTTGATTAACAAAGTATTGAGATGTCTTAGCAGGATTTGGCAACCTAAGGTAATAGCTATTTCAGAATTGAGGGACTTGTCCACAATGACTCTAGCTACCTTCTTTGGAAAACTTCATGAGCACAAACTGGAACTGAGCATATTAAGTCAAAGCGAAGAAAATAATAAAAAGAAAAAGGGGATAGCGCTCAAAGCCACTTCATCAACATTCGATAATGATGATGAAGCAAATGAAGAAAGCTCAGAGAACATCGAGGTAAGTGAAGAAAATCTTAGTTTGTTAGTTAAAAAGTTTGGTAAATTTCTCAGGAAAAAGGGAACGCAAAGAAAACCTCCCTTCCCTCCGAAGAAGACTCATTACAAAGGCGAAGGAGTTTCATCGACTCCAACTTGCTATGAATGTGGCAAATTTGGTCACATGAAAATGGAGTGCCCAGTTTACCAAAAGAAGAAGGAGAAATTTGAAAAGAAGCCCTTCAAGGAAAGAAAAGGAAGAAAAGCCTATATAGCATGGGATGAAAATGACATGGATTTAACTGACTGCTCAGATAGCGAGGAAGCTCAACTATGTCTCATGGTCAAAGGAGAAGAAGAATAAAGCGAAAATGAGGTAAGTTCTAATACTACTCTATTGCCTTCTTACGATGAGTTACAAGATGCTTTTGAAGAATTACATGAAGAATCTTTAAAATTCACAAAAATTATTTCTTCTTCTAAGAAAACAATTTCTTCTTTAGAAAATCAAATTCTTGTCTTAAATAAAGAAATAGAAGAATTGAAAATTGAAAATGAAACTTTGGGAATCATTGACGCATGCACAAATCATTCTTCACATGCTTTTACTTCTTCATCTTGTTCTTCATGTCATATGCTTGAAAAAGAAATTGAAGACTTAAAGAACACTCTTTCTAAATTCACATTTGGAAGGGATAACTTAAATATTTTATTAAGAAGACAAAGAGTGATTTTTCAAAAGGCCGGGATAGGTTATAACCCGAAAAATCAACAAAAACTCTATAAAAATTTCTTTGTGCATTCTAGTGTTTCAAGTAGTCCTTTTATTAAATGTTTTTATTGCGGAAGAAAAGGACATAGTGCATCAACATGTAATGCTAGGAAAAACATAAATACAAAAATTAGTACAAAAATGGTTTGGGTTCCTAAGGGTACTATACTCAAAACTGACACACAAGGACCCAAGAAAGTTTGGGTACCAAAGGTTAAAAACTAAACATGTGTTGTAGGTGTGCTTGAAAGCCAGGAGTTCAAATTAGTATCTCGATAGTGGCTGCTCCAAGCACATGACCGGGGACGACTCAAAATTTGCCATACTTATTCCTAAGAATCATGGACACGTTACTTATGGTGATAACAACAAGGGGAAAATTCTTGGAATCGGCAAAGTCCGTAAGAACCCTAACTCCTCTATTGAAAATGTGTTGTTTGTTGAAGGTTTGAAACATAACTTGCTTAGTATTAGCCAATTATGTGATAAAGAAAATAAAGTTATATTTGATTCAAATTATTGCATAATTGAAGATAAAAATAATAAGCATATTAAATTCATTAGTCATAGAGTAAACAACATTTATATGATTAGTCTTGATGATATATCTTCAAATGATACTAAATGCCTTTTAAGTAAGAATGATGATTCATGGTTATGGCATAGGAGAATTGCACACATTCACATGGATCACTTAAAGAAGTTGGTCTCTAAAGAGCAAGTAATTGGACTACCCAAGCTTAGTTTTGTAAAAGATAAATTATGTTATGCATGTCAAAAAGGTAAACAAATAAAGGTTTCTTTTAAAGCAAAAAATATAGTTTCAACTACTAGACCTTTACAACTTTTGCACATGGATCTATTTGGACTTTCTAGAACTATGAGCTTTGGTAGGAATTACTATGCTTTAGTGATTGTGGATGATTTTTCTAAGTTTACATGAACTTTATTTCTTGCAAATAAAAATGATGCATTTCTAGCTTTTAAAAGACTTGCCAAAGTTATTCAAAACGAAAAAGGTTTTCAAATCTCTTCTATAAGAAGTGATCATGGTGACGAATTTGAAAATAATATTTTTGAAAATTATTGTGATGAACATGACATTAATCATAATTTCTCTGCCCCTAGAACTCCACAACAAAATAGAGTTGTAGAAAGAAAAAATCATTCTTTAGAAGAAATGGCGACAACTATGCTTAATGAGGTTGCTCTTCCTAAGTACTTTTAGGCGGATGCTCAGTCATACAGCTTATTATATAATGAACAGGGCCCTTATAAGGCTTATTTTAAAGAAAATCCCGTATGAGTTGTATAAGGGAAGAAAGCCAAATGTCTCACATTTTCATGTTTTTGGTTGCAAAAGTTTTATTTTAAATAATGGAAAAGATAACTTAGGCAAGTTTGATGCTAAGTCTGATGAAGGTATATTTCTTGGTTATTCAAATCATAGTAAGGCTTTTCGTATATATAATAAAAGAACTATGACTATTGAAGAATCTATACATGTTGCATTTGATTAAACTGACCCAAATGGATCGAGAAAGAATCTTGTTATTGATGATGTTGCAGAGGTCTTGGCGGAAACACATTTGGATAGTAAAGAAAAGGAAATCAAGGAGCAAGAGGATAAACAAAGACAAGAAGATTCGCAAGCTTTGGAACTTCCCAAAGAATGGCGAACCTCAAAATATCATTCCCTTGATCAGATTATCGGTGATGTACCTAAAGGTGTAAGTACTCGTAATTCTCTTAAAAATACGTGCAATCACTTAGCTTTTGTTTCTCAAATTGAACCTAAGGATTTAATTGAAGCTTTTAATGATGAACATTGGATCTTAGCTATGCATGAAGAATTACATCAGTTTGAAAGAAATTAAGTTTGGGAATTAGTTGCTAGACCTAATAATCACCCTATAATTGGCACTAAATGGGTTTTTAGAAACAAACTTGATGAAAATGGGTTAATAACTAGAAACAAAGCTAGGCTGGTCGTTAAAGGATATAATCAAGAAGAAGGTATAGATTATGAAGAAACTTATGCACCTGTAGCTAGATTAGAAGCTATTAGAATGTTACTTGCTTATGCTTGCATCATGAATTTCAAATTATATCAAATGGATGTCAAAAGTACTTTTCTAAATGGTTTTATTCAAGAGGAGGTATACGTTGAACAACCTCCAGGTTTTGAAAATCATGAACTACCCAACCATGTTTTTAAACTTAAAAAGGCTTTATATAGTTTAAAGCAAGCTCCTAGAGCTTGGTATAAAAGGTTGAGTAAGTTCCTTTTAGAAAATGATTTTTCAAGAGGAAAAGTCGATACTACCCTTTTTATTAAAAATAAAAAGCATGATATTCTTCTTGTGCAAGTATATGTGGATGATATTATCTTTGATGCTACTAATGAATCCATGTGCAAGGAATTTGCTAAGACAATGCAGAATGAATTTGAAATGTCGATGATGGGAGAGTTGAATTTTTTTCTCGGACTTCAAATCAAACAAACGAACGAAGGGACATTCATAAGTCAAACCAAATACTGCAAGGAATTGCTCAAGAGATTCGAAATGGAAAACGCTAAACATATGGCCACTCCGATGGGCACTTCTTGCTACTTGGACAAAGATGAAGGAGGTAAATCAGTAGAAATAACGAAATATAGAGGTATGATTAGATCTCTCCTTTATCTTACTGCTAGTAGGCTAGATATAATGTTTAGTGTATGCATATGTGCTAGATATCAAGCAAACCCTAAGGAATCTCATTTAAGTGCTGTTAAATGAATAATGAAATACCTAGTAGGCACTTCACAAATGGGCTTGTGGTACCCTAAAGGTGCCTCTTGTAGCCTAATAGGCTATTCTGACTCTGATTTTGCTGGGTGTAAATTGGACAAAAAGAGTACTAGTGGGACATGTCACTTGCTTGGTAGTTCTTTAGTTTCTTGGCATAGCAAGAAACAAAATAGTGTGGCTTTGTCTACCACTGAGGCTGAATATGTTGCAGCCGGGAGTTGTTGCGCTCAAATTTTATGGATGAAGCAATAACTTTTAGACTACGGTCTTCAGCTTGATCACATCCCAATAAAATGTGATAACACTAGTGCAATAAATATCTCTAAGAATCTCATTCTGCATTCCAGAACAAAGCATATAGAGATAAGACATCACTTTATCAGAGATCATGTATAAAAAGGGGATTGCATTCTTGAGTTTGTTGAAACATCTAAGCAACTTGCAGATATCTTCACTAAATCCTTAGCAAAAGAAGCATTCTTTTATATTCGAGGAGAATTAGGCATAATTGATCAATCCAATATATGATTGCATGTTTTATTACTGAATATTATCACATGACCATATGCATTAAATTTCATGAACGTATGCTTTTATGTATTTCTTTGTTAGTTTTATTCGAATAAACAGGCTTTTATTCGAATAAACTTCTTTACTTCCTGTTAAAAAAATGTTGAATATCAGTTTATTCGAATAAAACTTAGTTTATTCGAATAAACTGCTCTTGTGTTAAAACTTGTTTGAATATCTTGTCTGTCTATTCGAATAAATCCCCCCTTATTCGAATAACTGGACTCCTTCTTTTATCGATCTCTTTGCCCTCTCCTATTTGAATAAACCTCGTGCTATTCGAATAACCAGCCTGTTTTATCGGGTCATGACCGATGGCTTTCGATCTGTTCGAATAACTTCTACAGTTATTCGAATAAAGCCTGTTGTTTTGTCAAAACGCTTGGCTTTCCCTGTTGATCTATTAGAATAGAATCTACCTCTATTGGAATAAACCCTAGTAGAAACACCCTTTCAACGCCTGTTCTTTCAGTTTTCAAGCAAGGTTTATTCGAATAAACCTCTGTTTATTCGAACAAACACGGGCCTCCCTTTAAATTGTTCTTGCGTGCCCAACTGTTTCACTCCCTCTTCTCTCTTTTCTTTTCTTCTCTGCCTTTCACCTTCCCATCGTCACTTCTTCTCCTACTTTCATCCACCATCCTCCTACCTTCTTTCTCTTTCTCTCTCTCTTCCAATCACCATGGCCTCCTCCTCCAGCAAGCGCCCACGCACGAAGACTACTCCATGCAATAACCCACTTAACTTGCGAAGGCTCTCATCCAACGAAGTGCACCGTGCCCGCTTCATTACGCACTTCTGGGAGCGTAACCTAGTCCAACCCAAGTACCTTGACCTCTCTTTCTTCCAGCAACACCGTGGTTTCGACTTTCTGACCCTGCTGCAAAACCAGGGAGTTCTACAGTTTTGCTCTCATTGGGCCACTCTCTATCCAGCTCTAGTGAAGATGTTCTTTTGTAATCTGGCATTTGATGGCCAGAACCTTCTCTCCGAGGTCTGTGATTAGAACATTGTGATCACACCACTGGACTAGCAGACTTTGTTTGGGTTGCAGTTCACTGGCGCCCTTGTTGAAGATGGTGACAACCCTTTTCTTGAAGAGTTCAACAAGTTTCAGGCGATTGAGGACCTGCTGAAGCCTGGTCTAGCCTTGCCTGAAAAGGGTCTCAAGGGTGGCATGCTGAAGAGCCAAGATAGGCTTCTACATTACGCCTTTGCTCACATCCTGGCTCCCCGCGGTGGTAACTACGCCTACTTCAGCGAAGATGACATCTTCATGCTTTGGTTTCTAAAGAATGACCATTAGATCAACTGGCCTGTGTTTATCATGAAACACATGATGAGGGCCAAGGGCAAGGAAAAATCAGACTTGCCTTATGGAATTCTCATCACTACCTTGCTGAGCAAGTATCCTTAGGTCTTGGAGACTGAGCGAGCCATTGCCCTAACGCATCACAACGTCTTTGGCACCCACACCTTACGCAAAATGAAGATGATCTAAACCGATGAAGGCTGGGTATACCCAGATGAGGTTGCTGAGGATGAGCTAGACCTAGCTGACGCTCCTGCTGCCCCCGCTGATGTACCTGTTGCTGCACCTGCTCCTGTCACCTTAGAGAAGATCATGGCCACCTTGCTTGATAACAGAGCCTATATGGAGCATACCTTCTCTATTCTGTTTGATAGAATAGAAGGTGTTGAACATGAGGTTGCTGCCCTCCGATCTGCTTCACCTGCTCCTGCACCAGCTTCTTCACCACCACCTCCGGATACTTATTTCTAGGAACTTTAGTTCCTAGGATCTCTGTTTTTGCCTTCATGTTATTTATTTCTGGCTTTTGTAATTGACTTTTATTTATTAATGCATAAATACAGTTTTCTTGATATGAGTATGTTTCCTTTTATGCACTTTTACTTAGATATATGTTTATGAGACTTACCCCTCCTTTTTGCTCATGACAAACGGGGGAGAAAAATTTGATTGTTTGAATTTAATTGAGAAAAGACAGGTAAACTTAAAATGAGATTGGATTCAAATTGAAAGAGGGAGCTGCGCACATATCTGATATACATTACCTCTTATAATTAAAGAGGGGGAGTAAGCTTTTATACCTCTTTGTGAATTCCAATTATATGCACTAACTCTTTTCTCATTGATAGTTTGTCATCATTAAAACCAGTCTTCAAAGGTATACGTCTAAACACATTCTCAAAAATTTGATTGTTTGAATTTAATTGAGAAAAGACAAGTAAACTTAAAATGAGATTGGATTCAAATTGAAAGGGGGAGCTGCGCACATATCTGATATACATTACCTCTTATAATTAAAGAGTGGGAGTAAGCTTTTATACTTCTTTGTGAATTCCAATTATATGCACTAACTCTTTTCTCATTGATAGTTTGTCATCATCAAAACAAGTCTTCAAAGGTATACGTCTAAACACATTCTCAAAAAATTTGATTATTTGAATTTAATTGAGAAAAGACAGGTAAACTTAAAATGAGATTGGATTCAAATTGAAAGGGGGAGCTGCGCACATATCTGATATACATTACCTCTTATAATTAAAGAAGGGGAGTAAGCTTTTATACCTCTTTGTGAATTCCAATTATATGCACTAACTCTTTTCTCATTGATAGTTTATCATCATCAAAAATGGGGAGAATGTGTTTAGACGTATACCTTTGAAAACTTGTTTTGATGATAACAAACGTGAAGACTAAATGAAGATGACCAAGTCCAAGTTTATATATGATTAGCATTAGGACTTAGGTTCTGTTGTACAGAGCTCACTTTGATATCTCACTGTTTTTGAAAGAACAAATAAAATTGAGGGTAAAAAGAAACTTGAATGTTTTTAAAATGATTTCCAAGAACTGGTTTTTTAATAGTTTATTCGAATAGCAGCTTGTCTATTAGAATAAATCATTCCAGCCTTTTGTGTCTTTTAAGCCATTATTCGAATACCATTTGTTTTATTCGAATAATAACTTTCAATCCCTGCTACGTGCTTAAGTTTTTCAAAACGTTATTCTAATAGCATTTTGGCTATTCGAATAAAAGGAGTTTTCAGACTGATTTATTAAAAGACACCATTCGAATAAGTCAGCAGTTATTCGAATAAAGCTCTTCTTTCAGAAACTTTGTTTTTAACTAAGTTATTCGAATAACACAATGGTTATTCGAACAACCTATATCAGATGGCTTTTCCCGATGGCTTCAGGAACAGTGTTATTTGAATAGAATGTTAAGCTATTCGAATAAACACGATGGTTACGAACACTGATATGGAAACAAACAAGTTTTTAATTCGGTTTAATTGCCTTTAATGCTACCCAATGGCTATTTCATCTTTTTTTCCTATAAATAGGAACCTTGGGTCACGAATAAAATTGCCCAATACTCTAAATTATTTTTCTGCTTACTCTAATCTGTGAAAATTATTTTCTACGCTCTTTTTGATTAAAAACTTTGAGATATTTCTGTGAGAGCTCCATTAGCGCTTCAATTTGTATTACCTACTCTGAGTGAGAGTTTCTCTTCATCTACTTCTTGATATTCTATATCGAGGGTGAGGTATCCCTCAAGGTTTGTATAAGGGTGAGGTATCCCTGCAAGCTGAGGCTTTAGCAGAAGGGTAGAGTTTCCCTGTATGTGAAAAGTGCTCTTTTGTGTAACGGTTGCAAGCCCCTATTGAAGCTTGTCTACTTAGTGAAAAATCTCAGCTTTCGAGGACTGGACGTAGACTACAAGTGGGTTAGTGGTCGAACCAGGATAAATACTGTGCCTGCTTCTCTCTTCTTAATCTCTTTATTTTATGTAATTTTAATTTACTGCATATTTATTTTCTGCTGTTCTTTATTGTCTTTTCTTCTTCTCGTTCTTTCTGTGTATTTATTTATTAAGTTTTTAATATTTGTTTTTGATAAAAAGAGGTTTTGAGAAAAAGTTTTATACTCAATTCACCCCCCTCTTGAGTACAGGAAGCCACTTGGTAACAACTTGACTGATGGAAAGATGAGTGATCTCAGATGATTGGTGAAGAGAAAAGATGCAAGTTAGATTCAAGCCTCTAATTGTATTAAGTGCTAAACTGTCCTGCTTGGTTGGATTTGATTGTCGAGCTTAATTGAATTTTTAAATTGTGAAATTTTCCTTGATTCATGTTTCTTGATGTTGAGCTTAATCTTATTTTTTATATTTATTCTTTACTTGAGAACAAGTAAAGCTCAAGTATGAGGGGATTTGATAAACTTGTATTTTATAGTCTTATACTTGATAAATTATGGTGATTGCTTATATTTATTAGTGAATTTTAGATGGATCCCTATCATTGTCTTCGTTTTTACAGATTTAGAGATATTTAACATATTTGGAGGGAAAACAAGTAAGGACACTGCAATTTTAGAGTAAAAGATGACCATTTTGGCTCAGACAGGGCCCTGTGAGCGATTGAGGAGTTAGACACGGCCGTGTCTAATGTGGGAAACATTTTTGTCAAGCTCACATGGCATGTCTAACTTGAAGAATGCTTCTGTGTGATTATTTTTAAGAGACACGATCATATCTCTTGGTCACATGGTTGTGTCTCACTTACGGTGTGAGTTGTGCAATTCAAGCTCACATGGCCGTGTTGAGCTTAGACACGGCCGTGTGAGGTCTTTTGTGACCAAAAATAGCAATTTTTCACCAAAACATTATAAATAGAAGTGAATCCCTAATCCTGAAGGAGACTTTTGCGACGGCAGATTTTGAAAGGCAAAGGCTAGGGTCTTGAAGACAAGTGCAAGTGCAATTGAAGATCAACCATTGAAGACATCATCTCCTTCTTCTTCTTCTCCATCTCCTCTTTTTATTTTTTTTTTCTTATTTTCTTGAGATAGAATCATGGTTGTTTCTTTAACTTTTGTTCTTGTTTATGCTACATTGGCTATGAGTGGCTAAATCCCTTTTTCTAGGATTAGGATGCAACTCTTTACTTTTCTATGTTGAATTGTTAATTTAATTTTTTGTTAATGAAAAATTATTGTTCTTGATTCATTCTTGGTATGATTAATGCTTGTGGTATGTTAAGAGCCATTGTCGCGACCGGAGATCGCGGCGGGGAACAGCAACTCGAATAGGATTTTAGAAAATGAAATTGAGAAAATGGAGTCGCCACCAATTTTATTTGAATTTGGAAAAATTGGAAAACCTTTCTTTGACAACGGTCTTTGAAAACCAGATTGGATTCGGGAGTCGGTTATGCTTAGAGAAGGGTGGAAACTTAATCCCACAGCACCCCTAACGCACCCGTCCTAAGACGGTACCTTAAGTCAATTGTGCAAATTCTTAATAATCTTTGAAAATATTTATTTTACCCTTTTTTGCAAACATTGTAATTATTTACAAAAGCGAAACCGCAAAATTATGAAAATTTAATTTTGACTTGACAGAAATGAAATTCTGCTCCTACGTATCCCCTGGTGCAATGGGGAACTCAAAGTTACGTAGTTCTTTAGAAAATATTTGTGGGTTGGTTGATTTTATTTTAAAAAGATTTTATTTGAAAGCGAATCCATTTTTTTGCACAGGATTCAAGTTAGCACTAGGCTACTCAATAAACCCTTATGATCCAAATAACATTGAAGGTAGTATTCACTACTCAATCATCATCATTGGTCATTGCATGGATCAAAAGATTTTATTTTTATTTATTTATTTTATTATTATTTTTATATTCTTTTACAAACTCAAATCTCAAAAGACAGTCAACAATTCAAATTAAAGAAAAAAAAGTTTGAAAACTTGAGCACCAATAACAGAGCACATACAGAGGACGTTTGGGGAGAGATTTGGGAATTGGTTCGACGGTCGGTTTAGGGAGTGAATGATTCTGTTTTGGAGTTTGACAGACGGTCGGGGGTAAGGATGGGATGGGTTCGACGGTCGAGTGAGGTGAAGGGGTGATGGATTCGACGGTCGGTTGCAAAGGTGTGATGGTTTCGATGGTCGGTTGGAGGTGAGGATGGGACGGTTTCGACGGTCGAGTTGGAGGTGAAGGTGGGTGGTGTTTGTGAAGTGCGTTGAAGGCCAGTGCAGGAGTTCAACGGTCGAATGGGAGGTGAGGATATGATCCGACAGTCGGTTGGTTGAAGGCTAGTGCAGGAGTTCGACGGTCGAATGGGGAATGATGGTGTTATTGAAGTTGGTGGTTACAACGTGATGATGGAAAGCGTATGATGGTTGGGTTCATAGTTTAGGGGGATTCGATGGTCGGTGGGAGAGGATTTGGGGTTTTGAGTTCAACGGTCGGTTTAGGGATATGGTATTCGACGGTCGGATGTGATGGAAGTAGGTGGTGTGGTGAGAGATGGAAGGCTGTTGGATGTGGATATTGAAGGTGAGTTCTCTGGTGGTTTTGGGTAATGTATTGTAGAAGGAGAGGAGTGCCAGTGTGTGTATGGTGCTCATGGCTTAAAAACAAGAATAGGAGAAGAAGATGGGCAACATGACTAACCAGTCAGGATCAAAGCATGCATTTGAACGCTACATATTTACTCACAGCAGTGCAAGGATAGTGGTGAGAAAGGGTTTACCTCTTCTGCGCTACCAATGGCAAACTCAACTCAAAAAAGAATCAAAAACTCCCTTTCGTTCCCAGCAGCCTCCCCAGTCTTCTTGATTTTTTTTTCTTTTCCCAGCTATCACCAGGGATCAACTCAACATCATCAATCTTCCTTCTTTGGCCGAAGATGGGATGATTTGGGGAGGATAAAAGAGGGTGGTCGTGAGGATGGAGATGGTGGGGATATGATGAAGATGGGGTTCAACGGTCCGACGGTCGGTTGAAGATGGGTGATGTTTGCGAGGTCCGACGGTCGGTCGACGGTTCCGTTGGTTTTAGTGAAGGGATTCACGGTGGTATGGGAGATTGGAGAAGGTGAATAGTGAAGGTTGGACGTGGAAATGAGATTGAAAGTGGAGGTGGGATCAAATTCTGGCTTTTGGTGGAGGTTGGTTTGTGGGGTGGTGAGGTGTTGAAGTTGGCGGCAAGAAGTAGTGTCCTCGTGAGAGAGAGGAAGAGAGCGTGGAGATGGTGAGAGACCGAGTTGAACTCGGTTTGGTGCTTGAAGATGGTGATAATGAAGGTTGAGAGTGGTGAAGATTGTGGTTTAGAGGTGATGAAGGTAAATGGGGAAGGAATGATGGAGTTTCTGGTTACATGGTGGCTGTGGGTTTATTTTGGTCGGAGAAGGATTTGGAAGGGATTGGGTTATCCAGCCTTGGAAGAAAATGAGAAGGAAAATAATATAATGGAGGGGTTGGGAGGCCGATTGCGAAATTACGCGAAAGAGGTGTAGTGAGTGGGTTACGTGATGATGGGGTGAGTGGGTAAAAAGCAGAAAAAGAAAGAAAAAGAAAGAAAATAATAATAAATAAAAAATGAGTGTGTGATAGTGGGGTGTGTGCTGGTGAAAAGTGAGGGAGTGAGTGTGCAGCAGTGACCATTTTTTTTTATTTCTTTTTTTCTTTTTTCTTTTTTTTTCTTTTTGTCCTTTTTTTTTTAGCCCGGTCAAAATTGGGTGTTCACAGTTGCCCCTCTTTACTTGTTTCTTATTAGATAAAAGGAAAAATTGTAGTTTTTCATTTTATCGTCGCAAGAAGCGAGTAAAGAAATGAACTTCAATTTTGTCCGGCAATGCATAAGAGGATAAATGCAAAACAAAGTAAGAACAATGATAGGAAGTTAAAATGCAATGAAATGATACGCGCTCAACGCAATTAAAATGCATGGAGCCGATGCACTCAAAGAAATTAAAATGCATGGAGCCGATGCGCTCAACAATAAATGACAGAAAAATAAAATGCATGGAATGCATGGAGCCATTACGCTCAACAAAAAGCTCGACAGAAAGTAAAATGCATGGAGCCGATGCGCTCGACAGAATTTAAAAATGCATAGAATTGACAGAAATTTAAAATGCATGGAATGCGTGGAGCGGGTGCACTTCAACAGAGAGTAAAAAGCATGTAATGCATGGAGCCGATGCGCTCAACAGAAAGTAAAAAGCATGTAATGCATGGAGCCGATGCGCTCAGGAATTTAAAGACAAGAGCTGATGCGCTCAAAAAGTAAATGACAGGAATTTAACAGACAAGAGCCGATGCGCTCAAAAAGTAAATGACAGGAGCCGATGCGCTCAAAGAGTAAATGACAGGAGCCGATGCGCTCAAAAGGTAAATGACAAGAGCCGATGCGCTCAAAAGTAAATGACAAATTTAATGACAGGCAGAGCCGATCGCTCAAAAAGTAAATGACAGAGCCGTCGCTCAAAAGTAAAAGACAGAATTAAAAAGACGAGTCGATCGCTCAAAAAGTAAAACACGGAATTAAAAGACAGAGCCGTGCGCTTAAAAAGTAAAAGACGAGAATTAAAAGACAGAGCCGTCGCTCAGCGAAGGTAAAAAAGCAGACAAAGCGGCAACCGAGTCCGGAAACTTAAAAGACAATGGGCAAGCGAGTCCAGAAATTTAAAAGACAATGGGCAATCTATGACGTCCAAATTTAAAAGACAATGGGCAATCAAGCTGTGACCGAAATTTAAAAGACAATGGGCAATCGACCCGAAATTTAAAATGACAATGGGCAAGCGCGACTCAAAATTTAAATGACAATGGGCAATATGTCCGAAATTTAAAAGACAATGGAATAAGCATCTTGAACAAAAAGATTTTTTTATTTTTTTTCATTTTCTTTTCTTTGTTTTTCTCTCTTTTTCTTTTTTTTCTTTTTTTTTCAAATTTTAAAAGACAATGGCAATCAAGTCCGAATTTTAAAAGACAATGGGCAACCGAGTCCCGAAATTTAAATGACAATGGGCAACTGCGGCCCGAAATTTAAAAGACAATGGGCAACTGCAGCCCGAAATTTAAAAGACAATGGGCAACTGCGGCCCGAAATTTAAAATGACAATGGGCAACTGCGGCCCGAAATGACAATGGGCAACTGAGTCCCGGAAACTTAAAGGACAATGGGCAACTGAGTCCCGAAATTTAAAAGACAATGGGCAACTGAGTCCCGAAAACTTAAAAGACAATGGGCAACTGCGGCCCGAAATTTAAAAGACAATGGGCAACTGAGTCCCGAAAACTTAAAAGACAATGGGCAACTGCGGCCCGAAATTTAAAAGACAATGGGCAACTGCGGCCCAAAATCAGGATTTTTCTTCTCTTTTCTTTTTTCTTTTTTTTTTGCTTGTTTTTTTTTCTTATTTTCTAAATTTTATTTAAAAACATTTGAACCAAGGACGACTTTGGAAAGCTTTGACCACTCAAACTTTATTCACATGCTTTTCTTCCTTAGACCCTTCGGTCTTTCCTTCTTCTTCTCTTTCCTTCTTTTTCTTTGTTTTTCACTTTCAACTCTCCTTTCAAGAAATGGGATGAACCATTGCTTGACTGATTCCTTGAGAGAAAATTTTGCCCCAGTGTTTAACCTTGTCTCTCATTTAGTTGATTCCCATGGCCGTCGATAAATCAATCCTTGTCTGCGTTGCTACTTCCTTCAACACAGCTTTCTCCTTAATCCTTCAAAAATTTTGCCCCGATGGCCAACTAAATGCAAACAAAACGCCCCCGAGTAGGCGATCACACGCAATTCAAAATTGCCCCGGTTTGGGTGCACCCTTCAAGGTGTTTCGGAGCCAACTTCCTCGAGATTTTGCCCATTCATTTGCCCTAACTTTGTTTAGACCGACCTTTCAGGTTTTCAGACTAACGGGCTCTTTTTCATTTTTTTTTTTGCTCTTTTTTTTTTAACTTTTGTTTAGGCCGCCCTTTCGGGTTTTCGAGCTTTTTCTTTTCTTTTCTTTTCTTCTTCTTTTTTTTTTTTTTGCTCGGGTACCTCCTCTTCCATCAATTGGGATTTCCAAGATCTCTTCGATCTGAATTGATCAATAAGCAATTACCATTAGATGGTCAAATCATGGTGTTGTACTCATGGTCATCTTACCTGAAGCATTATGTCACAGACACTCATGAATTCAAAAAGTACAACAGGAAAGAAACGAACAACTTCCAGATTGTTCTTAGAAGTTTGATTACAGAAAGGATATCAAGAAAATCAAAAGATTTTTTTTTTCGCTTGAGTCAAGATCCGACAATTGGACATCATTAATTATCAAACACCCCCCACACTTACTCTTTTGCACGTCCTCGGGCAAAACAGAAAAAAAAACTGATTCAAAAGTTAAACATTCTAAAAGACTCAATTTCTAATAATATTTAAGAATGAAGATCAATTAAATTCAAGTAATCAAACATTCATGAGATAACACATCTTCATATCTCAAATCAACAAGCAAGGATACTTCAATTGAAAAACATGAGTAAGAATGATAGATCCTCACAGAATTTACTCTCAATCTCTCAAGTGTTTACAAGGTAGGTATTTCACTCAATTCGACCCATGAAAATTGCACTACCATATGCTTGCTTATCTTCTACTTCTCCACTACTCAAAACACATGCACACACAAATCATGAGGACTTTATTCAAGGTTGTAGTGAGGTCAAGGTAAAGGTAGAAGTAATATGGATATGTCAAGTTAAATACCAAAGAGAATAGAAGAGCATTATGATACAGTTAGAGTGGAGAAGATGTTTGAGAACATTCAGTCTAACTTTCCCAAGATTTTCTTAGTTTTTTCTCATACAGGACAATTACCAATATCTAACTAATGTTTTGTTAAAGATCAATTGGTAGATTGAATTCCTTTAGGCTTGAACATTCTCCTTTTATTCCTGTTATTTCCAATCATCCACCCTCATTCTAGGTATGAATATATCATATGGTGCATTCTTTTGATTGTAACAATAATCAGCTCTCTCTCTCTTTTTCTTTTTCTTTTTTTTTTTACCTTTTTTTATAGAAACATATTTTCTTTTTTCTTTTTTTTTTTATATAACCAATCTGCACATGCACCCTCACACTTGTTCAAGAACTCATCAAATAACAAAGTCAATGCTCTTATATTCCCTAAGGTTGGGTTAGAACATGGTTTTTTCATTTAAGGCACATAATGAGTTCGAAACAAAGAATGGTCAAATAAGCTCAAAGGGGTTAAGCAAGGGGAAATATGTAAGGTTGGCAAGAATCGAAAAAATTTTCAAGAAGTCAAAAGAGTGCTTGATATCATATTGAAAACAAGGTTGGCTATTTGGTTAAATCAAGCTAAGAAAGAGGGCCTCAATCATGTTCATGCATGCAAATGAAACGTAGCCTCAAAAAGAATCAAAGCAAGTTCTAGAGTGATCATTATCATGAGTGAAAATCACACAAGAAAGAAGAGAATGACATAAATGTTGAATCCATCCATTAGGCTCAAGATCTCACAAGATATAGTTCTATCATTCTCACCCACCAATTCAACATCCATAACCAAACATATGATTTTTAAGAAAGAAGACAATTTACTCAATCATGCAAATTTTCCTGAATTTCAATTGCTACTTCTACCCCAACTAAAATGCGTCTCAAGAGTAAAATTTACTCCCTACTCTGCCATCCCTATTTACTTTTGTTGTTAATTGATGACAAACACAACAAACATATTAACAAACACACTTTTTGAATTTTTTTGTTTTTTTGTTTTTTTTTGTTTTTTTTTGTTTTGTTTTGTTTTTGTTTTTTTTTTTTTACTATTTAGGCACACAACGATCCTTCTCCCCAACCAGATCATAACATTGTCCTCAACGTGAAAGAGAGATATAAAAAAAAAAGCAAAACAACCTGATAAGAAGTGAATCAACGCCCAGTAGAAATGAAGCACACACGGTCAGTCTTTGCATCCGACCACGATAAGAAGTGAATCAACACCAAGCAGAAATGAAGCACACAGTTAGTGCAGCATCTGACCCTCAAAAGAAATCAGATAATAAAACTTAAGTACTTCCACAATTTAATACTAATTAATTACTACCCTACTACTCCTTACTCTGCCACCAATTAAGATGCGTCTCAAGAGAAAAATTACTCCTTACTCTGCCATCCTTAACTTTTGTTGTTAAATGATGACAAACACAACAAACATATTAACAAACACACTTTTTTGATTTTTTTTTTGGTTTTTTTTTGTTTTTTTGTTTTTTGTTTTTTGTTTTACACAACCATCCTTCCCCCCCAACCAGATCATAACATTGTCCTTAATGTTAAAATATAGATGAGTAAAGGATAGAATAAATTACCTGTTGGAGAAAGCGGACACAAATTTAAACAGAAACAAAGTACAATAAAATCAAACCGATTAAAGAGAAAGTGTCAGATCTGGCTTGCTTCTCTTGTTACTTCCTTCGCTGCTTCCTGTTGACCAATCTATCTGAGCCAATACCTTATCAGGTACATACTCAAAAGCTTACAATTTATCAATGAGCTCATCAATAGTGGAGGCAGAGATAAGAAGTTATCTTCTTAGAAGGAGTGATAAATTTACTTCCACAGCTTTGTCAAGAAAAAATAACAAAAGGTCAAAGAAATTATTAACATTCAACAAACCAATGGGTTTATGGTGGATGTTCAGTTCACCCAAGAGACAATTTGAAAAATTTCTTCTAAAGTACCAAAACCACCTGGTAAGACAAGAAATGCATCAGAATTGTCAATCATTATTTTCATGCGTCCATGCATGGATGTTACCTGAATTTCTTCTCCAACTGTCTTGCCAGTGATGTTACTTTCACTAAAGGTTTAGGAATAACACCTAAAACCTCGATCGCCTCCTATAAGAGCAAAGAAGTGAAACAACCCCATTAACCCACGATAACCTCCCCATATACAAGATGAATATTCCTCGCGGCAAGTGCTCGACCAAGAGTGCTAGCTGCGTTTATAAACTCTAATCCCTTCCCATAACTCGACCCACAAAAAACACGACATTTTTTAGGTTACGAATAGAAGGCCCCATTCTATACCCTTCTTCTCTTTGAGTGTTTCTGAGTTGAAGATGAAGGAGAAAATGGAGTGTTTAAATAAGAAAAAGAATGGAAAGGGAAATAATTGCACCTAGAAGGGTAGGTCGGCTGTTGTCAGAAAAGGTTGAATTTAAGAAACATAAAATCTCTTTTTTTTTGTGTTTTTTTTTTAACTTTTTTTTTTCAAGACAATCATCAGGGTAAAGAAGTCTAGAAACCCCGAAGGATCCCATCCAAAAGATCGTCTGTCCAAAATGAAAATTCAACAAAATCATACAAAGATAATAACAAATGATTACATACCTTTATGTACAGGTTTCATGGCAGATCTTTATCTTTGGCGTCATGAGTGCGAATACCAAGACAGCTCGGCCAATCTGGGCATTCTTCTCCTCCCGCTTGTGGGATATTTTGGATTGAGCTACGACGCCACTAATTAAAGTGCGTAAATCGACACTACCACCAACGACCACGGCCCAAGTGAGAGGTCGTTGAAGAGCCCATGGCATTAAATCACGGGATTCACTCGGAGGCATTGTCACGCGAGAATGCAAACACGGACGCTTCTTTCACGTCCATCAACAAGCGAGCCTTTGGTTAAAACACAGGAATGCTTGCGCGGCTCTCTGCAGAGCATGGCACACGAACCTTATTTACCGACCGACGTGCGAAGGTCCACCCGAGTCAATGACGGTCCGCCACTCCACCGGGGGGCTCCTAATCTAATTAAAGACCAAGTATAACCGAAGTTTCGCCTCTTCTTTTAGTTTTCGGTTTTTCTTTCTTTCTTTTTTTTTTTTTTTTTTTCTTTTTTTTCTTTTTTTTCTTTTTTTTTTGTTTTTTTAAATGTACAAGATAATATATACATGTTGTTGTGATTGTGGCTCACATCTTCCTCCAGTTTCACGTCCGAAATGGCTTAAACGCCTTCTATGAGTCGAGGATAAGCTTCCCATCCAATTTTCTTATAAATTGGCAAACAGGGTCTTTTTGAGTCAGATTCCCAAGACTGTAACGCTCTTGCTCGTCCTTGAAGAGATTCCACAAACTAAGAAGTTCACGCTGCACAACTCCACAAGAATGCGTCTCAAGAGTCAATAAGATATTATCTAATGACTCCTTACTCAGTCCATTCTTAATGAAGAATATTTTATCTTCTCTATTTACAGAAACCATCCCCAAAGAGTGACATCGCGTGTTGCAATTCCATCGTGCACACTTGTAACAAACTTTCATTCTTTTTGCTCTTCTCCTTTTTGAAAATGAACTTTTACGAGACCGGGCATGTATGGGACAAATGAATCGAAGATTCACCACTAAACGAACCTTTGCTTCGATTATCCAAATGTATATCTTCTGGGATGCCCTTATACATTAACAATCTCAGTCTCTCACACCTAGCTTCATAGACTTTTGTTAGAGCATTTAGAGGGAGAGAAGGAAAATATTTTCTTAGATTTGAGAGAATGAATTCCATTTTGAAAGGAGAAGAAATCAGTTATTATGGGAAACTGAAAAACAAACCGACTTGAGAGTCACGAATACCGTTATCCGCCATTTAACCTAAGAACACGAGAACTCAACAACTTGATGCTCCAGAAATGGTTGAGTCTTGGTCCATTAACTTTAAGCGCATTACCATTCCTAGGATTCTTAATGTCTATGGCCCCACAAGATACACGTGTTTGACAACAAAAGAACCGCGCCTCCTAAATCTCAATTTTCTAAGGAGTAGGTGCGGATAAGAATCTTAAAGCAAAACTTTATTGACCAATTTTCGCAACTTTTGCAAAAGGTGTAACAAACCTTGAATAAAGAAGGCCAATAAAATCCATACTGCAAGATTTTCGCAGTTGTTGTCGCTGAAAAAATGACCTCCACATGCTTCCGATAAAGTTTAATGGCACTACCTACCTCATTGTCGGGTACACAGCTGTCTTTTTTTTTTCTCTTTTTTTTTTATTCATAATGCGGATGGAGAAGGTTCATCACCTCAATTTCTGCATTCTCTGGAAGTTCTTGAAACTGTTTGAGGTGTTTTCTTTTCTTTCCTTAGTCGCGCAATAGTTGCTTAGAACACGGTAACATCATACAAGGAATGTCATGCATAAGATGAGATGAATGAAATGAAAACATTTTCTTTTCAAATGCATGGAATGAAATGCATGATTTTTTTTTATATATATTTTTTAGAATGCTAAAGATGCCATGCATGAAATTTTTTTTATGAAAATGCCTGATTTATTTTTATTATTATTTTTTTAATGCTAAGGATGGCATGAAAATGCATGATTTTTTTTATTTTTTATTTTTATTTTTTTTAAGAATGCTTGGAGTGTCATGAAAATGCATGATTTTTTTGAATGCTAGGAATGCATGATTTTCTTTATGCAATGTCATGAAAATGCCAGTTTTTTTTTTAGAATGTCATGAAAATGCAAACAATCAATAGTTTTTCCTTTTTATTTTTTTATTTTGCAAGAATGCATGATATGAGACACAGATAAATAAAGAAAAAGAAGAAGTACGCTCCTTTTTGTGCCCTAGTCAGGTGGAACCTAAGATTTGACAGTCACTATGCTCAATCTATCAGTGCAAGATTTTCGGGACAGGTCTAAACTTCTAAGAAGTCATGGTTCCCAGATTGCCCTTATCTCGAAAGACAAAGACCCAAATCATGAATTAATCACAAGTAGGGATAAACCCTCTCAATATGATTCGTCCATGATAATGGTAACAATCTGAGTGGTGTCTCAACAAATGTCAAGTGAGCATAAAGCCCCTCAATAACAAAGCGAGACCCTCCTACTCCTCGGGTTTGCACAGACTCGGGTATAGAGCCCAAAAAGTGTGTGAGGTAAGTGATAGTGATGTGTGTGAGGGAGCATACAAACCTGTACAAAAATTTTAAAAGATAAAACTACCCCAACCTGCAGAAAAACATATATATGGCAGCCAGGCAGCAATCATCTATCCTAAGGTTTCAACAATTATGCACAATTAAGTACAAAATATCTACAAGTATATCATGTCAAAACAAATGCAGAATAGCGCTATCAGATATTTACATAGAACAAAATAAATAAAATCCATTTACAAAGAAAACAGAAACAAGGATAAAAAGGGTAAAGTAAATAAATAAAACTTATTAACAATTTGCACAACTAACAACAACAGGCTTGACTCTCCAAATGTCCCCAGCGGAGTCGCCATCTGTCGCGACCGGAGATCGCGGCGGGGAACAGCAACTCGAATAGGATTTTAGAAAATGAAATTGAGAAAATGGAGTCGCCACCAATTTTATTTGAATTTGGAAAAATTGGAAAACCTTTCTTTGACAACGGTCTTTGAAAACCAGATTGGATTCGGGAGTCGGTTATGCTTAGAGAAGGGTGGAAACTTAATCCCATGACACCTTTTACCCGTCCTAAGACGATTTACCTAAGTCAATTGTGCAAATTCTTAATAATCTTTGAAAATATTTATTTTACCCTTTTTTGCAAACATTGTAATTATTTACAAAAGCGAAATCGCAAAATTATGAAAATTTAATTTTGACTTGACAGAAATGAAATTCTGCTCCTACGTATCCCCTGGTGCAATGGGGAACTCAAAGTTACGTAGTTCTTTAGAAAATATTTGTGGGTTGGTTGATTTTATTTTAAAAAGATTTTATTTGAAAGCGAATCCATTTTTTTTGCACAGGATTCAAGTTAGCACTAGGCTACTCAATAAACCCTTATGATCCAAATAACATTGAAGGTAGTATTCACTACTCAATCATCATCATTGGTCATTGCATGGATCAAAAGATTTTATTTTTATTTATTTATTTTATTATTATTTTTATATTCTTTTACAAACTTAAATCTCAAAAGACAGTCAACAATTCAAATTAAAGAAAAAAAAGTTTGAAAACTTGAGCACCAATAACAGAGCACATACAGAGGACGTTTGGGGAGAGATTTGGGAATTGGTTCGACGGTCGGTTTAGGGAGTGAATGATTCTGTTTTGGAGTTTGACAGACGGTCGGGGGTAAGGATGGGATGGGTTCGACGGTCGAGTGAGGTGAAGGGGTGATGGATTCGACGGTCGGTTGCAAAGGTGTGATGGTTTCGATGGTCGGTTGGAGGTGAGGATGGGACGGTTTCGACGGTCGAGTTGGAGGTGAAGGTGGGTGGTGTTTGTGAAGTGCGTTGAAGGCCAGTGCAGGAGTTCAACGGTCGAATGGGAGGTGAGGATATGATCCGACAGTCGGTTGGTTGAAGGCTAGTGCAGGAGTTCGACGGTCGAATGGGGAATGATAGTGTTATTGAAGTTGGTGGTTACAACGTGATGATGGAAAGCGTATGATGGTTGGGTTCATAGTTTAGGGGGATTCGATGGTCGGTGGGAGAGGATTTGGGGTTTTGAGTTCAACGGTCGGTTTAGGGATATGGTATTCGACGGTCGGATGTGATGGAAGTAGGTGGTGTGGTGAGAGATGGAAGGCTATTGGATGTGGATATTGAAGGTGAGTTCTCTGGTGGTTTTGGGTAATGTGTTGCAGAAGGAGAGGAGTGCCAGTGTGTGTATGGTGCTCATGGCTTAAAAACAAGAATAGGAGAAGAAGATGGGCAACATGACTAACCAGTCAGGATCAAAGCATGCATTTGAACGCTACATATTTACTCACAGCAGTGCAAGGATAGTGGTGAGAAAGGGCTTACCTCTTCTGCGCTACCAATGGCAAACTCAACTCAAAAAAGAATCAAAAACTCCCTTTCGTTCCCAGCAGCCTCCCCAGTCTTCTTGATTTTTTTTTTCTTTTCCCAGCTATCACCAGGGATCAACTCAACATCATCAATCTTCCTTCTTTGGCCGAAGATGGGATGATTTGGGGAGGATAAAAAAGGGTGGTCGTGAGGATGGAGATGGTAGGGATATGATGAAGATGGGGTTCAACGGTCCGACAGTCGGTTGAAGATGGGTAATGTTTGCGAGGTCCGACGGTCGGTCGACGGTTCCGTTGGTTTTAGTGAAGGGGTTCACGGTGATATGGGAGATTGGAGAAGGTGAATAGTGAAGGTTGGACGTGGAAATGAAATTGAAAGTGGAGGTGGGATCAAATTCTGGCTTTTGGTGGAGGTTGGTTTGTGGGGTGGTGAGGTGTTGAAGTTGGCAGCAAGGTAGTGTCCTCGTGAGAGAGAGGAAGAGGGCGTGGAGATGGTGAGGAGACTGAGTTGAACTCGGTTTGGTGCTTGAAGATGGTGATAATGAAGGTTGAGAGTGGCTGAAGATTGTGGTTTAGAGGTGATGAAGGTAAATGGGGAAGGAATGATGGAGGTTCTGGTTACATGGTGGCTGTGGGTTTATTTTGGTCGGAGAAGGATTTGGAAGGGATTGGGTTATCCAGCCTTGGAAGAAAATGAGAAGGAAAAGAATATAATGGAGGGGTTGGGAGGCTGATTGCAGAAATTACGCGAAAGAGGTGTAGTGAGTGGGTTACGTGATGATGGGGTGAGTGGGTAAAAAGCAGAAAAAGAAAGAAAAAGAAAGAAAATAATAATAAATAAAAAATGAGTGTGTGATAGTGGGGTGTGTGCTGGTGAAAAGTGAGGGAGTGAGTGTGCAGCAGTGACCATTTTTTTTCTTTTTTTTTTTTTTTTTTTTTTTTTGTCCTTTTTTTTTTTTAGCCCGGTCAAAATTGGGTGTTCACAGCCATATTTATATGATCTTAGGCTTTAGGTGAAGGATCAAAAAATGAAATTTAATTGCTAAATAATCCAAGAATTGAACTTAGGAATTGAGACCTAGACATAGGCTTAAATCCTTCAAAGAGCAAACAATTGTCATAAAACTTAATGGGCTGGAACTTGGATTAATTGCTATGAGAATGAGATTAATGGAGTTTTAGCACGTTTTTAGTACCAAGAAATTGGACTTTAAACAATTTAAGACAAATCGCCTTCAAGAACATAATTGAACATTAGCAAAGATAGGATTATAATTTATCATAGGGGGTAGTGTAGTGAATTCCTAGTCCTAAACTTTTAAATCTTAGTTGAATCTTGACTTTTCTTGATTTATTTGCTTACTTTATTGTTTTGATTTTGATTGAGTTTCACTATTGATTTTTATCGATTAAATAATCAAAGTCGTTGTAAGAGTTAGTAATCAATCGATCCTTGTGAGAACGATCTTTATTTTACTACTTGTACGATCCGTGCGCTTACGAAAAAGCCACAACACAAGCTTTTCTTATGCCCTTGTGTTATGAACTCAAGTTTGATTGGTGTTTTCTTTCCTTGGTTGTGCAATGGTTTCGAATCTCCCTGTGAACAGTCAAAGTACAATTTATTAAAAACAACCATGGTTATTATCGATTTGTTAGAGGACCATTATTAGTTTGTGCTGAATGGACTTGAGTAAGTATCTTTAATCTTTATTTGTCATGACTGTTTCTTAGAACGTCTCATTCAAAAGTATTGGATCTCAAGTGAAACATGGGATCAGAAAAAAAGAGAGCATATTTTATTCAATTGCAAAAAAATCACTGACATCATTTGAGAGGAGTACATCATTTTCACTTCTTCTTTTTTTTTAACCGAAGTATTTCACTTCCTAGTTGAAATACATCATTGCTTAGTCAAGTTTATCATTCTTAACCGAGTGCAACTTGGTCATCTGCTTCATTTGCCCAATAAGACTCTTGTAATACTTAATAAAATCATTAATATCTGTTGGTGCCTTAAGATGATTGACCATCTTATCAGCCATCTTCAAATAATATGGAACATCTGCAATTGCCGTGTTGACTAGACATGCTAGTCTCACGAAGCGGCCTATCCGAAAGTGGACTTCTCCTTTCCATTCACCGATGTCCTTGTCCTATTGTTTCATCTAATCTATCAGCTTTTACAAGTCTTCTTGTCCCTGTTGTAATGCTGCTTCATACCCCGCAATCACCTTGTCAGTGTGCAACCTCTCAATTTTGATCATGTCCTTATATCTTGTTGACACCATTTTTATTTGTTGCTTCATGCTATCTACCTGCTGAAGAGCATTATTTTGTGTTACTTTGGCATTCACAAGCAGCTCTTTAAGTTGTTAATTTTCGGCCATAGCCCTATCTCTTTCTTGCCCTCGGAGTCCCAGTTCTTTATTTGTAGCTTCTAAGCATCTTTTGGTTCTTGACATATATTCTTGCTCTGTCTTTAGCCTCTTGTTAGCTCTTTCAAGAGCGTGGTTTTTCTCAGAATTTTTACGCTTTAAAACTACATATGCTTGGCGAGTCTTTTCTAACTCCGCTTCTAATTTCCTTTTTTCTTCATTGGTTTTTGTTAGCTTTTCTTTTACTTCTTTATCTTCTATCGGGACCAGAGGCAGAGATTTACTAGCTGAAATTTTGAAGGGTAACTTGACTTCTTGAGCCCGGTTCTTGACCCACTGTCGGTAGCTTTCTTTGTCTTCATAGTTTCTAACTCCCAGCTCTCTACCCTTTCTAACGACTTTCTTCCAAGCGTCTCGGACCTTCCTGAATATCTCAGTACACTTTGTCTTCATGATATAAGTAAAGGGAGTGGTTTCCAATTTCGAGGGTGGTCCCATCATGGGATAGCCAAGTTATCGCAATGCCAAAGCGGGGTTATAGTTAATGCACCCCGAGTACCCATCAAAGGAACGTTATGAAAGCCTTCGCACTGATAAATCATAGTTTGCCCTTCTTTGCATCGTGGGTACCATACAATTTTCCTCTCCTCAAGCTTGGCCAATTCCTCGGCCCATTCACAAACGTTCATGGTCTTCAACTGGAGCATCTTGAGATTTATAATGGGACATGATTTTTCGTAGCCCTTATTGAACATAAGAGTCTTGAGCCATACAAATAGTATTGATAGACAACATAAGATCCATTTACCCTTCTTTTTATGGCAGAAATTCAAAGTGTAATAAACATCACAAGGCTGGGACAAGATTAGCGGTATCATTTCTTCTAGCGAGGAACACATTGATCGTTGCAGAATCTACCAAGTCTTCATTACGTGGGAATAGGATGCTGCTATGAAAATAAGTTTGTCCCAAATGGTTTAATATGTTAAGTTTTGATGATGACAAATACAAGACAAAAAGAACACTTTGCATATGTTCTTTGTTGCATCCTATATACAGCATATCCATTAGTAATTGATAAATATCTTATTTGGATGTGTCTATTAAAGTCTTATATACATGTTACATTTATGAATCATGCATATGAAGATACTGAATTATGAATTTGGACTAACTATGCTTGTTTAAGTGAGTAATACTTTGTAGGATAGTCCAAGTACCAAGAGTAAGCATTGCAACAAGAAAGCAAAAGATATCTTTTAAGCTCAACACAAGGAGAATGTGATTAAACATATATCTTTGAAGATTTGTTTTGATGATAACAAACATGAAGACAACAATGAAGATGATGGAAAGACCAAGTCCAAGATCTTATAAGGATAGCTTTAGGACTTAGAGTCTCTCTGTTCGAGGATTTCGTTGGATATCTCATAATGCATCAAGATAAAACAAAAATGTTTCCTTAAACTTATACCAAAACTGTTTTGATCTTGAAAATAACTTTAAAATGTTTTGATGTTTTTGATAAACTTTCTGGGATGTTTTTCAAATATTTATAACTGTTTTACAAACTGAGTTATTCGAAAAGTCATTGGCTATTCGAATAAAGCTTTAAATTTGGCTGCTGTGTGACTCTGTGTTTTAAACTGTTATTCGAATAACACTCTTGTTATTCGAATAAGAGTTTTCAGAATGGCTTATTTCATATTAGCTATTCGAATAACTCGTTAGTTATTCGAATATAACTGCTTTCCTAGAAATCTGTTTTAACCAGTGTTATTCGAATAAACTTAGAGTTATTCGAATAACCAGCTTTCTAAAGGAAGTTTTTGTGGCGATTATTCGAATAACACCGTGTTATTCGAATAACCTTTTTCGTGAACGTTTTTAAAGAACGTGTTATTCGAATGTTGCGAAGGCTTATTCGAATAAATAAGGTAAACACAGATCCCGATATAGTATGTAACAGACACCTTTTTTTATAATAATCACAGAATTAATCGCTACAACGGCTAATTTTCTATCTGACTCTATAAATAGAGACTGTGGGTCTCATCTGCATAAAGCCCAGCTATCTGTTTAATTTACGCTTGCTTTGAAAAATGTGATTTATAATTTACACCTATTTTCTGTTCTCTTCTTGCTGAAACTTTGAGATATTCTTTGAAAGCTTCTTAGCACTTCAATTTGTATAATTTGCTCTGAGTGAGAGTTTCTCTTCATCTATATTTCTGTTCTTCTATATTGAAGGTGAAGTATCCTTCAAGGTTTGTATAAGGGTAAGATATCCCTTCAAGGTTTGTATAAGGGTGAGGTATCCCTGCAGGCTGAGGCTTTAGCACAAGGGTAGAGTTTCCCTATGTGTGAAAAGTGCTCTTTTATGTAACGGTTGCAAGCACCTATTGAAGCTTGTATACATAGTGAAAAATCTCGGATTGTTTTCGAGGACTGGACGTAGACCACAAGTGGATTAGTGGTCGAATCAGGATAAATATCGTGCATGCTTTTCTCTTCTCAATCTCTTTATTTTACGCAATTTTATATTATTGCACATTTATTTATTTGCTGTTCTTAAAGTTTTTATTCTTCATCTCTCAATTTCTTTTCTTTTATTTAATAGCTTAAATATTTGTATTTATTTTAAGAGCATTTGTGAAAAGTTTTATATCCAATTCACCCCCCGTCTTGGGTAATGGTTGCCATGATTAACAGCTGCCATAAATGGTGAGGGCTAGCACATCCATAAAGGTATTCTAGTCTTCAAACTTGGCTAGGTAGAGCATGTGCTCTTCTAAATATTTCCTTGAAAACCCCTCTATTCCTTTCCTATTTTGTTTTTCTTTTTGTAAATCCTTTACATGAATCTTTAAGATGTCTGCTAAGGTTAGCATGGATGTATAGTGGCCCATATATTGGTATGACTTTTCATTTTCAAAAGGTAAGCCCAAGATATGCTCAATCCTCTAAGGTAGGAGCCAGCTGAAAATCTTGAAATGTGAAACAACGTAATGGTGGGTCATAGTATTGGGCCAGTGCGGTGATAGCTTCTACTTGCACTTGCACTTCTAATAGATTCAAGATCTTCCGATAAGTATGATTTGTCACATTAAAGGACTGAACAACTCACAAGGTATTAATCAATCTAAAGGTAATGAAAGGTATGCTCTTTTTGTGTCCTAATGATTTTACCTTAAACTTAAGGATTTCTATCCAAAGGATCTATGAGTCTTTCTAATTCATGAGAACATTCATTGGGTGACTTTACTTTTCTAAAGGTCTCTAGAGTTAAGTTCCATTTCAAAATGTTGACCACAAACAATGGGTAAACCACTAGATGTGAGACTTTCGTGAAAAAAGTACACTCTAGATGAAATTTTTACGATAACCAAATAGGATGTACATCCAAAATGGCTACCACTACGCAATTTCTACCTAACTTAGGCTTCACTTAGACCCGGGTATAGGGCCTTACTCGGATGTGTGTGATAAACATGTAGATGTGGTGGGTGTAGAGAGCATACAAATCTTTATAATCCTAAAGAATACCTATATCCTGCAAAACAAAGCAAATACAAAACAAACACTAAAAGTTTTCTACCCTAAGGTTTACATAATAAAACAGTTAACAGTAGAAATAAAAAAAGGAAAAAAATCATTAACTATAAAAAAAGGGTAAAACAAATATATAAAGATTACAAAAATTTTGCACAACCAACTTATATGGGCTTGACTCTCAAGTGACCCCAGTAGAGTCGTCATCTGTCGCGATCGTGATCGATGCAGAATAGCAACTTAAATTAAATAATTAGCAGTTACCACCAATTTTATTTTTTATTAGGAAAAATTAGAAACCTTAAAAAAAATAGTATTTGAAACCAGATTGTACTCGAGAGTCGATTATGTATAGGGAAGAGTGAAAACTTAATCGCACAACACCCCTAATACACCTGTTCTGAGACGGTACCTTAAGTTAATTATGTAAATTCTTGATAACTTTTGAAAATATTTGTTTTACCCCTTTTTTTAAAAGATAAACGAAATAGACAAATAAATTATGAAAAATTAATTTTTGACTTGACAGAATAGAAATTCTACTCCTATATATCTCTTGGTACAGTGGAGAACTCAAAGTCATATAGTTCTCTAAAAAATAAGTGTGAGTTGATTGACTTTAATTGAAAAAATGATTTAGTTTTTTATTTTTTTGAAAATTCAAATTAGCAAACCGTCGCGACTTAGTTAATCATATTAAGGTTTGAATGAGTGAAACTCAGCGTCACGCTAGAGACATCACCCGTTGATTATCAAGTTTGTTATGAAATTTTTTATTATTAAAAAAAGAGTTTTGAATCTTTATGAATTAGTGATTTATTTTATTTAAAAAAAATTAAATCATCACGTTGTCATAACTTAGATGATTATAAAAGTTATAAGATTAACAAGTTGTCACAACTCAAATAATCTTGTTTTATTCTTCTAAAAAAACTCAATTATTTATATTTTTTATTTTTTATATTATCATTTTATCATTTTTTATTTTTTTATTTTTTATTATTTCCGTACCCCAAAAAAAAAATAGAACTTAAAATAAAAACAAACAACACAAAGTGGCCTTACGAAAAAAAAGTAAAAAAAAAAGAGGGATTCTATTTTGGAACGTAGAACAAGGGGTAGTTGCAGGGACGGGCTCGACGGTGGCCTGTTCGTGGAGAGACGACTGTTTCCGGTAGTTCGGCTGAGCCTGGTTTGAGCGGCGAAGGATGGAGTTGCGGTGCGACTCGCCGGCAATGACAATGGGTTGTCGTGGGATAGCGGTTCGCAGTTGCGCACGAAACGAGTTGCGGATCCGGCCGAGATCGGTGGTACTACTGGGTCCGGTCGAGCGGCGAGGTGGTGCGTCTTGTGGTTTGAGAGGTAGTGCGCCGGTGCGGGACGAGAGGGGACGGCGGTGTTTGACAGTACGGTTGGCGGATCTTATTCTAGTAGGGCGATTAATGGTGGAAGACTCGGCGGGGTTTGTGGGTGGTTGTTGATGGTGGGTTTGTTGGTGATGAGATAGAAGATGAAGGTGGTGGTTATGGTTGTTGATGAAGGTTGATGGTGGGTTTTTGGTGGTTGTTGATGGTGAAGTGGGTGGTTTTGGTGGTGGGCTACGAGTTGTGGAGTTTGCTTTTGGGCTTGGTGCTTGTGATGGGTGTTTTGGGGAATGGTGAAGGATGAAGGTGGTAGGCTAATGTGAATGGAGTTTTCACAAGATGAGAGACTGTGGAGGGTGGGTGATCGAGAAAAGAAAGAACCAGGGATTGCCGGGGTGTTCGCTATGATAGTTGTAGGCGAAATTTGTGTGTTGGGGGGGGGGGGCGGCGGCGGCTAGGCTATTAGCTTTTAGGGGAGATTGTGTGTGTCATGAGTATTTATAGAAGAAAATTAAGTTTTAGAGAGTGAAGGTAATAAGGTTTAGGATAAGTTTGTTTAGAATGAATTTATTTAGGATGAATTTAATGATGACTGATAAGATTTGTTTAGGATAAGTTTAATGATGATCGTTAGGGTTTATTTAGGATAAATTTAATGACATGTAAATTATGAAATAGATAATGGGTCAAGGTTATAGGTTAATGAGTCATGTTATGGGTTTTTGTCAAAAAATTGATTCATTTTATATTTTTTTTCTTCTTTTCTTTACCAAAAAGGTGTTGATGACTCGAACAAAATTGATTGTTCATGGATCACATGACCTGCACATGCCAATGGTTTTAAATTCATCCCCATATATTGTCCAATGTTTGGGGATAGAGGAAGGGCAAGGTAATCTCAATGTTTTTATGGAGTATATGGTAAGGGGTAGTTTGGCAGATGTGACACAAGTTTAGTGGATCGATAGACGAAGAAGTGGTTTGGGTGTATACTAGAGAAATTCTTCTTAGGTTAAAGCAACTTCACTAACATGGAATTGTGCATGGTGACCTCAAGTGCTAAAATGTGCTTTTGGGATCATATGGGAACATTAAACTGGCAAATTTTGGATGTGTAAGAAAGGTAAAGGACTCAAAGGGTCATACAGGTTTGGCAAATTCTTAGGAGTCTATTGGTGGGACTTCTCTCGAGATGGCTCCTGAAGTATTAAGGAATGAGATACTGGATCTTACTGCAAATATATGGTCTTTAGAATGCTCAGTTATTGAAATTGGCTACTGGCAAGTCTCCTTGGGCTGGTGACGTTTCAAATCTAGTGGTTGTTGTGCTCAAGATTGCCTGTGGTGATGGGGTACCACAATTTCCAACTCATTCCTCAAAAAAGGGTGTGGATTTCCTGACCAGGTGTTTGGAGAAAGAACCCGAAAACTAGTGTACTACTAAAGAGTTACTTAGCCATCCATTTGTTTCAAGGAATTCAACAATACATTCTAAAAAAGAATATGCTTTCTCACCGACAAGCAAGTGTTCTAGAGGTTCAAAGTATTGAGGATACTTATGATTTAGATTAATTAGAAAGTCCAAAGGGGAATGATTTCTTAACTAGAAACTCATTTGTGTGATATGATGAACCTGAAAAGAATAGTAATATGGCAACAGGAAGACGATGCACTAGGATCATCAGGGAGTTGAGATTACTGTTAGATCAGGGTGAAATCTTGAAAACCGAGTAGAAACAAAACGTAGATTAAGTGTTAATGTAGATATAGAGGATTCAAATGTATAGCTTTGCGTAGGAGAAAAATAGGTTGTCAAAGTTTTGGTGGGATTTCCCTTTTCATTTTCATATAGTTTGTAACCAAAGGAAGTCTTTCAGTCACAAATTTGTAATTAAAGGTAACTTTTCTAATGTTACATAAAAGATGCAAGATTACTGCTTGTTGCTTTAGGTTTTTAATTAAATTTTATTCATCAATAAATGAAAGATTGCTTAGGATTAATGAAATATGGGCTCGTTTTAGGTTTTTGAAAAATGCCATTTCTATCTAGAAAATAAAATTCTACATAACTTCAATAAATTGAAGTCATCAATACTAACATACTAGCTGTAACATGTGGAGAAAGAGTCAACTAATAAGGATCGAAGCATATTGCTTGAAAGGTTTAGGGTCAATTCTTTCTACTAGTAATTTCCTTGACAGGTAATGTAAGTAAGTTCCCTCCTCGTAGTAAACTTCTTAAAAAAATAAAAGAGCTTATAGCAAGATAGGAAGATCAAGAATGATTTAAAGAAATGATGAAGCTCAAAGGAGAGATACTAGTAATCGAATGGTTGCCCTTGCTGAGGCTGCTAGTGTTAGTATCCTTAGTTATGACCACAGACATAAGATGAATTAGGTTGTGCCTAATGGCATACTGCAGCTTCCATGTTCCAACCATTGATCAACATTCACAAAATTACAAATATCAACCATTGTGGTGTTGAGTTTGATTGACCAATTTTCATGTTGTAACCATGTGATTTGAAATATGCTAATCTATCCTTTATTGTTTCTTTTGCTAGCACTTCACCTCATGACCCTTGGCCTTCCTAATGCTAATTTATAACAAAAGTGACAGATGATACACGTGCTAGTACAACAATACTGAACTCCCAGCCTTACGAAATCTCCAAATTTTAGCTAGATTCTGTTTTGCTCTCCAATCATCCATTTTTTTCCAAATATTTTCTTTTCTGATAATCGTGGCCCTGTTGAGCTAAAGAAGTGACTATTTTCAACCCTTGAGCCAACGTCTTGCATTTTTTTTTTCTGCTGGGTATCAAAGGGTAGACGAATTTTTTCTTGAATCTTTTTTATAGAGGTATCTCTCTGACAACTAATAGAGTGAGATCCGCTTATATGTTCATTAGCAACTTGAGCTTCATTTACCATTTGCTTTATGCTTGCATCCTGGGAACTTTCTTCAGACATGGCTTCCGGAACGCTACTGTTGTCTCCAAATTTGTCATGTTCCTCACTTTGAGGTTTTTAAATTGTCTATTAAAGGAGAAGGTAGCACCCTGTTTGATAGTGAAGCAGAAGGCTCGTCCAATGGGGAGGAGCCCTTACTCTTAACCTTGCTGATCATTTGAAGATGATTCGCTTTTTGAGCCTGCATAACAGTAATAATATCAAAACATGCCAAAACTTGAAGTTCCTCTCTTCCCAACAAAAAGGAAAGGGAAAGCAAACAAACCCCACTCTGGATTACATGTTGAGAAAAAGGATGAGTTGAATATGAAAATAAAACTTACTTTCTATTACTAATGTTGTATACAAAAGAGCTTACAAGACAACATTTGATTGATTGGACACCTCACAAAAACCTTACGTCACTCTAATGCACACGCTCTTGTATATCTCTCACTTGCTCCCCACACATGAAATTGTGACATCGAAGTCCTATTTATAGGCTGGGCAAGTCGGTTTACAAAATCGACCTTAAAAACCTAGGCCTTTCTGGAAAATTTGACAACTTGTTACGGTCATTATTAGTTCTAGATTTTTCTCTAAATTTCTACAATACTACAAACACTAGAATAATCTAGTATTTTGTCGAAAATGTCGGTGCTACTAGTGCTAACTTTTCATTACAGGGTACTGACACTGTGAATCTTAAGTACAATAAAGTACCAGAAATTCATGAATCGGCTTCTGGCGTCCCATCTGCAACCGCGGTTCAATGATCCCCGTACTCCTGCAACCAAAATCCGAAGTATGTTTATAAGCATTATTGTTCTTTGATTCCAATGCAGGCAATCATAAGTAACAACTGTTTATATTTAAAATGAGAAATTGTGAACAATAAGTATTATAACAATAGTGAAAATCAAACCTGTCTGAGATCATCTTTTTAGCACCAGTCTATATGAGATTAGATCTAAATTCAAATGTATAATAATTAGAGCAAAGTTGCATTGAGTGAACATTACACTCTGCTTTATGCATGCAACAAGCGCAAATGATCCACACCAGAAAAAAGGATCAGTTAACAAATGTTGATGCAATATCTAAAAAATAGAGAGAGAGAAAGAGAAAACCAACGTTTCCAAGTCTAGAGATTTCATTTCTTCGATTGATTTCTCAGAAGTTCCTGCAGGTAGAGAAGTCATTCACACTAACTCTCATATTTTGACCAAGGAAAATGAGTATTTTTTTATGTACTAAAACCCGAAAGAAATGGTATTGTTGAAATGTATGGAGAATAGGAGAAAAAAAGCATTGAACACTTAAGGAGGCATGATGAAGAACAATGCATTTGATATTGCAAATGCATTTATGGGGTGGGGAATCCCGAAAAATCAGAAATATACATAATAAAACCTGGTTATACAAACAATGAAACTGATAAGTAAACTTTCACATACCTTTTGATGACTCAAGTTTGTATCTGGCAACTCTATATTTCTGAAATAGAAAAGAGCAAATAACTTAACAAAAACATTATATTAAACAACTCACACCCACACACCCACAATCTATTTAAGAAAAAAAATAACGAATGTACCTGTAGGTGGCTTTTTATATGATAGAAGGTAAGTCCCTCAACTTTCATCAGGTTTAAGACACCCCTTGGAGTAGCCTCTGCATGTTGACATCATGAGTTGACAAGAAATGTTTCAGTGAGAAGATCATCAAGTATGAAATTACGGAAGGAGAAGTAAACATACTCTCACAGCCACCAAGCTGATTGACTGCTTCCACAAAGGCCTGATGAAGTACTGGAGTCCAAAGCATTCTAGGCCTAGTTTGTGGTGCAGTCGATGCTGAATTAGGGACATCATAAACTTCTCCAGATGGTATTTGCTGCTGCTGGGAAACCTGGCTCGCCATATGCACCAAAATAAATCATAACCTTCTCCATACAGAAAGGTCGATGAAAGGGGAAAATAAGATGAAGAGAACGTGCATGAAATTCTATATGATTATATGTCCATAGTTATGGAGAGTTATACACATTTTACTTCGTCACTTATCATTTACAACATAAACAGATCAAAACTGACTTGATTTTCATCTGCATCAGTACATGTTCCAGTAACTTCACGGGTAAGAACAAGCATTCTAAGACCTTACAGTACTATTATCACAGAATCAACTTGAGAAACAAACCTTTGGTATTGGTGTTGCTACATTATCATCACCAAGAAGCTGACTCCAATATGGATGAAAAGAATCATCAGTTGACATTAACTGATCCACCCTCTCCTCATATACAGTGTTTTTGGCGTTGTCACTATTTATGTAATAAGCACTGTTCTCCACCTGATCATGCTGGACAGAAACATTTTCAGGGAAACTAAGAATACCCTGAAATGGATCTGGTCCCCAAGAAATATCATCACTTTCTTGAAGGTGAGAAAAGAATGTTGGTGAATGTATTTCGGAAGACACATTGTCACCTAATGCCTGAGAAACAAAGGGAGAATCTTGATATTCAGTAGAAAAAGGGGTGTCATCAGGACATTCAGTAGAGGATGAAAACATGTGTCCAACACTTCTGTCGTTGGGATTTGATGATGTAGCTTGCAATGAGGCAGGATTTGCAGTCATATCTTTGACAGGCGAAAGCTGAAAAGAATCTGCGGGTTCCATATACATGTTTTCCATGGGAGTGGGAAGAACAGGAAAAGATGAAGACATGGCTCTCGAGGCTCCCAAGTGAACCGGCGTTGATTGTCCTGATTTCATTATGAAAAGCAGGTTCTATTTCAGCTAATCAACCACTAATGATAAATTATCTTTATCAACAACATAATTGGACAAAATATACAACAATTCACTAAGCCTTTTTTTTTTATATCTCATTATTCAAGAATATAAGCTTGTGGTTCCTCTAAGAAGAAAATAGTTGTAGTTATAAAAGCACCAGAAAACAGACATACGCCATGCTGGTTAGCAAAATATATATGTAAAACTTATGATAACAGACCAAAATATGTAGTGAATGAATCAGTGTGAAAACATTGATTTTTAACCATTCACATTTCTTTAAAAACTTAAAACAAGAAGAATTGTAGTGGTATGCACTATCAGTGTATTCTTTGCTGAATGTCTTAATGATATCCCTTTACATGTTAAGTTCTCACTTAACTATGAAACTTAACCAGCATATTCTTTACTCCTATAAGATCAACCATTCCATAAATAAAATATAAAATAATGAGATGGAAAAAAGAAAAGAGAAAAAAAGTAAAGTGCATGTTGGCTTCTGGTGACAATGAAAGGCTGCTAATGCTGTGAAGTATGAAGTGAAATAGTAGACACAGGTCCAAAATGGTCCAATCATTGTCATTATCTAATTCCTTTTGGGAAGTTCATGGCGGCACTTGCTTGCTTGCTACTTTTTGTAATCGGTATATAACAGTACTCCTTTTCCACCTTCTTCTATATCATTATTATTATTAACTTAGATATTTTAAAATTAAGATGATAATTTTATATGTCTTACTATTGTTAACGGTTCGAAATATATTTCCTTATGTATATGTACATAATCATTTGAAGTTACATTATGATATATTTTAATTTTGAAGTTTTCAAATTTTTTATAGATATCTCTAATTTTGTTGTCTTTTATACTTTAAATCATTAAAATTTCCTTTCTAATTATATCAAAATAATCAATCAACAGCTAATAAAACTACTGTCAGGACAAGAAAAATATATAGAGTGCAAATGATCTATTTACAGGTAAGGAGCAAGTGGTTGGCCTTGTACTAAAAATTATGTGCCCCATTGCCATCAATCCATATGTTTCAAAATCAGCGCTATAAGGTGTGGAAGGACCAACAAGCGAGTCAATAGGAAACTATTTCAATTAGGCTTAAACTTACCAAAAAAAGTAAATAAGGCGTTATGGCATATCTAGTAGTAATATCAATTCAAAAATGAAAGTTAAATATTGATATATTACCTAGACCATCATCAATATCGTCATCGTTATATATGCCTAATTGAGTCATGACGCCAGCCTCTTCATTAACTGGGGAAAAAATCCAATTAAACTTAGGTGGCTGACCTGCTAATCCCCAATTTTCTTTGCTCCATTCTAGTGCCATCCACCAGTGAGTTTCTCCTTTGATTACTGTTAGCTCTTGGCTTGATAATTCCTTCTTAGAAAGACTACGGAGCTTTGGGCAACCATAAAATCCTATTTCTTTTAAACTTGGCCCAATGTGCAACCCACTTGAAATGCTGATCAATTCAGGAAGATGGAGAAGTGATAACTTCCTCAGCCTAGGAAGGAAAATATCTACTTTGTGCTTGGATGATTCACGACTTATTAGGGTACTTAATTTGGGACAATCTTTGACTATAAGCTCCTTCAACAGAGAAAGATTTCCTAGAAAATCCAAGGAGAAGAGAGTCAATAACTTGGGACAACTTTGCAACGATAAGGAGTGCAACATACCAAATAAGCAACGAGGAGGTGGTGTTCCTTCCCATATGCTTCTTAGATTCTTCATGTGGGATACACTCAAGAATAGCAAATGTGAAAGCATATCATTATTACCATTTGAGTGTCTTCCATCAACAATGGTTTGCATCTCTTTACATTCTGCCAATATACACACTCGCAGTTGTTCTAAATTTATTATTTCAAATTCAGAGAGATTCTTTATGGTGATATGCCGATCCAAGAAAAGAGCCTTGCTGTGTCTAAGAAGCATTTTGATTTCAGCTGGGACATCTGCACCTTTTACAAATTTTAAGCTACAGTCACTTTGTTTAAATTTTACGTTAACTGTAGGTGGTATGCTTGATATAATCCGCTCCATATGAGAACCAACAATGAGTCTGAAATCTACTTCAAGAATGTGGTTTGGTATGAGCTTCAAAACTTTCAATTGTGGGATATATAGGCTGAGAGTTTGCAAACACTTTAATCCCAATATTTCTGGTAGAATGACTTGTACATTTTCATGCCACCTCTCATCATCAGGGTTCACATTAATACTTAAATGTTTCAACCCCTTGAGTTTTGATATCACTCCATAAGGAATAATTGTTGAGCAGGAATATGGCTTATTCTTCTTGCCACGATATTCATAAAAGTAGAGGATCAAGCTTTGCATATTGGTCAACTCTTGGAACTCTTTTGGCAGATGTATGATCTGAGTCTCTTCAAGATCAAGCTTCTCAAGTTTCTGCAAATTTCCAATTTCGGGTGGTAGTTTCATGAAGCATTTGCAACCTTTCAAATATAGTTCTCTAAGCTGCTCCAAATTGAAAAAGGAGCTTGGTAGTTGCCTTAAACTAGTGTAGGATAAGTCCAGGATGCGAAGCAGAGGCATGTGGACAAAAAACAAGGGTGGGATTTTTGTCAAATCAAAATTGCCTTGCAACAGTAATACTGTGAGATCTGGCCAATTTGGAGAAGGTGGTAGCTCAGATAGTTTATTGTATGTTAGATTAATTAGTACAGCACTATGCCATAGCTCAGTGTTGGGTGATTCAGTGACTTCAGTCAATCCTTGCCCTGCTTTCGTAATGAACATCGGGTTCAAGCTGTGTAATGATTGTAAAATTTCATAGGTTTCTTCTGGCAACCGGATATACCTGCTGTCTCCAACGGCTTTAACTTGCAGAAAGACAGAACGGTCTATAAGCTCTCTCAGGTTTTGTTCTGCTTCTACAGCTTCCATGAGGAGAGAAGAAATCCAATCATTAATCAATTCATAATCATCTATCTCATCTTTGATTTTAGGGATGAATAAACAGCGTACTAGGCAATGCTTTTGTGTCTTATTTATACCATCCCAGATAATGTTTATGAATGCATTAATCATGACCCTGCTCAAATGGTCATGAAACTTATGAATATCATAGGAAGGATTAGTGTAAAGCATTTTATGCAAGGCAAGGCTTAGATTAACATCTTGGAGATTCTTCAACCACTTTGCCACAAGGACAATGGCAAGAAGATGGCCACGACACTCCTCAACTATACGCACACGCACTGGAATAATTGTCTGGTTGGCACTGGATGAAAATACAACCTCACTCCCTACATTGTGACAGAAGACATGCCATGGCAGCAAATGATCATTAGTCCTTATTTCCAAGTCCAATTTCTTTATCAATTCATTTTTATATCGTGCTGTTGATTCAGTGGTAATGAACACCATAACTCCTAAAAATTCAGTCTTAGAAAAACCCACTTCCCATGGATCTACCATTTCCTCAGCATCCCTATCCACCAGAAGCACTAGATACCTGTTGCTTGACATCTCTTTCTCAATACGTCTTCTCCACAAAATGTCATTGTCTTCTGTTGTATACTCTTTAAACATTGGAAGCAGAAGTAGTTGACGGACATATTGTTGAATCTCTACTGGGCTTTGATAAGTTGAGACGTCAATGGTCAGGGCTTTGTGAAATGCCTTACGAATTTCAAGCATATTGTGCTTCTCTTTCAAGGCTGCTTCTATTTTTAACTTCACTGCTCTTTTTTCAACATCACTTCTGGTTGATAACCTGATATATTTTATATTGCGTGCATGGCGATGTTTAGAAAGCAATGTTTGAATGAGTTGGTGGACAGCAAGATCAGCAGCTAAATTGAGAATAGCCTCTGGTATCTGGTCATCATTGACATTGAAGATGGACCTCTCACCTTTTTCTACATCCCTTATTATTTGCATTGGTACAAGTCCTTCCACATATCTGAGCGGCCTCTCATCATAGAGCGGACGCGCCAGCTGACGCGCCAGTTCTTTCAATTTCAAATCACTAACCCAATCCATCATTTTCTTAGCATTCCTTATTCTCACAGGGTAACTCAACAACAGGCTGATAAAATCTCTAATCCTCATCTGCCGTTGCTTATTGGATCTACGACCTTGACCTTCTTCTTGGGTCCATCCGTATGTCTGACTTATTACTGCAAAGTGAATATGAATTGATTGTCAAATTTAATAGATTTGGCTAAGATATTAGGAGCTACAATAAAGCAAGTTATCTACTATTTTCTCTTTTTTTGGGGTGGGTTGATATCTCCTACTATTTGCTTATTTTCTTCAAGGAGGATGTTTTCTGGGCAAATCGACCAAATTTTTCTTAATGGCAAATTTATTTACTAATTTATCATTATTTTTAAATTATTTATCAAACTGTCACTAATTTTATCACGTTGAAATTTTATATTATTTTTCGTTTCACGTGGGATGCGCCAACACGCGTGGCGCATCCAACTAGGATGCGCGTGGCGCATCCAACTGGGATGTGCGTGGCGCATCCAACTGGGATGCGCCAACACATGTGTGTTGGATACGCCACGCGTGTTAACGCATCCTAACTGCGCCACGCTGCGGTTGGCGATCCCACGCGTGGAAAAAAATAATATAAACTTTCCACGTTATACGTGCAGGGCACTTAACCCATTCCATGTGTATTTCTTAAAAAAGGACGCTCAGAGACACATACAATTTACATGTGTACTAAAGAGTGCACCACAATATTGAGGGACATCAGTTTCAATTAGCTTATTTATAAGTCAAGTATTTGCTTCTGATTTGTAAAGTAGTCGATGTGGGACTTTGCTGTTAGTAAGGCAAAGCAGTTAAGTAAGATAACAAAATACATTTATTCGATGTGAGACTTTGATAATGGCAAAGTAAAGTAAGTAAGTAAGATAACAAAACATATTTATTCGATGTGGGACTTTCAAAAGCATATTTGGATTTGAAAGAAAAATGCATTTCTTACAAACAAATACATATACAACGACATGACATGATGAATCTTGCTCTTTTATTTCATTTTTCTTATATTACAAGTTTGTGCACTATTTGTGTTATCCGTACCAATTCTTTCTTTAAAAGGAGGATTAGGATCTTTTTAAAGATGACTCTATTGATTATTAAAAAAAAACACGACATATCAAAAACTCTATTTCTTATTAATGTTAATAAGAGACTTCAATCCAAATCCAAATCTAAATATGTTTTTGAAAGTCTCACATTGAATAAATATGTTTTGTTGTCTTACTTACTTGCTTTACTTTGCCACTATCAAAGTCCCACATCGAACAAATGTATTTTGTTATCTTACTTAACTGCTTTGCCTTACTAATAACAAAGTCTCACATTGACTACTTTACAAATCAGAAGTAAATACTTGGCTTATAAATAAGCTAATTGAAACTGATGTCCCTCAATATTGTGGTGCACTCTTTAGTAGACATGTAAATTGTATGTGTCTCTGGGCGCTCTTTTTTAAGAAATCCATGTGGAATGGGTTAAGTGCCCTACACATATAACGTGGGAAGTTTATATTATTTTTCGTTTTACGTGGAATGCGCCAACACGCGAGGCACATCCTAGGGATGCGCCAACGCGTGGCGCATCTATTTGGGATGCGCCATATGTGTTGGCGCATCCCGGAACGTGAAACGAAAAATAATATAAAATTTTTACGTGACAAAATTAGTGGCAGTTTGATAAATAGTTTAAAAATGATGGTAAATTGATAAATAAATTTGGAGGAATAACAAATTGGTCAAAAAGCCTATTTTTCTGCACCCCAAATATAATATTTTTGTGGGGTATTGTGTTTAATATATTGTCATATATTTCAAATATTATATATAAATTTGAAATAGATGAATTGTATGCAAATATAAATAAAATATTGTTAGAGAGCTATACATTGAATATTTAAATAATATAACTTTTTCTTTAATTAAATATTAAATAGAATTTTGCGTACATCTATATTCCAAATTCGATATCTGTACTATCTTTGAATTTTATACCCTTACATACGTTTAATTACTTGTTAAATGTCAAACTTATTCTTAGACGTTCACTTAAATTAACAAAGTTGCATTAATGTAGTTTCAAACCAATTTACTTAATACTAAGAGAGTGTTTATTATTACTTTTATATATTTATTATCACTTTTATTTAATTAACTTTTAATTTTTTTTTCTAAGCTACCCTTTATTAAATAGTTGAGTGTAAAAACTAGTGTTCTATTAGTATTCTTATAACTATCCAATTTGATATATCTATCATATAACTGAGATCCACTTACATTAGTAGCACCAACTATTTTTTTTTCCTTAGAAATTTGCTTAGGTTATGAAAGTTTAATATTACTTACTGAAATTAATATTTTTAGGAGCACACAATATTTTGTAGAGAAATTGCTTTCAAAAATTTTGTATGAATAACAACACGAATAGTTGATTATTTTTTAAAAAAAGAATTAGTACATCATGATACTTTTTTTTTTTTGTATAAGTACATCATAATATATTTTTTTGGGTATAAGTACTTTACTAGCGAAATGCTTCTTTTTTTCTCCCAAAATTTCTCAATACTATTCCAGCTTAATAATTTTAATAAAGCAGACAAATTAGAGTATCTACATCGTGCGTATAGATTCATTAGCACTAGTACACATCAAAAATATTTAGGATAGCCCTCACCTTGCTCCGCCTTGTCAGGTTTCATGCTTCGATACATCTGAAATGAAAATTGAATAATCATGAAATTATTTGTGAGAAAGAATACATCAACAAAGCCACTAGGTTAAAATCTGTGTGTATACCTAAAAAAAACATGATCTTTAAGAAAAATAAAATTTTTTAGGTAAATACAGTGTATCATAAATATTTATATCCGTGTTTGATATGTGTAAAGTTATATGAATTATTGTACCAAAAAATAAATAGTTATTTGAACTATGTTAGAAATGCACATCTTTAAAAAGAAAAGTTTACAAATATCAAATAATGATTCAGTATCTTCTATAGGAAAATAATTTTTGCACAACTCAAATGGATAATTTTGGGACAACTTAGTTAAATGGTAAACACTTATAAGATAAGTAGTGATTTTAATTATTTATGTAGTGATTTTCTTCTATTATACATAGTAAGTTAAAACTAGAATTCACCACATAAATAATAAAGATCATTATTTATCTGTTAATTGATCACCACATGATGATCTTTGTGTAAGATGTGATGAATTCAAAATTCAATTCATTATGTGTGATAAAAAAAATCACTTTATAAATACTTAGAATCACTACTTATTTTATAAGTATTCACTACTCATGTGAGTTGTCTAAAATTATCCATTTTGAGTTATGCAAAAAACATGACTCCCTTCTATAATGACTTAAGTATCTTTATTAAATTGAGCCCACCTAAAATTTACACAGAAGGAAAAGCTAATTCGAAAAGTATTATCTCAAACCTCAAGTTTTTTTGTTACCTGCAAGTGGCTCTTGACATGAGCAATGCAAAGTCCTTTCACATTCATTAACTGAAGCACCAACTTGGGTGTTGCTCCTGCGCCAATTAATGCAGAGAGTTGAACCAAACGTTTTCACCATTAAGGCAGGACTTTATTCCACCCATGACCATGGCTATATAAATGTGTAATGCTTTGGTAGAGATACAAATACTTACTCTCTGGACCGCCAAGCCTTTCAACAGCATGCACAAAGGAGCTATGAAACTGAGAAGTCCACCGAAACCGAGGCATCGTGCATCTAAGAGATTGCCTAAGCGCGCCTCTGCTCGATCTAACATACTGTCCAACCGAGCCTCTTCTCTCATTTCCTTCTCTTGATGTACTACTTCTATTTGCTGAAGTACCCTCATCCTTTGCTTTCTCATTCTCCTCAGTTGTGAGTTCACAGGTCTCATCGGTGTCATTGTAAATTTCACTGCTAGATTCTTCATTCAAGTCAAAGGAAGAGCATTTCTGGAAAGTTTCCAGAGCCACCTCACTCCTGCCACTACTCTCGTCATAATAAGTACCATACACTTCTGACATGTTTACTTGTTGTTGCACAGGTTCACCCCCAAGGTCCCAATTAACTTCTTTGTAGTTTACAAAGTTGGAATTTCATGTCTCAACTCTGAAACGAGCAAGAAATATTTTAATGTGCAACAAAGTGACTTAATCAAGAATATGTAATGTTTGGTAGCTTAATCGGTAAGAGCTGAGGTCATGCAGGGAGAGTAGTGAAATTCGAATCTCACAAATGTTCTTTTTTCCAATTTCCCTTCACCTATTTCTTGCATCTCCTTTCCCGGGCTCTGTTAAGGACACTTTTGTCAGTCTCACAAAGTGAGCCCTAAACCTTAAAAATAAAAAAAATAAAAATATATGCTAGGATAGGATGTAATTTGGTAATTTCTCTGCAACAACTACTAAGCTCTAAAACTCTTAAAATAGATACACGGAAATACTATGAGGTGATGGTAAAGTAACAGTGAGAAGTTATAGCAAAAGACATTTATTAAAATCCCTATTACATACAGGTATTGTATCATCCAACTGTATAAATTTAGTAGCTCAAAAGTCAATAATTTAGTATAAAGAATGCTACCAACGTCTCTACCTTGAAGCTGTGAAAATAATTCTGATGAATTTCAGGTTCAGATCTACATATTTAATGAATTCTACCATGTTAAGTACCTTTTGTAAATCACCAAATAGATGTTATGGAATACTCATGATCAAAATATATGCAGAATGGGGGGAAATAAAAATTAAGAGTTGAGGAAGATATTTAAACAATAAAAAAGGTGAAAATTGTGTGTGCAGACGCATTGGTTTAGATTTCATTTTTTTAGTCAGGAAACTCAACGAGAAGTGGTTTTCACTTTTCACTTAGCCACTGAAACAACAGCTTCCATCCAATGCGTTCATGAATTAAAACAGAAAGACTTCTGGTCAATTTTTATATATTTACGTTTTTATATTATCTTGTGTGAAATGGGTTTTCTGGACAATAACAAGGTGAACACATAAATGTTAGAATTAACTGAAACTATACTATGAATTAAAACACTATAATAATGATTAATTAAAATTAATAAATTGCATACCTCTTAAAGATATATTGTCAAAAAGTGATTTTCACCGTGTATATTAATCGTATATGATGAGTAGTTTATCACTCTGATCATTTGTCTCTATAATTAACACTTTAATAGAGTCATATGCAGTCACTCAGAACGTGTCAAGAGTGGAATAGAGATCCTGCATTCTTAATGAAGGTTTTTATATATTCTGAATTATCTTTGAGTTAATTTTTGTATTTTTTAATAACGTATATAAAAGGGTTTCTTATTTATACAATAGGAGTCTATATAAAATTAAATATAATCAAAATAATATCTCTAATTATATATAAATCAAATCCTTAAAATAACACAAATCAAACCTAATTTAATTTTGAGATATATTTTAAATATTCTAACACTCTCCTCAAGTTAAAACTACTAAGTTTTACCTTGTTATAATTAAACACATGAAAATAAAATACACTAAAAAATAATTTAAAAACACAACGTCGAGATCGTGGAAAAGTCAATAGGCCCAAACTGCATTTGGAATGGAGCCAATATGCATTTAGGACACTTATAATGGGAATGGAGCAAAATTGCATCTGGGATAGAACCAATCTGCATTTGGTTGAAATAATGAAGACGGAGCTAATCTTTCAGGCTGGATCAAATGAAATTGATCGACGAAACTGAACAAAGATGCATATGAAAGATGCTAGATCAGGCGGCACTGATCGGAGATGCGAAATCAATTGAAACTAATCGGAAGCGCAATGGAAAGGGGCGTCATTGTAAGGGCACACAACAAAGAACGAAAGAGGAGCCAATGTAAGGGCACAACGAGAGAGGGGCATTGCTAGAGGATGCACAACAGAACATAGCAAAACTCAAAAACAAGAGATTGAGAAGAGACAGATGAATACACAACGAAAAGAAGAAATTCTCCTCAAAGTAGATACCATGGCTTTGATACCAAGTTAGGTTCCAACCTAAAACCAATTAGTAAAGTGGAGTGACTCACTATGTATATAAATTACACCCAGAAGATTGAGGTAGGCGATATGAGACTTTAACACCTCCCCTCCACAGATGCTTAGTTGAAACAGGCCAGCTTAGATGAATAGGCAAAAGAGAGAGCCTAGCAGAATAGGAGACAGAGATGGGATCTTGACTCTGATATAATGTGAGAAACAGATAAATATGAACACGAGAAAAGTCTGAAAAAGTTTCTATATATTCTGAATTATCTTTGAATTAATCTGTTTTTCTAAATAATGTGTACAAGAAGGTTCCCTATTTATACAATAGGGAGTCTATACAAAATCAAATAGAATCAAAATAGTATATCTAATTATGTAGAAATTAGATCCCTAAGATAACACAAAATTAAGTCTAATTTAATTCCGAGATATGTTCTAGATATTCTAACAAATATATCAACAACCTATTCCATCCATTAGACAAGCTACCTGACCTGCACTACAATCCAGCACACTCACTATTGGGCTCAAGCCTAATAACAATAAATATAACTCCCAAACTCATAATGGATCATATAATTTTATGAGTCTCCAAATAAAATATTAGGCTATCCATTTAACCCATTTAAAAAAAACAAAATACGACAATCAATAAAAGCCCAAAATAAAAAAAAATTCTAACATTCTCACTATTGGGAAAATATTAATTGGGGTTTAAATTATTTTAAAATCATTTTGAAAACTACTCTCAAATTCAACAACTTTATGACCACTGACATAACTTGGTAATCATCAACACAAAACATGATTAGAATCACCAATAAAATTATTAGCCCATAGGCGAAGATAGATTATTTAAAGTCTAGTTCACCCATAACCACATAACTAATAACTTCGTTGGCATGTTACCGTGTAAAAATCCTCATTGTGTCTTCCTAAGAAAACACAACACAATCCCCCCAAAGAGATCATAACATGTTTCACATGAAACACCATTTCCATAAAAGAAACAAAACATCTTTATCACGAAACACCACCAAACTCCCAAGGAGATCATAAACATGTGAAACACCATTCTCCCATGGGAACTATTAACTAATCATCTTTCTGTTTGAAGACCAATGTTTTCTTAGGAAAACATTCATATCTCGAGATATTTCAATGGTACCAAAATAATATTACAACATGATAAAATCACATTTTTCATGAAATTACCACTATGTGAACATAATATAATTCATGATATTTATAGGAGTCCCAAATGCAAAAATCTCGTGCAATCATAATTTATCAACTCCTACAACTCAATCACATCAAAAGACATAAATCACCAAGGCTTAAATGAGTGATTGGGTAATGATTTAACCAAGCTAACATAGCTCCACTGTTAGGTCTAACATTAACGACACAAATTTCATTATTACAATTTTGACTGGCAAGGATGTTTGAAATCGTATATATAGCATATAAACATCAACCAACTATTAAAAACACAACTTAATAGTAAATACAAAGATGAGATCAATAACAAATGTATACTTTTATACATCCTAAGGGACCATGCATTTTAATGCAATGTACATGTTATTATATCACAATCCCATGAAACAAAGTACATTCAAAATTAAAGACAAACAAGAATAACTAGTCCTAAACAACCAACATTTTTTTTATTATACCACAAAATTTACCCAAAACAAAAAATTGAATTATTTCCATGAGTATAATACATATTCACATCTCTTTTGAGATCAAGAAGATTTTAACAATACAAGCATGGGCTTATATCATTGTTTTTTTGTCAAAACACAATTACAGATGTATCTTTCATGAACAACACTCTCATATTTTCATCTCTCCAAGAGACATAAAAGAAAAATTAAAGAATGCAATATAAGCCAAAATTTACACCAAAAATAAAGACAATCTAATGCCCAAAAAAATTATTTAAATCCTTTTAAAACAAGGCATAGATCAGCATGTAGTTTAATTATTTCAAAAGCATATATTTATAACAAATAAATAAATCATGTTCCACATTTCATCAGAAAACAAAGAATAACATGTGTTATATCATTTCTACTTATCATAAAAAATAAGTAAATAAATAAAAAAATATTTTATCTTAAATAAATCCAAAGTGATATTTTCACAACACACTCAAATTAGAAAATATTAATCACATACAGATTTATTTCAAAATTTTAAAAATTGTTAACTAGTACAAAATATATGTACCACAAAAAAGTAATATATCCAAATCAGATATATCAAAACAGTTCTTTTAAAAAAATGCCACAACCAAAACAATTTGGCTCCACCTAACACATGCAATTTATAGGAGTTTAAAGGCAATAACATTTGTTGCACAATAAATGATTACTAGAATATGATATAATAATATTTAATTGGGTACAATCATATTATTTATAGGAGTTTAAGTATATGATTGTATAATCACCTGTGTCCAAAATGCACAACACATATTATAGTTCCCACTTAACAAAATAATTAACATTTTTCTTGCAATGAAGAAAATTCACTTAAGTATGAACTTAAACTTGTTTTCATGGATAAATATACATATTTATCATGGCTAAAACCACCACTACATATTCTTTCCATCTTTTATAAAGTTTCCAATCAGAGTTTGAAACTTTGTAGTCCAATTACCTTGCTAAGGGAAAATAGAATATGAAGTTGAAAACAAACACAAACAACCTTTAGTTGATCAAATGGACAATAGCCAATGACAATAGCAGCCATAATAGAGATTCAAAACACATGGATGTAAACTTCCCTATGGGCGGTGAATATACCATACACAACAATTTCAAAAAATTCAACACCCCCTATGGGTAGAAGAATTTTCATTGTCACATTATCCTAGTTTTCCATACTACTTTGAATCAACTTGTACAATAGACTTCCTATGGGTAGACTAATGCACTAATTGATATAAGTAACATAACCACATCTTTAATCAAATTGATAGGTAACTCCACCAACTTCATGAATGAGTCAATGTGGTGACAAACATTTATGTCCATTAATAGGCCTCCAAAAATAGAGATGAAGTTACAGTTCAAAGAATCATTCTCAACTTCATACATAAGTTTCCTTAAACCATATTTCCCAAGAAACACTTCATAGCATTCACTTCACATAGCTACATCACCCAAGTGATCGACAAAGAAATAATAATTTGGACAAAATCAAAATCTTGTAGATATAGCATGCAATTATAATAAATAGTATTAGACTACAAATTTAAATAATTCAAAGAGCCAAATAGGTCAATTCAACTAAGGTGAGAGCACATAAAGACTTTCATGAGATTTCTCATTAACTAAATAAATGGGCTACTGTGACAGTTACCATTCACCAAACTAAAAAAATTTACTTGTCATAATAAAATCTAACAATAATAATAATTTATCCATGCTCTCTAAAGTAACATTATGTCAAGAGACATAATAAAAGTAGCTTTCCTCATACATTTATCAAATAACAAAGAGCTATAAATATGACAATGATAATTAACAATGTCAAGACATACGACATCTCTTATAAAATAATTTTTATGAGGAAACATGCAACATTATACCAAGAACATAAAACATGATATAAAAAAAATTAATTCAACCAAGTTAAATATCAGACAAAATTACCTTTCATGCTGCATATAAAATAACACATATTAACCATAACTATATCATAGCTCTCTCCCTCAACTGTCAGACAATTGGATAACAATAGTCATGCTTTGTCTTTTAAACATACAATTATGAACATAACATATACTACATCAACAATTAATCGATGTATAATGTACTTTTCATGATTTGAGCAATTTTCAGAATAACTTTCTTCCCATCATAAAGACTCTTTATATTTAATATATAATTTTTCATAGACAAATACTTGCCTATAACATTACTAATACAAGGAACTTTAATTTCATACCCACTTAACAAATATTAAACAATGCAGCACAACATGGTATCCAAAGAATTACAACCAACAAGAATCATGTGCTTCCAAAAAAAAAAGGCTAGACAAAAGGCCATATAACATGAAGGTACACCTTAAAAGATTTTCATTAACAAACATAATCTTCACCTTTCATATGGATAGCCATGAAAAACTAAAGCAATATTCAATAATGCAGAAAAACTGGCCAACCCACCCTGCCCATCCATGGGTTGGCCGAAAATGGGGTGAGACAGGACGAGTTGACCTATTTTTATTATTTGGGTTGAAATAAACAACTCATTTCATTTGGTGGTAGGTTGGCGGGTCAACCACCTAAAAAAATTTAAAAATAAAATAACAAGTTGTGTTAACCCACCTAATTCGCCAACAAAATAACCTTAAAAATTGGGGGGGGGGGGGATTGATCCAATGTATCAATCCACCCTACCTCAACCCGCAAGTTATGTGAGGCAAGTTAAATTGACCCGCCTAAAAAAGTTGGTTAAAAAATACAATACAACTTGCCATTTTTAGTAGGTTAAGTGAGTCGACTCATCAGGTTCAATGCATTTTGTCACCTTTGGTGTGTGTGTGTGTGTGTGTGTATGCCTCCAAGGCATCAAGAATTTATCTTTTAAAAAGTTTCATATATAGAGATAGAGCAATAATATTTTAAATAGTGCCTTATCATAATTATTGCATATAGAAATCAAATCAACATGTCATATTAATATAACAACCATAAACCTTACACTATCACATAAGAGATTGACATAACTTTATTTAGTTCAAAAAAAAGGTTTAGCATACCTTTTACCAAGTATTCAGCCTAGACAATTCTTTGAATAAAAATGTTAAATTAAAGTTTTGGTCGCTATATTTTACACTTATTTTTAATTTAATATCTATAATTTTTCTTTTTAAATCAATCTTCATATTTATAAAAGTTTTCAAAATAATCATTACCATCAACTTTTGTTATAACACTGCTATAACAATGTTAATTGACTAAAAAAATAATTTTTTTAATTCAATAAGGGCTCTTTTATATGTTTGTTTTTTTTGTAAAACGTCAAATATGTGCTCTTTCATTTTAGTGGGTGTTTATTTTTTCTTAGTATGTACTTCTTCGTCCAAGAAGTACTCTTTTATTCTCGTAAGTGTTTATTTCTTTTGAGCAAGTTTTTTTTTTTGTCTAATAGGTGTTGTTCTTTTATATACTTTTTTTATTCTATAAAATGTCTAATATGGACCAAATTAGTGTTAGAATGAAAACTAACAACATGGATTATTTTAAAACTTTTATAAGTAGACTAATTTAAAAAGAAAAATAATAAGAACTAAATTGAAAATGACAATATACTATAAGGAGCAAAAGTTTAATTTAACCTAAAAACATATGAATAAATATTTTGCCCACTATAAAATATTCAAGTACATAACCATATTTAAATATGCCACAACTACCATGATAAACTTTTACCTCTTATACACATATAAAATTAAACTTTCTTCGCATAATATACAATATTTCTATTTCTAAAACATGATCAAGACTCATGATCAATCAAAATAAATTTTCACGACAGACAGAATTAATATCATTAATTACATTATTTTGGAAATGAAAATTTTGAATAGAAAATTATAAATAAGAAAATGATAATATGAGCAATAACAGTAATAATAATTACCAAAACAAAAATATAACACATGAAAATAAACTCTCATGTGGGTGCAGAATATTTCATATAATAACAATCCAACAAATCCAACATTTGTTATCAGAAGGATTTTTCCTGTCAGATTATCTCAAAAATACATGCCACAACATATTAATTAATGAATTAGCCTAAAAAACACATGTCACAACAAATTAATTAACATATTATCTCCCTGTGGGTGATCAAACTCACAAACCAACTCAAGTGACACAACATTTCAACAATATTTAACATGCAACTTCCTTAATTTTGTAAATGAATTATAAACACCTACTCAATTAACATAGTTACCAACCAGGATAAACAATTGTCCAAAAAATCATTTTTTTTATGCATCCACAATTTTTCAACACATCCATATATATACCAATGAGACTTAACAATTAGGGAGAATAATAATCACAAACTAATATATCATAATATTATAATATTCCACTTAATTAGAATCACATAAAATATCAAAGTAATATATACCAAGCAAAAAATATCAATATATTATTTATTATTGATGTGTTTGTCAATCCATATTTTTTATTTTTTGTTTATTTATGTAAAGTTATTTATATTATAAATTATAAATTATTTATAGATTTTTTTCAATAAAAATATGTTAAGAGTGAGAAATAAGAGATGTAAAGTAGTTTTTGATAATAAAAGTGAGTGGATACCATTTTAATAATAGAGTAGTTTTTAGCAATTTTTAGATAAAATAAAACGGTAAAAAAAATTGAGACAAAAAAGACAATCTCTTTTATTAAATAGTATAGAATAAAACAAAGTTCATGTATAAACAATTTAGAACATCTTCATTTCCATAGATCGGGTCAATATGACCTCAGCCGAAGTGTGTTGTATGACATGTCATATTAGATATGATAAAATAAATTAATATAATATATTATAATCTTATCAATTGTTTGGTATAAATACTATATTATATAAGTTTATTCATTAAACTCTTCTTATACATAAAAATAATAGATAACTTAATCAAGCATTGGAGGAATGAATTAGACTTGATAGAATTTTGATGTATAAGCTATTATAAAGATTTTTTCATTACAATTCTAAACACATCGATATCCCCAACCCTTACGTATTATGTTTTATACTATCAGATCTTATACTATCAAACTTTATATATCAAATTTAATACTATAAGATATTATCTTATCATCCGTACCAAACAGGCTCTAAGGTACTTTACACATATGCTGGTGTATAATTTTTTTTTTTTAAAGGTGTATAGGAAGTTTTTCATAGAATATAAAATATTTAATATATTAAAATTAAAAGAAATTCTACTTTTCATATAAATTTTTTAAAGACACTGATTAACACTAGGATGGCAATGAGCGGGCGACGGGGCAGTAGTAGCCTCTCCCATCTTCCGTCTCCGTGAATAATATCTGCCCCACCCCCGCTCCATATTCATGCGTGCGGATCTGTTTATCTTTTTCTTGAGGATAAACGAGTACTTATCTTTTTCTCTCATGGGATAAATGAGTACCATGGATATCCACGGGTACCCAATAAATTGTAAAAAATTTAAAAAATTAAAAAAATAAAATTAAAAAAAAGTATAATACTATAATTTTTCAAAATTTGTCCAACACAACTTAATTCAAAAATAATGTCAAATACTTAAAATACTTTTAATTTATATAACTTTACAATATTTTTATTTATATAATTAAATTTTTTAATAATTTTATATAAAATATTTATGTAAATTTTTTACTGGCGCATGAAGATTTGAAGAACCACTTTTGCCTTTCATTTATTAAATGGGGATAACACAAAATGAATATTTATATGCGCGAAAAAAATTTAACGTGTATTACCCGCCTTCATCATGAGTATTACCCGCAAGTACCTGCGAGTGCGGATAAAATTATCATCCCTAATTAACACTAGTTAAAAAAATCCCTTTAAAATGTTGGAAACAATAAAATCGGGTCAAATGACCCGTGTGTGGAAGAAAACAGGTCATCATTGACCCGTGCACGCTCACGCGCCAAGCAAAGAGCTGCTCTTCATCTTCCGCTCTGGCTGCAACGCCCAGCAGTCATGGAAACCCAAAAACAAAATACCCAGTGGGTGATTCAAGGTAGAGATACCTGTTTTTCGCCATTTTTCAGCGATCAATCAGCAGCTCGATCCGCCATTAATTGCAGTCGGCCAACCTTGACAGAGCACCGACCAGCGTTCTCATCTCCTTGACAGAGCACAGAACATGAAAGGTTCGAAATTTCCAGGGGTCCAGAACGATATCTATTCGCTCTCGAGCCAAAGCTCAAAAATTTGACTACCAATCAGAACCTAATTGTTGGATACAAGAATTGGGATTTTACAAACACTAAATTCCCAAATTTTAACCAATTTAAGAAGTTCCTAAATTAATTGGGTTGTAAACTTTGTATAATCTGCTCCGATTTCACATGTTAGAATTAATAGGATTTATTCTAAGAATTATAACATCATATTAATGATTAATTAAAATTTATAAAGCGCATATATCTTAAAAACATATTGTTAAAAAGTGATTTCACTTATTCTTTAAGCGAAAACGCATAGAAAATTATATACGACAAGAGTCTATTCCTTCAATCTTTCATCCCAACAAATGACACTTCGATGGAGTCAAATGTAGAACGTATCAAGAGTGAAATAGAAATCTTGTCCAGCTACTTTGGCTTACACCGTAACCTAACATATTCATCATAAAATATCATATTATTCATTAAAAAATATTAGAGACACATCACTTTTATAAATGTTTCTCACATTTATATTTATTTATATGATAGAATCAGAATATAAATATATAAAAAATAAATAGACTCAAATATAATCTGATAATAAAAACTATAAAAATATAAAGTAATATGAGTATAATTGTGTGTGAGTAGCATTCTTATTCATTCAATCTATTTTAATAGAACAAAATATACCAATCAAATATGAAATCAAAAAAATTCTAAAATCAGTCGTTCTTTTACTAGTTATTAGATAAATCAGCAAAAGATATGATCCTATGATGAGGAGAGATATTTAATCGGCACACTTTGAAAAGATATATTCCAAAGAGTGCTACTGATCATACACAAACTCCACATCTTGAGTATTAGATAAATGCACAAAAAGCAAGTGGTGAAAATTTTTCTTTGGAACATAAGTTAGGAATTGATAACGAAATCTTCAACAAGTTGTGCTTGGAGGAACCATTGTAGTCATAAGAAGCTGAAAGAAAGGAACAATCTTTTTTTTTTGGTGAATAGAAAGGAACATTCTTGATCCTAAGAAACAAATAAAAAATTAAAATTTACAAAAAAAAAGAAGAATTATAAACTGATATAATTAATTAGTAGATCATAAGATAAAAGAAACAAATAAACCAGAAGCATAGAAGGCTACATAATCTTTTGGGTGTTTCAGTTTCTCCTTTTTCTTCCCCTAAATAATAATAGTAATACTAACCATTTAAGACGAGGTTGTGTCTTTTTCTTCCAAGCCTATTGATCATGTGATGTATGCAACTGCATATAAAGAAACATATCTTCTATCCGTCATCTCTGGAAAAGCTCCATCGCCTAGCTAAACTTAAAGAACGATTCATGGACAAATTGAACAGGATTTAGTCTATTCTTTGATGGGTGGAAGATCTGAGATACAGGGATGGGGGAGACGGAGAGGGGATATAATTTGATACCTGGTTTTGGGATGTCTTTTTGGTATATCATATCATTCAGCAGCAGGATTGAGTTTAAGATATTATAAAGACTTCTATGGTTGCAAAGGAAAAAGAAAATGTTATTAAAATAGTAATAAACCTACATAGTGTATACAGATGCGGCCGGTCAATTCAAAGGAATACACTAAATTTCACTGCTAGATTCTTCATTCAAGTCAAAGGAATAGCATTTTTGGGAAGTTTCCTCAGCCTGGTCCTCACTCCTGCCACTACTCTCGTCATCATAAGTGTCATACCCTTCTGACATGTTTATTTGTTGTTGGACAGGTTCACCCCCAAGGTCCCAATCAACTTCTTTGTAGTTTACAAAGTTGGAATTTCATGTCTGAACTCTGAAACTAACAGGAAATATTTTAATGTGCAACAAAGTGACTTAAACAAGAATATGTAACGTCCATTGTTAAAGTGAGTCATAAGCCTTAAAAAAAAACAAAATATGTGAGGACAGGCTGTAATTTGGTAATTTCTCTGCAACAATTACTAAGCTTTAAAACTTACAATAGCTACACAGAAATACTATGAGGTGATGGTAAAGTAACAGTGAGAAGTTATAGCAAATGACATTTATTAAAGATCCCTAGTGCATACAGGCATTGTATCATCCAACCGTATATATTTAGTAGCTCAAAAGTCAAGAATTTAGTATAAAGAATGCTACCAACTTTTCTCTACCTTGAAGCTATGAAAATAATTCTGATGAATTTCAGGTTCAGCTCTACATATTTAATGAATTTTACCATGTTAAGTACCTTTTGTAAATCACCAAATAGATGTTATGGGATACTCAAAATATATGCAGAAAGGGAGGAAAAGGTGAAAATTGTGTGTACAGACGCATTGGTTTAGATTTCATTTTTTAAGTCAGAAAACTCAACGAGGAGTGGTTTTCACTTCTCACTTGGTCACTGAAACAACAGCTTCCATCCAATGCGTTCATGAATTAAACAGACTTCTGGCCAATATTTATATATTTACGTTTTTATAGTATCTTGTGTGAAATGGGCTTTCTGGACAGGAACAAGGTGACCATATAGATGTTAAAATTAACTGAAACTATACTATGAATTAAAATACAATAATAATGATTAATTAAAATTAATAAATTGCATACCTCTTAAAGATATGTTACCAAAAACCGATTTCACAAATTTTTCAAATGGAAATGTGTATATAATCGTATATGACAAGAATAGTTTATCACTCCAATTATTTGTCCATATAACTAACACTTTAATAGAGTCGTGAGCAATTAGAATGTATCAAGTGGAATAGTGATCCTACATTCTTGATGATATGTCAGTAACATATTCCACCCATTAGACAGACTACCTTACCTACATTGCAATCTAACACACTCACTATTAGACCCAAGCTCAATAATAATAAACATGATGACTTTCAAACTCATAATGGATCACATAATTATATAGGTTTCCAAATAAAATATCAGGCTATTCATTTAACTCATTAAAAAAACAAAATACGCCAATCAATAAAAGCCCAAAACTAGAAATTTCTAACATTCTCCCTTTTGGGCAATATTAATTGGTGTTTAAATTATTTTAAAATCATTTTGAAAATAACTCTTATGTTCAACAATTTTATGGCCACTAATATAACTTGGTAATCATCACCTCAAAACATGATCAGAATCACCAACAAAATTATCAGTTAAGAGTCATAGGCGAAAATAGACTATTTAAAGTCTAGTTCACCTATGACCACGTAACTAATAACCTCGTTGGCATGATTACAAGCAAGTGTGCAAGTCTAGCACATGTCATAGCATAGTATGTGATCCCTTTCATGTTACCGTGTATGAATCTTCATTGTGTCTTCCTAAGAAAACACAACATAATCTTCCCAAAGAGATCATAACATGTTTCACATGAAATACCATTTCCATAAAAGAAACAAAACATCTTTATGATGAAAGACCACCAAACTCCCAAGGAGATCATAAACATGTGAAACACCATTTTCCTAAAGGAACTATTAACTAATCATTTTTCTGTTTGAAGACCAATGTTCTCTTAGGAAAACATTCATATCTCGAGATATTTCAATGGCACCAAAATAATATTACATGGTAAAAGCACCTTTTTCATGAAATTACCACTATGTGAACATAATATAATTCATGATATTTATGGGAGTCCCAATTGCACAAATCTCATGCAATCATAATTTATCATCTCCCTTACTTAATCACATCAAAAGACATAAATCACCAAAGTTTAAATGAGTGATTGGGTAATGATTTAACCAAGCTAAGATAGCTCCACTGTTAATTCTAACATTAACAACACAAATTTCATTATTACAATTTTGACTAGCAAGGATGTTTGAAATCATATATATAGAATATAAACATCAACAAATTATTAACAACACAACTTATTAATAAATACAAAGATGGGATCAATAACAAACATATACTTTTATACATCTTAAGGGACCATGCATTTTAATGCAATGTACATGTTATTAGATCACAATCCTATCAAACAAAGTACATTCAAAATTAAAGACAAACAAGAACAACTAGTCTTAAATGACCAACATTTTTTTATTATGCCAACCAAGGCATGGTGGACTGAGCTTATGAGGTGGTTGGTAGACGATGGGCTGGTATGGTCCATAGCCCCCTTACATTGGGCAACCAAGGCATCGTTGACTGAGATTATGAAGTGGTTGGTAGGTGATGGGCCAGTATGGTCCATAGCTCTCCAGTTTGGTCAACCATGGCATGGTTGATTGAGATTATGAAGTGGTTGGTAGGTGATAGGCCGGTATGGTCCATAGCCCACTAGATTGCGTTGTAGTATGGTATGGCCAAAGTATACTAGGTAATTTTTCAGCCCATTGTCTTTTAGCTTGGTCCAACTTTTTCTTTAATCTTGTTAAGATGACTTTGTTTGCAGCCTTAACCAATCCATTCATCTAAGGGTGTTCGACCGAGGTAAAAGCCTGTTTAATACCAAACTTTCACAAAATCCTCAGAATTTTTTGTCAGTAAATTGAGTACCATTATCAGAGACAATTATGAATGGTAAATCGAATCAGTAAACAATATTTTTCCAAATAATTTTTTTTTACCTTTTCAGACAAGATGTTGGAGAGTGACTCAGCATCTATCCACTTAGTAAAATAGTCTATCGCGACAACCATGTATCTTAATTGTTCGGGTGTTGCTGGGAACGGGCCTAAGAGATCAATTCTCCATCTGCAAAATGGCCAAGGGGTTTCAGAGCTTTGAAACTCCTGGTGATGCTCGATGTAAGTTTGTAGACTTTAAACATTTTTCACATTTTTGGACATATTTCAGGCAATCGACCTTCATGGTCGACCAGTATAAACTTGTCCTTAGGATTTTTTTTGCTAAGAACCGACTTCCTATGTGACTGCCACAAACTCCTTCGTGAGCTTCTTCCATGACTACCTGAGCTCGAACTTGGTCAATGCATTTCAAGAAGGGGAGGGAAAAACCTTTTTCGAAGAGTTCATCCCTGACCATGGTGTAGTAGCTGACCAACATCTGTAGTTTCTTTGCTCTTTTCTCACCGATTAGTAATTCATCGTTCTCTAAGTACCTAATAATCGAGTTCATTCAAGAGTTCATATTGTCATTGATGGAGAAGAATTCCTCCATTTCAATGCTCGATCTCTCGATAACTTCTTGAATGATAGACCGGTTATTTCTCGATCCCTTGGTACTAGATAGTTTTGACAATAAGTTAGTTTAGGAATTCTGATATCTCAGGATGTGGAGGATCTCAAACTGCTCAAACTTGTTAATGGCATTCTAGACCTTCATATGGTACTTGGTCTGTTGTGGATCCTTTGTCTAATATTCTCCTTTGACTTGTCATGTTGCTTGCCTTAAAGTCGAAGCGTAATGATTGCTCGATCAATACCTCATTTGGTTCCTCAAGGATTATCCATGCCCCGCTTCCCTTCGTGTTGGAAGCTCTATTAACAAATAAAGTCTAAACATTATTATTCATATCATGTTCAAGGGGTGGGGATAATTCAATAAAAAATTCAGATAGTACTTGTGACTTTATTGGTCCCCTAAGTTGATACTGTATTCTAAACTTAGACAATTTGATAGACCAAGCAATCATTCGATCGGCTAGTTCAGGTTTGCTGAGTACTTGTTTAATAGGGTGGTTAGTTCTGACGATGATCAAATGACTTTGGAAATATTACCAAAGTCTCCCAGCGGTTATTACCAAAGCGAGATCCAACTTTTCAATTTTTTGGTACCTGGTCTCTAGGCCTTGCAAGACTCTTGATGCAGATTAAAAGTTACAAACTCAAGTACAAGTTGTTTCAAGTAATAAATTCTCGGGAGTCCGAGGTCGATCTACAGGGAATTGATGAAGAAAAATTCTTTGACGTAAAGTAAATATTTTGTCACAATAATAAAAGTGATAAAACTTGGTCACAAATAAAAATACTTACTTGAGTTAGGAGATCCACTCTTGGTAAATAAAATAAGGACAAGATTAATTCTTTTTATAACTCAATTAGAATCCACACATAATGGAGGTTCCAATCAGAAAATACAACGTTCAAAGTTCATTAAAAATTATATACGTAATTATATTATGATTCATTTAATCATCTATTAACACCACCACTTATAAATGGGCTCAAGCATTCATTGTACCAACCTCTTGTCTATAATAAATCAAGATTTTCACTTTACAATGAAGGTTTCTAAATTGATTGAAAACAAAATATAACACATATAATGGCCACTTGAAAATATATCATTTAAGCACAATAAAGAAATGAATCTAACCTTATTTCATTACCAAGAGCTTCACCCTTTCACCCAAGTAAAATGAAACTTAGTTACTCATAGACAAGAAGAAAGAAAGAGAGAAGAAGAAAAAGAAGAACATGACTTCAATTTAGAACAAAAGAAAACTACTACAAGAAAAACAAGTAACAAAATAACATCATTTTGATCTCTAACGCCTAGATCCTTCCATGATCAGCCAAGGCTCCCTTTTATAGTGGATTAAGGATACAAAATGACAAGGGGTCTGATTCATGGTGAGTGGATGCGTGAAAAATGAGTGAAAAATGTCAAATGACTTTTGATGAGTGGAAAATTATGGAGATTCTTTGCCTTCGAAATCATTCAGTTCTGAAGTCATTGCATTCATTAGATTTTCACAAGTGGTCTTCATGAAAGTTGTAGGCTTGGATCTTAGCTTTCAAATGCCGCTGGTTTGAGACTCAAGATATGGTCCAATTACTGCACACTGCTCAGACCCAGTTACAGCTCCTCCGTTCTGACTTGCAAGCCCAATATGACCTCCAAGGAGTTCGATTTGAGTCTTGTATTCTTCATGAAAGTTGTAGATATGGGTCTTAACTAGAAGATATCAAAATTTCATCCCAATCCAGATCTTACAGTCAAGGTATGCTCTAATTACTGCACACTATTCAGATTCCAATCACAAAACTCATATTCTGACTTCCAAGGCCAATTAGTTCCACTAGATGTCCGACTTTGACCTAGAGCTCTCATGAAAGTTGTAGAGTTCTCTCTTATCTTTCCAACAAGGTAAAATGCATAATTTTTTAAACATTTAGAACTCAAGATATGGTCAAAATACATAAATAGTGTAAGACGTAAATCATGCTAAAAAAATTAATTAAGTCCAATTTGAGTCCAAACTTACAAAACATAATCAAACTCAATCAATTAAGTACATGGAGAGTGTAAATGGCTAAAAATGAGTACTTATTAATGTATCAAATATGTGATTATCAAATTCTCCCACTCTTAACTTTTTGCACTCTTGAGCAAAACACATAAGATCAAAACTAAAAAAAACGAAACAGACTCAAAAGCAAAACACTCTAAAAGACTCAATTTCTAATAATATTTAAGAATGAAGAGCAACCAATCATTCAAGTAATTAAAACATTTATGAGGTAATGTTTCTTTACATCACAAACCAACAAACAAGGATATTTCAATTGAAAAACATAAGTCAAGGATGATAGAACTTCATAGGATTCTCTATCAATCCCTCAAGTGTTTAAAATGTAGGTATTTTACTCAATTCGACTCATAAAAATTGTACTACCATAAGCTTGCTTATCTTGTACTTCTCCACTACTCAAAACATATGCATACACAAATCATGAGGATTTTATTCAAGGTTGTAATAGGGTTAAGGTAAAGGAGGAGGTAATATGGATATGACAAGTTAAATACCAAAGAGAATAAAAGAGCGTGAGAGCTGAGTTCAATTAACAAGCATGAAAGGTCATCCCAACTCTACCTAATACAAATTCTTTTTACATATTCTTTTCATTTCCTTTATTGCCTTGTTAGTCCTTCGTTACACATTTGTTTTTTTATTTGTTTTTTATTTATTTTTTTTAGATTGAAGAAGAATAGCATAATATAAACATTTTTTAATTAAACATTTTTTAATCATTCCACACACCCCCACACTTGTTTAAGAACTCATTCTCTTATTCCCTAAGGTCGGGTAAGAACATGATTTTTCATTTAAGGCACATAATGAGTTAGAAACAAGGAATGGTCAAATAAGCTCAAAGGGGTTAAGCAAGAGAAAATATACAAGGTTGGCTATTTGGCTAAAGTAACTATTTCAAGAAAAATGCCTCAATCATGTTTATGTATGCATGTGAAAATGTAATCTAAAAAAGAATCAAAGTAAGTTCTAGAGTAACAATTCTATGAGTGAAAATCACACAAGAAAGAAGAGAATGGTACAAATGTTCAGTCCATTCATCAATAGGCTCAAAATCTCACAAGGCATATTTCTATCATTCTCAGTCCACCAATTCAACATCCATAACCAAGCATGTGATTTTTAAGAAAGAAGGTAATTTACTCAATCATGCAAATTTTTCTGAATTTAAATTGCTACTTCCACATAAATTAGTTGTCTACCTAATTGCTCTTTACTTGCCACCAATTTTGATGCGTCTTAAGAGCAAATTTACCGCTAAAGCATAATTTACTCTTTACCCTATCATTCTTAAGTAGTTTTGTCGTTAGTAAGTTGCTAACATACATATAAACACAACAAACATATTAATAAACACATTTCCTAATTAAAAATTTTTGTTGATCTTTTGTTTTTTGATTTTTTTTTTACACAACTATCCTTCTCCCAACCAGATTACAATATTGTCCTCAATGTCAAAACATAGATAGACAAAAGATAGAAGATATTACCTGTTACTGCAATTACTGAAAAAAGAAACCTTACACAAATTTAAACAGAAACAAAATAAGATGAATAAAACTAAAGATAAAAGAAAGTTATAGATGAAGTGTCAGATCACACTCATATTCCTTGTTGCCTCTCGTGCTACCTCCCGTATTGCTTCCCTCTGACTAATCTATCTGAGCTAATGTTGGTTTAGGTTCATAAATAAATGTTTGTAATTTATCAATTAATTCACCAATAGAGGAAGCAGATATAAGGAGTCGTCTTGCCAAAGGTGTGATAAAGTTCTGTTCCACAGCATGGTCAACAAAAGATAACAAATTATCAAAGAAATTATTAACATTCAACAAACCTATGGGTTTACAGTGGATGTTCAGTTGGGCCCAAGAGATAATTTAAAAAACTTTTTACAAAGTACCAAAACCACTCGGTAGGGCAATGAATGCATCAAAGTTTTCAAGGAATGTCCTCATTCCTCTATGCAGAGATGATACTTGAAGTTCCATCCCAATTATCTTTCCAATGATGTTTCTTCGAGTGAAAGGTTCATGAATGACACCTAAAACTTGACCACCTCTTATATGTGCAGAAAGTAATACAGCCCCCATTAACCCAATGCTACCTCCCCCATATACAACACAAATGTTTCTCGCAGCAAGTGTTCTACCAACAGTACTTGCTGCATTTACAAACTCTAAACTCTTCCCATAAGTTGACCCACAAAATAGACAGACACTAGTAAGTCTACGAATAGAAGAAGAAGAAGAAGAAGCTCCCTCTATTTCTATACTCACACTCTCTTTGACTGATTGAGTTAGAGAAAAGTGAAGAAAATGGAGTGTTTAAATAGGGAAGAGAATAGAAAAAAGGTAATGATAGCATCTATATGAGTAGGTCGGTTGTTGTCAGAAAAGTTTAAAATTAAGAAAAAAAATTCATTTTTTTTATTTTTATTTTTAGACTTCAAGAAAACCATCAAGGTAAAGAAGTCTAGAAACTCCTGAAGGATCCCACCCAAAGGATTGTCTGTTTAGAACCAAAATATAACAAAATCATATAAAGATAAAATTATAATGACAAATGATGTCATACCTTTATGTACAATCTTTATGACGTATCTTTATACTACGCGTCATGAGTGCAGTAATACCAAGACGGCTCAACCAATCTGGGAATTCTTCTCCCTCCCGCTTGTGGAATATTTTGGATTGAATTACGATGTAACTAATTAAAGTACGTAAATCTAACAGCTACCACCAACGACCATCGCCAGTGAGAGGTCGCTGGAGAGCCCATAGCATTAAATCATAGGATCTATCTTAGAGGCATTGTCATGCAAGAATGCAAACACGAGACGCTTTTATCTGTCCATCAGTAAGCAGAGCCTACGGTTAAAACCTGGGAATGCTTGCGCAGCTCTCTACAGAGCATGACACACTAACCTTATTTTCAGACTGGCGTACAAAGGTCCACCCGAGTCAATAATGGGTCTACTACTAGCAGGGACTCCTAATCTAATTAAAGACCAAGTACAACCGAAGTTTTGCCCTTTTTTATTTCTTTTCTTTTTTTCTTTTTTTAGGAGGTGTACAAGATAATATATACATGTTATTGTGATTGTGGCTCATATATTCCTCTAGTTTTACGTCCAGTAATGGCTTAAACGCATTTTATGAGTCGAGGATAAACTTCCCATTTAATTTTCTTATAAATTGGCAAACAGGGTCTTTTTGAGTCAGATTCCCAAGAATATAATGCTATTGCTAGTCCCTGAAAAGATTTCACAAATTAAGAAGTTCACGCTGCACATATCCACAAGAATGTGTCTCAAGAGTCAATAAAATATTATCTAATGACTCCTTACTTGGTCCAATTTTAATGAAAAATATTTTATCTTCTTTTTTGCAGAAACCATTCCCAAAGAATGACATCGCGTGTTACAATTCCATTGCGTATACTTGTAACAAACTTTCATTCTTTTTACTCTTTTCCTTTTTGAATACGAACTTTTACCGAGTCCTGACAGGTATAGGACAAATGAATCTGAAGATTCACAGCTAAACAAACCTTTACTTCGATTATCTAGCGTATATCTTCTGGGATGCTCATGTGCATTAACGGTCTCAACCTTTCACGCCTGACTTTGTAGATTTTTGTTAGAGCATTTTGAGGAAGAGAAGAGAAATGTTTTTCTAGATTTGAGAGAATGATATCCATTTTAAAGGAGAATGAATTAGTTATTATGGGAAATTGAAAAATAAAGAGTACCGTTATCCACCATTTAACCGAGAACACAAAGAACTACAAAAAGAAAGCAACAAAATTAAAATAAATTCTACTCATAACATGGATTAGAAAGGGATATGGATTATACCTCAACAACTTGATGTTCCAGAAATTGTTTGAGTCTTTGTCCATTGACCTTAAAAACATTACCATTCCTAGGGTTCTCAATGTCTATGGCCCCATGAGGATACGCATGTTTGATAATAAAAGGACCAGTCCATCTATATCTCAATTTTCCAGGGAATAAGTGAAGACGAGAATTATAAAACAGAACATTTTGACCAATTTCAAAAGATTTTCTCAAAATTGATTTGTCATGAAAAGCTTTTGTTCTAGCCTTATAAATCTTTGAGTTTTCATATGCATCATTTCTTAATTCATCAAGTTCATTTAATTGCAATTTGCATAACTTAGAAGCATCATCAAGACCTAAGTTGAAAACTTTAATGGCCTAAAATGCTTTATGCTCCAATTCTACAGGAAAATGACAAGGTTTTTCATAAACTAACCAATAGGGAGACGTGCCTAAAGATGTTTTGAAAGCAGTACAGTAAGCCCAAAATGCATTGTTTAGTCTTAAAGGTCAATCTTTACGATTTGGGTTAACTATTTTTTTTCAAAATTTATTTAATCTCCCTATTTGCTAATTTTACTTGTTCACTTGTCTAAGGGTGATAAGGGGTGGCAATTTTGTGGGTAATACCATATTTTTTCATTAGAGATTCAAATGATTTATTACAAAAATGTGTTCCCCCATCACTGATGATAGCTCGAGAAATTCTAAATCGACTCAAAATATTTTCTTTTAAAAATTTAAAAATAGTTTTATGATCATTGTGTCGACATAGAATTGCCTCAATCCATTTCGAGACATAATCAACTGCAACCAAAATATACACAAATCCAAATGATGATAGAAATGGACTCATGAAATCAATTTTTCAACAATCAAAAATTTCAATGACAATGATAGGGTTCAGAGGCATCATGTCTCGTTTAGAAATGAACCCCAATTTTTGACAATTTTCACAACTTTTGCAAAAACTATAATTGTCCTTAAATAAAGTAGGCCAATAAAATCCACACTGTAAGATTTTTGCAGTTGTTTTCTTTGAAGAAAAATGACCCTCACATGCTTCTGAATGACAAAATTTAATGATACTACCTACCTCATTGTCGGGTACACATCTCTGAAAGATTTGATCAGGACAATATTTGAACAAAAATGGGTCATCCCAATAGAAAATTTTCACCTCAATTAAAAAAAAAAATTTCTGTCTTGGTGTGTCCATTGAGGCGACATCTTACCTGTTACAAGAAAATTGACAATGTTAGCAAATTAAAGCATGGAATTGACAGAAAATAAAAATTCATCAGGAAAAAAATCATTGATAGGTGTGCTATCAAAAGATGAGCTTATTGTAAGTCTAGACAAATGATCTGCAACAACATTTTCGGCTCCCTTCTTGTCTTTTATTATGATGTTGAATTCTTGAAGCAACAAGATTCATTGTATCAACTTAGGTTTGACATCCTGCTTAGACATTAAATATCTAACAGCAGCATGATCAATGAAAACAACGGTGAAAGAACCAATTAAATAAGCTCAAAATTTGTCCAATACAAAAATTACAGTAAATAGTTCTTTTTCAATAGTGGTGTAATTCATTTGTGCACTATTCAAAGTTCGACTTGCGTAATAAATTACATGAGGCTTACCTTCCTTTCTCTGTCCTAAAATAGCGCCAACAGTAAAATTACTAGCATCACACATTAACTAAAAAGACAAAGACCAATCAGGAGATTGCATGATAGGAGCATATGTCAAAAGACCGATTAATTTTTCAAAAGATTTTTGACAATCTTGGGTCCAATCAAATAGTGCATCTTTTGTCAGAAGATTGCATAATGATCTAGATATAGCACTAAAGTCCTTCACGAATCTTTTGTAAAATCCTACATGTCCTAAAAAGGAACGAATTTCTCTGACTGTTTTTAGGAAAAGCAAATGAGCAATTAATTCGACTTTAGCCTTATCAACTTTAATTTCCTTAGAAGATATCTCATGACCTAACATTATTCATGATGTAACCATGTAATGACATTTTTCCCAGTTTAACACATCCCTTTTATTCGCATCTTTTAAGAACTTTTTCTAAATTATTAAGACAATTTTTAAAAGAATTTCTAAAAACTTTCAAGTCATCCATAAAAATCTCTAAATAATGCTCAATCATGTCACTGAAAATACTTAGCATGCATCTTTGAAAAATTACCGGAGCATTACAAAGACCAAAAGGCATTCTTCTATATGCAAAAGTGCCAAATGTGCAAGTGAAAGTGGTCTTTTTTTTATCCTCCAATGCAATTGGTATTTGATTATACCCTGAATAACCATCAAGAAAACAATAGTAAGGATGTCCTACTACTCTTTCCAAAATTTGATCAAGAAATGGCATGAGAAAATGATCTTTCCTAGTGGTTGCATTCAATTTTCTAAAATCAATACACATACGCCAACTGGATGAGACTCGAGTAGGTATTAATTCACATTTTTCATTTTCAACCACTGTTATTCCAGATTTCTTAGGCACAACTTGTGTAGGACTTACTCACTGGCTATCAGAGATAGGATAGATAATTCCAACATTAAGTAATTTAAGAACTTCAACTCTAACTACCTCTTTCATGTGTGGATTTAATCTTCTTTGAGGTTGTTGAGATGTTTTAGCATTATCCTCTAAATATATTCTATGTGTACAAATTGATAGATTAATACATTTTATGTCCTTTAATGTCCATCTAATTGCACTTTTATGCATTTTAAGTACTTCTATCAACATACTTTCTTGTTCTTTGGTCAGGGATGAGGAAATTACCACTGGAAAACTTTGTTCTTCTCCCAAAAATGTGTACTTCAACCTATCAGGTAATGGCTTTAGTTTCAGTGTGGGTACTTCTTCATAGGTATCATCATTCATGGGTTTTAACTCTTCGAATCTCGGTTTCCATCCTTTGTATTCCATTACCAGTGAACAATCAAGCAAAAAGCATATTTCAGAAATATCATCATCTAATTGTGAACCTAAATCAAATGAATTAATTAAAAAAATTTCTAATGAGTCAGAAGAACTCTTGATTTGAAGATGATCATCTATAATGGCCTCAATCCCTTCAATTTCTTCCTTGTCATCATAAACTTCCTGTGGTTACTTGCATAAGTTGAAAACATTAAGCTTCAGTGTCATATTTCTAAACGTTAGCTTCACTACTCCATTTGTGCAATTTATCAAAGCATTTGATATTGCTAAAAATGGGTGACCTAAAATAACAAGAACTGATTTAGAACTATCAACCATAAGTTCAGTTTCCAAGACAATAAAATTCACAAGATATATGAATTTATCAACTTGTACCAACACATCTTTCACTATTCCTTTTAGGATTTTAATTAATCTATCAGCAAGTAGAAGAGTTACAGAAGTTGGTTTTAACTTACCAAGGTTGAGTTGTTGATAAATTGAATATGGAAGCAAATTAACACTAGCACCAAGATCAAGTAAAGCTCGTTCAATTTTATGTTCTCCAATAATGCATGAAACTGTAGGACAACCAGGGTCTTTATATTTTAACTCATTATTGTTTTGAAGAATAGAGCTTACATGTTCAGTCAAAAAGACATTCTTTTTTACATTATGTTTCCTTTTAACAGTGCACAAGTCCTTCAAAAATTTTGCATAACAAGGAATCTGTTTGATAGCATCTAACAGAGGAATAATGACTTTCACTTGTTTAAAGATTTCAAAAATGTCACTGTTATGGTGCACTTTACTTGAATTATTTAATGCTTGAGGATACGAGAGTGAAGGCGAATGTTTGGTCTCCTTTTGGCTAGGTATCTTATCAACTTCTTCCTTATTTTTAGAACTTGATTCATCATCTTTCTCACAAGGTTCAGGAATTTATTTTTCAACAATCTTTTCACTCCTAAGAGTTATCACTGACTTGACTTGATTTATTTGTTGGCCTTCTGAACTACCTTAATTTAGGTTGTACTGACCATTGGGATTTGGTTGAGGTTGAGAGAGAAATTTTCTTTTCTCGTGAATGGTGAGTGTAGAAGAAAGTTTGGCAAGAGTGTCTTTTATGTCAATCATGGCTTGAGTGTTTTAGTTATTAATGGTCTCTTACTTTTCCATGAATGCATGCAATGTTGCTTCAAGATTTTTCCTATATGGTGGGACATAAGGTGCATATCTTTGAGAATTTTGAGAGTTCTGCTGTGCCTGAGGAGGTGGTGGTTGCATAAATTGTGCTTAATTGTTAGCCCTCTAACTGAAGTTCAGGTGATTTCTCCATCCGAATTGTATGAATCTGAAAAAGAAAAAGTGAATGACATTTTAAAATTGTTCATTACATTTACTTGCTCATGAATAACTTCTTTAAAAACAGGAATTTTTGGACATTCATTTGTTGAGTGTTCCAATTCATCACAAATGCCACAAATTTCTTCATTTTGTACAGATTTGATTTCTTTTACTTTCCTTGATTCCATGGCTTCAACCTTTCTAGCCAAACTAGCAAACCTAACATTTAGATCTTATTCTTGATTAAGATGATATTTTTCTTTACTAGAATTTGTAAATTATATCTAATTGAATTTTCAGAAGGATTAATACCATGCCAAGATTGAGAATTTTCAGCCAAATGGTTTAAATAGTGTAAAACTTCTTCAGGTTCTTTATCAAGAAACTCACCATTGCACATTACTTCCACAAATTGTTTGGTTTCGGGTATTAACCCTTCATAAAAGAAACTTATAGTGCATCATTTTTCAAAACCATGATGTGGGCAAGAATTCAACAAATATTTAAAACGTTTCTAATTTTGAAAGTATGCTTCATTTGAATTTTGAGAAAAATTTTGGATTTGTCTTTTCAAAGCATTGGTTTTATGTGTTGAAAAAAATTTCTTTAAAAACTCACCTTGCATTTCTTTCCATGTGCTAATTGATCTTGGTTTCAAAGCGTTAAGCTAAGTTTTTGCTTTATCTTTCAAAGAAAAAAGGAAACAATTTAAGCTTAACAATCTCTTCAGTGCAAGTTTGATCATTAAAAGCGATACATATTTCCTTAAATTCTTTTAGATGTAAATATGAGCTTTCAGATTCTAAACTATGGAAATTAGAAAGTAATGAAATTATACCCGATTTAAATCTAAAATTGTTGACATTGAGTGGAAAGATAAAACATGATGGACTAGAATTTCAAGATGGTTGCAAATACTCACGCATGGTTCGCAACGGTTGATTTTCATGTTCATCATGCACACTTTCGTTTTCAGTCATTGTGTTTAATGTGTGTGATTGTGATTCAAACAAATTAGTATTTAAAGTACTAGGATTAACTTTAACCAAACGACCAGAATTTAAATCACGATACCAATTAAGCATAAACAAGTAACTTAAAATAGAAAAGAAAATATACAAGTAGACAGTATAAACCTGCCCTTAAATATATTAACAATGATGTGGTATAAACCAGCCACCATATATATATATATATATATATATATATATATATATATATATATATTAGTAAAACAATTAGATAACGATAAAGTAAAAAGTTTGATAGGCGATAAAGTAAAAAGTTAGATACTTAGTAAGTTAGTACGCAAGAAAATTAAAAGGTTAGTAGGTTAGTAAATTAGAAAGTTAAAAATAAAGTACAGAGAATAAAGTGCAGAAAATAAAGTACAGAAAGTAAATTTAGAATATGAAAACTGGAGAATCGGCAGAAATGATTTTTTTTTCCAATGAGAAAGATGAGAAGAAGAAAGATTATTTCATTAATAGTTAAAGATTACAGAGGGATAAGGAGAGTTTTCCCACTAAGTTAGTACGTTAGTAAGCACAAAGGCAAAAAAATTAAAAGAGTAGAAAATATATATATATACAAGATCCACAGAAATAAAATATAAATATATATATATATATATATATATATATATATATATATATACAAAATATTTACATCATAAATTTGTTCTTCAAATCAAGTCCCTGGAAACAGCACCAAAAATTTGATATGGATTAAAAGTTACAAATCCAAGTGCAGGTTGTTTCAAGTAATAAATTCTCGGCAGTCCAAGATCGATCCACAGGGAATTGATGAAGAAAAATTTTTTGACGTAGAGTAAATATTTTGTCACAATAATAAAAGTGATGAAATTTAGTCACAAATAAAAAAGACTTACTTGAGTTAGAAGATCCACTCTTGGTAAATAAAATAAGGATAAGATTAATTCTTTTTATAAATCAATTAGAATCCACACATAATGGAGGCTTCAATCAGAAAATACAATGTTCAAAGTTTATTAAAAATTATATACGTAATTATATTATGATTCCTTTAATCATCTATTAACACCACTACTTATAAATGGGCTTAAACATTCATTGTGTCAACTTCTTGTCTACAATGAATCAAGATCTCCACTTTACAATGAGGGTTTCTAAATTGATTGAACACAAAATACAATATGAATAATGATCACTTGAAAATATATCATTTAAGCACAATAAAGAAATAAATCTAATCTTATTTCATTACCAAGAGCTTCACCATTTCACCCAAGTAAAATGAAACTTATTTACTCATAGACAAGAAGAAAGAAAGAGAGAAGAAAAATAAAAAGAACATGACTTCAATTTAGAACAAAAGAAAATTACTACAAGAAAAACAAGTAACAAAATAACATCATTTTGATCTCTAACACCTAGATCCTTCCATGATCAGTCAAGGCTCCCTTTTATAGAGGATTAGGAATACAAAATGACAAGGGGTCTGATTCATGATGAGTGGATGAGTGAAAAATTAGTGAAAAATTCCAAATGACTTTTGATGAGTAAAAAATTATGGAGATTCTTTGTCTCCGAAATCATTCAGTTTTGAAGTCATTACATTCATTATATTTTCACCAAGTGGTCTTCATGAAAGTTGTAGGCTTGGATTTTAGCTTTCAAATACCACTGGTTTGAGACTCAAGATATGGTCCAATTACTGCACACTGCTCAGGCCCAGTTACAGCTCCTCTGTTCTGACTTGTAAGCCCAATATGACCTCTAAGGAGTCTGATTTGAGTCTTATATTCTTTATGAAAGTTGTAGATATGGGTCTTAATAGCAGATATCAAAATTTTAGCTCAATTCAGATCTTACAGCCTAAGGTATGCTCTGATTATTACACACTGTTCAGGTTCCAATCACAAAACTCGTATTCTGACCTCCAAGGCCAATTAGTTCTATTAGATGTCCGACTTTGACCTAGAGCTCTCATGAAAGTTATAGAGCTCTCTCGTATCTTTTCAACAATGTAAAATGCATAATTTTTAAACATCTAGAACTCAAAATATGGCTAAAATACAGAAACAGTGTAAGACATAAATCATGCTAAAAAAAATAAATTAAGTCCAATTTGAGTCCAAACTTATAAAACATAACCAAACTCAATCAATTAAGAACATGGAGAGTGTAAATGACTACAAATGAGGACTTATTAATGTATCAAATATGTGATTATCAACTCTATTGACAAAATAGATCGGTCTCTGCTCCTTGCCATCTTCCTTCACCAAGACTGAGCTTATAGCTTAGTCAAAAATATAGATGTAGAGGACAAATTGATCACCAGATTCCGGCTTGGTCAGGATGGGTAGAAAGGATAGGAAATGTTTCAGTTCCTGGAAAGCCTTCTCACAATCTTCAGTCCACTAAAAATTTTCTGATTTCTTGAGGCACCAAAAGAAAGGAAGAGCTCAGTTGGTCGCTCTAGAAAGAAATCTTAACAAGGCAAGAATTCTTCCTGTCAACCTTTGCACTTCTTTTATTGTGGATGGATTCCTCATCTCCTTAATAGCTTTGCATTTGTCCGGGTTGGCTTTGACCCCTCTGTTAGTAAGAAGAAAACCCAGAAACTTTCCATCCTGAACCCCGAAAGCACATTTCTCTGGATTAAGTCTCATATTATACTTTCTAAGCTTACTGAAGATTTCCTCTAAATTTGAACAATGGTTTCCATTTATTGGTGTTTTGGCTACTATGTCATCCACATAAACCTCGATATTCCAACCAATCTACTCTTTGAACACCTTGTTCATTAATCTTTAATAGGTTGCACCGGTGTTCTTTAATCTGAAAGTCATAACCTTATAACAAAAGTTTCTGAACTCGGTAATGAAAATGGTATTCTCCTTATCATCCGGATGCATCTAGATCTAGTTGTATCTGAAATATGCGTCCATAAAACTGAGAAATTGGTAACCAGATGCCCCATCGACCAATCTATTTATGCTTGGAAGCAAATAGGAATCTTTCAGACATGCTTTGTTGAGGTTGGTTTGAACACATTTTCCATTTTCCCGATGAGTTCCTCACCATCACTATATTCGATAGCCAGGTTATGTACTCCACTTCTCAAATAAATCTGGCTTTCAAGAGTTTCTTAGTCTCCTATGCCATAGATTTCTGTGTTTCTTCACCTAACTTTCTCTTTTTCTAGGCGACCGACTTTACCTTAGGATCCAAAGACTACTTATGCAATATGAATCTGAGATCGATCCCTGGCATGTCAACATCAGTCCAAGTGAACAAATCTGAATTTCTTTTCAACAGATCTTCCAACTCTTGTTTGACATTAGTAGGTAAGTAGGCCCCAATGTGAGTTATTTGGTTAGGTTTTGGACCTAAAGAAACTGGCTGCAATTCATCAGTCGGCTGGGGTCGATCATGAATGTCACCCTCGGATTAAGCTCGGTCAGGTTGACATCATGCAACAGATGTTTGTTGGTATAATTTACGTGGTTGATCAGATCTCTAGGTTTCATTTTTAAGCACTCATTGTAGCAAATTCTCCCTTCCTTTTGGTTTGCATGTACTACTCTCACCTCATCTTTTGAAATGAGAAACTTCATTGTCAGGTCTAGTGTTGAGACTACTACACTGAGAACATTAAGCGATGGCCTCCCAAGAATTGCATTGTAAGGGGTAAGGCAATCAATGACCAAGTATTTAACTAAGATACTTTTAAATAAGGAGTCTATTCCAAAAGTTATTCGAAACTCGATGTATCCTTTGACATTCACCTGTTCTCTAGAAAATTCGACTAGGTTTCTATTAAAAAAGGTTAAGATATCTTCTGATATTTGAAGTCTTTGGAGAATAGACATGTACAAAATATCGATAGAACTTCCTTGATCCACCAGAACTCTTTTAATCTGCTAATTTTTTGCAACAACGGAAATCACCGATGGATCATCTAAATTTTTGTCTAAGCCTACAAAGTCTTTGTTTGGAAAGGATATTATCGGTCCTTCATCATGTTACTTGGTTTGTAGATGAACTGGGTGGCTTACAAACATTATCTCCTTGAGATAGTTGTTAGCCATGGCAACCATTACCCAAGAGGGGGGTGAATTGGGTGATGACAAGTTTTAATGCAACTTTGATAAATTACGCATTTTAAATCACTCAATTAATAAATGTAGCAAAACATGCATAGCAAAGGCACAACTATTAAGGATTACTCAAACATAACTTGAGTTAAAGGATAAATCAAGCAAATAAACTAGATATCAAGATCAACTCAAGCATATATAGTTAAAGTACAAATATAAAGAGATAGAGTTGAGAAGAGCAAACACTAAGATTTATCCTGGTTCAGCCACTAACCACTTGTGGCCTACGTCCAATCCCCAAGTTTAACTTGAGATTTTTTTCACTATCTCCTAGACTTCACGGATACTAGGAAAACCTTTGTACATACAAGATCACTCCTCACACCTTGGGATACCTCACCCTTGTGCTAGAGCCTCCAATTCTTCAAGCTTGGGATAAACGTGAGCACTCAACACACCTTGGGATAGCTCACCCTTTGTGTTTGAGCCTCTACTTTCAAGGGATGCCTCACCCTTTACAATTCTTGAGAGATACCTCACCTTTTTTATAGATTAAACAAAATATGGAAGAATTGAAACTATCTCTCTAGAGTGGATAATACAAATTGAAGAACTATGAGTATTAAGGATTCACACTTTAAAGCTTAAAATATGATTTCGATGATTCAAGAATCAAACCAAGTGTTCAAGAGTTTCTCCAAGTGTAAATGCTTCAATCTACACTTATTTATAGAACCCAAATGATAAAATAGTCATTAGTAGTGTTTAATAATAATTTTTTATGAAAACTAACCATTTATAACTGTTGGAAACTTTTCTAAGCACTTGGTAATCAATTACACACTTCTGGTAATCGATTACATGACTTCTGCCAAAGTGGTAATCGATTACAGGACTTGTGTAATCGATTATAGCATTTCTGGTTTTGAAAACTGACTTTGAAATTTCATAACTTTTTCATTTCTTATCCGATTAAAACGAATAACCACTCATTGGAAAGATCTTTGAGTCTATTTTCATATGAAAGAAGTTTCAGAACAAAAATTAAAATATTTTGAAAGATATGATCAAATTAGTAACTAAAAGTTAGTTTTTCAAAACTCAAACTTGATTATTTTTGAAAATTGACTTTAAATGGTCATAACTTCTTCATTTCTTATCCGTTTAAAGCAAATAACCACTCATCGAAAAAATATTTGAGTCTATTTTCATATACAATAAGTTTCACAATAAAACTCAAAGTAATTTGAAATTTATGATAAAAAAAAAGTAACCAAATGTCAGTTTTACAAAATACAAACTTGACTATTTTTCATAGATTTGAAATACCACCAAGAATAACTTTCCAAAACTAGTTTGTTGGGCATTTAAACATTTAAGAAATACTTTTAAAGATGTTAAAACATATTTGAGCTTAGTGTGATTCATTTTTACTTTTACATAAGATCTAAGTCCTATAAGCTATTCTTGAAGAACCTTGGGACTTGATCTTTTACCATCATCAATTCTTGATGTAAACCAAGTTTCTAAAAATTTATTCTCTTCAAATCTTGTAAATGCTTAGAACATCTTATCATTCTTATTCTTCTTGAGTTGAGCATAATTATGATCTTTTGCTTTCTTGTTGCAATGCTCACTCTTGGTATTTGGACTATCCTACAAAGTATTACTCACTTAAAACAAGCATAGTTAATCTAAATTCATAATTCAATATCTTCATATGCATGATTCATAAATGTTTAACTCTAGTTAGTCTAACATGCATATAAGACTTTCATAAACACATCCAAATAAGATATTTATCAATTACAAATAGATATGCCTATATAGGATGCAATAAAGAATACTTTGCACATTTTCATTTAGATAGAGCCAAATCCAATATTAATTTAATACAACTCATATAAAGCATTATTGGATATATTATATGAAGAATGTTACACATATCTCATTGCATGATTATTAAGTGAAATATAACTAGATAAAGTATATAATCATGCATGATACAATATATCTCATTAAGCACATTTATGTAATATGATCAATATTCTTTTGTAATGCATTTGTCATCTATAAAGCACATTTATGAAGCATAATCATCATTCTTTATGTCTTGTATTTGTCATCATCAAAACTTAACATATTAAATCATTTGGGACAAACTTATTTCCACAATAGTGTTTTCTAGTTGAACTCGAACTTTTTCGACCTCCGAATCCACCATTTATTGAATCGATCATGTCTTTTATTACTTGGTATCGTGCATGTGCTACCGTCGATATTGTTTTCCTTATTGGTTTTGGGCTTGGGCTCCTTCTTCTAGATTGGTCATCTCCATTTGATTCCTTACTTCTGCTCCAAGATGCCCTTCTTTGATCAACTATTCAATCTTGTCTTTCATGGTGATGCACTCCTTGATTGTGTGACCATATATCTTGTGATAATCGTATTGCTTGCTTTTATCAACATTGTGTGGAATTCTCTATGTTCTACATTTTTAGGTGGCTGGATAATACCTGTATTGTAAACTTCTTTGAATATCTACTCACGTCGGGTGGTTAGAGGAATGTACATGTCATACCTAGGCTGGGGATTATTCGGAGTAGCCAAGCAATCATGATCATATTATTCAGACTGTATTTATGTGTTTATAGTCTTCCTCTTGAACTCCCACCCCCACCCCTCTACGGTCGATCTTGGTAGGTTGGGTGGATAAATATATAGGGATTACCTCTGGTTTCCCTAGCTTCAGGCTGGAACGGTTCCTGGTTCACTTGTTTCCTTGCAACTGCAATTTGCTCCATAAGATGTAACCTATGGACCTAGTTCTCAAATCATCTAAGTCTATGGGTGGTCATCTAGCGAACGAATTCGCAAAGGGGCTCGGTTTAAAATTGACCATGATGGTATACAAGGATACAACAGGGTTCAGATCTTTGATTTGTACTACTTCTTCATTGAATATTCTCATAAACTTTTTAAGTGACTCATTTCGTCTCTGCTTTAGGTTGATTAAGCTTTTTGAAGTTTTCTGATGGATTCTGCTGGTGGGAAAAAGGTGAGGCACTTAGCCGACAAATTTGAGAAATCATTGATGGATCCAACTTCAAGAGTGAAAAACCAGAGGAGTGTTAACTTTTTTAGGGTGGTCGAAAAAGCTATGTATTTAATCGGGTCTGTCCCACCACTCAGAAGCATCATCAAGTTAAATATAGTCAGATGCTCCTGAGGATCAGTTGTCCCATCATAAAGTTCCATGGTCGGCAGACGAAAACCCTCTAGGAGTAGAACTGTGATGATAAATATGGAAAACGGGTGGTCTGCGGCTGGTGGAGGATGGTCGGTTTGGCGCCGTGCATTTCTAGTCGGTGTATTTTGGACCAAGTTCTTAGTGTCCCGATGGCTACTTTCAGTCTCATTCTCCAGTTCTAGACGTTGTGTCTTCTTATTGTTCATCTTATCGATTCTGACTTGAATGTCGTGAACGGCTTGCATTAAGGCTTCAATGTTGTTAGGTTGGGCATTTTCTTGGTTTGTTATTTCGTTCTTGATGTTGCTCCTGGTGGTGATCACAGTTGATTGTGTGGGTGATTTGCAAGTTTGTTGTGGGGTATGACAGTTTTACCTCACCCCACGGTGGGCGTCAAATGTTTGGGACAGTGACCTGGGTCTGGTGGAGTGAGGTATGAGACCGTTACTAGCCAAGGTTAGGGTGTCAATTTTATGTTACGTTGGTTTTGCGTAGGGTACCAACCAGGTTCCTGCTATCAGGCCAAGAATAACTCTACTTGACCAAGATAAGGTCGGGTAGCTTGGGTTAAACCGAATAAAGTCGAGTTAAGAGCTAGTTCAAATTAGGTCATGCCAATATCTGGACCAACGGTTGACAGGGCCTGCGTGCTCCACCAAGTTAGCTGTAATTTCAATTCCAACATAACTTTGCTACTTAGTCTGGGAGTGTTGAAGCCCGGATAGCCATAGCAACAAGTCCCACTGTATGAGCGGGATCCATTAGGAACCACATTTCAATTTTTTGGCTTAAATAATTTTTTCATATCTCAAATTCTCATATAGGTGCAAGTATATTGTAGGGACATTCCTTCATCCACATTCCAATTTATTCTCACCTAAATGAAGACTTTCTTCCTATTTCAATACCACTGTTTTCCTGCACCTATGTGCAATTTCTCAATAGCTACTCTTTTCATTTATATATCTATCTATCCATCTCTCTCTATATATAAAATAACAGGCCTCTTTCCCATATATGTATAACTGACACCTGATTTTTGGCATGTTTGAAAAGTATTATTAGCAATTGAACGACCTTAATAATGCAGTAATGTGTAGGGTGTCTCAAACATTTTGCTAAGGAATCCTCTCCTTCCCACAATTGATTCTCTTTACGACAATAACGCTTAGATTAAAAATTGATATTATATGGATAAATAATCTAATTAGTCGGTGCTGAAGTTCAATAATGCATGGTATGTTCTGACTAATAATGCTTGGAGTTGGACTTATTTTGTCACTTCATTATTGGATGCTTCCAACAGTTGATAAATCTCTAATATAATACCTTCGTGTTCCTTCCCGGCGCATGGAAGTCTACAAGTTGTAGTCAAGATTCCGGTCATAGGTTGATGGAAATTTAAATTTGATATATTTATTTAATTAATTATTATTTATATATTGGCATATATATGCATTTCTACTAATATGTATTGATTCAAATGAAAATGACTCGAGTTCTTTAAGTAAATGATTTTAAGTTTAGTCTCTAAATTCATATGTATAGAAATAATACTATTAAGAATAGTTTTCGTTTAGGCTCTTAATCTTGTATCATGAGAGATTAATTTATCATCTATTGAGTAAAGAGATACTTTAAAAAATTAATATATATATATATATATATATATATATATATATATCATTTCTAGGATATAAGTTTTTATTTATACATGTACTTCGTTAATAAGTACATTAAATATTTAGTGTTATTTACTATCTATTATCTATTACTATTATAATGGGCTTTCATTTGGTATCCAACTTTTACATTCTTCAAAATGTCATTATTTAACTATTTAAATATAAATAAAAAATAAAAAGATAAAAATAAATAAAGAAGAGTAAAATTGGCTTAGCGTAATTTTGCAATTACTTTTGCAATTGCAATAAGCTTTGTGTTAATTGACTACAACCACTTCATAAGGAATTACTCTAATTTTTTTATTTTTTAAGACAGTTATTCTCATTTTTTATTAAGGTCTGCAATGAAAAAACATAAATAAAATAATATAAAAAATAAATTGACAGACACGCCAATGCCAATCAATCTACTAGTGTTTATTATAAGGATTATTAAAATGTGTCATATGTACTTATAAATAATCTTATATTTATGTTTTTTATGTAAGTCATGAAAATTCAAATAAGTCAATAATATCAAATCAAGTGAGTTATATTAGAGTATGCATGTTCGTTTCTATACTATTTCACAACAATGTTAATTACAATTTTCGAATGTGGACTATGATATTATATATATTGCCATCAGTTGCTGTTGAAAGTGGCTCAAAAACTAAACTACACATGTCGTTGTTTCTGTACAACTCCCACCAAAATTGACTATTATGAAATCTTGAACTTTAGTCTAAAGGCAATCTGACAGGGGGAGAGGAAAGTAGAATATGTAACGGTATCACGATCCAGGCTCAACATGCAACGAGATTCAGTTTAAGATATTATAAAGACTTTTATGGTTTCAAAGGAAAAAGAAAATATTGAAGATAACAATATACGGACAGCCTCCTTGTTCTCTTTAAATAGTCACCGCTCTCTCTTGACAGTTGGTAATATCCGGATGGATCATCTGCGGTTGGAAAAAGAATAATGTTTTTTTATAATTAAAATATGTATATTATATTTTTATTATAATTTTATTTATAAAAAATATTAAATTGAACTGTATATTATTATAATTTTTTTTATAAAATATAAAATAAATTTATAAATAAATTAAATAAAAATTAAAATATTTTGATTGAATGAATAATGTTATCATTAAAAAAATAACTGCATGAGCTGCAGTTATGCATCCAAGGGTTCATATATGATTTCTAATTTTATAATTTATATTTTGTAATACAATGAGGCATTTTTTGTATTTGATGCAATTTTTTAAAAACTGTAGACAATCGAAATCACTACTACTATTTCTCTCTCTCTTGCTTGCTCGTGATTATCTTAATTGTTTTACCTATGCTTGAGACTTCTTACTTTGTTATTGTGATATACATATGGAAAATGTATTTTTTTATTATTAAATTTGACATCTCGTCTAAATATTATAGATTGATGTAAGTGTAGATATATACTAAAATATATCATATTTTAAAATAAAATAAATGTACTACATCGTAATATGAGATAAGTATAAACTAAGTATCGTATTTTAAATGGACAATAATGAGAATGCATACATATTTTGTCAAATTCATCAAGATAGCTATAATTCCAATTCCAGCATTGAAGCCAGGACAGCCATAGCAGTTATAAACAACAGTAGATCCCACCGTAGGAGCGGGATCCATTAGGACCCACATTTCAATTTTTGGGGTTAATTAATTTTTTCCAATCTCAAATTCTCAATATAGGTGCAAGTATATTGTGGGACCATTCCTTCATGCACATTCTAATTTATTCTCACCGAAACTAAGACTTTCTTGTTATTACAATACCACTGTTTTCCTGTCCCTATATGGAATTTCCCCATAGCTACTCTTTTCAATTATATATATATATATATATATATATATATATATAATACTTTGATATATAATTTTTAAGTAATAAAATTATTTTTTATTTGTAAGAATATAAGATTTATATAATATTTAACAAATATAAAAGTATTAAATCTATAAGGAGTAATAAGATTAATTAAAAGCTAATATTTATCTAAATTAATTTAAAAAATAATAATTTTGATTTTATTTAATTAATTTAAAAATTTAAATTATGTGATAAATTAGACTTAAAAATAAATAATAAATTTAAATAAAATAACTCAAATTAAAATTTAAAATCAATTAAAAAATAATTTTAAGATTTTAAATTCACTACTAATCATGTAAAGATAAATTTAATTTTAATAAAAATTAATCTTATTTTATAAAATATCTATAATTATAAACTTTAAATATTATTAAAAATTATTATAACTTAATTAATAATATAATTTATCTAAAATAATATGTCATATTCAAATTATAATATAAATAATATAATATATCATAAATTATTCAATCCTTATATCATAAAAGTAGTGAATGTTATTGTATAACTCATATCTAAAATTATAAATATTAAATATGTGATTAAAATATATTAATTTAAATTTATTAATTAACTATATTGTAATTAATAAAAATAAATTAAATAATAATTAAAGATCAATAATTATTATTATATAATTATAAAAAATTAAATTATCCAAAATAAAAATTAGAGTTTTATTTTAATCCTAAAGAATAAATTAATTATTTATGATAAAATTATCAAATAAAAAAATTATAAAAGATAAAATAATTATTACACATCGTTCTCCTTTTTCCTCTATTTCGTGCGGCATTACGGGTGTCCAATCTGTCGCGACGTCTCGAGCGGCGTTCTTCTCTGTTTTTCTCTCTCCTCGTGCCCTGTGCAGCACGCTGCGCGTTGTCCAATCTCTCCCCCTGATTGCTGCGCTGCTTCTTCAATTTATACCTTAGGTTCTTTATATACTTGCTGCCTTTTTAATTAGGTTAGTTGACACTTTGCACCGCCTCACTTTGCTGGAACATGGCCCATTAAGATCATCAAATTCTATTCAAGTTAATTTCTTGCTCTTGATTCAAGCCGTGGGTTCCGTTGATTGAAGAGTAAATTTAGGAAGAATTTGCAGCATCTTCACGTCACTTTCTTTTGCCAAAAGTCCACTTAATGCTTTAAAAAAACTCATAGTGTTATTCATTTAATTAAAATATTTTAATTTTTATTTTATTTATTTATAAATTTATTTTATATCTCATAAAATAGTTACAATAATATATAATTTAATTTGATATTTTTTTACATAAATTTATAATATAAATATAATATACAAATTTTAATTATATGAAAAATATTATCCTTAAAAAAATACCTTGCTCTTATTTTCTATTTTTGTATTCTTTAACTCATTTTAGTATAACTTAGTCTTGCATAATGATATTTATAATGTCATATAAGTTTAGGCGTAAAAGTTCCTCTTTAATTATTCTTTTTTATGGTATGTCTCAATATTTTACTATTTATACAACTTTTATTTTTAAATATCAATAATTAATACATAATTTGATAATTAATTTATTTAAAAAACAAATGATAATATCATAAAAATTAATAAAATTAAATATATTAAAATATAATAATATATATTTTTATAAAAAATATATAAAAATTATGTTGTTATCACAACTCTGAATCAGCTTATTACTAGTCCCTAATAATAAAAATAACTCAACAAAAAATCAAAGTAAATTAAATCTCCAATCAATTCAATCAAATTTTATCTCAACTTAAGAATATTAGACATGAATCATAACACTATAATTGTCACAAAAATTCTATCATCATCAAACTCAAAATGTGTGAATAATATAGCTACTATAATATACACCAATAATCTCCAGATATCATGACTAGAATCCTAATTAGAAAACATATTTCAACTACATACAATCCTCACAAGTGTTACCCTCAACAAGAAATATTACTAAAAAATTGGGTGTCCCTCGTAACAAGTATATGTGAGAATAGTAGTTGGCACAAATTAAAACAAATATCTTACACATAAAATAAATGAAAGAACACTGAAGAAACAAAATAAATATCGTTTCTTGGAAGGATGCCAAGAAAAGATTTTACATCACACATATAGATTAGTCATGTACATTGAAAGAACCAAACGATCTCTAAAAATTAAATGAGACTTTATTAAACTTGTAATGCAGGTAATGAGAAAATATAAAGGTTAAAGGGTAATAATGAAAATCAAAAGTGTTACAAGAATATTTTGAAACTCACATCTACACTTTCAACATCTATTTCCCTTTCTTTAAATCACTTTATTCGGCTAATCCCTAATATCAATATTTTTTTTCTTCACACTTTTTTTAAGTTTTTCAAACTTCACATTTTTTTCTATTTTTTTTTTCTTCTAAGACTTTTCCAATTTTTTTTTCGTTTTCATTTAATTTTTTTATAGCAATATTCCTCATACCGCCCTATATTGCAATCACAATGCTTCTTTTTTGAAACACTTTGAAAAATAGTTAAGAAAGAAATGCTTAATAAATAAGCTCAAAAGCAGTAACTAACAATAATGTGTGAAAGAATAAAAAATATTATTTCAAGGCTTAAAATAAGAAACATGGTCTAATATAATCTTTGAAGAAAATACATAATTCAATTAATTTTCATGGCATCAAATTAAATACAAGTGTAACATAAAACTTTTCTTTAACCAAAAATAACAATAATGAAACGATCTAGTGAGAAAAAAAAATGAACAGTAACAATAAATATTAGAAAGCCAAGAAAATACTATCACAATAAAAATAAATGGCTCAAAACTCACTAAGTGAAAATAGTGTCTACATGCTCATTTTCAAGTTCTCTAATTATTTTAGTTTTTTAATAATGAGATATGCATAAGTAGTCATGTAAATATTTGAAACAATTTGAGCAAGATGATAAAAAAAAATTCATACAAATGTAATATAATTGATGTGAAAATCGGCAAGTGCACCGAATCGCACAAGGTAATAAAGTAGTGAAAATAGAATCGTCCCACGATGATTATATTGCTAATTATCAAATTCATTAAATTAACACTATTTAAGTCAATCAAAAGATAGAAGTTGAAAAAAATGAACATAAAGATAATTAAAAGAAAGTAATTAAAACTAAACAAAGTAAAATCAAGTAATTTAACAAGAGATGAAATCAATAATAAGAAAGTGTTAGGGTTCAGACTTCACTTGAACTCTTTCAAATGCACTTCTAAATATTGGTTTAAAACATGTTCTATTTCAATGATTTATGGTCAATTCCCAACATTAATTAATACCCAATCTCTTGGTATATTAATCCTCTTACGCTGATTGAAATTAACTAATCCCTTAGTCTAACTCCAATTAGAAAGGCATTATCAAGCACAAGGGAATTAAAAGAAAGACCAGATAACTCACAACGTCTATCCCTAGCGATTGCAAAAATTATAGTGTTTATCACAAGTTCTAGGTTCATGCAAATTTTCCCAAATCATACATAAGCCCAAATTATCATTCCCAAATTAATCAGGTTTAGAAAAGCATTAAGAACAGAGATAAACACGTAAATCATGAGATAAAAACATGCATTAAACCCATAGAAGAAATTACATCATCAAAATATCAAGATCCATTGTCCCCCTAATAAGGGGAAGTTAGTTACACATAGGGAAAGAACAAAACAAAGAATAGAAGATGACAAACTCTATTGATAATTAGTGGAAAGATTGAAGAGAATCCCTAATCTTCAAGTCTTGATGCGCCCACACCAAATTAGGATTGAGTTGTCTTGACGGCTGCCGCAGAGTGTCTTGAAATTTGGCGTAACTTTCTATTTACAATAAAAAAATCTTGTACAGTTACGCGTCTAGCGTCTGAGCGCTAGTCTCCAAGCGCCTGAGCGCTAACTCACCAGAGACCAGTTCTTCACAATGCACGCGCATGAGCGCTAGCTGTACAGTGCCTGAGCGCTGAAATACCAGCAATATTCATCCTGTTCTGCCATTGGGGCGCTTGAGCGGTGAACACCCAACGCTTGGGCGCTGGGATAACAGAGAAAACTCCCTCGTTCTGCCTCATCAGCTCTTGAGCGCTGGTTCTTGAACGCTTAAGCTTTGAGAGTCCAAAGAACTTGTCTAGCAGCTCTTTCATGCAATAAATCCATTCTTTTTCCCAGCAAAAACCTATCAAAACATAAGAACATACAAAGAATGAAGAAAAACTCTTTAAATTAAAAACATGAAAAACATAAGGACAAAACTCAATTAAATAGATTAAAAGAGAATGAAAAACTGAGAAATTGAACCGTAAAAACATGACTTTTTAAAGGTTCAGCACTCCCCCAAACTTAGGATTTTACTTGTCCTCAAGTAAAAGGAAGAAGAAACAAAGAAAATAAAAAGAAAGAAAATCTTTTTGGTGGTCGACAACTATATACATCCCCCTACAAAGGCTCCGAACTCAGGGAGGCACTTAAGCCGACTCAACTTACAAATCAAAACATGATATTGCCAGATAATGAACATCATAGAAAACCTCAGAAACTGTTCCAAAACCTCAGTTCAAGGAATCACACATGCAAAATCCAATTATCACATTGCTCTCACATGCATCTCTCACCAATAAATGACTTCCCATAAGCATGAATGAAAGACCAACTCACAGAGACGTTCAAACCCGGATAGGTTTATAAAAAAATAAATGTACATAAAAAATGCATCCATAGGGTTATTTTTCATCTCCCTGTCCACTAATATAAACAACACAAAAGCAAAGATCATAAGGGTCTTTATGAGCTTGTAATGATAGGCCAGGGGTATGGTTTACGAAAGAAAAGGATAGGAAAAATAAAACAAAGATTAAAATACATAATCATGCATATTCCACAATCCAAGCCTCAAAATATTAGACAAGAGCACAACGGAGCATAAAAATCAACACTCTAATCATCATTATTTCATTTCATTCTTTTCTTTTCTTTTCTCTTCTTTTCTTTTCTTTTCTTTTCTTTTTTTTTTCAAGAACCTCCTGCACCCCCAAACTTATTTCTTGCAAAACGTGGAGTGAACTTTCTCTTTTTTTTTTAAACTCCTCAATTAACTCATACACATAATGATGAAGGCTTGAACAGTAGAAAACACAGGACATGTATTCAACAAAGGGTAAGAAAAAGGAAACTTTTTTTTTGTTAAAACATGTATATGGGAAGAAAAATGTGGGTAAAAGAGAATAAAAATAAGACCAAAAATATGTGTGGCTGCAAAAAGGGACCTAGAGGATATACTGTATTAACAGGTTAGCTTGAAAGGCTCAAACGGTCCAAAGAAGGCCCTAATCATTTCCCTAATCATGCATCATTTATGATTTCGCCTCAAGAGAGAATCAAACAATTTTTAGATGCAAATCATCCACACACAAGTAATCCGATAAACTTTCTCTAAGTTTGTCATGCAATCATATATCCAAGGTCTTTTCAATCATACAAATGGGAAGTACAATCATGCATAATCAAAACAATAGAGATCAATCTAATTTTTGGATTCCCATATGACATCCTGGAAAAGAAATCAAGAACCAGTTCAACCAATCATAGGATTCTCAATTCAAAACACTGGCATGTTCAACCAAAATACTTAATCAACACAACAAAATACCCTCCCCAAACTTAAACAACTAGTGCCCTCACTGTTCAGATCACAAACTAATGCAATAAATAAGCAGGAACATAAAGGCAAAAGAATAAAAGAGAGGGTAAAGAGAAGCTCATTGGGGCAGCAGGAAATCAATCTAGCGCTTCCTCATCATCATCCTCCCCTTCATCTGCCTCATTGAAGTTGATATTTGCCATCATCTCCTCGTCAGTCATAGGACAAAGAGGAGCAATGTCAATGTCCAGGCGCTCTGCTATGCAGCGCAACAACTGAAGAGAATAGTTGAATTTCCTCTGATTCTGATGCTGCACTTGCTCTAATCTATCCATCCTTTGTGCCAAGGCGAGCGCTGTACGAGGTGGCCTGACCGATGGGCCTGGAGGAGCAGGAACTTCAGGAGGTGGAACTGCTCGATCCTCCTCAAAATACCTCTCAATAACCGCTGCTGTAATAAGAGGAGTTGGCTGAATTAATTGATCACTCGAAATTTGGACACCCTTCTCAGAACATAGGCGGGAAATGAGCAAAGGATAGGGTAAGCTCCCAGAAGTGTCTTGAGCTGCCATTCGCATGTTGAAGGCAATGACCTGGCCAATATCAACAACACTATCAGAGACAATGGCGAAGACAAGCAAGACCCGCTTAATAGGCACTTCAGAAGTGTTAGAGCAAGGCAAAAGGTTGGCTCGAACAAAAGTGCACCACACCCGTGGGATTGGTTTAAAATCAGCTTTTTTCAAAAAATTGGGCTGGTTCTTTGTGTCTAACGCCCATTGAGCGCCTTCCTTGCATAACACACTAAGCACCAGGTTTGTATCCAAAGGTGCACTCAACAAGGCATGATAATCACGCTGGCCTAGGTAATCATATTCCTGATCAAAATAGTCGTTCAGCACATCTTTACTGAACTCTATAAATGTCCCCCTCACCATGCTTTGATATCTGTGTTTGCCAGTGGAGTCAGTGAAAGCATTAGCGTAAAATTCCTTAACCAATGTCTGTGATCTTGGTTCTAAAATTTGGCACAATCTGTTCCAACCTCTGTCTATAATTTGTGAATGAATTTTAGGAAATTCATTGTCTTGTAGAACAAGCCCCCATTCCGGAATGAAATTCCTTTTCAGCAGTGCATTGGTAAACCTTTTTCCATGAATTTCTGATCGGAAACGACTTGCATCAAATGAAGAAGAACTAGAGCCTTCTCCAGAGGGACCTCTTCTTCTCTTAATTGGAGGCATCTTGAATTCCTGAAACCAAAAAGGAAAGGAGATAAATGAGTATTTCTCAGCAAACATTCACAGATCAGAACAATTAGATGGAATAGACAACAGCCAGAAGCCATGCAATACTCTTCAATCAAAAACCAGAAACCAAGTAATACCAAGCTTATCAAAGCAACACAGAGAATAACCAAGAACATAAGCTATAAATCACATGAGTACACTTAAACCAACCAAAAATCTGGATTCATCACAACTTAAATTCACAGCAGTCATCATAGCTTGACAAGATCATTATGCCAATTCAACATGCCACAATCCCCAAGCAATGAGTTCACACAATATCAAGATAACTCAACTTATGCCAACAGTACTCAGAATAGAAGCACCATCAACTAAGCACACAAAATATATCCAATCACAGTAGCATGCAAATTAGCAATGTCAGCAACCAAACGTGGTAATCACTCCCAATCAAACAATTTGTAAATTTGAATTCCAGCAACTACAACAGACAGAATCAATTCTCACCCAATTTCATAATTTCACAAAATTCCCAATTCTAAAACCCTAAAACCCCAATTCCCAAAATTCATAAAATTAACAGAAAAGCACACTAAATTGAGATTAAGGAGAGATGAATTACCTGAATGAGGTGAAAATGAAAGCAAGAAATGGGGAAATGAATAGGTATTCACGGTGAGAATCCCACCACGCACGTATCAACGTACAGGTGGGGACTCCTCCCTTTTCAGATGCAACAAGCAGCAAAAATGAAGAACAAGGACACGAGATGAAGAGAAAAATCCAAAAAGAGATGCTGTGGGAGTGAGTGAGAGTGATTATTGAGAAGGATTGGAGAGGATTCAGGGAGAAAACTGAACAGGAGAGCGTTCAGCGCTTGGGCACTACGAACGCTCGTTTAAATGCTCCCTGCTCATCTTGCGCGCTTGAGCGCTGGTATTCCAGCGCTTGAGCGCTACATTAGTTTTTTTTTTGTGGGATAAAAGTTAAAATATGGAATATAACATAAACTAAACTAACATAAAAGAAAATAAAATAAATAAATAAATAAATACTAAAAACAAAATAAAAAGGAAAAAAAAAAAAAAGAAAGAAAATTTGGGTTGCCTCCCAAAAAGCGCTTGTTTAATGTCATTAGCTCGACATTGCCTTTTTTCAATTAATCATGGTGGCTTGAAGCAAGAGAAGTAGGATGACATCTTTCTCTTGTCGGCTCTTTACCTCCACACTCTGTCACTGCCTTTTGAATCCCCACAAGTGTTTGGAACTTGACTTGAACCAGAATGTTCTGAATACACTTTAGCATGGAAATTCTCATCAGGCTATGGAGGTCTCAATTTTTCAACAGGAAAAAGATTAGCTTGCAGCGAACCATGAAAAATAGGAGGACCTTTCTCTGTCTCAGCAATCTCAGAGGTAGAAGGAACTTTCTCATTTTCATTAACAATCTTAGAACTGGGAAAGTCAACAATAATGGTCGAAAAAGAACTCTTACCATCCAACCCCTTTTGAAATTTACTTTGAATGCAATTAACTGGGGCATATAGATCTGATATTGGGGTAGACTTATTAAAAACATCTATAGTTACTTGATCTCCATCTACCCTCAAAATAAGCTCTCCTCTAGGGACATTAATTAACGCTCCTGATGTTGCTAGGAATGGTCTCCCTAGAATTAACGGAATATCAGCATCCTCGTCTATATCCAAGACTACAAAGTCAACTGGGAAAATAAATTTATCCACCTTCACTAGCAAATCTTCCACAATACCGTACGGATGCCTGACTGATCGATCTGCTAATTGAAGAGAAACCATTGTAGGCTTAACTTTATCAATTCCCAGCTTGTGCAAGATAGACAATGGCATCAAATTGATACTAGCCCCTAAGTCACATAGAGCTTTCTCAACATTCAGCTTTCCAATGGTGCAAGGAATATTAAAACTTCCTGGATCCCTCAACTTCGGTGGAAGCTTCCTCTGGATAATGACATTGCACTCCTCAGTAAGTGCTACAGTCTCATCTTCTTCCAACTTCCTCTTCTTAGAGAGCAAATCCTTCATGAACTTCGCATATGAGGGCATCTGCTCAAGTGCTTCAGCAAAAGGAATATTTATATGCAGCTTTTTGAAAACATCTAAGAACTTGGAAAATCGCTTTTCTTGAATCTCCGTTCTGAATCTTTGAGGGTATGAAAGTTTAGTATAAAATGAAGGATCAACCACTTCCTTCTGCTCCAACTCTTTCTTTTTTCTCTGCACTCTCGATTGTTCCTCTTTAACTTCTTTAATATAGCATTCTTGAGTTGAAACATCCACAATAAGAACATCAGTTTTTTCACTTTCTGCTGAATCAGGTGCTTCTTTCATTTGTCTTTCCAACATCTTACCACTTATCAGTGTAATTGCATGACATTGCTCCTTTGGATTGACAACAGTATCACTGGGCAAACTACTTGGAAGTCTTTCTTGAAGCCGTTTGGCAATTTGCCCCACCTGATTCTCAAGACTTCTAATTGCCGCCTCATGATTCTTATAATTGGCCCTCGACTCTTCCATAAAATCTGAAGTCTGTTGCACAAAAACTAAGGTCTGTAAAGAGAGTTTCTCCACTGTAATCTCTAGAGGAGACTTCTGTTCGGGCTGAGCATTCAATGGTACAGCTTGATTCTTCCAAGAGAAATTGGGATGATTCCTCCAGCCTGAATTGTAAGTATTAGAGAAAGGATTACCTTGTGGCCTTGAAGGGTTTCCCATATAATTCACCTGCTCTGAAATGTTGACAACTGAATTTCCAGCCTCACATTGCCCATTAACATTGTTACCTCCACAAAAATCGCAAGTCAGACCTTGATGATTAACTGCATTCACCTGTATATTACTAACTTACTTAGTAAGGTTGACAATGTGTTGCATCATAGTCTGATTCTGTGCAAGTATAGTATCAACAACACTAAGCTCCAACATTCCTTGTTTAACTGCTGCTTTCCCATTAGGCAACTGATATTCATTGGTCGCCATGATCTCAAATAGTTCTAGAGCTTCTTCAGGAGTTTTAGTATTTATAGACCCACCTGTAGACGCATCAACCATTGCTCTAGTAGGATGACTCAACCCATTGTAAAAGATCTGTACTTGTTGCCAAATCTCAAAAGAATGGTGAGGACATTTTCTAATAAGCTCCTTGAACCTTTCCTATGCTTCATAGAGTGATTCTCCCTGATTTTGAGTAAAGCAACCAATCTCACTTCTTATCTTCACGAACATAGAAGGAGGGAAATACCGAGTGAGAAACTTACTAACCAAATCATCCCAAGTAAAAATGCTTCCCTGAGGCTGGGATTGTAGCCAACTCTTGGCTTTATCTCTCAAGGAAAATGGAAAGAGTCGTAATCGTATGGCATCATCACTGACTCCATTATACTTAATAGTATCACAGAACTGCAAGAAGTTGGCAATGTGCAAGTTTGGATCTTCAGTCTGACTTCCCCCAAACTGATTCTACTGCACCAGCTGTAGAAGAGCTGGTTTAATCTCAAAATTGTTGGCCTGAATAGCAGGGCGCACAATGCTGGTCGAGACACTTTCAGCAGATGGAGTAGCATAGTCAGCCATAGTGCGTATTCTTTGTGCAACATTATTCTCAGCCATATCTTCTTCTTTTGCATTTTTCCTTTCTTCTCTGATTACTTTTCTGATTGTTCTTTCTGTCCTTGCTATCTCTGGATCAAAAAGTAGCTCTTCCGATTCTAAAGACCCTTGCATAAACAAACAAGAAACAACCAGAGTGAAGCAAGGAGAACAAAAATAAAAAATAAATAACGTTAAAGAAATAAAAGAAAAATCAAAAATGAAAAACAATTATCTAAAATAAAATAAAACAAACGCCTAAATTAGTGCTCTTTTAACTACTAATCGATATTAGCAATTAATAATTCTCGACAATGGCGCCAAAAACTTGATGTGAAAATCGGCAAGTGCACCGAATCGTAAAAAGTAATAAAGTAGTGAAAAGAGAATCGTCCTACGAGGATTATATTGCTAATTACCAAATTCGTTAAATTAACACTATTTAAGCCAATCAAAAGATAGAAGTTGGAAAAAATGAAAATAAAGATAATTAAAAGAAAGTAATTAAAACTAAACAAAGTAAAATCAAGCAATTTAACAAGAGATGAAATCAATAATAAGAAAGTGTTAGGATTCAGACTTCACTTGAACTATTTCAAATGCACTTCTAAATATTGGTTTAAAACATGTTCTATTTCAATGATTTATGGTCAATTCCCAACATTAATTAATACCCAATCTCTTGGTATATTAATCCTCTTACGCTGATTGAAATTAACTAATCCCTTAGTCTAACTCCAATTAGAAAAGTATTATCAAGCACGAGGAAATTAAAAGAAAGACCACATAACCCACAACGTCTATCCCTAGTGATTGCAGAAATTATGGTGTTTATTACAAGTTCTAGGTTCATGCAAATTTTTCAAATCATACATAAACCCAAATTATCATTCCCAAATTGATCAGGTTTAGAAAAACATTAAGAACAGAGATAAACACGTAAATCATGAGATAAAAACATGCATTAAACTCATAAAAGAAATTACATCATCAAAATATCAAGATCCATCGTCCCCCTAACAAGGGGAAGTTAGTTACACATAGGGAAAGAACAAAACAAAGAATAGAAGATGACAAACTCCATTGATAATTAGTGGAAAGATTGAAGAGAATCCCTAATCTTTAAGTCTTGATGTGCTCACACCAAATTAGGATTGAGTTATCTTGACGGCTGCCGCAGAGTGTCTTGAAATTTGGCGTAACTTTTTATTTATAATAAAAAAATCTTGTACAGTTACGCGTCTAGCGCCTGAGCGCTAACTCACCAGAGACCAGTTCTTCACAATGCACGCGCATGAGCGCTAGCTGTACAGCGCCTGAGCGCTGAAATACCAGCAATATTCATCCTGTTCTGCCATTGGTGCGCTTGAGCGGTGAGCACCCAACGCTTGGACGCTGGGATAACAGAGAAAACTCCCTCGTTCTACCTCACCATCGCTTGAGCGCTGGTTCTTGAACGCTTAAGCGTTAAGAGTCCAGAGAACTTATCTAGCAGCTCTTTCATGCAAGAAATCCATTCTTTTTCCTAGCAAAAACCTATAAAAAACATAAGAAAATACAAAGAATGAAGAAAAACTCTTTAAATTAAAAACATGAAAAACATAAGGACAAAACTTAATTAAATATATTAAAAGAGAATGAAAAACTGAGAAATTGAACTGTAAAAACATGACTTTTTAAAGGTTCATCAATAATGATAACATGGCTGAATACTCAAGTAATGCCCATCTCCAATCAAACCCAAACATTGTCCTCAATGTTTAAAATTAAATATAGACTTAAGAAATAATCACCAATATGTATCAAAATAATTATTGGGACAAAAAGAAGAAAGAATAATGGGGAAGAGTCGCATACCTTAAATGCTTAGCAATTATAAGGGAAGAAGAAAAGAAGATAACTACGCCTTGACAGTTGTTAGTAATGAAAAGAAATAAATAAAATAAAACATAATAAACAAACAAGCAACGTCTTTTTTGTTGTTGTATTTTTGTATTTTTTAAAAATTTTTTATTGGCCGACACTATTTACATCCCTATATAAAGACTCTAAACTCTGAGAGACACTTAAGCCGACTTAAACAATAAAATAAAATTATCTAATGAGTAAAAGAAAATTCCACCTATAACTAGAGCTATTAAATCCAAATCAACTCATTGAAGTAAATGCTCATACCTTTACCCACGGGGTAGCTTCAAGAGATGGAGAACAATCAAAGATTTCATTAACCCCAACTACATCATTTCTAAAGTCAAAAGCCTTCAACTCACTATGTGAAGGTGTTTTCTCTAAAGGTTCCTTAGACAAAATAGATGGCATAGTATCTTTAACTCTCTTATCAATCACATCTACAAAGGCATACTCATATTTTTTCACAGTAGGTTGGCTAGTAGGCTTAAAGATATTAAATTTAATTCTCATGTTCATAACTGAGACATTCATTACCCCAGACCTACAACTAATGTTAACATCAACAGTGGCTAAGAAAGACCTCCCCAAAATGATGTTAGCCATGACAACCATTACCTAAGAGGGGGGTGAATTGGGTGATGACTAGTTTTAATGCAACTTTGATAAATTATGCATTTTGAATCATTCAATTAATAAATACAACAGAATATACACAACAAAGGTATAACTATTATAAATTACTCAACCACAACTTGAAGTATATGGTAAATCAAGCAAATAAGTTAAATATAAAGTTCAACTTAATTTTATATAACTAAAGCGCAAATGTAAAGAAGATAGAGTTGAGAGAAGCAAACACAAGATTTATCCTAGTTCAGCCACCAATCCACTTGTGACCTATGTCTAGTTCTCAAGCAACCGCTAGAGATTTTTCACTATATCTTCAAGCTTCAATAGGTGCTTAACAACCTTTACAATTGAGAGCACTCAACACACCTTGGGATACCTCACCCTTGTGCTTGAGCCTCAAACAGGGATACCTCACCTTTTACAACTTTTGAGGGATGCCTCACCCTCAAGGGATACCTTACCCTTTACCAACTTTTAGAGATGTACCAACTTTGAGAGATGTCTCACTCTCTAAAGGATACCTCACCCTTTACTCAAGAGGGATACCTCACCCTCTTAAAACAAAGATTAAGATGAAGAGAAAGAATATAAACTCTCACAAGAGTAGATATACAACTTGAAGAATAAAGTATAGATGATAGAAAACTCTCTCAAGAGTGGATAATACAAATTGAAGCTCTATGGGTATCAAGGATTCACACTTTAAAGCTCAAAATATGATTTTGATGTTTCAAGGATCAATTCTAGTGTTCTTAAGGTTTATAAGCTTCATACAACACTTATATATATAGCCCAAGTGATAAAATAGCCGTTGGTAGTGTTTAGAAATTATTTTTTATGAAAACTAGCCGTTTATAGCCATTAGAAACGTTCATAGGCACTTGGTAATCGATTACAAGCTTTATGTAATCGATTACAAGCTTTCTGGATACTTTGTAATCGATTACACACTTCCTGTAATCGGTTACATAGCTTCTGTCAATATTGTAATCGATTACATGACTTGTGTAATTGATTACAACATTTCTAGTTTTGAAAACTGAATTTAAAATGTCATAACTTTTTCATTTCTTATTCGATTAAAGCGAATGACCACTCATTGAAAAGATATTTTAGTCTATTTTCATATGAAAGAAGTTTTAGAATAAAAATCAAAGTATTTTGAAAGATATGATCAAATTAGCAACTAAAGGTCAATTTTATAAAACTCAAACTTGACTGTTTTTGAAAACTAACTTTAAATGGTCATAACTTCTTCATTTCTTATCCGTTTAAAACAAATGACCACTCATCGGAAAGATCTTTGAGTCTATTTTCATATGAAATAAGCTTCATAACAAAACGCAAAGTAGTTTAAAAGTTATGATTAAAAGAGTAACTAAATGTTAGTTTTACAAAACACAAACTTGACTAATTTTCACAGATTTGAAATACCACCAAGGCTAGCTTTCCAAAAACATTTTATTGGGTATTTAAGCATTTTAGAAACACTTGTAAAGATGTTTAAAAATTATTTGAGTTTAGTGTGATTCCCATTTACCTTTACACAAGATCTAAGTCCTATAAACTAAACTTTAAGAGTCTTAGGACTTGATATTTGTATTTCCATTCCTTTCTTGTTTATTATCATCAAAACTATTGCTTTAGTCAATGTCAATTACAAATGATAGAATTAATCTTTTTTTTATTAGTGAGAGGATTTCATATCAAACACTATGAAATCAACAGGAAAGAATCCCTCATCAATTTTCACTCATACATCATCAACTATTCCTCTAGGGATCCTAACTGACCTATCATCTAATTGTAGAGAACAATTTAATAGCTGCAACTCACCTAAGCCTAACTTTTCATAAATAGAATATGACATCAGATTAACAATAGAACCTAAATCCAAGAGTGTTTTTATCAATCCTATGATCACCAATATAATAAGAAATAGTAGAACACAATGATCTTTCAACTTAGGTGGTATGTTAAAATGTAAAATTGAGCTTACCTGTTCACTTATGTGAATCTTCTTAAACATATATTCTTTAGATTTTCTTTTAAAATATGCACATGTCCTTGAGGAACTTGGCAGAAGCAGGAATCTGTTGAATAAAATCCAAAAGAAGAAGATTGATCTTTACTTGCTTAAAGGTCTTAAGAATATCCTCTATCTGCTTACCTTTCCTAAAAGGTAACTGTGCATCTAAAGCTTTAGGGTAAGGAACCTTTGACTTATATAGAATCGAAGGTATGAAGTTAGAAGCTTTAGGAGAATGAAAAGGATTTGAATCTATATCTTCTTCATGGTTCTCAACCTCTCCAGTATCATGCACACTCCTCTTATTCACCTCATTGTCAATCTTTTTCTTATTCCTTAGAATCATTACAGTCTTAACTTGCTCATGAGTTTGACTTCTCGGGTTCTCTACGGGATCACATGGAAGCATACCCTTCTCTTTATTTCCTATAGTAATGGCTAGTTGTCCAATTTGAGTATCTAATTTTGTTATAGATTGAGTGTGAGAGTCTAAAAGTGACATTTTAAATTCCATGAATTTCATCTTAGAGTCCAAGTTTGTCACACAAGATAATAACTTATCTATTTTGTCCTCCAAGTTTGAACTACTGCTTGATGCTTGAGATAGATTGAGCACATATCTTTGTGGTTGAAAGCCAGGAGGTGGTGTCATACCAATTTGACCCGCTTGATTAGATTACTGCCCTTGTTATGTTTCAACACCTTGTTGCTTCTAAGAAAAGTTAGGATGATTCCTCTAATCAGAATTGTTAGTGTTAGAATATGAGTTGTTTTGTGAAGGAAATCTTTGGGGCTACATTATTCTGCTCTAGTGGAAATTCAGAAATTTGTGAGGCGGCAAGACAATCATATGAAGTATGAGAATTGTTAGAACAAACGCACACACATTATGCACATTAGAAGAATTAACCTATTTTTGACTTAAAGATAACAATTGATCCATCTTCCTAGATAATGCATTCACTTGGTCCATTTTTTTAGATAAAGATTCTACCTTAATTACTAAATTAGATGTGTGTGAAATCTCATAATTTTTTCCTTTATTCCCTAATTGCCTTGATATATCTAATCGTGAGGACGAGATATGCAATTGTAAATTCTCACTTAAGTGTTAAAATAACTCTCATGCCATATCTGGAGTTTTGTACAAGAAAGTACCTCCACACGACGCGCCAACCATCTGCTAGTTGCATTTTTTTAATCTAGAATAAAAGTTTTACACTTGTTGCCATTTGGGAACTTCATGGTGTGGACAACGACGTAAAAAATTCTTAAATCTTTCTCAGCTCTCATGAAATTGTTCATTATTAACTTGAGAGAAAATGGTGATGACACATCTCTTTGCAGTAAGTTTACCTATTGAGAAATATTTCTTTCCTAATAATCTATCCCAAGTGGCAGTATTATCACACGTAGAAAACCAATCTTTAGCCTTATCATTTAAAGAAAAAGGAAAAAGATGGAGATGAATTACATCATCAGTAACATTAGGGATATTAAAGGTGAAACATACCTCTAAGAATGCATCTAAGTGTTTATAAGGTCTTTTAGACTCAAGTCCATAAAATCTTGGTAACATTTGAATTACGCTAAGTTTAATTTCAATTGTTATTTTTGACCCACTTGATTAGATTACTGCCATTGTTATGCTTCAACACCTTGTTGCTTCTAAGAAAAGTTAAGATGATTCCTCCAATCAAAATTCTAAGTGTTAGAATATGAGTTATTTTGTGGATGAAATATTTGGGTTGCATTAGTCTGCTCTAGTGAAAATTTAGAAAATTGTGTGGTGGCAAGACAATCATATGAAGTATGAGAATTGTTAGAACAAACGTACACATATTATGCATATTATAAGAATTAATATGTTTTTGACTCAAATAATTGATCCATCTTCCTAGATAATGCATTCACTTAGTCCATTTTTTTAGATAGAGATTCCACCTTAATTGCTAAATCAAATGTGTGTGAAATCTTATAAATTTTCTCTTTATTCCATAATTACCTTGATATATCTAGTCGTGAGGACGAGACATGCAATTGTAAATTCTCACTTAAGTGCTCAAATAACTCTCATGCCACATCTGGAGTTTTGTACAAGAAAATACCTCCACATGACTCGCTAACCATCTGCTAATTGCATTATTTCAATCCAGAATAAAAGTTTTGCACTTGTTGCCATTTAGGAACTTCATGGTCTGGACAACGACGTAAAAAATCCTTAAATCTTTCCCAGCTCTTATGAAATTATTCATTATCAACTTGAGAGAAAATGATGATGACACATCTCTTTGCAATAAGTTTACCTATTAAGAAATATTTCTTTCCTAATAATTTATCCCAAGTGGCAATATTATCACACGTATAAAACCAATTTTTAGCATTATCATTTAAAGAAAAAAGAAAAAGATGGAGACGAATTACATCACATTAGAGATATTAAAGGTGAAACATACCTCTAAGAATGCATCTAGGTGCTTATAAGGTCTTTCAGACTCGAGTCCATAAAATGTTGGTAACATTTGAATTATGCTAGGCTTAATTTCAAAGTGGTTGACCCCATTCTCAGACAAACAAACACAAGTAGGAGAATCATATGCATTTAGAGTAAAAAAACTCCCTAAGTGTTCGATTATTATTTGTTATATTTAAATTAGTATTAAAGGGTGCAGTTTGATTTTGTGCTCTAAGTGTACGCTTTATCTTAAGATCATGTTCTTTTAAATTTAATGACAATGAGCGTCTTCTCAACATAAATTAAACAAAATATCAAACTAGAAAGAGATTAAGAGTTAGAACAAAAATACTTGGAGAGTCACAAGTTTGAGCAAAATTGGTCTTATCCAACCTTTTCAACAAAAATTAAAAGTAATAAAAAAATAGAAACAAAAACACTAGGACCAAACAATTAAAATAAAATAAATAAAATTTTAAAAAAATAAAAATCCTAGACTAAAAATTTAAATAAACAAAAAATTAAATTAAAGTAATTACAAAATCAACTTCCCAACAACGATATCAAAAACTTAATAGAGAATTTTCAAGTAATAAAATTATCCTTTTCTTATAAGTCTTGCACAAGATTTATGTAATATCTTATAAATATAAGGGTGTCGTCTCAATAATGAGTGATAGGATCAACTAAAATCTAATATCTTCCAAAAATAATTTAAAGATTGAAAATAGATTTTGATTTTATTAAATTAATCTAAGAATTTAAATTACGTAAACTAGAACTAAAATTAAATAATAAATCTAAATGAAACGACTCAATTTAAAATATAAGATCAATTAAAGAACAATTCTTAAATCTCAAATCCACCATTAATTATGTAAAGATGAATTTAACTTAAATGTCAATTAATTTTATTTTATAGAATATCTATACATACAAGTTTTGAACACTACTAAAAATTATTATTAATTAATGATATAATTTATCTAAAATAACATAACATACTTAAATTATGACATAAACTATTTAAAATAATATGAATTATTCAATCGTTAAATCACAAAAATATTGAATATTTTGCACCACTTATGCTTAAAATTATAAGAATTAAGTATGTAATTAAAATATATCAATTTAAATTTATTAATTAACTATAATACAATCAATAAAAATTAAATTGGATAATAATTATTTTTATTGTGTAATTATAGAATAAAAATATTCTAAATAAGATTAATTATCTAAAATAAATATTAATTTTTTTAATTTAAAAAATAAAATTAATTACCCATGATAAAATTATTAAATATAAAAAAATTCATAAAAAATAAAATAATTATTATGCGTTGTTTTCTTTTTTCCTCTAATTTTCGTTGGGCGCTCTCCAGCGGCGTTCTTCTCTGTTTTTCCTCTCTCCTCGTGCCCTGTGCAGCACGCTGCGCGTTGTCCAATCTCTCCCCCTGATTGCTGCGCTGCTACTTCAATTTATACCTTAGGTTCTTTATATACTTGCGGCCCACCGCCTCACTTTGCTGGAACATGGCCATTAAGCACATCAAATTTTATTCAAGTTAATTTCTTGCTCTTGATTCAAGCCGTGGGTTCCGTTGATTGAAGAGTAAATTTAGGAAGAATTTGCAGCATCTTCACGTCACTTTCTTTTGCCAAAAGTCCACTTAATGCTAAAAAAAAAAGGAACGATTGCGCTATTCGTTCATCTAAAAAATTTTAATTATTATTTATATAATGTCAATATATAAGGTTTTATGATAAATTTTATTAATTAATGAAAGTTAAATTAATTGATTAATACATTAAAAATAAATAAATAATTTATATTAATTTATGATGAATTTAAAAAAGAGTTTTTAATAATAAATAATTAGTTAATATATTATGTAAAAGTAATTAATCACTATAATTTTCTCATGAATCTCATTAGTTAATGAATCTAAATTAATTGATTAATACATTAGAAATAAATGGTTAATATATATCAATTTATGGTAAATCTAATATTCGAGAAATAAGAAGCAAAAAATTAATTAGTTAATACATTAGAAATAAGTGATTAATTTATATAAGTTTTCTGGTGAATCTATTAAGCGAGAAATGAGAAGCGAGAAATTAAATTGTTAATATATTAGAAATAAGGGGTTAATCTATATCAATTTCTGATGAATCTAAAAAACAAAAAATGAGAAACTTGAAATAAAAATATTGACATACGAAAAAGTCAACAAACATACATACGGAAGCATATGGTGGACAAAAGTTAAAGTATTTAGTTAGAAAAAAAATGTTTTTCAAAAAGAAAAGGATTATCGTACATCTTTTTTAAGAGTATATATATTAATGATATCTTTTTTAAGTGTATCGATTTAATGAGAGAAAATAATAAAAATATAAACATAATAAATGATATTGAGAGAAGTGTAAAAAAAAATATATATACTATTAATGATAAAAATATCAAATTATTAAAAAATGCCTTACTCTTCTTTTCTATTTTTGTATTTTTTAATGTATTTTGGTGTAACTTATTCTTGTGTAATGACATTTGTAGTATCATACAAATTTAGGTACAAAAACTCTTCTTCAATTATTCTTTTTTATGACACGAACCAACATTTTATTGTGTGCACAATTTTTATTTTTAAATATAGATAACTAATACATAATTTAGCAATTAATTTATCTTAAAGAAACAAGTTACATTTGTGGTAATTAATTTAGTAATTAATGCTTTAAAAAATGCCTTACTCTTCTTTTCTATTTTTGTCATCTTTAACACATTTTGGTGTAACTTAATCTTACACAATGACATTTGTGATGTCATATAAGTTTAGGTGTATAAGTTCATTTTCAATTACTCTTCTTTATGATACATCCCAACATCTTATTATTTATTTTATTTTTTACTTTTAAATATCTATAATTAACATATAGTTTAATAATTAATTTATCTTAAAAAAACAAATGATAATACTACAAAAAATAAAATTAAATATATTGAAATATAATAATACATATTTTTATAAATATATATATATAAATTGTACTGTTATCACACTTGTTTACACATGAATCTTTCCCATATGTGTATTAAGAGTATTATTAACAATTAAACAACCTTAATAATGGAATAATGTGAAGAGTGTGTGGATTTCATAATAGTCAATTTTGGTGGGAGTTGTGCAGAAACAAGGACTTGTATAGTTTAGTTTTTGAGCCACTTTCAACAACAATTGATGGCAATGTATATAATATCATAGATCCAGCTTTGAAAAATTGTAATTAACTTTACTAAGTACTTGAGCTGTGAGATGGGAGAGAAAAGAACACTCTTATTCTAATGAAACTTACTTAATTTGATATTAATGACTTATTTGAATTTTCTTAACTTACATAAAAAAACACAAATATATGAGAGACCTCTTACCAATCTTTATAATAAACATAACTCAAAATATTTAATGTACCTATTAATTAAGTATATATAAATAAATACTTAAATCCTACAAATACGTAAATATGGCAATACATAAATAATAATTAATTAAGTAAATATATCAAATTTAAAATTCCAACAACCTATGACTTGAATCTTGTCTACAACTTGTAGACTTCCATGGGGGAAGGAACATGAAAGGTTATTATATTTGAGATTTATCAACTGTTGCATGCATTCAATAATGAAGTGACAAAATAAGTCCAACTGCAAGCATTATTAGTCAAAATATACCTTGAACTTTAGCACCGGCTAATTAGATTCTTTATCCATATAATATCAATTTTTAACCTAAGCGTTTATTGTCGTAGAGAGACAATGAATTGTGGGAAGGATAGGATTCGTTAGCAAAATGTTTGACAATTGAACCTTTTTTTCTAAGGGCATGTTTAACATTTCGTATTCAGTATGATATGATAAAGTAATATAATACATTATAATTTTATCAGTTATTTAAGTATAAATATTATATTATATAAGTTTATCTATCAAATCTCTTTTATATATTAAAATAATGGATAACTTAATCAAACCTTAGAGTGAGATTAGGCTTGATTAGATTTTAATATATAAGCTTTTATAAAGATTTTTTTATTATAATTCTAAACATCCTGATATCCTCAACCCTTACGTATTAGGTCTTATATTATCAGGTCTTATACTATCAAGTTTAATACTATCAGGTCTTATCTCATCATTCATACCAAACGGACTCTAAAGGCAATCAAACAAGGGAGGGGAAAGTAGAAAATTTCATCAACTTTGTTATGGAATGATATCACGGATCTAGCTCAATATGAGCGGTCTATTATTGGCTGGCCTAATCCACTACTCCAATTTGACGAGGCCCTCATAATTATTTATTCATCTAATGGGAAACTGCCATATCCTACCAATCCTTCTTTAACGAGGATATTTAGGGATCAAATTCCCTTCACAAGTACCAATTCTAATTATATGGAAAGAATATCTCTTTGGGTATTACTTCTTTCACAAGTAAACACGTTCTGTAAATACAAGTTTAAGCTACTCTGGTATACATCTACTCTCATTTACTCATCTCTCCTAATGCAAACCTCAACATGAGTGCCAAAATACATTTTGCAGGTACCCCACCCATGGAGCTTTAAACTTGGAGACCTAGTCCTAAGGAGTGCGGATGAAGGAAGAAAGAACGCCTCCCAAAGAAACTGGACCTTAACTGGGAAGGATCTTATCGGATAACGTCTGAGATGGATATAGAAGTGGACAGACTCGAGACTTCAACTGAGAAAAAGGTTCAAAGACACTAGAATGCTGCCTAGCTCCACAAATACTATAACTTGTTCTACACTTAGCGTTAATTTTTTTTTTTTGTTTTAATCCCATTATACGCCTTTCAAGCTTTGTTATTTATGTTCCTGATTAATGTACAGACACCAACTACTCTGTTATATGAAATGAAATTTATAGTCATAATTTAGTTGAACATATGTCCTTACTCATTCAAATATCTATTTGCTACCCACAAGGTCATCTGTGGCCTCCTGGACGAGTTCCAAGGGATTTCTATCCCAAAACACGTGCTCGTAATTTCAGGGCAACCCTCAAGGTCATCTGTGGCCACTTTGCTGCGGTTATCGTCGTCCTCACATCACTAAAATGCCCACTCAATCTCGATCCACCCCAAGGCCACTAAGGCTTGCAAGATATTCACCTAATTCAAGATCTACAATGGCAGTCTATAGTTTATCGCTGCGATCACCAGAATATTCTAAGTTCTGTGATTGAATTCGCTCGGATCTTAAATACACGATCCCTTGTGAGGCCTACCTGTACACCACGATAAAAATTTTCTAAGTGTAGATAAAACTTTCCAAGTGTTGAAAAATGCTAAAGGAACGTAGGATTCCAATTAGATCCGAGATATTACGGGCCTACAATAGCTCTAAACACACACCATTAAAACTCCTAAGTTCCAAAGTTTCCTTCAAAGCTAAATTTCGGCGTTGGATCCAAAAACAGACAACGAGAAGAAAATTACACAAAGAGGACAAAGGAGGTCATAATTTAATTAAGCGTAAATTAGAAATTGCCTCTAAACTGGACTTGTCCATACAACTATAAAAAAGGTGATAAAAAATATAAAATCAAAGAGAAAGTTTCTAAGTCCTAATTAACAAGGTTGCCGCCATCATGAACTTCCTTGGCCTTTTCCTCATTATTGGTTTCCTCATCATCGACCTCGTCCTTGGCAACGCCTTACTCCACAACTTGGGCTTCCTCAAGGACGGTGTCAAGTGGCATCACATCAACGATGACACTATTTTTAACACACCGACGTGACCTTACTCCCTCGATCGAGATACCAGGAATAAGAACCCTTAGTTGGACCACAACATTATCAAATGATTCATCAATAGACTTTGCCCACTTATCCTCAAGGACCACATCCTCAGCCTCAAGGTCCACTTTCTCATTCTTTAAATCCATCACCTTGGCCCTCAACTCCACAACTGCGACCTTTATTGAGTCATTTTAGTGTAAATGAGCCTAATTGCGGACTCAGCCTCAGTCAACTACTGTTTATACTTTGCTGCTTCCTCCTCAGAAAGTTTGGCCATTTCAGCAACCTTTTCCACCTTTTCTGGCCCTCCTCAAGTCGAGTATTCTAACCCCAGAGGACATTCATCTCCAACTCCAATTCCCAAAATTTTTTCGTCTGCATGACGGTTGTCACAACGAACTTGAAGAAAGACGTGTTACGTAGAGAATAAGTCTCGATGGATTGGAGAAGCTATAGTAGATCTGCCTCCATGAGCATATCAACTTCCAATGGGGTCAGAAGGGTTTTATCAATGTGATGCCCATGATCAAATCTAAGAGCCCAAATAGACAAAGGAGCGAAACAGATAGGGGCCCATGCAGAATTTTGTCATCACGACTTACAATAAGGTCAGTAACAAGGCCCTCTGCTAGAGTCGTTCTCTTCAACCAACTTTGGCCAGTTTGGGAGGCCCATTTCCTTTTCTGGTGCCAAAGTTTGGTCGCTGCCCAGAAGACTTCGAGCTCAGCTCATTAAACTGGACCTCAAGCTCCGTATCCACGAGGCACCTACTTGAGCCGTCATCCAACACAATCTTCTTCGAGGCACACTCCACCAATTGCGTCTGTAACTTTGCAAAACCTCCAACTGGTTCCATGCTTTTTACAAAACTGAAAAAAGAAAAGAAACACACACATACACGCACACAGACACAGACACAGACACACACACACAAAAGTGTTACTAACACTTATAAACTTTCAATAAAGTAAAGTAGTATAGATAAACAAGGATGGTAATGACTCCCCACCATCTCGGAATGTACCCAGGACCAGTGACGGATCTAGAAAATTTTGTTAGTGGAGACAAAATTTTTAATTTTTATTAGTGGGGGCAAAATTTTCTATTTTATCTTATGAATAATTTTTATTTAAAATTTGTAATATTTATTATACTTTTTTATATGTAGTATTGATGTGATTATTATTATTTTTTAATGTATGTAAGTGTTAGTTTATTTAAGAAGAATTTACATATAAATTATCTAAGATTGGTTCATAATTCTGCACATAAATATGATTCTATGTAATAAAATTAAAATTTATTTAATTAACTTTATATTTAAGTAAAATCTTCTCAAATTTTATAAAGAATAAAAATAATATATTACATATATATTAATAGACATATTTTTTTTAATGGGGGCATGTACCCCCAAACCCAATAACGTGGGTCCGTCCCTGCCCAGGACAACCTTGAGATCACTCTCCAAGCTATCAATAATATGGGGACATGGATTGTAACCCTTCTCATTCTCCCACCCAACAAGAAAGGTGACTACTTCTACATCCTCCAGCATAAGATCCTCCTCCTTGGTCTCAAGTTGTTAAGGACTTTTTTCCCAAGACTTCTGAGTCCAATAAAGGAAGATGGACAACTCCCCTTCCGCCGTCAAGAAGAATGGCTAGGTTTTAGGAGCCGCCTCCAGCTAGAAATAATCATTTTTAAACCTCTTAGAGGATTCCTAGTAGAGCTCGAACACTTTCTGCCTAGCGTGATCCCTCAAAGGAATTCAACCCTTAGTACAATCCAACCCAGAGAGCCTAACCTAAAAAAATAAGTCAAAAAAGGCTCAAACTAAACACAGGAACTGTAAATGCCAACATATCAATTCAAACACTCGTAATGAATCCCCAACTGTTAGGATGTAGATGAGTGGGTGCCACCATTAAGTGATTGAGCACCCTAATCTTGAACCTGGTGAAAGGAAACCAAATTTTGAGACACATAAACATGGTTTCATATAAGTACATCCTAAACTCGTCCTCACGGATTCCGTCCTCCATCAGCCGCATATAATCCCTCTTTTCGAACACCTCATCCCTTGTGTTGATAAGCGAACTTATCCCCAAGACCTCCCAGTCCACCCCCAGCACAGGCCGATGTCCCAAGGTACCGGGTACTCACTTGCTGAAGGCATGGCCACTTTCCGCTTTCCTATTCTTATATTATGTGTTCTGGAAGAAACACCTACAAAGGTTGAGCTTTCATTGTCAGAACTTGAACAAAAAAATAAACCTAGCTGTTCCAACTTCGCAATGATCTCAGAGGCAGAACGGGTCGGGTTGAGCAATGCCACGCTTCACGAGGCCTTCATAATCTCCACAGTCATGTCCTGAACCTCAACCCAAGATTGCGGCATCTGTGCCCTTACAAGGTGACCACCCCTTTAGTGCCACCTCTGTCTCACACAGTGCGATGATGGTTTGGGTTTTGACAGAATTTGGAACTTTTATCTCTCCTATTAGTCCCAATCTCTCTAACTTCTACCATTCCTAGAAAAAAAAAAAGGAAAAAGAAGCAAAGGGGCAAGGAATTACCTTTGGAGTGGGGGAAGCTTGAATTGAAGGTGGAAAATCATTGGGAATGTTTTTTGTAACTTTTGCTGCTGTTGGATTTCATCGAAAATTGCCTAAAGCTCGTCGAAGACCGTGAAAACAGAGAGAAGGGGAATTGAAGGTGGAAAACTCCTTCCTACTTCCCCCCTTTTATAAGCACAAAGACACCCCAATTGCCACAATAAATAGAAGGGTACGCTGGTCATTTCACGTCTATTGGAAATGATAACAGTGCGAAGCCCAAACGACAACGTCCACCGCTAGGCGCCATATGTCATTGAATGCTATCAAAGCATCCCAAGCGACCACGGCCTATAGACGAAGCGTTTGCACCAAGCCAAGCGCCATTTTTGTTATGCAACGACAATGGAGACAAAAGATGCCTGATCTCGATGGAAGTCACATACCCACTCGCAGGGACCCAGTCACTATACCATAACAGGTCCCAGTGGCTTAGGGCTATCATTGTACCACTCACTGAGGATTGCGGCAAAGTACCCATTCGCTGGGGGCAACTATTCAAATAATCTTAAAACAGGATCCTGGACATTATCATTCACCCTGCGGCATTACGGATCCCGACCATTACCCCTTAAAATGGATTCCTATGCCTAGGGGTATTTATCGCTCCTCTTGCACTACAAGAAACTCAAGATTTACCGATGGATACAAGACAGTCGGTAAAAGAGGTATTTCATGATGACATATCCGTTGGAAAATGAATTGTTAAGAAATAAATTTAAATAAATTTTTAGCGAAATAATCTGCAGAAAATAAAAAATGTCACGAATTTTTATTTATTTCCATTGGAAAATCTTGCGGTAAATGAATAGGTTACTTTTTTTTTAAGTTTTAATATTCGCTGGAATTTTTATTCAATTTTGGAGGTATAGGCGTCATACATTTCCCAGCGACTTATCTACCAAAAATTTAATTTAATTTGCTAGTAAAAGTTTTTGCCAAATTCATGTCCATCATAAATTTTCTTATAACATGTGGGCGTAGGCGCTTCTTCTTCATTTTTATGTTATTCTCATTCTCTGCTCTTTCTATCTCTTCACTGATCCTATCCCATCTCCTCCACCATAACTCCTTCTCATCCAATCCTATCTCCTCCACTATGTCTTTATGGCCTCCACCGTAATCCATTTTTTAGGTACGAGTGCGGCAGCTAAGACTCCAAATACGCATGGATAGTGGTGGAAATAGGATAAATGGCCCGTTGGAGCCTGTGACTTGGCCTATTTGTTAAACAAGTTATGTCAAATTTTTTTAAAAAGTTTGTTTAATTAAAAAGTCGAGTTTCAAACCATCCAAAAGACCTTTTAGATATATTATAATATTTAATATATTATAATATAACTTATAATTATAATTTTTATTTAGTTTAATAATTTAAAACTAAAACAAAAACCTAACTTAGAAATTCCGTGACTCTCTTATCTCCTCACACAGTGCTGCTTCCTTCTTTCTTCACATAGCGCACAGGCCAAGCCAGAGATCACTGGTGACTGCTCAAGCTGATGACCGCTAGCACACGAATCGCTCATGTCATGCCATCACGAGACCACTACAACCACTCATCATCTACTACCGTGACCACTGCATGTGACCACGACGACTATCGCGACCACTGTGACCAAGCTCAGCTGACTATTGCAACACCACGATCATGCTTAGGCAACCACTGCAACCACTGCAACCATGCTCAGGTGTCCACTGCGACCATGCTCAGGTGTCCACTACGAACAAGCTCAGGTGATGACCGCGACCAAGCTTAGGCGACTACCGTGAACACTGCTAAGCTAATGACCATCACTAAGCTGACGACCACCACTATTCTGGTGCGGATGTCTATCATTTGGTAAGCCTCCTCACTCATCAATAATTGTTTTGAAATGTTTCTTAGTTTGTTAATGAACTTGTTTCATTACTGAGGTTCTATAAAATCTATTATAATGAAACAGAGACACGGACACGGACAAGGGACACGACACAGATACGGATACGGGGACACACCAAATTCAAAAAATTATAGGACACGACACACACACACACACACACACACACACACACACACACACACACACACATATATATATATATATATATATATATAATTACAAAATTTAAGAAAAAGATTCATAATTCATTAATATCATTTCTATAAACTTGAAGATTTACAATATCTTAATATATGCTATATGTACAAATATTTGTTACCTAGTAAGCCCCTCCTAAAATATATGGAGCATAATTTCTATTGACGTTTTTTAAAAAATCTCCTAAACTAACTTCTTCTAATAGAACTAACATGTACAAATACATGTGCATCTAAAAAAAATTAACTAGAGGGAATATTAGTATAAGGTAAGTTTCAGTGACGACGAAGTAGACGGCTTGGTATGAGCAGAGGTAGAAGGTACAAATGAAAATAGTGGTGTGTGAAAAGATAAAACTTAAAAATCTAATAGTAACATATCCAAGCCGTGTCCTAGACGTATTCAAGTGTGTCCGAAACGTGTCCAAGTGTGTCCGAGACGTGTCCAAACTAAAAAATAATAATCATTTTAATTAGACACATTCGGATACATAAGACACATGTGTCGTACGGGTGTCCTCATGTGTCTGACACGGACACGTGTCCGACATGCGAATATGCCACAAAAATGGCATGTTCGTGCTTCATAGATTATAATTTAATTTTGCATGTTGGCTGAGATTGGAATAATTTGGGCAAGAGGATTGATTTGCTACTTTTTCTGTTTTTCATTTTGATATCGAATTTTCTCCTTTAGATGGACTTAATATCACCACCTAGCAAATTCTCGAAGTCATAATACAGGAAACTTATCATCATAGCTGAAAGAATTAACTTTATGACATTTGATTGCATTAAAAAAAATTACATTCTAGTTTTTTGATGTATAGTAAGAGTTTGGCAAGTGACAATGCAAAATATGTGAAATATTTTACATTTAATGGTGTCATGTTGAGAATTGGCAGGTGGGAACCTGAGAATGGCCATAATAGATTAAATTATAAAGAACTCTCTTAGTAATGAATCCCAACAAACTCCATTAATAATTATCATTTGACTGCAATTAAGGTGAATCCTAGCCCAAGTTTGTTCAATGAACTTGTTTTAGAATGTATTTTATTGAGTTATAGTTTCCACCATTGGAATATCTCAGTCTCTGTTTCTTCTTATTTAGCTATAATTTCTCCTTTTGGATTTGTCTAATGATACTATTATGTTGGATAATTTGAGGCCTGAGAACGATTATATTTGTTACAATTTTGTATTCTTGAATAATTAAGCTTCTTAGATTCTTGTTATTGAATTAGATTTTTAATGTAATGTCTTAAAAATCATACACTTGTTAGTCTATTTAAAGGCCTGGGCCCATTAGCCTATGTAAAGGCTCGTTGGTTTATTTAAAGACATTATTGCAAAAGTAGGCCTTTAAATAGATTTTGAGGCCATGCCAGACTAAACTCAAGCCTTGCATTTGAGAAATAGGTTAGGCCCGTTTCCACCCCTTTGCCTAACTGAGAGTCTAAGTCTTCATTCTGATGACCAACTAGTTTAGTTAAGGGTCGTGGAGCTCTATTTCAAGCGAGATAGGGCTTTAGTGGTTGCCAGTTGAGGCTTTGGGTTCGTGGTGGATGATGGCTGAGGTTTTGGGTTTGTGGTGGCCGGTGGGTGTGGTGGTTGAGGCTTTGGCTTTAATGGAGAGTGGTGCAGGTAGAGGAGCTAGTGGTTTCTAGTAACGACTTTAATGGACATGGGTGTATGGGATGGGGTGGAGGAACGAATGCATGGTATGCCATTTTTATTTTTTTATTTGAATATTATAACCGTTTATTTGTTTATATATGTATATGTATATGTATGCATGTATGCATATAGTGTTTATCTTTTGAATATGTTTATGTGTATATCTGAAAGCATGTTTATATGCATAGTATGCTTTTATTTATTGGTGTTTATGTGCTAGTGTGACAGATGATAGATATTATTACGCTATAAGACTTGAATAATAACAAGTACATGTATAAAACTAATATTACTTTATTATAAAAATTATATAGTGTTATGTGACCATGTTAAAAATGGTAACAAAAATAGCAATATACAATTTTTAAAAATTTAAGTGAAAATTTTGATAAATTATTTATTTTAATAATTAATATATTAAACAAAAATAATTCATAAAATTAATAAATTATAAAAAAGTATAATATGAAATTATAGAAAGTGAAATTTTAAACTATATAAATAAATGTAAAAATATCAACTTGAAATTATTAAATTAATTTGTATACATATGTTTTAAATTCTAAATAATATAATTATAATCAATCAATTAATTAATTAATTAATTAACTAATTAAGTAAATTAGAATGATTAATTATATAAATGTGTGACCAATTATCAAACGTATGACGTATATATGCACGGGTTGCATACAACAAATATATAAAATGCAACAATTTTGGAGCTATGAATTGCGCGTATAAATTGAAGACTTAAATTATTTCATCAGTTGCATAATTGTATATAATAATAGAGTAATATGTTATTGTTATTAACACTTATTTGCATGCATGTTGTTGCATTTGGATTATTGAAATAATTAATGCTCTACTTAGGAAGTTCTAAATCTTAAGTTAGAAGACATTAGTTTTGAATTGATAGGTTAAGTGGCTCAGAGCAATTCATGATTTGACTGCTCAAGTAACATATCTTTTATCATCCATTGATTGTGAGTAGGGGTGTTCAAATCCAAACCAATCCAAACAAAAATCGAAAACTGATTCAAAAAAATCAAAAATCGATGAAAACTGAAATAGATTGAATTAATTTGGATGAAGTTTTTGAAGAACCGATCAGTTCGGTTTAATTTTTGGTTCAATTTTATAGAACCGATCCAAACCGATTTTACACTTAAAATTACGTAAATATTCCTAACTAAACTTATCCCCCCACCCCCACTTTGGCACAAACGTGAGTGTGAGACACACTTCCCCTTCCCCCAAATCCCCTAACCCTAACTCCTCTGATACAAACCTGCCGCTTCCAATCCTAACATCCTCCCTCACAACCTGCCGCTTCCAATTTGCGACGTCGTGCCCCTTGCCTCTGGCCCAACTGTCAATTTCATCCCAATAACTCAGTAAGTCGCATCCCAGCCACTGACCCAAAGCTGTCGCGATCCTGGTGGTTCATGAAGAATTTTAGCTCTCCAGGTTCCACAGGTTGAACCTCACCAACCCTTTGAGGATTGTGATTAATTTCTGTGTATCCTTTCTTACTATTTTTTTCTTTTTCTTTTTTTGGCTTTCTTCCTAACCGTGACATATAGGACTCCGCATACATCAACTGGGTAAGCGAAGAGTTGCAACTCGTTCTCCTGCTCAATCTCAACGTTCTCAGCCCCGCTCTACTCCAACCCCCAACAGCCTCGCTCTACTCCAACCCCACAACAACACGTATGTTTTTTATTTATTTATTTCTGTTATACTTGCAGAAAAATGGCTTGATCAAGTCAACTTCTTTATGAAAATTTACATGTTTTTGTTAGAGATTTTAAGGGGTTCCTTGATTTCTGTGAGACAAAACTAAAGGAATTTTTTTTCTAAAAAATCTGGTCTGTATTTGGAGGAGTGTTTTGGAGAGTTCTAATTCTAATACTGAGGAGAGGTCATTGGCTCTCATAGCTGTCCATCCTTCTAGACAAGTGCTTTTTTTCATTTTTTATTATTATGTAATTCTGTGTTGAACCCATCAAAATTTTGTAATATCATTGTCCCTGAGAACATCGATAAATCTAAGGAAAGGCAGAGCATCTTGTTTGTTTGAGTTTTAATTACTTATTTTTATGTTTAGTAAAATGCTTAAACCAATTGTTCCATATGAAATTTACTTTTGTTGTCCATGATTTGGTGAATCTCTAAATCCTTGCATATTGTTTATAAATGATTGATCGAAAATAACAAGATAGTTGTATCATTATTTGAGGTTTTGCTTATCATTGACCTAATGGCTATGGGTGAAAGGGATGCTGTGGCATCTCCCCGTGAGTGATTTGAAATTATGATTTGCATTATCCTTTTATTCTGAGTCTTGAATTTGTCTTGAAAGTTGGAATGTCAAGTTATTTATATTCATGATTGTTATGTAGTGACCTTGTTATGGGTTTTATTTTACTTCTTGATGGGACCATATTGCTCAAGTCTTATTTGTGTTGTTTTCATGCTATATTTAAACAATTAGTAGTCAAGAGGATCTCATGCTAATTTGGTTATTGTATCTAGTAATTGTTGGGTTTTTTTTTTGTAACGATCTGAAAATGCAATAGGGTCCTTGGAAGGTTGTGCAAAACTAAGGTCCTTTGAGGTGTAGAGATTGGTTTTCACTTTTTTTCTTTTGACTTACATGTAAATTATATTGTTGTTGTGTATTACTCTTATTTAGATTACATTTTTATTATGTTATTGGTTAAAAACCGAATCATCCAATCCAATTCAAACCGATTAAAATCGGTTTGGATTGGATCAGTTTGGTTATTGAAATTAATCCAATCCAAAACAAACTGATGATACTTATATTGTTTGGATCAGATGATTTTTTGCCTCAAAATCGATCCAAACTGATCCAAGAACACCTGATGCACACTTTTTAGTTTCAAACAAGTCTACAAACTTGATGCGAGATTAATTGTTGCATTGCGAACCCAAGTGCAGGTTGTCTCAAGTAATAAATTTTTCGGGAGTCTGAAGTCGATCCACAGGGAATTGTTGAAGATTAATTAAGGTGAAGTGAATATTTTGTTACTACTATTAAAATTATTTACTTGGGTAAAAAGATTCACTCTTGGTAAATAAAATAAAAGTAAGATTAATTCCTTTTATAACTCAATTAGAATCCTCGCAACATGGAGGTTCCAATCGGAAAATACAACGTTAAAAGTCCATTAAAATAATAACTTAATTATACTATGATTCCTTTAATTATTACTACCACTTGTAAATGGGTTAAAGCATTCACTGTGCCAAAATCTTGTCTACAATAAATCAAGAACTCCTTTTTACAAGGATGGAGTATTCCCATCTGTCACCCGGGATTTTAAATTATCAGAATCAAAATATAATACGTATAAAGAATACTATAAAGATAAATCATTAAAGCACAAGAGAGGAATAAATCTAACCTTATTTTATTACCAAGAGCTTCACCCTTTCACCCAAGTAAAATGATACTTAGTTACTTATAGATAAGAAGAAAGAAAGAGAGAAGAAGAAGAAGAAGAACATGACTTTAATTTAGAACAAAGGAAAATTACTACAAGAAAACCTAGTAACAAAATGACATCATTTTGGTAACTAACACCTAACACCCTCAATGATCTGCCAAGGCCTCATTTTATAGAGGATTAGAGATACAAAATGACAAGGGGGCTGAGTCATTAGTGGTTGGATGAGTGGAAAATGAGTGGAACATGCCAAATGACTTTAGGTGAGTGGGAAATTATGGAGATTCCTTGTCTCCAAAATCATGCAGCTCTGAAGTCATTGCATTCGTCATTTTTGAACCCAGTGGTTTTCATGAAAGTTGTAGGCCTGGATCTTAGCTTTCAAATGGATTTTGTTTGAGTCCAATATCATTTCTATAACTCTAGATACATTCAAATTACTGCACACTACTCAGGCCCAGTCACAGCTCCTCTGTTCTGACTTCCAAGCCCAATATCACCTTCAAGGAGTCTGATTCTGGAAAATTGTTCAACATGAAAGTTGTAGATATGGATCTTAAATATTCAATATCCAAATTTTAGCCCATTTGACAACCTTTAGCCCAAAAACTGTGATGAACAGTATACGTAGGTCAAGCTGTCAGGAACAGCACTCTAGTTCTTGCTTCAATCCCAATTTGAGTTATCTACTCGTGTGATTGGGCCTTTGAGGTCTTCATGAAAGTTATAGAGCTCTCTCTTATATTTCAAATGCTACTAGAATCACCTCCAAAGACCACTTACAGCCCAAGATATGACCAAAGTACAGAAATAGTGTAAGATGTAAATTATGCTGAAAAATTTAATTAAGGCTTATTTGAGTCCAAATTTACAAAACATAATAAAACTCAATCAATTAAGTACATAGAGAGTGTAAATGACTAAAAATGAAGGCTTATTAATGTATCAAATATGTGATCATCAAATTCCCCCACACTTAGCTTTTTGCACTCCTTGGCAAAATACAAGACCAAAACTAAAAAAAACGAAACAGACTCAAAAGCTAAACACTCTTAAAGACTTAATTTCTAAAAATATTTAAAAATGAAGAGCAATCATTCAAGTAATCAAAACATTCATGAGGTAACATATCTTCACTTCTCAAATCAACAAGCAAGGATATTTCAATTGAAAAGCATGAGTCAAGAATGATAGATTTTCACAAGATTCACTCTCAATCCCTCAAGTGTTTAAAAGGTAGGTATTTCACTCAATTCAACCCATGAAAATTGCACTACCATAAGCTTGCTTATCTTCTACTTCTCCACAACTCAAAACACATGCACACATAAATCATGAGGACTTTATTCAAGGTTGTAATGAGGTCAAGGTAAAGGAGGAGGTAATATGGATATGACAAATTAAATACCAGAGAATAAAAGAGCATGAGAGCTGAGTTCAATTAACAAGTATGAAAGTTCATCCTAACTTCACTTAATACAAATTCCATTTACTTATTCTTTTCCTTTCCTTTATTACCTTGTTGACCCTCTTCTTTTTACATTTTTTTTTATTTTTTATTTTTGATTTTTTTTTATTTTAAAGAATAAGAACATCATATATACACATTTTTTTAAATATTCTGCACACACACCCCCACACTTGTTCAAGAACTCATCGAATGACAAACTAATGTTCTCTTATTCCCTAAGGTCAAGTAAGAACATGGTTTTTTATTTAAGGCACATAATGAGTTCGAAACAAAGAATAGTCAAATAAGCTCAAAGGGGTTAAGCAAGGGAAAATAGGTCATTTCTAATGCTTTATGTTGACAGGAATAAGAGAATTTCCAAGAAGTCATAAGAGTGCTTGATATCATATTGAGACACATACTGCTAAACAAGGCTGGCTATTTGATTAAAGTAGCTATTTCAAGAAAAATGCCTCAATCATATTCATGTATGCATATAAAAATGTAGTCTAAAAAAGAATCAAAGCAAGTTCTAGAGCAACAATTCCATGAGTGAAATTCACACAAGAAAGAAAAGAATGGTACAAATGTTCAATCCATTCATCAATAAGCTCAAAATCTCACAAGGCATAATTCTATCATTCTCAGTCCACCAATTCAGCATCCATAACCAAGCATGTGAATTTTAAGAAAGAAGACAATTTACTCAATAATGTAAATTTCCCTGAATTTGAATTGCTACTTCCACATAAATTAGTTACTACCCCAACTAAGATGCGTCTCAAGAGTAAAATTTACTCTTTACTCTGCCATCCTTAACTGGTTTAGTAAGTTACAGACAAACATATAAACATAACAAACATATTAATACACACACTTCTTAAATTTTTTTTTGATTTTTTTTTACACAACTATCCTTTCCCCCAACCAGATCACAACATTGTCCTCAATGTCAAAGATAGATAGGTAAATGATAAAAGATAGTACCTGTTGTTGTAATTACTGAAAAGAAAAATCTCACACAAATTTAAATAGAAAAAAATACGATAAATAAAACTAAAGATAAAGGAAAGTTATAGATGAAGTGACAAATCACACTCTTGTTCCTTGCTGCCTCCTGACCAATCTATCTGAGCTGTTACTGGATCAGGTTCATAAACAAAAACTTCTAATTTATCAATCAACTCATCAACAGTGGAAGCAAAAATAAGGAGTCGTCTTGCCGAAAGTGTGATGAATTTCTGTTCCACAGCATGGTTAAGAAAATATAACAAAAGATCAAAGAAATTATTAACATTCAGCAAACCTATGGGTTTATGGTGGATGTTCAGTTGAGCCCAAGAGATAATTTGAAAAATTTCTTCCAAAGTACCAAAACCACCTGGTAAGGCTATGAATGCATCAGAATTTGCAAGCATTGTCCTCATTCGTTCATCCATAGATGATACTTGAAGCTCCTCCCCAGTTATTTTTCCAGTGATATTCCTTTGAGCTAAAGGTCTAGGAATGATACCTAAAACCTGACTGCCTTTTAAATGAGCAGCAAGTGATACAGCCTTCATTAACCCAATGCTGCCTCCCCCATATACTAAATGAATTTTTCTCGCAGCAAGTGTTCGACCAAGAGTGATTGCTGCATCTACATACTCTAAACCCTTCCCATAAGTTGACCCACAAAATACACAGATATTGGTAAGTCTACGAACAGAAGAAGAAGCTCCCTCCATTTTACACTTACACTTCCTTTGAATGATTTTGAGTTGAAGGAAAGTGAAGGAAATGTATTGTTTAAATAGGGAAGAGAGTAGAAAAAGTAATGATAGTACCTATATGGGTAGGTTGGCTGTTGTCAGAAAAGTTTGAAATTAAGAAACAAATTTTTTTTTGTTTTTTTTGACTTCAAGAAAACCATCAGGGTAAAGAAGTCTAGAAACCCCCGAAGGATCCTATCCAAAGGATCGTCTGTCCAAAACCAAAATTTAACAAAATCATACAAAGATAAAATAATAATAATAAATGATTACATACCTTTATGTACAGGTTTCATGGCAGATCTTTATACTGCGCGTCATGAGTGCAGTAATACCAAGACGGCTCAGCCAATCTGGGTATTCTTCTCCCTCCCGCTTGTGGGATATTTTGGATTGAGCTACGACGACCAGTGACCACAGCCAATGAGAGGTCGCTGAAGAGCCCATGGCATTAAATCACAGGATTCAGCTCAGAGGCATTGTCACGCGAGAATGCAAACACGGGACGCTTCTTTCTGTCCATCAACAAGCAGAGCCTTTGGTTAAAACCTGGGAATGCTTGCGCGGCTCTCTGCAGAGCATGGCACACGAACCTTATTTACCGACCGGCGTGCGAAGGTCCACCCGAGTCAATGACGGGTTTGCCACTCCACCGCAGCGGGCTCCTAATCTAATTAAAGACCAAGTACAACCAAAGTTTCGCCCCTTTTTTATTTTTTATTTTATTTTTTTCATTTTTTCACTTACTAACTTTTTTTCTTTTTTTTTTTTTTTTTTTTTTTGAAAATGTACAAGATAATATATACATGTTGTTGTGATTGTGGCTCACATCTTCCTCTGGTTTCAAGTCCGAGCTAAACGCTTAAACGCCTTCTATGAGTCGGGGATAAGCTTCCCATCCAATTTTCTTTTAAATTGGAAAACAGGGTCTTTTTGAGTCAGATTCCCAAGACTATAACGCTCTTGTTTGTCCTTGAAGAGATTCCATAAACTAAGAAGTTCACGCTGCACAACTCCACAAGAATGTGTCTCAAGAGTCAATAAGATATTATCTAATGACTCCTTACTCAGTCCATTCTTAATGAAGAATATTTTATCTTTTCTATTTACAGAAACCATCCCTAAAGAGTGACATCGCGTGTTGCAATTCCATCGTGCACACTTGTAACAAACTTTCATTCTTTTTGCTCTTCTCCTTTTTTGAAAATGAACTTTTACCGAGACCAGGCATGTATGGGACAAATGAATCTGAAGATTCACCAGCTAAACGAACCTTTGCTTCGATTATCCAGCGTATATCTTCTGGGATGCCCTTATACATTAACAATCTCAGTCTTTCACACCTAGCTTCATAGACTTTTGTTAGAGCATTTAGAGGGAGAGAAGGAAAATGTTTTCTTAGATTTGAGAGAATGACATCCATTTTGAAAGGAGAAGAAATCAGTTATTATGGGAAACTGAAAAACAAACCGACTTGAGAGTCACGGAGTACCGTTATCCGCCATTTAACCGGGAACACAAAGAACTGTAAAAAGAAAGAAACAATATTAAAATAAATTCTACTCATAATAAGGATTAGAAAGAGAAATGGATTCTACCTCAACAACTTGATGTTCCAGAAATGGTTTGAGTCTCTGTCCATTGACCTTAAATACAATACCATTCCTAGGATTCTCAATGTCTATGGCCCCATAAGAATACACATATTTAACAATATAAGGACCAATCCACCTAGATCTCAATTTTCCAGGGAATAGGTGAAGACGAGAATTATAAAGCAGAACTTTTTGACCAATTTCAAAAGTTTTTCTGAAAATTGATTTGTCATGAAAAGCTTTTGTTCTAGCTTTATAAATCTTTGAGTTTTCATATGCATCATTTCTTAATTCCTCAAGTTCATTCAATTGCAATTTGCGTAACTTGGAAGCATCATCAAGACTTAAGTTGAAAGCTTTAATGGCCCAAAATGCTTTATGCTCCAATTCTACAGGCAAATGACAAGGTTTTCCATAAACTAACCGATAGGGAGACATGCCCAAAGATGTTTTAAAAGCGATCGGTAAGCCCAAAGTGCATCGTTTAGTTTTAAAGACCAATCTTTACGATTTGGGTTAACCATTTTTTCCAAAATTTGTTTAATCTCCTATTTGCTAATTCAACTTGTCCACTTGTCCGAGGATGATAAGGGTTACAATTTTGTGGGTAATGCAATATTTTTTCATTAAAGATTCAAATGGTTTATTACAAAAATGTGTTCCCCCATCACTGATGATAGCTCGAGGAATTCCAAATCGACTCAAAACATTTTCTTTTAAAAATTTTAGAACAGTTTTATGATCATTGTGCCGACATGGAATTGTCTCAATCCATTTTGAGACATAATCAACTGCAACCAAAATGTACACAAATCCAAAAGATGATGGAAATGGACCCATGAAATCAATTCCCCAACAATCAAAAATTTCAATGATAAGGATAGGGTTCAAAGGCATCATATTTCTTTTAGAAATGGACCCAATTTTTGACAACTTTCACAACTTTTGCAAAAAGTATAACTGTCCTTGAATAAAGTGGGTCAATAAAATCCACACTGCAAGATTTTCGCAGCTGTTTTCTTTGAAGAAAAATGACCTCCACATGCTTCTGAATGACAAAATTTAATGACACTACTTACCTCATTGTCGGGTACACATCTCCGAAAGATTTGATCAGGACAATATTTGAACAAATATGGGTCATCCCAAAAGAAAATTTTCACCTCAATCAAAAAAAATTTTCTGTCTTGGTGTGTCCACTGAGGCGGCATCTTACCTGTTACAAGAAAATTGACAATGTTAGCAAACCAAGGCATAGAATTGACAGAAAATAAAAATTCATCAGGGAAAGAATCATTGATAGATGTGCTATCAAAAGATGAGCTTGTTGTCAGCCTTGACAAATGATCTGCAACAACATTTTCGGCTCCTTTCTTGTTTTTTATTGTGATGTTAAATTCTTGAAGCAACAAGATCCACCGTATCAACCTAGGTTTGACATCCTGTTTAGACATTAAATATCTAACAGCAGCATGATCAGTGAAAACAACAGTGGATGAACCAATTAAATAAGCTCGAAATTTGTCCAATGTAAAAATTACAGCAAGTAGTTCTTTTTCAGTAGTGGTGTAATTCATTTGTGCACTATTCAAAGTTCGACTTGCGTAATAAATTACATGAGGCTTACCTTCCTTTCTTTGGCCTAAAACAGCGCCAACAGCAAAATCACTAGCATCACACATCAACTCAAAAGACAAAGACCAGTCAGGAGATTGCATGATAGGAGCAGAAGTCAAAAGACCGATTAATTTTTCAAAAGATTTTTGACAATCTTGAGTCCAATCAAATGGTGTATCTTTTGTTAGAAGATTACATAAAGGTCTAGATATGACACTAAAGTCCTTTACAAATCTTCTGTAAAATCCTGCATGTCCTAAAAAGGAACGAACTTCTCTGACTATTTTTGGGAAAGGCAAATGAGCAATTAATTCAACTTTGGCCTTATCAACTTCAATTCATTTAGAAGATATCACATGACCTAACACTATTCCTGAGGTAACCATGTAATGACATTTTTCTCAATTTAACACAAATCCTTTTTCTTCGCATCTTTTAAGAACTTTTTCCAAATTATCAAGACAATTTTCAAAAGAATTTCCAAAAACTGTCAGATCATCTATGAAAACCTCTAAATAATGCTCAATCATGTCACTGAAAATACTTAGCATGCATCTTTGAAAAGTTACCGGAGCATTACAAAGACCAAAATGCATTCTTCTGTATACAAAAGTGCCAAAGGGACAAGTAAAAGTGGTCTTTTCTTAGTCTTCTAATGCAATTGGTATTTGATTATACCCTGAATAACCATCAAGAAAACAATAGTAGGGATGTCCTGCTACTCTTTCCAGAATCTGATCAAGAAATGGCAATGGAAAATGGTCTTTCCTAGTGGCTGCATTCAATTTTCTCGAAATCAATACACATACGACAACTAGATGAGACTCGGGTAGGTATTAATTCTCCTTTTTTCATTTTCAACTACTTTTGTTATTCCGCATTTCTTAGGCACAACTTGTGTAGGGCTTACCCACCTGCTATCGAGAGATAGGATAGATAATTCCAACATCAAGTAATTTAAGAACTTCAGCTCTAACTACCTCTTTCATGTGTGGATTTAATCTTCTTTGAGGTTGTTGAGATGTTTTAGCATTATCCTCTAAATGTATTCTATGTGTACAAATTAATGGATTAATGTCTTTTATATCCTTTAATGTCCATCCAATTGTACTTTTATGCCTTTTAAGTACTTCTATCAACTTACCTTCTTATTCTTTGGTCAAGGATGAGGAAATTACCACTGGAGAGCTTTGTTCTTCTCCCAAAAATGTGTACTTCAACCCATCAGGTAATGGCTTCAGTTCCAGTGTGGGTACTTCTTCATGGGCATCATCATTCATGGATTTTAGCTCTTCGAATCTTGGCTTCCATCCTTTGTATTCCATTTCCTGTGTACAGTCAAGCAAAGAGCATATTTCAGAAATATCATCATCTAATTGTGTAGCTGAATCAAATAAATTAATTAAACAAATTTCTAATGGGTCAGAAGAACTCCTGATTTGAAGATGATCATCTATAATGGCCTCAATCCCTTCAATCTCTTCATTGTCATCATAAACTTCATGTGGTTACTTGCACATGTTGAAAACATTAAGCTCCAGTGTCATATTTCCAAAAGTTAGCTTCACCACTCCATTTCTGCAATTTATCAAAGCATTAAATGTTGCTAAAAATGGGCGACCCAAAATAACAGGAACTGACTTAGAACTATCAACCATAGGTTCGGTTTCCAAGACAATAAAATCCACAGGATATATAAATTTATCAACTTGTACCAACACATCTTCTACTATTCCTTTTGGAATTTTAATTGATCTATCAGCAAGTAGAAGAGTTACAGAAGTTGGTTTTAACTCACCAAGGTTGAGTTGCTGATAAACTGAATATGGAAGCAAATTAACACTAGCACCAAGATCAAGTAAAGCTCGTTCAATTTTATGTTCACCAATAATGCATGAAACTATAGGACAACCAGGGTCTTTATATTTCAACTCATTATTGTTTTGAATAATGGAGCTTACCTGTTCAGTCAAAAAGACATTCTTTTTCACATTATGTTTTCTTTTAACAGTGCACTAGTCTTTCAAATATTTGACATAAGAAGGAATCTGTTTGATAGCATCTAACAGAGGAATATTGACCTTCACTTGTTTAAAGATTTCAAAAATGTCACTGTTATGATTCACTTTACTTGAATTGTGTAATGCTTGAGGACATGGGGGTGAAGACGAGGGTTTGATCTCCTTTTGGCTAGGTGGCTTATCAACTCCTTCCTCATCTTTGGGAATTGACTCATCATCTTTATCAAAAAGTTCAGGAATTTATTTTTTAACAACCTTTCCACTCCTAAGAGTTATCACTGAGTTGACTTGATCTATTTTTTGACTTTCTGAACTACCCTCATTTAGGCTAAACTGACCCTTAGGATTTGGTTGATATTGAGAGGGAAACTTTCCTTTCTCATGAATGGCAAGTGCAGAAGAAAGTTTAGCAAGAGTGTCTTTTATGTCAATCATGGCTTGAGTGTTTTGACTATTGATGGCCTCTTATTTTTCCATGAATGCATGCAATGTTCCTTCAAGGTTTTTCCTATATGGTGGGACATAGGGTGCATATCCTTGAGGATTTTGAGAATCTTGTTGTGCCTGAGGAGGTGGTGGTTACATGAGTTGTGGCTGGTTGCTATTCCTCCAACTGAAGTTCGGGTGATTTCTCCATCCCGGATTGTATGTATGCATGGTTTGCAACGGTTGATTTTCATGTTCATCATGCACACTTTCGTTTTCAGCCATTGTGCTTAATGTGTGTGATTGTGATTCAAACAAATCAATATGTAAAGTACCTGGATTAACTCCAACCAAACGACCAGAATTTAAATCACGATACCAATTAAGCATAAACAAGTAACTTACAGTATAAAATAAAATGTACAAAATAGCAGTATAAATTGTCCATTAAATATTAACAAAGGTGTGATATAAACCAACCACCAAATATATATTAACACTTAGTAAATAAATATTAACAAAGGTGTGGTATAAACCAACCACCAAATAAGTTAATAAGCATAAAAATTAAAAAGTTAGTATACGAGATAAATTAAAATGTTAGAAGCGAGAAAAAAGTAAAAAGTTAGATAGGCGATAAAGTAAAAAGTTAGATAGTTAGTAAGAGAATTAGTAAGTTAGTAAACAAAAAAAATGACAGAAAAATAAATAAAAAAATGACAGAAAAATAAATACAGAAAATAAAGTACAAAAAAAGGAGAGTTACCCCACTAAGTTAAAATGTACAAGAAAATAAAATGGAGAATTACCCCACTGCATGTAAAATTAAAATGCAAAAAAAATAAAGTGCAGAAAGTAAATTTAAAGAAAAAAATAAGTAAAAGGGAGAGATTTTCCCACCAAGTTAGTGCGTAAAATAAAAGGGAGAGGTTCCCCCACTAAGTTAGTATGCACAGAAATTAACAAGGGAGAGGTTCCCCCACTAGTCAGTATGTTAGTATATATACAATTTTTTTTACACCAGAAATTCAGTCTTCAAATTAAGTCCCAAGAACAGCGCCAAAAACTTGATGCACACTTTTTAGTTTCAAACAAGTCTACAAACTTGATGCGGGATTAATTATTGCATTGCGAACCCAAGTGCAGGTTGTCTCAAGTAATAAATTTCTCGGGAGTCCGAGGTCGATCCACAGGGAATTGTTGAAGATTAATTAAGGTGAAGTGAATATTTTGTTACTACGATTAAAATTATTTAATTGGGTAAAAAGATTCACTCTTGGTAAATAAAATAAAGGTAAGATTAATTCCTTTTATAACTCAATTAGAATCCTCGCAACATGGAGGTTCCAATCGGAAAATACAACGTTAAAAGTTCATTAAAATAATAACTTAATTATACTATGATTCCTTTAATTATTACTACCACTTGTAAATGAGTTAAAGTATTCACTGTGCCAAAATTTTGTCTACAATAAATCAAGAACTCCTCTTTACAAGGATGGAGTATTTCCATCTGTCACCCGGGATTTTAAATTATCAGAATCAAAATATAATACGTATAAAGAATACTATAAAGATAAATCATTAAAGCACAAGAGATGAATAAATCTAACCTTATTTTATTACCAAGAGCTTCACCCTTTCACCCAAGTAAAATGATACTTAGTTACTCATAGATAAGAAGAAAGAAAGAGAGATAAGAAGAAGAAGAACATGACTTTAATTTAGAACAAAAGAAAATTACTACAAGAAAACCTAGTAACAAAATGACATCATTTTGGTAACTAACACCTAACACCCTCAATGATCTGCCAAGGCCTCATTTTATAGAGGATTAGAGATACAAAATGACAAGGGGGCTGAGTCATTAGTGGTTGGATGAGTGGAAAATGAGTGGAACATGCCAAATGACTTTAGGTGAGTGAGAAATTATGGAGATTCCTTGTCTCCGAAATGATGCAGCTCTGAAGTCATTGCATTCGTCATTTTTGAACCCAGTGGTCTTCATGAAAGTTGTAGGCCTGGATCTTAGCTTTCAAATGGATTTTGTTTGAGTCCAATATCATTTCTATAACTCTAGATAAGTTCAAATTACTGCACACTGCCCAGGCCCAGTCACAGCTCCTCTGTTTTGACTTCCAAGCCCAATATCACCTTCAAGGAGTCTGATTCTGGAAAATTGTTCAACATGAAAGTTGTAGATATGGATCTTAAATATTCAAAATCAAAATTTCAGCCCATTTAACAACCTCTAGCCCAAAAACTGTGATGAACAGTACACGTAGGTCAAGCTGTCAAGAACAGCACTCTAGTTCTTGCTTCAATCCCAATTTGAGTTATCTACTCGTGTGATTGGGCCTTTGAGGTCTTCATGAAAGTTATAGATCTCTCTCTTATATTTCAAATGCCACTAGAATCACCTCTAAAGACCACTTACAGCCCAAGATATGACCAAAGTACAGAAATAGTGTAAGATGTAAATTATGCTGAAAAATTTAATTAAGTCTAATTTGAGTCCAAATTTATAAAACATAATAAAACTCAATCAATTAAGTACATAGAGAGTGTAAATGACTAAAAATGAAAGCTTATTAATGTATCAAATATGTGATCATCAACACCCCTAATTGTGAGGTTGATGACTCTAGTGATAAGATTATCAGATGGTAAATGTGATAAAAAGTTTGAGCGGTGACATAAGTCCACCTCTAATGATGATGAGGATAAGACTAGGTAAGGTGATGTAACTAAAGAAAGAAGAAAAACATTGCAGATTAGAAAAATAAATTTACATGTTTTTGTGATGTAGATTTCTTGATAGACAAAAGTCGCATAGTGGAGCAATTGGGGAATAAGACAGAAATCAAAAGCAGATGAAATTTATATAAAGAGTATATTTCAACAACGATAATGACATTATACAAGGACTCGTGAAGAGGAAATGCCCGATAAAATCATGAGCTCAACATTGTTAGAATCAGAAAAGTTGAGCGGGTAGTGCTTAGACTATTGCCTTTGCAGGTGACACCAGAAGCATATGTCTCATTGCACTTGTTCATTGAGTTCTGGAGATAATTAAAATAATAATAATTTCAGGAGAGTTTGGATGAAGTTGAGATTAGAGCTTTGATAGTGATTGTGATGAAAGTAGAGTAGATGTATTTTTCTTATTACTTGTAATATAGTAAGAACTCAATAGAAGATTATCCATATTTAATGAATGAGTTTAGGAACAAAGAGCATCAATGTCAGGGAAAGTAAAATTTCTTTTGATCTTTAATGAACTGCTTGCATTCATGTTAAAAGATTTTTATATTGGATCTCTCCTGGTGAGCTAGGATAGAAATGTTGGCAGAAATTTAGGAAGTACGACTTTTTCTAAGTAATGTTCCTTATGAAATACATCAATTATTATCCTTATCTTCAACAGTTAAATACTTGAATCTTCTTAGTATTTTTGCACTTTTCCTTACGTTTAATGACAACTACATCGTACAGAGGTCAACCCACATGCCTTCTCCAATCTATAGACCTTTATGGATTAGAGAAGTTGTATGGTCTCCGAATTGGAGAAAGCGTATGAGTTGACTTTTGTAAGATTTCGCTATCATCAACACTATGGAAGAGCGTACATAAGAATGTTAAAATAATTCATATATTTAACAATTGAAGACAAAGATGATGATTGATATATTTCACAACTAATATTACATGAAAGAATGGTGCTTCTCAAATTGAAGCGAGCAAGATTGATGTCTTAGTTCATCAGAAGATAAATTAATACAAAAGTCTTTCAAACACAAGTGCGATTGATTCAAGAGCTCAAAAAAATTGGCTTATATATATATATATATATATATATATTAATACTTCTAGTTTCTATACTAATTTGTTAAAGTTATATAATTTTTCCTTTAGTTTGTATTTTATTACAAGTAATAAGTAAAGTATATATACCCCACTTGTCTTCATCATCACTCTCTAAATCCTAATTTAACAATCATCCAAATTCCCTTGAGATTAAATTTTTTCTACTATTCTTTCAAAATCATTACACAACCGTAAGCAGACACATGCTTCCTGTGCCACCTTTAAGGGCAATGGTCTTGAGGTTGCCCTCTCAACTATCCTATTTCTAATAAAGTTAAACACACAATATTATTGAGATATTCCTCTCCATGATACTCTGGTACAATGTCATTATCATTGGTGTCATCATTGTTTTTTAGAAATTTTGTTTGCTTTTGATTTCTTTGTTATTTTCCGGCTTCACCAAGGGGCTTTTTTCGCTAGAGAAATTATTTCATAAAATCGTGTAAATTTATTATTATAATTCACAATACTTTTCTCTTTCCTTTTGTATATTTCTTTACCTAGTCATTTTCTCATCATGATAAGAGGTGGAACCATTTTCACTATGTAATCTTTCAATTATATTAGCCACATGAAAATTTTGTTATTGGAGTCATCATCTCACTGTCAATTGAATACGAAAAAGATGAGTATAGTAGTTAAGTCTCGAACTACACAGAGCCACTTATATAGTGATTTCAGCAGATTTTCAGCAAATATTCCATCTGAAAATGTTTTGACGAAAATCAACATTTCTGACAGAGTGCGTGATGGAAATCTTCGACAAATTGGTTCATAAAAAATTAGCGTGATCTGACAGGTTGTGTTTTTGTTTCAAGAGGCTTTATCCACTGGTATTTGTGGCAGATATTATTTTCTAACTAACATTTTTTGGGAGATGTAGATTTGTCAAAAAATTTGTAAGAAATTTGAATTTTTTTATGGATATGGCCGATGGTAATATCTGAATTTCATGTAGTGTTGGTCTCTGCATGGAGTACCTCGACAATCTGTATCACTTTAGAGTGCCGAGCTGAAGGCAACTGTTTTAGACTAATATTTCATATCCAAACTCAACATGAGTAGCCCACTATTGGCCGACCCAAACTGTAGCTTTAATTTAAAGAGGCCTTCATAATTATTTACACATTTAACGGGAAATTACCATATTCTAACAAGATCCCTCTTTAATGAGGATATTTAGGGATCAAATCCCTTTCATAACTACCAATCTTAGTTATATGGATATAATATCTGTTCGGATACTATTTCCCCTACAAGTAAACATGCTCGTTTGAGTCACTTAGGTATGCACTACTCTCATTCACCCATCTCGCCTAGTGCAAACCCTGACTTAAGCATCGAAGTGCCTTTTGCAGGTACCCTACCCCTCTCTGCTGTTACTGTACATGAAAGAAATCACCATCAACAACCATCCATCTCCGTTTAGAGGCGAGATTAGGTAATCTCTTTGATGATCTTAGTTCTAAACAAACTTTATTGACTTTTGCACCTAACACTTTTAATTTGTTGAATACCTTTACCATACCTTCTTTAACTTATCACTACCTTTGTTAATCCCAAATATTTTCACGCTACATTTCATACACATCAAGTTTTTTATTGTAAAAAGGTGAAAAATGCTCAAAAGCAATGTTTAAAACTTGGACCAATCATCAACTTGATAAGAATATTAGGTTAATGAGTTACTAATTCAACCTATGGATCAATGGTCAAACCACATAAAATAAAAAAATATAGATATTTAGTACAAATTATATAAAAATAACATAATATAAAACAAATGTTTTACTTTTGGGCTAAAATACTTACATGTACTTCTTACAATTTGGATAACTCAATCCCAAACCTATTTGATCTCCTAATACTTTTTTTTTGTTTTTAATATTTCTTTCAAAAAATGAGTGAAACTTATTGTGCCAAGTTGCCAAACTTTCACAACCACACAAATCTTATCCTTTATTATCGTCAGTTTCAAGTTTCAAAACTAGAAAATAAAAATAAAAAGGAAAATGCTTCTCACATTTCACTTTATAGCTCACATCACTCACATCTGCTTATGTAACAAAATCAAAGTGTAAGTTTACAAAAAATGAGATAGGGCCAATTATGATCAAATGGTGAAAATTGTGTAGATGTGAAGTGATGTGTATATAAGTGTGTGTGAGTAGCATTACTCAAATAAAAGCTAGAGGGAGGATCAATTGTTATTCTTTTTTTTTTATTATCTATTACCACTTTTTATTAAATGAGCTAATTTAAATCATTTGATCAAAACAAATCAAAGGTTATTTAATAAAAAGTTCATAAAGTAGGAGTGATATAGACACAAAGAAGTAACAATTGACACTCCTAAAATTAAAAAACTTTAGACATTTTCACTGAACCAATACCATCACATTTTTGCACAATGGAAACCCACGAGATCACCGCACCACTTCTTTGGTAAGATGCTTCCAGAGTCAATTTCTAGCAACATCGTTGCACCTCCTTTGGGTCACTATTCATAACACCATCAGTTGATGAGTCTAGCGGTAGAGGCAAAAATTCTTTTGATGTTAGCTAGAGCTTGGTGGACAATTATAGTGTGCTTACATTGGTGGTTCCACAGCTGGAGTTGGTTCCTTAGTCGATTTCTGGTGATGACTGGCGCATGCCTAAACTGAAACCATGAAGGTTAAGCCAATTCAACACCAACCTACCAGGTCACCGAATCACTTCAAAATCAGTTAAGCGGTTCAATCCAAAAGTTGCATGCAAATTTGATCCAATAACCTACTCAGACTGGTGAGGAAACTGGTTTACTAGTCAGATCGACCAATCCAAACTAGATTTTAAAACACTGCTTAAAAGTTTCATAAAGGCCACAACCCATCATAACAACTTTGGTGTTTGAGTTGTTTTTATTTTTCTTTAATTGATATGCTTTAACGAATAATTACAAAAACTATAAAAAAAACTATATTATTTTCATTTTGTTTTGTTTTAAAGATTTCGTAAAAAATAATGAAAACAAAGCAACAAGATTTTGTTGTTTTTCCATTTCCTTTTCAAAACCTTAAAATAGAAAACAAAATAAAAATAAGGTGATGCTTTTGTAATTATTAGTTAAAATATATTAATTAAGAATGAAACAAGAAACAAACCAAAGACTCTCTAACGTTGCAAGTTGTTGTTTATCTATGTTTTGACTAGGGTTGTCAAAATATGTCGAGCCTGATGAGCCGATTTAAATAACTCGACAAAATGTGCAGGATAGGCTAAAAAAAATTAAAGTCTGTTTGCATTTTGGCCTAACTTGGGTTGGCTCGATTTTGGCTAGGCCTGCCATCACGCTAGCATGATATTTAATTATTTAATTAATAGCTTTTATGATATGTAAAGAATTTATCCTTAGTTTTTCTAATGTAAATTAATATTTGTATCATAAAAATAATACTATTTTATGTTTGTTGCTATTTAAAGTATGTAAAAGAAAAATATAGCAATGAACATAAAAATAATATTTTTAAGTGTTAAAATTATAAGAGAAAATTTCAAAAACAAAAAATACTTTGGCCAACTCCAGGCTGCGTAGGACCGGACTGGGTTAGTAAATTGCTAGTCTGCAACAACTTTAACCTAGCCTAGCTCAAAAATTGACTTAGCTGGTGTGAGCTAGCCCATTTTAACATCTCTAATTTTGACGTTGATATTTGACCCCAACTACTATGTATCACTTGTTCCAAGTTAATAGATACATTAGGCTACCAATGCATCAAAATTCAATGTTAAAGAAACTGAGGGAGACATTCATACAAGCTTGTTAATTGAAAATTGGGATGGTGGGTATGGCAAAACATAGAAAGCAAACAAGGAAAATTTCTCTCTCATAATATGTGTTGATCATATGGAGCACAAATTTTGATCATTTTCCCCGTCCAATCTAAAAGATTATGTTTGGAATATAAAAAGGGAAATAATTTGATTTATAAATCAAATCTCATTATCTTTTGTTTGAAATGTTAAAAAATGAAAAAATAATTTGACTTCTAAAATCTCATAAACTTCATTCCTTTTATTTTAGAAATTTTATCAAATTTGATAGGATTTGTTAAAATTTGATTTGATTTAGAATAAACAGAATATTTTACCTTTAGTAACTATCTCTCATAAGAGTGAAAATGTAAAATAATAAAATCAAATCAAATAATATCAATTATCATTCTAATGAATTTTAAACACAAAATTTGATTTATAAATAAAATCAAATCTCATTTTTCTTAATAAATTCCAAATACAAAATTTGATTTCTAAATCAAATTAATTCAAATCAAACTAAAATATTTCCAATTTTAATATTCCAAATACTACTTAAAGGTTTTTACTTTCCATTCCAAGGCTCCTGTGGAAGAATTTGGGTTGTTTTGTCCCAAAATGACAAAGAGGAGCTACTCATAGATTTTGGCACCTAATAAGAATCAGCTCTCAAATTAATTAGGTTTGGCTACATGCCTGCATCTGCACGACACGAACTCCAAATAATTGTTAGATTTGGACCATTATTTATTTATTCATTTAGAGTAAACTTCTAAATTGATCTTTAAAAAATTTAGTGGTTGATATATTAGAATTTAAGAAATGAAAATTCCCAATTTAGTTTCTAAGAACGTCAAATGCCAATCAAATTAGTTATTTTTAGGGAGTAATTTATTGGATATATTAGTCCTTATTAAGAACTAATTTGATTGACATTTGAGGTTCTTAGGAGCTAAGTTAAAGATTTTTTATTTCTCAGAGTCTAACGTGTCAATCACTAAATTTTTTAAGAACCAACTTGAAAGTTTACTCATTGATTTATTTTTTGTGCAAAACATTTATTTAAATTAGAACATTTAATCTTGTACCCAAAAAAAATATCATTTAAAATTCTAAGTGATTCAAGTTTAAACTTTATAAGCTTGACATTAAAAGCTTGCAAATAGCCCTTGTATAAGTGTGTGTGTACATATTTATTCATTCTATTCAGATTGTAAAAATTCAACCACAAAAACAATTATAACTTTTGATTAAAAAGTATAAAATAATAGCAATTTAATTGTTGCTATTACTTACTAAAAGCTTCTATAGCTTATGAGTTTTTTTATGTAATATGGATTATAAGAAAAAAAAGCTTTTATTTCTATTCTTCCTTCATTTTCTAGCATAAAGATATTTATTAAATATTTAATTTAAAAACTTGAAAAATATTTCCATGAGAGATTTGATAAAAGAAAAGAAAATAATCAAGTTATAAATGTATTTATGATGATTTTTCGTCAAAGATAATGACTACTCTTTTGAATTGAAGATTTAATATATGAGAGTGAATTGAATCCTTTTAAGCCCCTAAGTTTCTGGTGATTTGTAAAATTTTGACGTCAAAAGGTTAAATAACCGTCGATCAGTCAAGCGTAAGTAAAATAGTGTGTCAAAGCATAGAGTGGCGTTAGATATGAACGTGAATAAATGAAAAGTTAGAGTGCGTCCAAATAAACTTACTGGAAGTAAATTGATGAAATAGAAATGTTGAAAGTAAATTTACTAAAAGTAAACTTGACAGAAATATAAATGACAAGACAAGGTAAAAGTTGAAAGTAAATTTGTTGGGAAGTACACTAATAGAATGTAAATGACTGTCGAAAGTAAACTTACAGAAAGTAAACTGACAGTATGTAAATGGCAAAAGGTAAAAGTTAGAAAGTAAATACTAGAAATGTCAATGTTGACATTGAATGCAGACAAAAAGATCTTTGGAGTGTTGCGTGTGTTTAAGTGAATATTAAAACATGAAAATAATGCAGAAAATGTATGAAAATGTAAGAACACAAAGAACAACATAATTGCAGAAAGTAAATGCAAAAAAAAATAATTTTGCACTAAGTTGAGAAAAAGATTAAAGGAAACTTACAAAAAGGTAAAATGCGTGAGAATTAACCTTAAATGCAAGTAAATTGCATAATTGAGAAAGAACTTGAAAGGTGAACAATGAAGAATATGAAAGAACAAGTAAGAACTTGGAAGAACTGAAATTACATTAATTGAAACGGAAATGATACATGAAATTAAGATAACAGAAATATAAATGCTGAATCATAGAGAGACATGTGAAATGAAAATGACAGCCATACTTGACTGTTAACCAGTCAATCCATGAATGTCACACTGGGGACTTAGGAACTATAGGGTGTTTTTCAAATAAATAGACCACCATGTTATTCTTTGTTCTAACCCCTATTTATAGGCAACTAGCCTCAACCTTTTAGTGTCTAAGTTTGAATTCTATAGTCCCTAAGATGCTGCCATTTGGTAGTCATGCAGAATCCACATTGCTTTATTTATCTTCAAAGTGGTAACTGCTCCAAGTAATGAGTGCTTCTTTCCTTTGTTTGAAACTTCCCACATTCTCCAGTAACCACATTCTTGATGCACTCTCAGCTTCAGTCTTGTAACTACCCACTTTTAAGGATGGAGTCTGCCATGAACTAGCCTATAACTTGCCAACAACTTTCTGTCGAACATAAGCTTCAACGTCGACAAACCTTCACTTGCATGGCTTTGACAACAACTTAAGACTTTACTTCAAAAGCTTCATGATTTGGTTAAGTATACCTCTGATACGCGTAAAATACACTAAGAGCAAGTGCACTTTACGTAATATAGGACTTGAGTCCCAATTATCGATCTCATGAGAAATAAGTGGTAATTACTAGATTCGCAAAACTCTTGGTTATTTAGACAATCAAAAGAGTGAAAAGAAATTCAAAATAAAATCATAAAATAAATAAAGAACAATAAAGAACAATCAAATAATGCAGAGATGAATCAATTAGAGAGAGAGAGACTAGGGCGCAAGGTTCACTTGAATCTAATTAATCAGATTTTCACTCATTTATGATATAAGATAATTCTCTTGCCAATATTCTTATTTGCTATTGATTCTCAATGGTCATGGATGAAACAATATTCTATTCCTGAATTAAATCACCTATTTAGTCATTTAGTTGAATTAATTAGGAATGTATTAAGTCTCAATTCAAGAAATGAACTAACATATCTGTCAATTCCATTGTAGGATAAATTGATGTTTGGTCATTCACTAATCTATTCCTAAGTTTATCATATAGATCCACTCATTGAGTGCGGATGATCACCGATCAAACAATGAATTAAAACATGCCAAAAATTATCAAGTTATGATAAGAATGCAAGCAATATGATAAATCCTAAAAGAAATTACCTTAATCAAATTCGATATCAAACCCAATTAAATAGGAAAATAAGATCCCTTATAGTCCTAGCTATGAGTTTAGCTACTCTTGTTCAATACAAACAAACCCATGGAAAGAAAACCCAAAGAAAGGGGAAAACTAAAAGGAAAGAGAATTCAAAACCTCTTTTACGATGATTATGATCTTTAAGTCTTCAAGAATCGAATCTTCCCTTCAAAGCCGTCTTCTAAAGTTTGCTGCCGCGAAACTACTCTACCAGGATTAAGGATTTTCTACGTTCTATGCCCAGTGTCAAGTGTGTTGAATTTGATGTAACTTTTCTTATTTATAAAAAATTACGTCTGTTGTTACGTGACCAGCACCTAGGCGCTGGCTTCCGGGTGCTCAAGCGCTGAGCCACTTAAACAAAGACATACTGCTTAACGAGTTGCGTGCTCAGGCGCTCCCTTCCCAACGCTCAGGCGCTCCCTTCCCAGCGCTCAGGTGGTGAGACACTAAATTACTGTTGCTGCATACGTTCTGAGCGCTCAAGCGGAATGTTGCGACACCAAAATTTTGTGCTTTTCCTCCTTGTAAAAATGCTTAGTAACGCGGTGTCTTTGCTTGCTTTCACTCTAAGTTTGATAAATCCCATTTAATCTATAAAAACAAAGATAATGATAAGGATTTATCTAAAATTCATTAATAAACATAAGCAAATTACCACAATTTATCTAGTATAAGACTATAAAATATAGGCTTATCAACCTCCTTTGTCAAATCTTCTTGTCAGCTTTACTTAAGTGTAACTCTTCAACACTTGACTTCTATAGATTCCTTTTTATAGTTGACATAGTCTTTTTTGTTTCTTGGGATCTTGACTAAATTGTTTGTTAGGATATTACTGATGTCGGTTGCGTGTTTCATCGATTATTGTTTTTGACAAATTCTTAAAACTTAGTCTTTTGCAGATTATTATTGCCTTCTTAGTGTTTATGTCGAAATGACTACTTTTAACTTCAAGAAAACAAATTAAACAAATAAGTTTAAACTTTTATTTTTAAATAAGTTAAACTCAAACTTAAATTTGATTTATTTAAAATAAATAAGCAAAGTTTAAGTATTTTCCTTATTTCATAAGTTCAGCTCTTTTAAGTAGTGGGCTTAGCTCCACATGTTTGCACCTCTGGTCACGGTTGTCCGTCGATAGTGCTGCTGAAGTTTCATATTTGTTTGACTTGACTAGTATTAGTAATTACTAGTTGCTTTGCTTTGTACAGCGGCCAAACACCTCGCGGTCTTAATCCCCACGCCACCCTCAATATTATTTCCTTATTCTCTTGATTTTGTTATCTGCTCCTAAAATTCTGAGTAGACTAAGCTCAGTTGACTAGACTCGACTCAATATTTGTTTGGAACAAATACAATTAGGGCGTAAGGTACCAAATCTTTCTTCTCCTTAGAATCAGATTAGATTAGATTAGATGATTTACTCTTACTTTGCCACTTATTTCTTCTCGTTCTCTGAGTGAAAATGGCCCTGAACCTGCTTCAAGGTTGTGATGGATCTGGATAGGGGTGGGCATGGTTCGGTTCAGCATGAAAATCGAACCGAACCAAACTAAACCAGTAAAATGGTTCGGTTTGAAAATCAAACCGATTTTCTTATGGGGCCGAACCGGTTTAAGTTCAGTAAAACCGGTTCAGAACCGGTTTAGGTTTGGAACCGGTTCAAAAACCGGTTTGGGTTTAAAACCGGTTCAGAAACCGGTTTAGATTTGAAATCGGTTCAAAAACCGGTTTGGGTTTTGGTAAACCGGTTCAATAACCAGTTCAGAACTGGTTTTTCATGAAACCAGTTCAGAAAATTGGTTTTTCTATAAAACTAATTCAGAAAACTGGTTCAAAAACCAGTTCAGAAAACTGGTTCAAAAATCCAGTTCTTTAGCAATCAAGAACTCCATTTTCATATCACTACAAACAATCTTCTAGCCCATCAACCAGACAAAAAAAATAAATATTTATATGTCAGAATATAAGGCAAACAAGGCTTATTTGCATTCACATACACAGACAAGAGTTTCGGTTAGGGTAAGGGACCTTATGCAACAGATGATGAATTTAGCCACCAAAGAATGTCAGGTTAAAAAGGGATTACTTTCTGCCATACAAATTAAACATACAATAGCCTCCAATTCAGAAAAGCTGTTGTTTTTCCATCTGGGTTGTCTTCTGTGAAACGAACTAGTGTTAGAAAACCTTCCTCATCTTCCTCTTCCACTATCCCTTTCTCCTCTATCTCGGTTTTTATTTCTTCACTTTTGCTCTTTGACTTTATTTTCTTTACTTGATATTGCATTTAGAATAGCAGCATTAACAGATGAAGTATCCAACCAAAGGGCAGCACCACGTGCAGCCAAACTGAAAAAGAAAATCAAGCTCAGTCAACTTCCCATAGCAGTGCCCCTTTTATAAGCAAAATGAATAAACATAAACATTTGACAGAATGAAAGCTACTATTTAGAAAGCCATCCTGGCCCATCTACAATAATATTCTTAGACATTTCCATTAAAAGATGCTTATTGAGGGGGTAAGGGTCATGGAAAAAAAAAAGATTCTCATTCCCCACAATTACCTTTCAATTTCAGATATAATTGAATTGTATGGCCTCAACTCTAAGCCTGCTTTCTTCAAGTGATCACTCACCTCTTCGATGACTTTTGAATCATCTATAAATAATTTTGCTCCATCAATCTCCACAATCAAGTATGCATACACAAAATATTATTGATATTAAACATACGAACAATAGAAATATACATTTTCCTCCTTCCATTCCCTCTACCCTGTTCTTTTATCCACCACTTCATAGCCACTGCTCCAAAACTCCAAAACATACAGCAGTCAACGGAAAATCTCTCTACTGAATGTTGAACTCATCACAAATAGATGAAAACCGCACAATAAATTGCACTTACCAGGTTTAGAGGTGGTTATGCTGCAAATTGCAGCCATGCACTTATTCAGAGTATTGTTATGATATCATAACATATAAATCATCCAGACGTTAAATTCAAGTTTGCTGACCAGGGTTGAGTTTCCCAAGTCTCTTCTGTCATCAACGTAGCCTCATGCATCAAAACTTGCAGGAATAGAAGTTTCTGGTAAATATCCTCATTTGTGATTGTGAGGCATTATTCAGATGAGATATTGGGGGGTCCATATCTAATAATTAGCAGTACAAGGCAGCTAAATATGGACAATGAAAAGGAGGAAGCAGTTGAGAACCAAGAATTGAAATTTTTGTATTTCTCTTCCTTAAAAAAGTAATTATTACATTGTTGGCTATAGTCATCATAATTTTATTCACATGGAAACAAAAAAATATCTTTCCAAGAACAAATGACTTTGTCATTTGCACCTTTTTCATTTTGTATACATATCAACAAAGGGCACGACATTTTACAGAGAAGGGAAAAGCCAAAAATTAAACAGACAGGAAGCTGAGGAAAGAAACCAAGACAAGAAGGCCATAGCAGCAGACAATCGATATCTACCACATAACTTTGCTGGGCAATAGGATCCATCAGCATCAGGCAGGAGATCTGTGACACTGGCTGTTGAACATGCAGCAGCAAGTGAGAGATATGACAAAATCTGAGGTATAGAAAAACTCAATATCATTAGTTCATTAGTGCAGTAAAGCGAAAATGAATGTGAAATTGACTGACATGGTTAACGAAATTAGAAAAAGAAATGCTGAAGGGAAGAATGTAAAAATAATGTTGGCAACTTTGTATTAAACTCAATTAACCAAAGGTTTCTGTTCAGCAATATATATATATATATGTCTCAGTTCTCACTTCTACTATAATTCCAAATTGTACTGACTTTTAAGAGCTTTTAGGCCAGCCTACATTAAAATGAAAGATTGCAGATAAAACTTTGACATATTTGTACCTTAAGAAAGCTTATGAATATTTTTTTACATTACTCAAACTACAGCTTTAGCATCAAATTTATACAAAGAGAGTTGGAACCAACTCTGCATATTCCTTTCTAGAGTAGCCTTTTTATGACTCAATTGTTCTTGGTGATAGTTTAAGAATTAATCATTTGTATAGGCATGTTATACATATAGCAGATGAGACAACAAAAGCATTTCCCCCTTTTCCCATCTCAGTTATCTAATGCAAATGGAACTCCCTGCTAGAAGCACAATTGAAACAAATAAAGAACTCAGATCATAAGGCAAAGACAGACCTTCACTAATGTTTTGTTGGAAGTCAGATCAAAGGAGATAATAGCAGGACGACAGTTCGAGAATAAGCCCGTGACAAGAGGCAAACACAATGAGCATAACTAGAACAATATTAGTATATAATTACTAATATTACTAGATGCAAGCCAAGCCTCTAACGATCACCCAACTAACAATATCACCAGGCTTACATTATACTCACAAGACTGTAAAATCAGAAAATCAAATGCGTACATATATATAAAAATCAACTTACAATGAATTTGTAGGAATTAGAAACTGATGATATAGAGACCCAGCTTCAACAAGAATTACAGCTTCTGCCGAAGGTGACCATGAAAATAAAAAGCTAAAACGTGATATTAAAAAGAAAAAACAAAATCAAGGGTTTAGGTTGAAGAAGGAAATCAATGAAAACGTAGATCAAGGGCACTCACCAGATCAAGACGTAGCAAAAGCCAATCAATGGCACGAGCACTTTTCTCACTAGTCACCAGGCAGCGATTTCGTCACAATAGCAAGCGAGGAGCAAAGTACAACGCAGCGATTTGGTCTCTCCACGCAGAAGCTTGAAGACATCGCTGATTAAGGAAGTCGTGGTGCACGATTTGGGGTTAGGGTTCAGTAATTTGGGGGTTAGGGTTCCTAAGGTTGGAGATCAATTTCTGAAAATTTCAGTGGAAGTGGAGAGTGAGACTGAGATGAGATCTGGTTTCGTTTCTAAGTTTTCTGAGATGTGAAATGGATTGGTTCGGTCATAATATGGTTATCTGAATTAGAATTAAAAATGGTTAACCGGACCATTTAATAAAAGAAACTGGTTCAGGTTTTTATAAACTAAAACTGGTTCAGGTTATTTTAAGAGTGGTTCAGTTTGGTTTATGGTTCGGTTTGGTTCATTTGATTTTTATGCACAGCCCTAGATCTGGATCTCAATTAAAACTCACATCCTGATCACTTCTAATATATAAATAAATAAATACTTATTTCTGTTTGATGTAGGCATCAAACAGAAATTAAGGGCAAACATTAACTAACACTTTATAACTTCAGTTAGTCTGCTCTTTGTTTACCTTATTCATCCTTTTTACTCAAGATTTGAAACTTATTTGATCTTATTCGTTCTAAACTAGTCATGTTCTGCTATGAGTAGCTGCTTATTGTTCATCTAGTTCAAAAATACTTTTCGTGTATATATATGGGAATCTTTTGTCTATTTTTGAAACACAGGAATTATCAATAGTAACTAGTAAGTAAAAACTAGATGGGAGAGGAGAATAAGTATTTTTTGCCATTAGATAGCGGATCACCTAGAAACTCTACAAATTTCAACCGGTAATTAACTTACACGCCTAGGCCCACACCTGGGAAGGGAAAGACCATATATTGAGCTTTGCTCATGTGACGCAAATGGGTGAAGGCGGAATTTGATCTCTGGACCTTGCAATCATCTGTAGAGGTCTTTACCTGCTGAGCTAGTCAGCTAGCTAGCACCTTCGGGAGAGGAGAGTAATTTATTCATTAAATTATGAATATATGAAATAAAATAAGCATTATGTTTTGTTTTTGGGTGAAAAAATAAGTACCATGTTTTGTTTTTAGTTCTTGAGCAATTCCATCATAACTCATGTTTTACTCTGTTGTTGTACCATTTGTTCTAGGCATTTGATCATCATGACTGGCTTTGGAAGAATTGGTTCCGCACTTGGAGATGTGGCGACAGAGGTGGCAAGGCAGGTTGGAGTAGAAGCAGTAACAAGCACATTTGTATCGTTAACAAATTTGGGAGAGACCTATGAAAGGTTGAAGCAAGAACTGCAGGTGCTACTTGCATTAAAAGACGACAAAGAGAGGGAAGTTCAGAGAAACAGACAGAAAGATACCTCAAGTGCTTATGGATTATGGACTAAAATGGTGTCAGACATTGCTGAAAAAGTTGGTTTTTTATTACCAGATATGAAAGAGAAATGAAAACCATAAATTGGATTTTGAAGCGTTCGAGTCTGTCTACAGAGATTGAAAAAAGGCTAGCTGAAGTTCAGCAACTTGTTGAAAAGGGACTTTCTATGGATTTTCTAGTTGATAGACCACCAGAGCGCGTCTTAAAAATATTTGATGCTCCTCAAATCATGGGCTATGAGACCCTTCAGAGTGCGCTGGAAGAAACTATGGGTTTGCTAAAAAGTAGCAAAATAAAAACCATTGGAGTTTATGGAATGAAAGGGGTGGGGAAAACAGCAGTAATGCAGAACCTAAATAACCATGAAGATGTTGCTAAACTCTTTGATATTGTCATTTTTGTCAGACTCTCAGCTGATGATCATACAGATCATGAGCTTCAATGTAAAATCGCAAAGAGATTGAAGGTGGATACTGAAGTCATCAATGACCCTGAAGTAGTTGCGAGAAGAATACACGAGGAGCTGCAGAATAAGAAGTATTTGCTGATTTTGGATGAGGCAGCGGACGAGATCAATTTGAATCAGCTGGGAATCCCAGTTAATGACTATCACAGTAAGGTGGTAATGGCTACTCAACATCCTCAGGTTTGTACCTTGAATGGGGCAGACAGGCTGATCAAGGTAGACCTGTTATCTCGAGATGAGGCGTGGAAGATGTTCCGAAACATCGTAGGTCCTGTGATTGATCACCCAGATATTCCAGAGATAGCTCAGCGCGTATGTGACAAGTGTTCTTGTCTTCCCCTTCTGATACATAAGATAGCACGTTCTTTTAGATTGAAAAAGAGTGCTTCTAGTTGGAGGGTGGGACTGGAAGATCTTGAAGAGCGCTGGCCAGATTATGAGAATGAGGGTGTAAATGAGTTGTTCTCATTCTTAACCTTCTGTTATGATGAATTGAAAGATGAAAAGAAACAGAAATGCTTTCTGTATGCTTCATTGTACCCTGCAAATACCAAGGTTTATACTGATTATTTGGTGGAGTGTTGGGCAGCTCAAGACTTCCTCAGTGATGTTAAGGACACAAGGAAATACCAAAAGGCACGCGATCGTGGTCACACAATATTGGAACATCTTACTGATGTCTCTCTACTGGATAAAGGAAAACAGATGATATATGTCACGGTGAATGATTGTATGAAACAACTTGCTTTGCATATCTCATTGAAGTCCCCTGAATGTAGTTCTTATGTACAAACCAGAGAAAAACTTGAGGAAGCCCAAGAATTGATATCTTGGCAGAATGCTAGATGGGTATCTATGATAGACATCAATTTGCAAGATTTGCCAACAAACCAAGATTGCACCATGCTTTTGACACTACTGCTGCAGAAGAATCCAAACTTGTCTGCAATCCCACAATTGTTTTTTAAGAAACATATGAGAAGTCTTCTTGTGTTAGATTTGTATGGCACTGGAATTAGACAGCTACCATCATCTATATCAAAGTTGACAGGCCTTAAAGGGCTCTATCTTAATGATTGTAAGCATCTAAGACAGTTGCCTCGTGCTATACAATCACTTGAACTTCTTGAGTTCCTCGACATTCGGGGCACCAAGTTGAATTTCATATCATCTTATATTGGATACTTGGCCAATTTAAGATGCCTGCGAATCTCGTACATTAAAAGTGGTGATCAAAATGAAGATCAAATTGTTGATATTGATACTGGTGCAATTTCAAAACTTACCAAATTAGAAGAATTGATTATTGAGGTGTTTTCCTACCAGGATTGGTGCATTGATGCTGAAAATGTGATGCAGAGCTTGGCTTCTTTGGAAAATCTAACCAACCTCCGATGCAACTTTCCCTCTTGGAACATTCTTGAAAGATTTCTAACATGGAGAGCTGGAAGGCAATTTACTTCATTCCAATTCTTTGTTGGATGTCAAAACTCAAAACAACCCCAAATTCTGGAGTCTTTTGAGTACAGGATTTCCAAATACGTAAGGTATGACAATACTGAGCTTGAGAATACTTTTTCAATGAGTGAGATACTTCCTCAAACCCATGTATTTGAATTGGTCAACTTCAAAGACTTCACAGAACTATCAGACCTTGGGACAGAAAAGTTGAAGCATATCCGTGGTCTTTCAATTGAGGAATGCAATGAAATTCATACCCTTTTAGCTGGCAATGAGAATGGCACGAGAGATGTAAGCATCCTGCCAAATCTAGATCAATTGCACTTGAGAAATTTGCTCAAACTGAATTGTGTTTTTCGAGGTCCCTTGCATCATGGATCCCTTTCCAAATTAAAGGTTTTAACATTGAACAACTGCCCTTCTTTAAAAAGCATTTTTAGCAATGGGGCTATTCATTATTTCTCAGAACTTCAGATACTCGAAGTTCATCACTGTTCAGAATTTGAAGAACTTGTTGTAGCAACTGAAATTGGTGGGGATGTTCTTCCAAAATTGGAGGTGCTACTACTAGCTAACTTGCCAAGATTCATATTTGTACACGCAAATGAGACATTGACATGGTCCTCTCTAGAGCAAGTAAATATATATAAGTGTCCTGCGTTGAAATCTTTACCTTTTTGCAAGGACAAGGCAACCAACCTAAGATCCATCAGGGGCGAAGAAGAATGGTGGAATGCATTGCAGTGGGCAAACAAAGAGCATTTTCAAGACATATTTTTATCCTCGGGTGAGTATATCTTTTAGACATATTTCTTTCTGCTCATATCGATGTTTAAAATAAAAGATTCCTGTGTGGGGGTTTGAATGTGTATGTAAATATTATTAGATAAAATCTGCAAAGTTTCTTGTATGCACACTTATTTATAATAATAAATAAATAAATAAAATATGACTTATATTTCAAGTTACAAGTCATCAATATTAATTGTTGATTTAAATTTTATGCCAAATCAATGGTTTAGTCGGTTGGTGCATTGCATGCACCCACCCAAACGTTTCGTACATTCCTGCAGAAGAGCTTTCATGGTAACAGATGAATCAATGCATCGATATCCCCATTATAATCCCATGCTGATGATCCACATGTCAATCTTATCAAGACTTAAACAACATTCTTTGTTAAGATAACCTTTCTTCAGATGGGAGGATTCTATGCTGCACCATTACAGCTTTTGGTGCAGCATTGAACCAAGTTTTTAACTGCCTATAACCTGTTTCTACCTTATGTCAGCAGTTTGGTGGATTTCTTGGCATTATTAGAAACACGTGAATTGACATTGATAGCCTTATATACTGTAGATTAATTTAAAAATTATAACAAAGAAACTAGCCGGCTTGAACGAAGCGTAGAGCGCCTATCCTCCTCCACCCCCTTGGTGTTGCACCCTTCATGGTGGCAGTGACACCAGCTTTCACCTTCCACGATAGCCCTTGCCGTCTCAATCACCGGTGTCATCACAAAATCACGGTCTTCTCGTCGAATTTGAACTTCAATAGCTGCTCCCCCGACAACAGCTCTAGCATCACTACCCTGCTCTTACAAAAGTTAAGTCCCACTCCGGAGAATAGGCTAGAAAAAATTGCTCCAACCCGACCATGCCCAGCCCCATTGATGGACCTACAAGGGTAGGGAATCCAACATTTTTGCTTAGATCTTAGGCCCCAATTGAAAGAGGAACAAAATTCTGTCGTCTTTTACAATCTATACAAAATGGGTCAATGGGTGTGTCTAAAAGCATCCAAAATTACATTGCTTCAACTACACTTGCATAGACTCCACCTTTGAGTGGACTAAATGTGTCAGATATGTAAAGGCTCCACCTTTACGTAGCATCAATTTACAGGGTTTCATTACATAGTTGTATACCCTTGTTTCAGTGATATTCAAAACGGCGATTACAGAGTTGGCAACAAGCTTGTAGGTTTTTTTTTAATTTTTTTATTTAAGGTTTATTTATGTTTTCTGCAGGTGTGCAACGTCTGACTTGTCATTTTACATAGGGACTGATTTGTCATTATATGCCCTTTACTTACCTCTTTTACCTGTTTGCATCATGTGTTATAATGGTCATAAGATTCATTGATTGATATTTAGTTTAAAAAATTGGCATTTACTGGGAGAGTTTAGTTTGATTTTAGAAGTTTTTGTATGGCCCACGAATTGATGTATGTGAAATGTGACGCAAATAAATGGCAGCTGAAATTACAGTATGCATTGTTGATTTGCTGCTCCTCTGTAGATGAGTTATGAGTTGGTTATTATTTGTGAATGGGAATGGTAGAAGAATAGATGTTGTTTGGGGAGCCCATTCTTATCTGAACTGATGAGCTTCTTTTTAATATAAATATATTTGATTTAGGTACTGTGAAATTTAAGCAGTATTACGTTGTAATTGCAAACTACCGAGGTTATTAATTATGTGAAGCAGCCTTTGATATGAAATTCAGTTTGACACAATTGGGATAGAGGTAGTGGTTATAATGTGGTTACTGATTTTGTTGTTGTGCCTTCATTTCATTGCTGTTAGGGTAGCAACAAATGTGGCAGTTGAGAGTAGAATTACAAGGGTTGAGGAGGGAAGAGTTGTTAAAAGACATCGTCACACAAAGTGCTGCAAACACCCAAAAATCATTTATTGAATAGTAGAATTACATTCATAGGCAAGGGATTCGTATGAGGTATTGTGTAAAGAGTAAGTGTCCTTTGGGATGAACAATGCCCCAAAAGGAAGGCATGGGTAAGAGAGGGAAAGTGTATTTTGCGTAGTTTTCTATTTAAGGCACTATGGTTATTGCTGCTACGGTGATCATGTCTATCCTATTTTTCAAATTTTTGATTGACCAAGTTCCATTGCTGTGAAGGCATACATCTAGTAATACGCCATTGCTTCCCATCTGGCAGATGGGTGGACCTAAATTAACCTTGTGCCTTCTGACAGATCAGGTATTGATATTCTGTTTGTAGCTGAGAAAATTAGCGTAAGTAGTGGGTTTTTCAGCATGTGAACCTGCATCTTTTCTGTTTATCTTTGGTGGACCAAATTGAGCAATGAGTCTATTAATTATCTGTTTCTATGTATTGTGGTTATAGTTTTCCTTCCTTTTGGTAACATATATGCATGTATTAGTTAAAGATGTTAAATAACAGATACCGACATACGTTTGGATCATGTCACAACAGATGAGGATAATGGAGGGGCTTGAGATGTTGTAAAGGGAGATGGCAATTGTTAGATTGGTATGTGATATTCTCCAGACTCAGTATTTTAACCTACGTACCAACACCACATATATATATATTCCCTTCATAGCATTAAGTGTATTTTATTTTCTCCACCTTTGGGTGTTGTTAAGCATTGGTCTTATCCATCATACTGCACATGGTGTATTCTGCAGGTTGTTCGCTGAAGAAGAGCAACAAGGCCTTGCATTCTTGCTTGTTGTTGGCAATGGTGATTATTGGATTGGAATCCGAATTGAATAGGTTAAACCAAAATCCCCAAACATACTCTTGGAATGGGAAGCATTGAAAAGCCCGTGTATTGCACGGGATGAAATGAACTGGTATTGGCATGGGTAGTCTTTGATTTGATACCTATTGTAATAGGTTGGTAAATCTAATGCTGTAGAGCATTGCTGGATCAGTTTTTTTTTTATAAAAAAAACTGAAAACAGCTCTCAATACATTGTCACCGTTATCTTCTTGTCGAATTTGATTATGAGTGTGTTGTCGTCTAGATTAATTGATGACTGTGAAGTTCTATCTTCTAAGCATGTGATAACTTGAAGGCTATATGTTTTAAGCTTTCTATGCTAATTTCATATTGGTGCAAACTATGCGCTTACATTGTGGCTGTTCATCAGATTGTCAATCCTTGGACATTTAGACAGTCGGATATTTTAAATTATAAGGCAGAGTATTTCTTCTGCCAAATGGGCATAATTGCAAATAATATGGTGACATAAGGACCAGTGTAAGTGACATGGTGGCATACTGGCATGAGACCCAAATTAAAAAGTGAGATGGTGGCAGAATGCAAAGATTAAGGCAAATGGGCGTAGTGGCCCTAGCGTAAATTATATGTGCAATTTGTGACTACTTTAACTTACATGGTTCCAATTTTTAATGGCAAACACGTATAATAATTCAGTTGAGCAAATTGTTACATTCCCCAAAAAAACAAAGGCAATAAGTAGTGATGGTTGGCACTAATTGCAGACATTTTAAAAGTTATTGTGGATTGACATGAATTTTAAATTGAGTGATGTGAAGGCATGAAATATAGTTGAATGAAATGAAGATTCTGAGTAGAGGTTATTAAATGAATGGGGCATATAATGTGATTACGTTGTTGGGATGTGAGTTAATGAGATGAGCCTGATATGTGCCTGTTGGGCTCAGATTTGAATAATAAGACGGAGATGAGAAAATATGCACCATTTACAAACAAGTCCAAATTAGGAATAATAATAAGGAAGATTTATAAAGCAGTAATTGATTTAAGAAGGGAAGTATAAATCAAAATATACGAAGGCCTCTAATATGACAGTACACAAGAGAGTTCCAACAACACACGCTAACTTAATAAGTAGGAGATACTAGAAAGTATGGTTGTGTTAAGTGTATCTTATAGTATAAAATATGATAGTATAAAATAATAGGATAATACTTAATAGTATAAAATATCTGATAAACTATTATATTATTAGGTGTTTGGTGATTATTGTATATTTGAGTTGATAATAGAGATAATTATTTATGATAACAAAATTACCCCTTTCTCTCTAGTTTTCTCATTCCTTCATTGTTCAGCACTTCTTCTCACACTCCCTTCATCAATAAATTAACTCCTCCGTACCCGGAAAAGCTTCCATGGAATCACAAAAAAAAAAATAATCTAGTAATTCACTAATCTAATCAAATCCCACCATTTACCTCTTCCCAACCCCAAATCACACACCATCACCACTATTTTCCTCAAACCAACATCCCCATCAAAACTCTAAACACAGAGCAAGCCACAAACTAGTACGCCACAGGCCAAGTTTTAGAGCAAGCCCTTGCACCTGTAGTAGCTGCCATCGTCCTCAGCCACAAACCTCCGCATCTCAACCTCTGTGGTCAAAGCCGCTCCTCAACACTGCCCTAAATCGGTTGGCATCACCCCTGTAAACCACTGTCCAGTCACAGCAATGGCACTACCACCAAACCTCTGCTCATGTCCCCACCATAGTGAACCTGTAGGAGCTGCCACTGACCTCAACCATAGTAGATCTGTTGTCGCTATACCCACCAAGCCATGATGATAGACCTACACTCATGGAGACAGACCCACATGACCACACCCTTGCCTCTCCATGGTGGCAAGTTCGCAACCGCAGGCAATAGTAGTTGGAAAGTGATGGTAGCAATGGATATTGCAATCATGTGTCACCACCAAATATTTGTTAAGACCTAATAGTATATTCCAATAGTATATTCGTATACTATCATGTTGTTGCTATTAGGTGCTCCAAACTTAGCCTAAAGTAATTACAATACAAATCCTAGTGATAGACTCTACGCAGCTAGTGATCAGACTTCGTCACGAGGACGATATTGTTGAATCCATCAACAACATCAAATTAAATGGTGTCACCACCTTTGAGGTTCATATGTCGACAAAAATCTTCCCATCCGGTGGTTATCTTGTTGTTGTTGTTGTTGTTGATGCATAAATCGCCTTTGTAGTCTTTGTACTGCTCTCCATCGTTGACCCTCAAAGTGATTGAGCTCATATATGGTTGATGCAGAGATGTGTAAAAGATGCTGGCAAATTCTATAAACGAAAGGGAAGAAATAATTTAGATTCAGTTGTTAATGTTTAAAGCATACAGCACAATTTAGGATGAAATGAACTTTTCGCAAGTAGAAAAATACCTGATTGTTATTGGTAGCTGTATAGTTAGTCAATGTAATCTTCTGGGTCCAATTGCTAACGTTGCGTTGTAGCTTTTCATGAGGTGGGTCTTGTTCAGGTTCACTGGAAGCATAATCGCTGGAGACCGCAGTTTCCCCCCGAGGAATCCGCAATAACCACAACCTCTTTGTCCTGGTATTGAAGAAAACCATAGTGTAAGCAGTCGAACACAATGTTGAATAAATTCAACTTAATTGATAAAGCACGGTGCAAATTGTTAAATGAAACCATGAATATAGAATAAATACCTCATGTAACAAGTCTGGATCGTCACCATTGGCAAACTCCTCGTATGCCAAGTCTGGACTCATCCCTCTCGCATGACAACTCTGCACTGGGACCATTCCTCATATTAGAATAACCCTGCACATGCATCTATGGTTTAGAACAATTTTTATAGTGTTTGTTCATTTAGAAATATCATAACAAAATCCAAAAATTAGGCTGTCCACTTGTAATACTAACTGTTTCAGCATTCGAATCCTCGTTGTAGAAGTTTACATCATCACCATCCTCCCACGATGCAGACAAACCATACACTGACTCTGCAATATTGACAATACGTTCTACAATATTAAAAGTAATTTAAAAAATTGAAATTTATATTTAATTTATTAGGGATGTGACTACAGAATTCTCTTATAGTTTTCAAAGACAATAAATTTCCAATAGTTTAGGTTTTCTAACCACCGGTGGGGCTTATTTTAAAATCTCTCCAACAAAATGAAAATTATTATATACTTTTTTTAAACATATTAATACATTATTAAATTTTCATATATTTATTAATTGTTAGTTATATTTATTAAATTTTCATATATTTCTTAATTGTCCATGATGGCATGAGACATTATTGGACTCGATATTCTAAATATTATAGAGTAGAATCAAAATTATATTTTTTATTATAGAATTTAGGAGTTTAAGGTAAAAGAAGTACTTGAAAATGATGGACAATCGAAAATAGTTAGATCAGATAATATACCTATTAAGGTATGGAAGTGCACTGTACAAAAAAAAAAGGTATGAAAGTGTCTAGGAGAAAAAGGAATAAGCTGACTCACAAAGTTGTTTAACGAGATAATGATGTATAAGAAAATACTATATAAATAGAAGAGAAGTACTTTAATCCTTATTTATAAGAACAAGGAATATATAAAAAATTGTGCTAATTATAGAGGGATTAAGCTCTTTAAGCCATACTATGAAGCTACGGGAAAAAATAATTAAACGAATATTAAGACAAGAGACTCATATTTCAGATAACCAATTTGATTTTATGCATGAGAGGTCAATTATGGAAACAATATACATTCTACGAAAATTGATGGAAAGATATCGAAGAAAGCAAAAAGACCTACATATGATTTTTATTAATTTAGAAAAGGCCTATGATAAGGAGCCAAGGGAAGTCTTATGGAAGACTCTGGAGAAAAAAGGAGTTCGCATCGCCTATATTTGACTAATCAAAGATATATATGATGATGTTAAAACTAGTGTGAGAATATATGGTGGGGTCACATAAGAATTTTCTAAATTATAGGACTACACCAAAGGTCAATTTAAGTTTATATCTTTTTACCTTAGTCTTGGATGTACTTACTGAGCATTATCCAAGAGCCGATGTCACAATGCATGCTTTTTACAGATGATATAGCCCTAGTTAGAGAGTCGAGAGAAGGAGTAAATGAGAAGTTAGAGTTATGGAGACAAGCTTCAGAAGCACATGGATTTTGTTTAAGTATAAGTAAGATGGAGTATATGGAATATAAGTTCAACAAGAAGCGCGTTAATACTAGCTTAAAGGTGAAAATTAGAGATTATATCATACCACAAGTCACACGGTTTAGGTATCTTGGATCAATCATACAAAATGACAGAGAAATAAAGGAAAATATAAACCATAGGATTCAAGCTAGATAGATGAAATAGAGGAGTGCTTCAGGTATTATTTGTGATAAAAAAGTACATTTTAAGATTAAAGAAAAAATTTACTGCACAACTATAAGACTTGTGATGCTATATGGTACTGAATGTTAGGCAGTTAAAAGCCAACAAGAGCATAAGCTCAGTGTTGCAAAGATGAGAATGTTGCATTGGATGAGTGGACACACAAAACAAGACAAAATAAGATTATGAATGAATGCATTAGAGAGAAAGTAGGGGTAGAACCTATTGTGGAAAAGATGATAAAATCTCACCTTAGATGATTTGGCTATGTGAGGAGAAGATCATTAGAAGCCCTAATAAAAAGAATAGATTATGTGGAGGATAGCCAAATAGTTAGAGATAGAGGGAGAAAAAGAAAAACTATAGGTGAAACCATTAAAAAGGAATTAGATTTAAATGACATTTCTAAAGATATAGTTTATGATATAACACAATGACGTCGTTTAATTCATGTAACCGACCCCACCTAGTAGGAAAAGACTTTGTTGTTGTTGTTGTTGTATAAATTATTAGCTATATTTGATGACTGTTCAATATATTTTGAAAACTACCCATCACTTAATATTTTTTGGCATTTGACTAATTGCTCATGCAATTTCAAGTCATGGGCGTTGTTTAGGTAAAACACTTCCTAAAGTGACGACCTTATGATTCAAACCCCTGACATTACAGGTGAGCTTTTCCTGGAATCACAATCCATTTTCACTGTGACCAACCACTATTGGTACCCATCAATCAATATTTAACAATTCGACAAAGTACTATCACCCTAGACAAAAAACACTGTTATGCCGGTGTCACAGTACTCTTGCACTGTTCACTTGCACTGGGAAACGCATTGGCAATCTATAATACTAATTGATATAGAAATAAGTTTATGCATACATGGATGAATTGAAACTTAGGGGATTCTATGTATTCAAGATGTTCAAATGCTATTAATTGGGGAGATATCATATGAAGAGAGCTTCTCTAGTGACTACGAGCACAATTTAGAGAGAAGATGAAGGAGAATATATTGATATCATTTATGTATGCTTGTATACTGAACACTCTCAACCTATATAATGGGTGTTACTAGCCACCACCTCATCAACACCTGGAATCCTCATCTTCTTTAGTTTTATTGACTCTTAAACAAAAGTAATAGAAAATAAATGGCATAATAATAGCAACTACACATTTTTTCCTATAATAGGGAAATGCTAATTCTATACACCTTGTAGCATGGAAGATGCACAACAGAGTGGCCAACATAACACACAAAGACCCAAATTTCTTGAAAACCAGCATTAAACCACTTTTGCATAATAGTAAGCATTAAACAAGCTTTCTTTATATGAAGGCAAGATTCAAAGAAAAAGCAAAAATGTGTACCCAAACTTGGACTTAGACTAATGGTGTCGCTACCGAAGATGGGTGCGGCTGAGAACTAGAAAATGAAAAATCGCAGGTGTAGGTGTGACTAGGTGAAATTGGACTTGGAAGCCTTAACCACATAAATGAAACACAATGTATTAAGGAGGTTAGGTTCATGGGTATCCCATTCTTCATCGGGTTTACATTAACCTAATGGTGAGTTGGGATGGGGTTACAGATGGATGGAATAAATAAGGTTGGTGGGTTTGAGTCTGCAAATAACATTGGGCACATGAATGGAATAAGTCAAATCAACTAATTTAGGTTAAGAGATAGAGCTTGAGTCATTCCCATTATAAGCTTGTAGTATGGTGTTATATGAAAGGCCTTGCAGGATACACATGCATTTTTATTTTAGTTTAAATATGTTTTTGGTCTTTGAAAATATACTACTTCTTGGTTTATGTCCTTATTATTATTATTTTTGTCTAAGTCCAAGTTTCTTAAAAATAAGTGGTTTTAATCCTTGCCGTTAGTGGGTATTTGTTAAGTGATGAGTTGTCAAATAGAACTCTAGCTCACCGATGTCATGTGTCACACTTATCTTACATGGCATCACGTTAGTCCATATAGATTGTCAAATTAGCATGTAAGACCCGCATACACCTTTAAGTGGTGACATGTGTGGGTCATGTGACCCGAAACCACATGCTCTCCATCATCCTCCTCTCAGTTACCCCCTTTGAATATAACCTGAACAATGGAACTTTATCACTTAAGGCTAAATGCTTGTTCCCATCATCATTGATATAAACTCCCTTATCCACAATGCAACCCAACCTTTTCTTTCTTTATTTATTCATTTCCAATTTTTTGAAAAAGCCACTAAACCTTTATAAAAGCATTTCAAAGCCATTGGTATTGAAGAACCTTACTAAGCTATATTTGGTTAGCTACTAATCAGGTGTAATAGCTGTCATGTAATCACCCTAATATTAGCACTGATAGGAGAGGTAGTTTCGGTATTTGGTTAGCTATTAATTAGGTGTAATAGTTGTCATGTATTCACCTTAATATTAGCACTGATAAGAGAGGTAGTTTCAGTATTTGGTTAACTATTAATCGGGTGTAATAGTTGTCATGTAATTGTTTAGACCCAGTCTTTAGCTTACCATTGAAGGATAATGACTTGTCTCGGCAACGGCGCCAAAAACTTATTTGTCCCAAAATAGGCCGCAAGTGCACGGGTCATTCAAGTAATAAAGTGAAAAGTAAATATCGTTCCCTCAAGGATAAGTTTACTTCCAATGCTAAATATTAACCAATATCTTACCTAATTCTATTCAAGAACATAAAAATAGGAAAAAATAATTAAACTAAAGACTAAAAAATGCCAAATGAAAATAATATAATGGATAGAGTTTAGGAAAATCCTTCTTCACCTCTTACTTCAACCAACAATATGCAATCCTTTTCATAAATATGAATGCAATGATTAGGTTAGCTTAAGAATCTTCATTAGCTAAAAGCCTATGTCTAGGTCAATTAACCATAGTTTCATTTACCCAATACTATATTTCCATGAGAACTAGTGCAAACTCCACTCATGAATTATCTATTCTCAATCACACGCTATGCATGACTAAGAGGTATATTTCTATCCCATTAGCGAATCAACTCATCCCGCCATTGGAATAGAATCAAATATGCATCAACCATACATATGATCTCAAATCCAAATTCCTATGTCTAGGTTCATTAGATTCCATCAAATCACTTAAACGATGATCAGACACTCAAGAACATTAAGCACAATATGATTGAATAAAACCATACATCCATACAAACTTAAAGGAGAACAAAATCATTAATATCCATAAAAAGAATTCAAAGTATTCCTTAAAACAGTTGCTACATCATTAAACACGAAAATAAAAATCAAAATACATGCTCAAAGAATGAGAAAGAGAAGAAAACAAAGGGAGAAAGGAGGAAAGACTTATAGATGTTGCAATTGATGCTTGAATCTCCCTCCATGAGGAAGATAGCCTCCAACTTTAGCTCTCTTGGCCTCTTTCAGCCTCCAATCATGAAGTCCTGACCGCAGCTTCTCTAACCTAAAAAGTCATCCTAAGAAAATCTAATAAAATTTTATTTATAGGCTCAGTTTTGCACTTCACGCCGCGGCTCACACTCCTTTGTGCTGCGGCGCGCATTGAGTCGGTCACTTAGCGCCACAGCACACACTACTTTGTGCCGCGACGCTCTAGCCTCGGGTTTTTGTATAGCAGCTTAAAGATGCATCTTTGCGCTACGACGCGCAACAACCTGAGCCGTGACACTCTTTCCTAGAATGTGTCCTTGGCTTTCTCTTGGGCTTTTGAGCTTTGAATTACTCCAATTTCTCTCTTTTAAGCCCATCCTACATTAGGAAAATCACCAAGTTAAATATAAATTATAAATCCACTTAATCATTTGCATAATATGCACAATTTGCTCAATAGCATATAGAGAAACATCCAAAGAAAATTTAACTAATACAAGCATAAAATCTCTTATATATGCATAATAACAAGGACATAACATTCTATGAAGCACAATTATGGGGTATAAATAACTACATTATATGGAGTTATCAGTAATCACCCTAATATTTGGGTGATTAATATTAGGGTGATTACATGACAACTATTACACCTGATTAATAGCTAACCAAATACCGAAACTACTTATCCTATCAGTTCTAATATTAGGGCGATTACATGATAGCTATTACACCTGATTAATAGCTAACCAAATATAGCTTAATAGTAGTAGCAATAAGGAATTCAAAAGTCACACAAAAGCAAAAGAAAATAGAGGAAGACCAAGTCCACCACTCAAAACCTTTGAATTATTTCATTATAATCTCAAAGTGCATTTAGCATAGCAACCAATAAAGGCCACATTGTTAGACCAAGCTCTCGCTTCCTCCCAGGTTCTTTTATGGATAAGGGCTATTCCCTCTTCGATTCCCTCTTTGAGTTCGATGACTCTGACCTCTACAACTTGGCTTGAGCCAATTTGCCCGATTTTTGCAAAATCATTCACGCCTTTCGATTTGCCAACAACAACTTCTCCTCATTTTGTTCTTCTTCTTCGTCTTCCTTTGTTGTTGTCGCAGAGGACTTGATGTTGAGATCAATTGAGGTTAGGATGACACCATCTTTAGCATTGTAGGGTAAGAAATTAACTAGATGGCCATTCAAGACTTCCCCTTTGTAACTGATTACATTTTGTTAAACAAAAATAAATGTGTTGAGCTTGTAACTTGTTACATTTTTTGCTTTGCAACCCTAGGACTCAAAATTGGAGGAATTGGAGGAATATGGAGGAGGAAGATGGAAGGCATGTGATTTGGGGTTGTCGTGACTGTGATCGTGGTAGAATAGTAACTTAAATTAAATAATTAAGAATCGCTACTAATTTTATATTTTATTAGGAAAAAATAAAAAATCTAAGAAAAATAATCTTTGAAACTAGATTGAATTTGGGAGTCGACTATGTATAAGGAAGGGTGAAAATTTAATCCCACAGCACCCCTAATATACCTGTCCTAAGATGGTACCTTAAGTTAATTGTGCAAATTCTTGATAACTCTTGAAAATATTTGTTTTATCCCTTTTTTAGAAGATAAACGAAATAGACAAAGAAATTATGATAAATTAATTTTTGGCTTGACGAAATAGAAGTTTTGCTCCTACGTATCCCCTGGTGCAATGAGGAACTCAAAGTCACGTGACTCTCTAGAAAAATAAGTGTAACTTGGTTGATTTTAATTAAAGAAAAATGATTTAATTTTTGATTTTTTTAAAAATTCAAATTAACAAGTCGTCGCAACTTAGTTAATCATGTTAAGGTTTAAATAGGTGAAGCTCGGCATCATGCTAGAGACATCACCCGTTGATTATCAAGTTTGTTGTAAAATTTTTTATTATTAAAAAAACATTTTGAATCTTTATGAATTAGTGATTTATTTTATTTTGAAAAAAAAAATTGAAGACAAATCAAAAAAATTTGAATAATCAAGTTGTCACAACTCAAGTGATTATAAACGTTACAAGATTAACAAGTTGTTACAACTCAAATAATCTAGTTTTATTCTTCTAAAAAAGATTCAATTATTTATATTTTTTATTTTATCATTTTTTTATTTTCATTTTTTATTCTTTCCGTACCCCCCCAAAAAATAGAACTTAAAATAAAAGCAAGCAACATATTGGCCTTACGAAAAAATAGGGGAAAAAAGATGGGATTTTGTTTTGGAATGGAACAGGGGGTAATCGCAAGGACGAGCTCAACAGTGGCCTGTTCGTGAAGAGACGGTTGTTTTTGAAAGTTCGACTGAGCCTGGTTTGAGCGACGAGGGATGGAGCTGTGGTGCGACTCACCGGTAATGACAGTGGGTTGTCGTGGGATAATAATTCGTGGGTCATGCGAAACAGGTTGCAAATCGAGCTGAGAACGGTGGTACGACTGGGTCTAGTTGAGCGGCGAGGCGGCGCGTACTCGGTGTTTTGAGAGGTAGTGCATCGGCACAAGATAGAGAGGGGATGACGGTGTTTGACAGGTACGGTTGGCCAGATTTGGTTTTGGTAGGGGCAGTTAATGGTGGGAGACAGCGGGGTTTGTGGGTGGTTGTTGATGGTGGGTTTGTTGGTGATGAGATAGAAGATGAAGGTGGTGGTTATGGTTGTTGATGAAGGTTGATGATGGGTTTTTGGTGGTTGTTGATGGTGAAGTAGGTGGTTTTGATGGTGGTTTACGGGTTGTGGAGTTTCGTTTTGGGCTTGGTGTTTGTGATGGGTGTTTTGGGGGAATGGTGAAGGATGAAGGTGGCAAGCTAATGTGAATAGAGTTTTCACGGTAAGGAGATTGTGGAGGGTGGGTGATTGAGAAAAGAAAGAACAAGGATTGCTAGGGTGTTCGCTATGATGGTTGTAGGCGAAAGTTTGTGGGGGGGGGGGGCTAGGCGATTAGCTTTTAGGCTGAAGCTTGTGTGTGTGTAATGGGTATTTATAGAAGAAAATTAGGTTTTAGAGGGTGATGATGATAAGGTTTAGGATAATTTTGTTTATAATGAGTTTGTTTAAGATGAGTTTAATGATGACTACTAGAGTTTTTATAGGATAAATTTAATGATGACTGTTAGGGTTTGTTTAGAATAAGTTTAATGACATATGAGTTATGAGATGGAAAATGGGTCAATGAGTCAGGTTTATGAGCTAATAGGTCAAGTTATGGGTTTTAACCAAAAAATTGAGTCATTTTATATTTTCTCTTTTTTTATATTTTTTCCTTTTTTCTTTTTTCTTTACCAAAAAGATGTTGATGTCCCAGACAAAATTGAATGTTCATAGTTGCATCTCTTGTTTCATACTAGATAAAAAATAATCGCAGTTTTTCATTTTATCATTGTAAGGAACGAGTAAAGACATGAACTCGAATTTTTTTCGAGAGCATAAAATGATACAAAAAAAATGTGAAAACAGTAAAATGTGAAGAGCCGATGATTTCAAAAATAAATGACAGAAATTTTAAATGCCAAGAGCCGATGTGCTAAAAAATAAATGACAAAAGCCGATGCGTTCAAAAGTAAATGGCAGGAGTTGATATGCTCAAAAATAAATGACAGAAATTTAAAATGCATGAAGCCAATGCGCTCAAAAGAATTTAAAAATGCATGAAGTTAATGCACTCAAAAGAAATTAAAAATGTAGGGAGCCAATGCGCTCAAAATGCATGGAGCTGATGCACTCAAAATGCATGGAACCGATGCACTTAAAAGAATTTTAAAATACATGGAGCCAATGCGCTCAAAAGAATGCATGGAGTCCTTGTGCTCAAAATGCATAGAGCCGATACGCTCAAAAGATGGACTTAAGATCTTTTTTTTCTCTCCTTTCTTTTCTCTCTTTTTTTTTCTTTTATTTTCTCTTTTCTTTTATCTTTTTTATTTTCTCTTTTCTTTCTTTCTTTTCTTTTTTTATTTTCTATTTTTCTTTCTTTCTTTCTCTATTTTTTTAATTAAAAGTCATTTGAACCAATGACAACTCTGAAAAGCTTTGACCAATCAAACCCTTGTTCACGTGCTTTTACCCGTTGGACTTGATAACCTCGATCCTACTTACCCATCCTTTCTCTCCTCCTCCTTCTTCTTTCTCATTTTTTTCATCTTGTTTTCCTGTTTCCCGCTCTTAACTTCCCTTTTGAGAAGTAAGATGATCATCCGTTGTTGTGAACCCTTGCTTAGAGCTATTAAGTCCTTGCGAGAAAATTTTGCCCAAGTATTTAACTTTGTCCCTCATCCAATTAATTCTCTGTAACTGCTTGATAACTCAATTGTTGTCTTGTTATACTTCCTTCAATATATCTTCTCCTTAATCCTTCATAAATTTTGCTCCAATATAGCCAATTGAATGCAAATAAAACAAAATTGCCCCAGTTTGGTGAATCTTTCAAGGAGTTTTAGGCCATCTTCCTATTTATTTACCCTAACTTTTGCTTAAACCACCCTTTCGGGTTTTCAGTCTACTAGATTCTTTTCCTTTTTTGCTCAGGTTCCTCTTATTTTTGGATTATCCATTGGGATATCATTTTCTCCTTCATTGTGTTGTACTCATGTTCACCTTACCTAAAGTATTTTGTAATAGACAGATATGGATCCAAAAGTACAACAAAAAGGAATTTACTAAGTGAACAACTTTCAGATTGGTCTTGGAAGTTTGACTACATAAAAGGGTATCTATAGAAAAAGACACAACAGATGGTATAGGATTCAAAGAAGTGTTCCCCAAATATGAATTAGTTTGATCTTCATGAAAATGATCTTTAGTTGCCTACTAGACATTATGGCTAATGATCTTTCTCTGCTGAGCATCTACACTAAGCCAAATTGAATCAAAGAGAAATTGGCCCCAGTCTAGGACTGAATTGAATAGGACAAAAACTCACCCTAGTAAGCAAAAGACTTACCCCAGTGTAGGTCAAATTGAACCAAAGAAAATAAAAATTGCCCCAGTCTGGGATTGAATTAAATAGGGCAGAATCTCGCCCTAGTATAAGGCCAAATTGAACCAAAGAAAAGAAAAATTGCCCCAGTCTGGGACTGAATTGAATAAGGTAGAAACTCACCCTAGTGACCAAAATATTTACTCTAGTGTAGGATTGAATTAAATAGGATAGAAACTCACCCTAGTGACAAAAAGAATTGGCCCAGTGTAGGACTGGTAAGTCCCTCATCCTCCTCCTCCTCCTCCTCTTTTCTTTCTTTTTTTTTCTCTTTTTTTTATTAGGAGCAAGGAATTGAAAACTCTAAAAAACATGGACCTTTTATCTCAAAATTAAAGTTGATGAAAATGAAAACAACCTTTCATTGATAATAATGGACTTTTTAAAGCTTGTAATGTGGCTAAGGTTAAGGGGTTATAAAAGGAAAGATAAAGACTCAAATAAGTGTTTAAGGGTTGAATGAGACTAATGATCTTTAGCGAGTTTTGTCAATTGCCTTTGGTATTATTATGAGCACTGATTCTTTTCTTTTTTTTTTTACCTCATCATTTGCCTTTGCTATCTTATTCTTCTTTTCCTTTCCTTTTCTTTTTTCTCTTTTCTTCTTCTTCTTCTTCTTCTTTTCTTTTTTTTTTAGAAATCGCCATTTTTACTTTATGCTAAAAAAGGGTAACAAGTGATAATAAAGATGATGAAATTTGTAACAGATAGAGAAAAATGGTCAATCAAATCATGACATGATTGATTATTTTCAAAATTTTAATTTCGAGATAAAAAGATAATGCACACCAAGTAATTAATTCTTTGATCTCTTTTTTTATTCATTTTTTTTGTTTTTTTCTTTTTCCTTTTTGCAAAAGGCACTTGCACATGCGTACTTTATTGATATCTACCAAACTGAGAATTGCCAAGAATTGGAGTCCAATGGGGTTCAAATACAAGGAAGACTCTTTGAATAAACGAAAGAAAATAAATGTAAAAAAAAGATAATATGATGAAAATGAAAGGAAACAAGGTATCCATGCAAATTCATTACATTAATGCTTCAAGAAAGTTAACATAAGTTCAATATCACTGATTATTTTATGGCAATCACTTCAATTAATGCCTCAGATCTCCAATTGTTTAGAGGTTTCGAGTTACTGGAAGGCGAATGTCTTCTTCAGAGAAATCAACTCTTGTCTACCTTGTATTACTATCAAAGTGAGTAATCCCTGGATTTGAACCTTAAAATCCTAACAGTTCTCGATATCAAGTCTCATTCCCCCACAATAATAGACACAACTTGACTCTTCATCCTGCTTCTCCTCTTCCTTCATCATTGCAACTGGTGCAGTGATACTATAACATGCTTCCTTCAACCCCTCGAATATTTCAACCATTGGCGTACGCAAACTCATGACCTTTCTTATTGGTAATCTTTCCATCTCCAAAGCATTTACCTCATTCCTTCCATCGTGATTAGGAATTGGGTTGTTGACAATACTGGATCCAGCTTCCTCTTGAATGTCTAGCTTTCCATAAGTAATTAGCTTCCTTACTGCAATCTTAAAAAATTCACAATCTTCAATTGAGTGCCCTGGGATATCCATGTGATACTTGCAAGTTAAACTTGGGTTATACCACATTGGGAATGGTGGTTCAAGGGGATGTACAAGATTTCCTGAGATGAGGTGAGTATCAAACAGCTTTTGGAATAAGTCCGCGTTTGAAATAGATAATCTTGGGAAATGGGGTAGGTTTTAGGGGCGGGAGTAGCCTTGATTTTGAAAGTTTGACCGAGGTTGTGGGTGACTTGAGAAATTTTGTGAAGTGCGGATGGATATTGGGCATAAGTTAGTCGAGTTAGTACATATGATTGTGGTGTGAGAACATTGTTGATGTGGAATTGTGGGATTTGATGTGTATTTGTAGGTGGAGAGGTTAGGTCAAGTAGATGAGAATGTGAAAATGTTTGATAAGAAGGGTAGGGATTTGGGTTATATAGAGGGGCTTGGTAGGCAAGGTAAGACGGTGGATAGCGGGGTTGTGATGGTTGTTAGTTTTGCACGTAGCTCACTTCTGACTCCTTTTTCTTAGGGGGGAACCCTTTCTTAAAACCACCTTCATTATTGCCAATTGGCAATTTGCCAGCATTTACTAGAATTTCAATCTTTTCTTCAGCAATAATTAATTCTGCAAAGCCTCGATAAGTAACACCTGTCATTGTCCCAACATAGGGAGCTCCTAAAGTCCCAATAAAATATAAGAACATTTCTGTCAACGTCAACGGTGGTTGCACTTGTGCTACGAGAGCTCTCCACCTCTGGGCATACTACTTGAAGGTTTCCTCATTCTTCTTTTGCAATGTTCCCAACTACTCCTGAGTTGGGGCTATATCCAGGTTGAACCGATACTGTCCCATAAACAGGTTTACCCAATCATTCCAAGAAGAGATTTTGGAAAGGTCTTATTAGATACACCATTCTAAAGCAAACCCAGTCAAACTTTTATGAAAAAAACTAACAAGGAACTTCTAGTCCTTTGACAAAATTGACATTTTGGTAATGTATATTTTCAAGTGAAAAAAATAGTTGGTGCTCCTATCATATTTGTCGAATTATGGAACCTTAAAATCCTTTGGATGATAATGTTAGCAGTAGGACACAATTCTTCTATCCCTAGAGGACCATAGGTGTTGGGACCCTTGATTACTTTGACTTGCTCTTCTATTTTTTCCATCCATTCTTCCTTCATCTTATCATTTTGAATGGCCGAATGATTAATCCTAGTAGGAAATCCCGTTGACATCGGGATGGACTTATGGGGTTGTTCCCATGACATTACCATGAATGTCATTTCAAGTACCTTCCAATGAATGATACCCTTCTCCGATAGGAATCACTAGCGATGCAATATTTGATGTTCCTTCTACAACAGGTTCTCGGTGGCGGCCCCAAGGTTTGTCCTCATGGAAGTGATAGTTGGTAGGTGCGGATGTGCCCCATTCACTCCTATACCTCCGGCTGCCCCAATTAAGGTGAGGATCTCCCTCATGGCCAACAACATTTCCTCTATTATTCTCTAAGACTCTGTTATTTCATTGATCTTCCCTTTCATCTCATCTACTTCTATACTTAGATTTCTTCTTTCGTTCTCAGCTGCCATCACTGCAAGCTGATAAGCCTATATTTTATAGTCTTATACTAGATAAATTGTTGTGATTTGCTTATATTTTTATTGGTGAATTTTAGATGGATCCTTATCATTATATTCGTTTTTACAAATTTAGAGAGATTTAACATATTTGGAGTGAAAGCAAGTGAAGACATTGCAATTTCAGAGTAAAAGATTACTATTTTGGCTCAGACAGGGCCCTGTGAGCGATTGAGGAGTTAGACACGATTGTGTCTAACGTGAGAAACATTTCTGTCAAGCTCACACGGCCGTGTCTAACTTGAAGAACGCTTCTATGTGACTATTTTTAAGAGACACAAACGTGTCTCTTGGTCACAGACACGACCGTGTGAGGTCTCCTGTGACCAATAATAGCAGTTTTTCACCCCAAACATTATAAATAGAAGTCAATCCCTAATCTTGAAGGAGACTTTTGCGACGACAGATTTTGAGAGGCAAAGGCTAGGGTCTTGAAGACAAGTGCAAGAGCAATTGAAGATCAACCATTGAAGACATCTTCTCATTCTTCTTCTTTTCTATATTCTCTTTTTATTTTCTTTTTCTTATTTTCTTGAAATAGAATCATGGTTGTTTCTTTAACTTTTGTTGTTTATGCTACATTGGCCATGAGTGGCTAAATCTCTTTTTCTAGGATTAGGATGCAACTCTCTACTTTTCTATGTTGAATTGTTAATTTGATTCTTTGTTAATGAAAAATTATTGCTCTGGATTCATTCTTGGTATGCTTAATGCTTGTGGTATGTTACACCCCATATTTATATGATCTTAGGCTTTAGGTGAAGGATTGAAAGATGAATCCAATAATTGAACTTAGGAATTGAGACCTAGACATAAGCTTAAATCCTTTGAGGAGCAAATGACTGTCATAAAACTTAATGGGTTGGAACTTGGATTAATTGCCATGATAATGGAATTAATGGAGTTTTAGCACATTTTTAGTACCAAGAAATTGAGTTTTAAACAATTTAAGACAAATCACCTTCAAGAACATAATTGACCATTAGCAAAGATAGGATTACAATTTTTCATAGAGGGTAGTGTAGTGAATTCCTAGTCCTAGGCTTTTAAATCTTGGTTGAATCTTGACTTTTCTTGATTTATTTGCTTACTTTATTGCTTTGATTTTTGTTTTGATTTTGATTGAGTTTCACTATTAATTTTTATCGCTTAAATAATCAAAGTCACCGTAAGAGTTAGTAATCAATCGATCATCGTGGAAATGATCTTTATTTTACTACTTGTACGATTCGTACACTTGCGAAAAAGTCACAACAAGATTTTGGTGCCATTGCCGAGAATTGTGTTGATATTAACACAAGCGGTAATTATTTTATATAATTTCTTCTTTGAATTTTTAAGTGTTATTTCTTCATTATGCGTAGAACGAGGAGTCAAGATGATCTTACTATCCCCATTGATCTTGAGATCGAGAGGACACTTCATTATATTAGAAGGGAAAGAACAACATTGAGAGCTGAGGAAGACCACATGGCGAACAACAATAACCAAGTCACCAATCAAGAGCAAAGACTGAGGGATTATGGAACCCCCAACGCTAACGCTCATTAGTCTTCCATTGTAAGGCCACAAGTAGAGACCAATAATTTCGAAATCAAGACGTCAATAATCTAAATGATCTAACAAATGTAATTTGGTGGGTCATCAACTGAGGACCCAAATCAGCATTTGGACGAATTCTTGGAGCTGTGTGACAATAAAGATAAATGAGGTTTCAACTGATGCTATATGGGTCAGACTTTTCCCATTTTCTCTTAGAGGGAAAGCAAAGAAATGAATTTACTCGGAAGCCCTAAATTCACTTACCACACGGGACTTGATGGAGCAAGTTTTCTTGGACAAATACTATCCGATTGGAAAAACAATCAAGTTTCGTCAAGACATCACTACCTTCTCTAAAAAGGAAGATGAATCACTTTATGATGTATGAGAGAGGTACAATGATCTCATTCATCAGTATCCACATCATGACTTGCAGGATTTTATTGTTATGTAGACATTCTATGTTGGGTTAACTTTTTCTACAAAGGCAACTCTTGATACCACAACTAGCGGTGATTTGATGGCAAATAATCCAATAGAGGTAAAGGCTTTGATTAATGAGGTGGCTTCAAACATTTATTTGTGGCCAAGTGAGAGATCATCTTCAAAGAAGCATACCGGAATGATAGAACTTGATGTCATTACTATGTTGAATGCTAAGTTTGATGCCTTGACTAAATCACTTGAGAAGCTGAATGTCAATATTGTCGTTACTCCTAACATAACTTGTGAAACATATGGATGAGGGCATCTGGCTTCGGAATGCAATGCAGTAGAAACATATTCTCAAGACTCGTCATTGGAGCAAGTGAATTATGTGCAAAATGGTAACTTCAAAGCTCAAGGAAATCCCTTCTCCAATTCATATAACCTGGGATGGAGAAACCACCCCGATTTCTCATATGGTAACCAACAAAACAATGGGGCTCCACCTGGATTCCAACAACCTTAACAATCTTCTCAAAGAGTAAAGTCTAATTTAGATGCCCTCATGAAGAACTTCATAGTTACCCAAAAGGAGCAGAATCAAAAAAGAGATTCTCTCTAATAAGAGGAAGCTTGAAGATTATGAAACTATTGCTTTGATTGAAGAATATAATGCAATAATTCAGAATAAGCTTCCACCTAAGCTTAAGGATCTGAGTAGTTTTTCAATTCCGTGCTCAATTAAGAACATGAATATCAACAAGGCTTCATGTGATCTTGGGGCGAGTGTAAGTTTGATGTCGCTTTCTATTTGTGAGAAACTTGGTATTGGAAAGCTCAAACCAACCACCATTTCTCTTCAATTGACGGATAGCTCAATCAAGCATCCTATTGGCATATTAGAGAATGTATCATTGAAGGTGGGAAAGTTGTACATATCGGTCGATTTTTTTATGCTTGATATGGAAGTAGATGTTCAAATCTCAATCATACTTGGGCGTCCATTCATCGCCACTGGGAGGGCAATTGATTGATGTCCGCGAAAGGAAATTGACTTTGTGATTAAATGATGAGGAAGCAGTGTTAAATGTTTTTAATTCTAAAAAAATCCTAATTCTTTCGATTTATGTAATCGCATAGATGCTAATGATGTTGTGGATAGTTTTGTGACTAATGATATGCTAGAGAAGACCTTACCCAAGACTATCACTGATTTTAAGAATGCTAAGGTTTCCAAGGGGAGAACAATGGAGTAGCATAACAGGCATGTCCAGGAGCGTGAGTTTAAGCTTGGGGATAAAATTCTTATGGATAACTCACTTCTACGTTTCTGTCTTAGTAAGTTGTGGTCAAAGTGGTATGGACCATATGAGATTGTTTGAGTCTATCATACGGAGTGCTTGAGGTGAAGAAGAAAGGCCAAAAGACATTATTGATAAATGGTCAGAGAATAAAACATTTTGAAGAAGGAGTGGGGACTAAGCACCACTCCATTAGCATCACCTAAGCATAACATCAACCCATAGTCAAGCTAATCACTATAACTTAGCACTTCACAGGAGGCAACCCGTGTTTCTATCATTTCTCATATTTTCTTTTTGCTTTATTTTGCATTCTTAGTTATTGCATTTAGTTTTTTTGTTGTTTGCTTTGTTTTTCCCTTTCCATAAGTGATTTAGGAATTAGATACGACCGTGTTTAACCCCAAAAAAGCTTCTGTGTGTGCCTAGGCCAGGTACACGACCATGTCTCATTAGACACGGTTGTGTGTTGTTCACAAAAATAGTAGAGGAGTTAGACATGGCCTGTCTAACCCTCTCATCGCTTCTGTTTGAGAAGTAACCCAAGACACAGCTGTGTCTAATGAGACACGACCGTTTTCCTTTTAAAAAAAAAAACAAAAATCAAATGAGTGTTTAGGGGAGGCTTTCTGCTCCCATTATACTTTCCCATTCCTCTCGTTCTTTCCGTCTCCCCCCGCTATCCAGGCGCCGCTCACATTCACACATAGCCACCAATAGCCCAACCATGAACTTCCTTCTCTTCTCTCTCTACAGTCCCAAATTGCCACCAAAACCCATCGTATCCCTCTCCCTTGCGTCTCTCTCCACCATAACCAAGCCCACCTAGCACCCCAACCGCGCGCACCACCGTAGGCTTCACCAGCCTTGCGAGCCACCAATAACGGTGCCACCCACCACCTTTTCCTCCGTTGTGTGTCAGATCTACACTCAGTGCCACCACGCGCGCTGTTCACTACCACCATCACCCATAACTTCCTGACCCACCATGCTCACCCACAAAGCATCCTCCACCCACCTAGCAACCCGGTTGTACCCACTATGCCCTTCCCCTCTCTTCCTTAGCCACCGCGCCCTCTCCTTCTTTTTCTACCCACAAAGGTTTCATCTTTTCTCCCCTATTTTTCTGTTTTCTTTATTTATTTATTTATTTTACTTTCTACATTTTTTGTGTATTTTTTTATTCAAGTTATATTTTTATTTTATTTTTGTGCATTTTCCCATTTAGATTTTTTGTGCATTTTAGATACTTGGTTATTGTTCTTTAATTATCTCACTGTTGCACTGCTTTTGCACGCTTTTGAATTATTTTGCCCATTACTTGCTTTGTGTGCTTTCTGAAAATTTCTCTTGCTGTGTCTGGCTATCTTTGTTATAAGGATTATTGCTCCCTAGCCTGCTCGTTGTTTTGCATGCTACTGTTCATCATGCATACTGTTTTCTCTAACTATTTTGTTGGCTTGTGACTGTCTAATACCAGGTTAGTTTTTGTGTTGTACATATGTACTTTGCTTGTGCTTAAGTTTGTGCATGCTGTTATATATACTCTACATATGTTGCTTTTGGTGCTTGCTTGCTTTATTTCTAGAATTTTGGTTTGTTGTCCTTATTTGATACTTTCCTTATTTTTAGGTACCATGGCCCCTAAACGCCAGAACACCAGCGGAAGAGTTATTCCATCCCATTCAGTGGTAGAAGTTGAAGGCCTTCTCCAATTTGACTCGTGGGCCCATCGGCAGAAGTGGAAGCTGTTTCGTACCTATTCCATCATTGCCAACAAATATCTGAACAACGAAACGATGGAGCAGTTTAGCGTATTGGAGACCATCCATGCTTATTTGGCTCGAGCTGGGTAGGATTTTTTTGCCTCAATCCGCTGCGATGCCTATTTGGAGCTGACACTTGAGTTCCCCTCTACACTCAAAAGTGTCATGTGAGGCACGAACCATAGATTAGCCAGACACCATCCAGTTTCGGCTCAACTGGTGTCATTTTTCTATGTCGCTAAATGATATTAATATAGCTATGGGTTTTGAGACCTCAACGTCTATCCAGTCCTCTGCTTATCAGAATGTTTTTCTGGATTATTCTACTTCATTTAATGATATCGAGTTCTGGAGGGAGATTAGTCAACAACACCACCATTACAGCCCAAACTTAACAAAATTTTCTTACATCATTGACCCCGCCTTGAGATAGGTCCACTGTTTCATCTCTCATAGCATTTTAGGGCGGCAACATAGTACTGGGGTTGTCGCTGAAGGTGACCTGTTCTATCTATGGTGTTTGGTGCACGACCAACATTGTAACCTTGGCTACTGGTTCCTTCAGCACGTCACTAAGCTTGATAAGGCCAAAGGTGGGGTCAAACAGAGGTACATCCCCGTGGGCTCTTACATCTTTAACCTTACCTGGAACCTTGATGCTCTTCATCCCAATGCCCATCTTGCCAAGCAAATGGAGTCGATTGATCAAGCTATGCTGCTCCGCCTACACCTTATTTACGAGGTTGCTCCAAGGCGTTGCTCACTTCGTGATGGGGATATACCGGAGCCACCTTCTCCATTGCCAGAGGATGACGCTGTTGCTGCTGCTGCTGAAGCTGGTGAGCCATAATTACCCCTACATATTCTGATTGATCTGAGTGACTGGCTTGCTCGACTGGAGGCTGGTTAGGCTAGCTTCCACCAGTGTATGCTGACTGATATGAGTTCCATGGCAGATGCTCAGGCTAACTTTTAGAAACAAGTCATTGGTCAGTTGGACAAACTATATGAGCTCTTATCTGCACGCCTCCCACCAGCTCCGCTCCCCCACCATTTCCATGACTTTTTGTGATTTATTGCTTATCGTATCTTTATTTTCAGGGAAGTTTCATTGTCTTTTGTTATTTTTTTTATTTTTTTTACATTAAGGACAATGTTCATCTTAAGTGTGGGGGGTACATTTCAATTTTTTACATTGCACATTTTGATTACATTACATCAATGACTACTTAAGTATTGTTAGTAATCAAGCTGGAATTGTGTGTTACTTTCTTAATTATTTTTGAGTTGATAGAAATTTGTTTGAGGGGGGAATCCATACTCATGAGCTATTTCTGTGCAATGTAATCTTTTTCAATTGAGTATTGAAATATTTAGCGTCTTATTTAGAAATTAGCAATAACTACTTGTATTTGTTCTCTTTAATAACATTAGTTAGAAAGTGAGTTTTGAGCTTTAATGATTGAATTTTTCATAAACAAAATCCTATTTTTCCTTCTGGAGTGAGATTTCTCTTAATTGATGTGTACTAGAACTTGCTTTGATATCTTGTTGAGACTTTAATGATTCACATACATACTTGAACATGATTAAGGCAATTAGGCTTAATTCTTTCTAGACTTCCAGAGTTGCATTGATAAAATAATCCCTTAGTTGCCCCATTTGAGTTTGAAATTGATTTCTTTGTATACCTATTTGAATAATCAGGTTGGATTCTTTGGAGCAGCTAATATATTTATTGAGAAGTCACAAAGAGTTATTTTTGTCTTCAATGGTTGAAGAAATAAAATTTAAAAAAAATGAAAAAGGAAAAAGAAAGAATAGGATTGTTGTTGAAGAATAATAAAAATGTCGGGTTGAACGTGAGAATCTATTTTCTCCTTGTGCATTATGTTTTCAACTTGATTCTGTTTTGTATTGATTTATCCTTGAATGTTCTTTACCTTTATTTACCTTTTCTCTACCTTTCATTATCCCCCTTGATCCCGTTACAACCAAAAGAATTCCTTTTGATTCTTGTTATGTATGTAAACTTGGAAGTGGATATGAGATTGATAAACAAGCCTATGGTAATGCATTTTTCAAGAGAAATTTGAGTGATCTCTTTGTCCTTAAACACTTGTGTGTTTAGACGTATACCTTTGAAGACTTGTTTTGATGATAACAAACGTGAAGACTAAATGAAGATGACCAAGTCCAAGTTTATATATGATTAGCATTAGGACTTAGGTTCTGTTGTACGGAGCTCGCTTTGATATCTCATTATTTTTGAAAGAACAGATAAAATTGAGGGTAAAAAGAAACTTGAATGTTTTTAAAATGATTTCCAAGAACTGGTTTTTTAATAGTTTATTCGAATAGCAGCTTGTCTATTCGAATAAATCATTCCAGCCTTTTGTGTCTTTTAAGCCATTATTCGAATACCATTTGTTTTATTCGAATAATAACTTTCAATCCCTACTACGTGCTTAAGTTTTTCAAAACGTTATTCGAATAGCATTTTGGCTATTTGAATAGAAGGAGTTTTCAGACTGATTTATTAAAAGACACCATTCGAATAAGTCAATAGTTATTCGAATAAAGCTCTTCTTTCAGAAACTCTATTTTTAACTAAGTTATTCGAATAACACAATGGTTATTCGAATAACCCATATCAGATGGCTTTTCCCGATGGCTTCAGGAACAGTGTTATTCGAATAGAATGTTAAGCTATTCGAATAAACACGATGGTTACGAACACTGATATGGAAACAAACAAGATTTTAATTCGATTTAATTGCCTTTAATGCTACCCAACGACTATTTCATCTGTTTTTCCCTATAAATAGGAACCTTAGGTCACGAATAAAATTGGCCAATACTCTGAATTATTTTTCTACTTACTCTAATCTGTGAAAATTATTTTCTACGCTCTTTTTGATTAAAAACTTTGAGATATTTCTGTGAGAGCTCCATTAGCGCTTCAATTTGTATTACCTACTCTGAGTGAGAGTTTCTCTTCATCTACTTCCTGATATTCTGTATAGAGGGTGAGGTATCCCTCAAGGTTTGTATAAGGGTGAGGTATCCCTACAGGCTGAAGCTTTAGCACAAGGGTAGAGTTTCCCTGTGTGTGAAAAGTGCTCTTTTGTGTAACGGTTACAAGCATCTATTAAAGCTTGTATACTTAGTGAAAAATCTCAGCTTTCGAGTACTGGACGTAGACCATAAGTGGGTTAGTGGTCGAACCAGGATAAATACTGTGCCTGCTTCTCTCTTCATAATCTCTTTATTTTATGCAATTTTAATTTACTACATATTTATTTTTCATTCTTTTTATTATTTTTTTTTTCTTCTTCTCGTTCCTTCTGTGTATTTATTTATTAAGTTTTTAATATTTATTTTTGATAAAAAGAGATTTTGAGAAAAAGTTTTATACTCAATTCACCCCCCTCTTGAGTACTGGAAGCCACTTGGTAATAAGTGGTATCAGAGCTAGACTTTTGTATAAAGAGCTTAGCAGCTTCAAGAGAATATGGCTTCTTCAAATGGTTTTTCAGAAGGATCTTCCATAAACCGACCACCCTTTTTCAATGGGGATGGTTATGCATATTGGAAGGAAAGAATGAAAATCTTCATCGAAGCTATTGATCTAGATGTATGGGATGCTGTCGAAAATGGCGCTTTTATACCCACACATGAGATCGATGGTGTAAGGACCGAAACACCACGAAATAAATGGTCTGATGAAGACAAAAGAAAAGTTCAATATAATTTAAAAGCCAAAAATATTATTACTACTGCTTTGGGATATGATGAGTTTTTTAGAATTTCAAATTGTAAAACTGCTAAAGAAATGTGGGACACTTTGCAAGTTACCCATGAGGGTACTAGTGAAGTTAAGAGGTCGAGAATCAATTCTCTAACTCATGAATATGAATTATTCAGAATGAACTAAGGAGAAAGCATTCAGGAAATGCAAAAGAGGTTCACCCACATAGTTAATCATCTTGCATCTTTAGGTAAAAAAATTTCTAACAAAGATTTGATTAACAAAGTATTGAGATGTCTTAGCAGGATTTGGCAACCTAAGGTAACAGCTATTTCAGAATTGAGGGACTTGTCCACAATGACTCTAGCTACCTTCTTTGGAAAACTTCATGAGCACAAACTGGAACTGAGCATATTAAGTCAAAGTGAAGAAAATAATAAAAAGAAAAAGAGGATAGCGCTTAAAGCCACTTCATCAACATTCGATAATGATGATGAAGAAAATGAAGAAAGCTCAGAGAACATCGAGGTAAGTGAAGAAAATCTTAGTTTGTTAGTTAAAAAGTTTGGTAAATTTCTCAGGAAAAAGGGAACGCAAAGAAAACCTCTCTTCCCTCCGAAGAAGACTCATTACAAAGGCGAAGGAGTTTCATCGACTCCAACTTGCTATGAATGTGGCAAACCTGGTCACATGAAAATGGAGTGCCCAGTTTACCAAAAGAAGAAGGAGAAATTTGAAAAGAAGCCCTTCAAGGAAAGAAAAGGAAGAAAATCCTATATAGCATGGGATGAAAACGACATGGATTCAACTGACAGCTCAGATAGCGAGGAAGCTCAACTATGTCTCATGGTCAAAGGAGAAGAAGAATAAAGCGAAAATGAGGTAAGTTCTAATACTACTCTATTGCCTTCTTACGATGAGTTACAAGATGCTTTTGAAGAATTACATGAAGAATCTTTAAAATTCACAAAAATTATTTCTTCTTCTAAGAAAATAATTTCTTCTTTAGAAAATCAAATTCTTGTCTTAAATAAAGAAATAGAAGAATTAAAAATTGAAAATGAAACTTTGGGAATCATTGACGCATGCACAAATCATTCTTCACATACTTTTACTTCTTCATCTTGTTCTTCATGTCATATGCTTGAAAAAGAAATTGAAGACTTAAAGAACACTCTTTCTAAATTCACATTTGGAAGGGATAACTTAAATATTTTATTAGGAAGACAAAGAGTGATTTTTCAAAAGGCCGAGATAGGTTATAACCCGAAAAATCAATAAAAACTCTATAAAAATTTCTTTGTGCATTCTAGTGTTTCAAGTAGTCCTTTTATTAAATGTTTTTATTGCGGAAGAAAAGGACATAGTGCATCAACATGTAATGCTAGGAAAAACATAAATACAAAAATTAGTACAAAAATGGTTTGGGTTCCTAAGGGTACTATACCCAAAACTGACACACAAGGACCCAAGAAAGTTTGGGTACCAAAGGTTAAAAACTAAACATGTGTTGTAGGTGTGCTTGAAAGCCAGGAGTTCAAATTAGTATCTCGATAGTGGCTGCTCCAAGCACATGACCGGGGACGACTCAAAATTTGCCATGCTTATTCCCAAGAATCATGGACACGTTACTTATGGTGATAACAACAAGGGGAAAATTCTTGGAATCGGCAAAGTCCGTAAGAACCCTAACTCCTCTATTGAAAATGTGTTGTTTGTTGAAGGTTTGAAACATAACTTGCTTAGTATTAGCTAATTATGTGATAAAAGAAATAAAGTTATATTTGATTCAAATTATTGCATAATTGAAGATAAAAATAATAAGCATATTAAATTCATTAGTTATAGAGTAAACAACATTTATATGATTAGTCTTGATGATATATCTTCAAATGATACTAAATGCCTTTTAAGTAAGAATGATGATTCATGGTTATGGCATAGGAGAATTGTACACATTCACATGGATCACTTAAAGAAGTTGGTCTCTAAAAAGCTAGTAATTGGACTACCCAAGCTTAGTTTTGTAAAAGATAAATTATGTTATGCATGTCAAAAAGGTAAACAAATAAAGGTTTCTTTTAAAGCAAAAAATATAGTTTCAACTACTAGACCTTTACAACTTTTGCACATAGATCTATTTGGACTTTCTAGAACTATGAGCTTTGGTAGGAATTACTATGCTTTAATGATTGTGGATGATTTTTCTAAGTTTACATGAACTTTATTTCTTACAAATAAAAATGATGCATTTCTAGCTTTTAAAAGACTTGCCAAAGTTATTCAAAACGAAAAAGATTTTCAAATCTCTTCTATAAGAAGTGATCATGGTGGCGAATTTGAAAATAATGTTTTTGAAAATTATTGTGATGAACATGACATTAATCATAATTTCTCTGCCCCTAGAACTCCACAACAAAATAGAGTTGTAGAAAGAAAAAATCATTCTTTAGAAGAAATGGCGACAACTATGCTTAATGAGGTTGCTCTTCCTAAGTACTTTTGGGCGGATGCTGCAAATACAGCTTATTATATAATGAACAGGGCCCTTATAAGGCCTATTTTAAAGAAAATCCCATATGAGTTGTATAAGGGAAGAAAGCCAAATGTCTCACATTTTCATGTTTTTGGTTGCAAATGTTTTATTTTAAATAATGGAAAAGATAACTTAGGCAAGTTTGATGCTAAGTCTGATGAAGGTATATTTCTTGGTTATTCAAATCATAGTAAGGCTTTTCGTATATATAATAAAAGAACTATGACTATTGAAGAATCTATACATGTTGCATTTGATTAAACTGACCCAAATGGATCGAGAAAGGATCTTGTTATTGATGATGTTGCAGAGGTCTTGGCGGAAACACATTTGGATAGTAAAGAAAGGGAAATCAAGGAGCAAGAGGATAAACAAAGACAAGAAGATTCGCAAGCTTTGGAACTTCCCAAAGAATGGCGAACCTCAAAATATCATTCCCTTGATCAGATTATCGGTGATGTATCTAAAGGTGTAAGTACTCGTAATTCTCTTAAAAATACGTGCAATCACTTAGCTTTTGTTTCTCAAATTGAACCTAAGGATTTAATTGAAGCTTTTAATGATGAACATTGGATCTTAGCTATGCATGAAGAATTACATCAGTTTGAAAGAAATTAAGTTTGGGAATTAGTTGCTAGACCTAATAATCACCCTATAATTGGCACTAAATGGGTTTTTAGAAACAAACTTGATGAAAATGGGTTAATAACTAGAAACAAAGCTAGGCTGGTCATTAAAGGATATAATCAAGAAGAAGGTATAGATTATGAAGAAACTTATGCACCTGTAGCTAGATTAGAAGCTATTAGAATGTTACTTGCTTATGCTTGCATCATGAATTTCAAATTATATCAAATGGATGTCAAAAGTACTTTTCTAAATGGTTTTATTCAAGAGGAGGTATACGTTGAACAACCTCCAGGTTTTGAAAATCATGAACTACCCAACCATGTTTTTAAACTTAAAAAGGCTTTATATGGTTTAAAGCAAGCTCCTAGAGCTTGGTATAAAAGGTTGAGTAAGTTCCTTTTAGAAAATAATTTTTTAAGAGGAAAAGTCGATACTACCCTTTTTATTAAAAATAAAAAGCATGATATTCTTCTTGTGCAAGTATATATGGATGATATTATCTTTGATGCTACTAATGAATCCCTGTGCAAGGAATTTGCTAAGACAATGCAGAATGAATTTGAAATGTCGATGATGGGAGAGTTGAATTTTTTTCTCGGACTTCAAATCAAACAAACGAACGAAGGGACATTCATAAGTCAAACCAAATACTGCAAGGAATTGCTCAAGAGATTCGAAATGGAAAACGCTAAACACGTGGCCACTCCGATGGGCACTTCTTGCTACTTGGACAAAGATGAAGGAGGTAAATCAGTAGAAATAACGAAATATAGAGGTATGATTAGATCTCTCATTTATCTTACTGCTAGTAGGCTAGATATAATATTTAGTGTATGCATATGTGCTAGATATCAAGCAAACCCTAAGGAATCTCATTTAAGTGCTATTAAATGAATAATGAAATACCTAGTAGGCACTTCACAAATGGGCTTGTGGTACCCTAAAGGTGCCTCTTGTAGCCTAATAGGCTATTCTGACTCTGATTTTGCTGGGTGTAAATTGGACAAAAAGAGTACTAGTGAAACATGTCACTTGCTTGGTAGTTCTTTAGTTTCTTGGCATAGCAAGAAACAAAATAGTGTGGCTTTGTCTACTACTGAGGCTGAATATGTTGCAGCCGGGAGTTGTTGCGCTCAAATCTTATGGATGAAGCAATAACTTTTAGACTACGGTCTTCAGCTTGATCACATCCCAATAAGATGTGATAACACTAGTGCAATAAATATCTCTAAGAATCCCATTCTGCATTCCAGAACAAAGCATATAGAGATAAGACATCACTTTATCAGAGATCATGTATAAAAAGGGGATTGCATTCTTGAGTTTGTTGAAACATCTAAGCAACTTGCAGATATCTTCACTAAATCCTTAGCAAAAGAAGCATTCTTTTATATTCGAGGAGAATTAGGCATAATTGATCAATCCAATATATGATTGCATGTTTTATTACTGAATATTATCACATGACCATATGCATTGAATTTCATGAACGTATGCTTTTATGTATTTCTTTGTTAGTTTTATTCGAATAAACAGGCTTTTATTCGAATAAACTTCTTTACTTCCTGTTAAAAAAATGTTGAATATCAGTTTTATTCGAATAAAACTTAGTTTATTCGAATAAACTGGCTCTTGTGTTAAAACTTGTTTGAATATCTTCTCTGTCTATTCGAATAAATCCCCCCTTATTCGAATAACCAGATTCCTTCTTTTATTAGTCTCTTTGCCCTCTGCCTATTTGAATAAACCTCAGGCTATTCGAATAACCAGAGCCCTGTTTTATCAGTCATGACTGATGGCTTTCAGTCTATTCGAATAACTTCTACAGTTATTCGAATAAAGCCTGTTGTTTTGTCAAAACGCTTGGCTTTCCCTGTTGATCTATTCGAATAGAATCTACCTCTATTGGAATAAACCCTAGCAGAAACACCCTTTCAACGCCTGTTCTTTCAGTTTTCAAGCAAGGTTTATTCGAATAAACCTCTGTTTATTCGAACAAACACGGGCCTCCCTTTAAATTGTTCTTGCGTGCCCAACTGTTTCACTCCCTCTTCTCTCTTTTCTTTTCTTCTCTGCCTTTCACCTTCCCATCGTCATTTCTTTTCCTACTTTCATCCACCATCCTCCTACCTTCTTTCTCTTTCTCTCTCTCTTCCAATCACCATGGCCTCCTCCTCCAGCAAACGCCCACGCACGAAGACTACTCTATGCAATAACCCACTTAACTTGCGAAGGCTCTCATCCAATGAAGTGCACCGTGCCCACTTCATTACGCACTTCTGGGAGCGTAACCTGGTCCAACCCAAGTACCTTGACCTCTCTTTCTTCCAGCAACACCGTGGTTTCGACTTTCTGACCTTGCTGTAAAACCAGGGAGTTCTACAGCTTTGCTCTCATCGGGCCACTCTCTATCCAGCTCTAGTGAAGATGTTCTTTTGTAATCTGGCATTTGATGGCCAGAACCTTCTCTCCGAGGTCTGTGATTAGAACATTGTGATCACACCACTGGACTAGCAGACTTTGTTTGGGTTGCAGTTCACTGGCGCCCTTGTTGAAGATGGTGACAACCCTTTTCTTGAAGAGTTCAACAAGTTTCAGGCGATTGAGGACCTGTTTGAAGCCTGGTCTAGCCTTGCCTTGCACGAAAAGGGTCTCAACCCTTGCCCGGGTGGCATCTCATTGGGTGGCAAAGAGCCAAGATAGGCTTCTACATTACGCCTTTGCTCACATCCTGGCTCCCCGCGGTGGTAACTACTCCTACTTCAGCGAAGATGACATCTTCATGCTTTGGTTTCTAAAGAATGGCCATCAGATCAACTGGCCTGTGTTTATCATGAAACACATGATGAGGGCCAAGGGCAAGGAAAAATCAGACTTGCCTTATGGAATTCTCATCACTACCTTGCTGAGCAAGTATCCTTAGGTCTTGGAGACTGAGCGAGCCATTGCCCTAACGCATCACAATGTCTTTGGCACCCACACCTTACGCAAAATGAAGATGATCTAAACCGATGAAGGCTGGGTGTACCCAGATGAGATTGCTGAGGATGAGCTAGACCCAGCTGACGCTCCTGCTGCCCCCGCTGATGTACCTACTGCTGCACCTGCTCCTGTCACCTTAGAGCAGATCATGGCCACCTTGCTTGATAACAGAGCCTATATGGAGCATACCTTCTCTATTATGTTTGATAGAATAGAAGGTGTTGAACATGAGGTTGCTGCCCTCCGATCTGCTTCACCTGCTCCTGCACCAGTTTCTTCACCACCACCTCCGGATACTTATTTCTAGGAACTTTAGTTCTTAGGATCTCTGTTTTTGCCTTCATGTTATTTATTTCTGGCTTTTGTAATTGACTTTTATTTATTAATGCATAAATACAGTTTTCTTGATATGAGTATGTTTCCTTTTATGCATTTTTACTTAGATATATGTTTATGAGACTTACCCCTCCTTTTTGCTCATGACAAAAGGGGGAGAAAAATTTGATTGTTTGAATTTAATTGAGAAAAGACAGGTAAACTTAAAATGAGATTGGATTCAAATTGAAAGGGGAGTCGCAGCACATATCGATCATACATTACCTCTTATAATTAAAGAGGGGGAGTAAGCTTTTATACCTCTTTGTGAATTCCAATTATATGCACTAACTCTTTTCTCATTGATAGTTTGTCATCATCAAAACCAGTCTTCAAAGGTATACGTCTAAACACATTCTCAAAAAATTTGATTGTTTGAATTTAATTGAGAAAAGACAGGTAAACTTAAAATGAGATTGGATTCAAATTGAAAGGGGGAGCTACGCACATATCTGATATACATTACCTCTTATAATTAAAGAGGGGGAGTAAGCTTTTATACCTCTTTGTGAATTCCAATTATATGCACTAACTCTTTTCTCATTGATAGTTTGTCATCATCAAAACCAGTCTTCAAAGGTATACGTCTAAACACATTCTCAAAAATTTGATTGTTTGAATTTAATTGAGAAAAGACAGTAAACTTAAAATGAGATTGATTCAAATTGAAAGGGGGCTCTTTCACATATCTGATATACATTACCTCTTATAATTAAAGAGGGGGAGTAAGCTTTTATACCTCTTTGTGAATTCCAATTATATGCACTAACTCTTTTCTCATTGATAGTTTATCATCATCAAAACAAGTCTTCAAAGGTATACGTCTAAACACATTCTCAAAAAATTTGATTGTTTGAATTTAATTGAGAAAAGACAGGTAAACTTAAAATGAGATTGAATTCAAATTGAAAGGGGGAGCTGCGTACATATCTGATATACATTACCTCTTATAATTAAAGAAGGGGAGTAAGCTTTTATACCTCTTTGTGAATTCCAATTATATGCACTAACTTTTTTCTCATTGATAGTTTGTCATCATAAAAAATGGGGAGAATGTGTTTAGACGTATACCTTTGAAAACTTGTTTTGATGATAACAAACGTGAAGACTAAATGAAGATGACCAAGTCCAAGTTTATATATGATTAGAATTAGGACTTAGGTTCTGTTGTACGAGCTCACTTTGATATCTTACTTGTTTTTGAAAGAACAGATAAAATTGAGGGTAAAAAGAAACTTGAATGTTTTTAAAATGATTTCCAAGAACTGGTTTTTTAATAGTTTATTCGAATAGCAGCTTGTCTATTCGAATAAATCATTCCAGCCTTTTGTGTCTTTTAAGCCATTATTCGAATACCATTTGTTTTATTCGAATAATAACTTTCAATCCCTGCTACGTGCTTAAGTTTTTCAAAACGTTATTCTAATAGCATTTTGGCTATTCGAATAAAAGGAGTTTTCAGACTGATTTATTAAAAGACACCATTCGAATAAGTCAGCAGTTATTCGAATAAAGCTCTTCTTTTAGAAACTCTGTTTTTAACTAAGTTATTCGAATAACACAATGGTTATTCGAACAACCTATATCAGATGGCTTTTCTCGATGGCTTCAGGAACAGTGTTATTTGAATAGAATGTTAAGCTATTCGAATAAACACGATGGTTACGAACACTGATATGGAAACAAACAAGTTTTTAATTCGGTTTAATTGCCTTTAATGCTACCCAATGGCTATTTCATCTTTTTTCCCTATAAATAGGAACCTTGGGTCACGAATAAAATTGCCCAATACTCTAAATTATTTTTTTGCTTACTCTAATCTGTGAAAATTATTTTCTACGCTCTTTTTGATTAAAAACTTTGAGATATTTCTGTGAGAGCTCCATTAGCGCTTCAATTTGTATTACCTACTCTGAGTGAGAGTTTCTCTTTATCTACTTCCTGATATTCTATATTGAGGGTGAGGTATCCCTCAAGGTTTGTATAAGGGTGAGGTATCCCTGCAGGCTGAGGCTTTAGTACAAGGGTAGAGTTTCCCTGTGTGTGAAAAGTGCTCTTTTGTGTAACGGTTGCAAGCCCCTATTGAAGCTTGTATACTTAGTGAAAAATCTCGGCTTTCGAGGACTGGACGTAGACTACAAGTGGGTTAGTGGTCGAACCAGGATAAATACTGTGCCTGCTTCTCTCTTCTTAATTTCTTTATTTTATGTAATTTTAATTTACTGCATATTTATTTTCTGCTGTTCTTTATTGTTTATTTTCTTCTTCTCGTTCCTTCTGTGTATTTATTTATTAAGTTTTTAATATTTGTTTTTGATAAAAAGAGATTTTGAGAAAAAGTTTTATACTCAATTCACCCCCCTCTTGAGTACTGGAAGCCACTTGGTAACAACTTGACCGATGGAAAGATGAGTGATCTCAGATGGTTGGTGAAGAGAAAAGATGCAAGTTAGATTCAAGCCTCTAATTGTATTAAGTGCTAAACTGTCCTACTTGGTTGGATTTGATTATCGAGCTTAATTGAATTTTTAAATTGTGAAATTTCCCTTGATTCATGTTTCTTGATGTTGAGCTTAATCTTATTTTTTATATTTATTCTTTACTTGAGAACAAGTAAAGCTCAAGTATGAGGGGATTTGATAAACTTGTATTTTATAGTCTTATACTTGATAAATTATGGTGATTGCTTATATTTATTAGTGAATTTTAGATGGATCCCTATCATTGTCTTTGTTTTTACAGATTTAGAGATATTTAACATATTTGGAGGGAAAACAAGTAAGGACACTGCAATTTTAGAGTAAAAGATGACCATTTTGGCTCAGACAGGGCCCTGTGAGCGATTGAGGAGTTAGACACGGCCGTGTCTAATGTGGGAAACATTTTTGTCAAGCTCACACGACCATGTCTAACTTGAAGAACGCTTCTGTGTGACTATTTTTAAGAGACACGACCATGTCTCTTGGTCACATGGTTGTGTCTCACTTACGGTGTGAGTTGTGCAATTCAAGCTCACATGGCCGTGTTGAGCTTAGACACGGCCGTGTGAGGTCTTTTGTGACCAAAAATAGCAGTTTTTCACCAAAACATTATAAATAGAAGTGAATCCCTAATCCTGAAGGAGACTTTTGCGACGGCAGATTTTGAAAGGCAAAGGCTAGGGTCTTGAAGACAAGTGCAAGTGCAATTGAAGATCAACCATTGAAGACATCATCTCCTTCTTCTTCTTCTTCTCCATCTCCTCTTTTTATTTTTTTTTCTTATTTTCTTGAGATAGAATCATGGTTGTTTCTTTAACTTTTGTTCTTGTTTATGCTACATTGGCTATGAGTGGCTAAATCCCTTTTTCTAGGATTAGGATGCAACTCTTTACTTTTCTATGTTGAATTATTAATTTAATTTTTTGTTAATGAAAAATTATTGTTCTTGATTCATTCTTGGTATGATTAATGCTTGTGGTATGTTAAGTGCCATATTTATATGATCTTAGGCTTTAGGTGAATGATCAAAAAATAAAATTTAATTGCTAAATAATCCAAGAATTGAACTTAGGAATTGAGACCTAGACATAGGCTTAAATCCTTCAAAGAGCAAACGATTGTCATAAAACTTAATAGGCTGGAACTTGGATTAATTGCTATGAGAATGAGATTAATGGAGTTTTAGCACGTTTTTAGTACCAAGAAATTGGACTTTAAACAATTTAAGACAAATCGCCTTCAAGAACATAATTGAATATTAGCAAAGATAGGATTATAATTTATCATAGGGGGTAGTGTAGTGAATTCTTAGTCCTAAACTTTTAAATCTTAGTTGAATCTTGACTTTTCTTGATTTATTTGCTTACTTTATTGTTTTGATTTTTGTTTTGATTTTGATTGAGTTTCACTATTGATTTTTATCGATTAAATAATCAAAGTCGCTGTAAGAGTTAGTAATCAATCGATCATCGTGAGAACGATCTTTATTTTACTACTTGTACGATCCGTGCGCTTACGAAAAAGTCATAACACAAGCTTTTCTTATGCCCTTGTGTTATGAACTCAAGTTTGATTGGTGTTTTCTTTCCTTGGTTGTGCAATGGTTTCGAATCTCCCTGTGAACAGTCAAAGTACAATTTATTAAAAACAACCATGGTTATTATCGATTTGTTAGAGGACCATTATTAGTTTGTGCTGAATGGACTTGAGTAAGTATCTTTAATCTTTATTTGTCATGACTGTTTCTTAGAACGTCTCATTCAAAAGTATTGGATCTCAAGTGAAACATGGGATCAGAAAAAAAGAGAGCATATTTTATTCAATTGCAAAAAAATCACTGACATCATTTGAGAGGAGTACATCATTTTCACTTCTCCTTTTTTTTTAACCGAAATATTTCACTTCCTAGTTGAAATACATCATTGCTTAGTCAAGTTTATCATTCTTAACCGAGTGCAACTTGGTCATTTGCTTCATTTGCCCAATAAGACTCTTGTAATACTTAATAAAATCATTAATATCTGTCGGTGCCTTAAGATGATTGACCATCTTATCAGCCATCTTCAAATAATATGGAACATCTGCAATTGCCGTGTTGACTAGACATGCTAGTCTCACGAAGCGGCCTATCCGAAAGTGGACTTCTCCTTTCCATTCACCGATGTCCTTGTCCTATTGTTTCATCTAATCTATCAGCTTTTACAAGTCTTCTTGTCCCTGTTGTAATGCTACTTCATACCCCGCAATCGCCTTGTCAGTGTGCAACCTCTCAATTTTGATCATGTCCTTATATCTTGTTGACACCATTTTTATTTGTTGCTTCATGCTATCTACCTGCTGAAGAGCATTATTTTGTGTTACTTTGGCATTCACAAGCAGCTCTTTAAGTTGTTAATTTTCGGCCATAGCCCTATCTCTTTCTTGCCCTCGGAGTCCCAGTTCTTTATTTGTAGCTTCTAAGCATCTTTTGGTTCTTGACATATGTTCTTGCTCTGTCTTTAGCCTCTTGTTAGCTCTTTCAAGAGCGTGGTTTTTCTCAGAATTTTTACGCTTTAAAACTACATATGCTTGGCGAGTCTTTTCTAACTCCGCTTCTAATTTCCTTTTTTCTTCATTGGTTTCTGTTAGCTTTTCTTTTTCTTCTTTATCTTCTATCGGGACCAGAGGCAGAGATTTACTAGCTGAAATTTTGAAGGGTAACTTGACTTCTTGGGCCCGGTTCTTGACCCACTGTCGGTAGCTTTCTTTGTCTTCATAGTTTCTAACTCCCAGCTCTCTACCCTTTCTAACGACTTTCTTCCAAGCGTCTCGGACCTTCCTGAATGTCTCAGTACACTTTGTCTTCATGATATAAATAAAGGGAGTGGTTTCCAATTCTGAGGGTGGTCCCATCATGGGATAGCCAAGTTATCGCAATGCCAAAGCGGGGTTGTAGTTAATGCACCCCGAGTACCCATCAAAGGAACGTTATGAAAGCCTTCGCACTGATAAATCATAGTTTGCCCTTCTTTGCGTCGTGGGTACCATACAATTTTCCTCTCCTCAAGCTTGGCCAATTCCTCGGCCCATTCACAATCGTTCATGGTCTTCAACTGGAGCATCTTGAGATCTATAATGGGACATGATTTTTCGTAGCCCTTATTGAACATAAGAGTCTTGAGCCATACAAATAGTATTGATAGACAACATAATATCCATTTACCCTTCTTTTTATGGCAAAAATTCAAAGTGTAATAAACATCACAAGGCTGGGACAAGATTAGCGGTATCATTTCTTCTAGCGAGGAACACATTGATCGTTGCAGAATCTACCAAGTCTTCATTACGTGGGAATAGGATGCTGCTATGAAAATAAGTTTGTCCCAAATAGTTTAATATGTTAAGTTTTGATGATGACAAATACAAGACAAAAAGAACACTTTGCATATGTTCTTTGTTGCATCCTATATACAGCATATCCATTAGTAATTGATAAATATCTTATTTGGATGTGTCTATTAAAGTCTTATATACATGTTACATTTATGAATCATGCATATGAAGATACTGAATTATGAATTTGGACTAACTATGCTTGTTTAAGTGAGTAATACTTTGTAGGATAGTCCAAGTACCAAGAGTAAGTGTGAATGCTTATGTCTCTAAGGCATGTCAAAAGGTTTTTGATGATAACAAAAGCAAAAGAGAAGATCAAGCGCAAAAGGAAAAATCAAGATCAAAGAAAGAAGACAGAAGGTTTATTTAGACTTAGGATATTAATGTTAAATGCTCTCAAGATTTCTCAAATGGTTTTTCAATAAATGATTTCAAAATAAATGGGAAATTTCAAAGTTAAACATAGCTTTCAATAAAACTTGAGTTTCAACTTTAAATCTAACACTCTTAAAAGGATTTATGTTTAATCAAGTATCTTGAGGTGTTGGAAATGACTTACAAGCGTTATTGGACTTGAAAAATGTGTTCAAAGGCCAATGTAATCGATTACAGTTGTTTGTAATCGATTACACATCAAACAAGATGTCAGAATCGATTACATTGTAAATGTAATCGATTACAAAGCAAGTCGAGGCCATGTAATCGATTACACAATATATGTAATCGATTACACAAAGCCTGAAAGGCAAAGAACACGTTCGACGAGTAATGTAATCGATTACATTGATGTTGTAATCGATTACAAACAAAGTCAGAAGCCATGTAATCGATTACACCAAGAATGTAATCGATTACACAAAACCCAAAACTCAAAGAACACGTTCGACGAGCCATGTAATCGATTACATGAATATTGTAATCGATTACACAAAGAAGTCAAGTCATGTAATCGATTACATAAGCATTGTAATAGATTACAAGCAAAATCAAAAATGTAATCGATTACCTCAAGAATGTAATCGATTACACAGAGCCTTCGAAAGTTCGTTAACAATAATGTAATCGATTACCGAGATATGTAATCGATTACACGCATCTCGACAACGTCCAACGGCTATATTAAATGCATTAAATGCATGCCCAACTACCTCCAATGGCTCTATTAATTGAGAAACTTATAAATACCAAAGTTGGGTTCTCATTTACGGTTGACCTTGAATAAAAAACTGATCATCATACTTCAAAACGTGAATCAATCCTTAAAATCATTTCTTGCTCTGTTTTCTGACTAAAAACGTGAAAAATCTTTGAGAGCATATTAGAGCTTCAATTTGTAAACACTTGCTCTAGAGAGCTTCTTCTATTTCAATCTTATACATTCTGATTAGTGAGAGTGAGGTATCCTCAAGTATTGTAAGGGTGAGGTATCCCTTGGAAAATAGAGGCTCAAGCTTTTGGGTGAGGTATCCCATACTTGTTGAGTGCTCAAGGTTGTAGTAGTTTTTCAAGCACCCATTGAAGCTTGAAGATATAGTGGAAAATCTCAAGGTGTTGCTTGGGACTGGACATAGATCACAAGTGGAGTAGTGATTGAACCAGGATAAACAACTGTGTTTGTTTCTCTAAACCCTCCTCTCGCTTATCTCGTACCTTTGTTTCATTGTTTTATTTGAATATTGTCTCCTTGGCTATTACGTTCATTAGTAAAAGTGTTTAACTCATCTATTCAATTATCTCTGATCATTCAATAGCTTCAACGAAAATTGATTGTAAAACGATTTGCGAAAGATTTGTGAACTTATTTTTAACTACTCAATTCACCCCCCCTCTTGAGTATTGAGGCCACTTGGTAACAGTAAGCATTGCAACAAGAAAGCAAAAGATATCTTTTAAGTTCAACACAAGGAGAATGTGATTAAACATATATCTTTGAAGATTTGTTTTGATGATAACAAACGTGAAGACAACAATGAAGATGATGGAAAGACCAAGTCCAAGATCTTATAAGGATAGCTTTAGGACTTAGAGTCTCTCTGTTCGAGGATTTCGTTGGATATCTCATAATGCATCAAGATAAAACAAAAATGTTTCCTTAAACTTATACCAAAACTGTTTTGATCTTGAAAATAACTTTAAAATGTTTTGATGTTTTTGATAAACTTTCTGGGATGTTTTTCAAATATTTATAACTGTTTTACAAACTGAGTTATTCGAATAAGTCATTGGTTATTCGAATAAAGCTTTAAATTTGGCTGCTGTGTGACTCTGTGTTTTAAACTGTTATTCGAATAACACTCTTGTTATTCGAATAAGAGTTTTCAGAATGGCTTATTTCATATTAGCTATTCGAATAACTCGTTAGTTATTCGAATATAACTGTTTCCTAGAAATCTGTTTTAACCAGTGTTATTCGAATAAACTTAGAGTTATTCGAATAACCAGTTTTCTAAAGGAAGTTTTTGTGGCAGCATTATTCGAATAACACCTGTGTTATTCGAATAACCTTTTTCAGGAACGTTTTTAAAAGAACGTGTTATTCGAATAGCAGAAGGCTTATTCGAATAAACACGGTAAACACAGATCCTGATATAGTATGTAACAGACACCTTTTTTTTATAATAATCACAGAATTAATCGCTACAACGGCTAATTTTCTATCTGACTCTATAAATAGAGACTGTGGGTCTCATCTGCATAAAGCCCAGCTATCTGTTTAATTTACGCTTGCTTTGAAAAATGTGATTTATAATTTACACCTATTTTCTGTTCTCTTCTTGCTGAAACTTTGAGATATTCTTTGAAAGCCTCTTAGCACTTCAATTTGTATAATTTGCTCTGAGTGAGAGTTTCTCTTCATCTATATTTCTGATCTTCTATATTGAAGGTGAGGTATCCTTCAAGGTTTGTATAAGGGTAAGGTATCCCTTCAAGGTTTGTATAAGGGTGAGGTATCCCTGCAGGCTGAGGCTTTAGCACAAGGGTAGAGTTTCCCTATGTGTGAAAAGTGCTCTTTTATGTAACGGTTGCAAGCACCTATTGAAGCTTGTATACATTGTGAAAAATCTCGGATTGTTTTCGAGGACTAGACGTAGACCACAAGTGGATTAGTGGTCGAATCAGGATAAATATCGTGCATGCTTCTCTCTTCTCAATCTCTTTATTTTACGTAATTTTATATTATTGCACATTTATTTATTTGCTGTTCTTAAAGTTTTTATTCTTCATCTCTCAATTTCTTTTCTTTTATTTAATAGCTTAAATATTTGTATTTATTTTAAGAGCATTTGTGAAAAGTTTTATATCCAATTCACCCCCCGTCTTGGGTAATGGTTGCCATGATTAACAGCTGCCATAAATGGTGAGGGCTAGCACATCCATAAAGGTATTCTAGTCTTCAAACTTGGCTAGGTAGAGCATGTGCTCTTCTAAATATTTCCTTGAAAACCCCTCTATTCCTTTCCTATTTTGTTTTTCTTTTTGTAAATCCTTTACATGAATCTTTAAGATGTCTGCTAAGGTTGGCATGGATGTATAGTGGCCCATATATTGGTATGACTTTTCATTTTCAAAAGGTAAGCCCAAGATATGCTCAATCCTCCAAGGTAGGAGCCAGCTGAAAATCTTGAAATGTGAAACAACGTAATGGTGGGTCATAGTATTGGGCCAGTGCGGTGATAGCTTCTACTTGCACTTGCACTTCTAATAGATTCAAGATCTTCCGATAAGTATGATTTGTCACATTAAAGGTCTGAACAACTCACAAGGTATTAATCAATCTAAAGGTAACGAAAGTTATGCTCTTTTTGTGTCCTAATGATTTTACCTTAAATTTAAGGATTTCTATCCAAAGGATCTATGAGTCTTTCTAATTCATGAGAACATTCATTGGGTGACTTTACTTTTCTAAAGGCCTCTAGAGTTAAGTTCCATTTCAAAATGTTGACCACAAACAATGGGTAAACCACTAGATGTGAGACTTTCGTGAAAAAAGTACACTCTAGATGAAATTTTTACGATAATCAAATAGGATGTACATTCAAAATGGCTACCACTACACAATCTCTACCTAACTTAGGCTTCACTTAGACCCGGGTATAGGGCGTTACTCGGATGTGTGTGATAAACATGTAGATGTGGTGGGTGTAGAGAGCATACAAATCTTTATAATCCTAAAGAATACCCATATCCTGCAAAACAAAGCAAATACAAAACAAACACTAAAAGTTTTCTACCCTAAGGTTTACATAATAAAACAGTTAACAGTAGAAATAAAAAAAGGAAAAAAATCATTAACTATAAAAAAAGGGTAAAACAAATATATAAAGATTACAAAAATTTTGCACAACCAACTTATATGAGCTTGACTCTCAAGTGACCCCAGTAAAGTCGTCATCTGTCGCGATCGTGATCGATGCAGAATAGCAACTTAAATTAAATAATTAGGAGTCACCACCAATTTTATTTTTTATTAGGAAAAATTAGAAAACTTAAAAAAAATAGTATTTGAAACCAGATTGTACTTGAGAGTCGATTATGTATAGGGAAGAGTGAAAACTTAATCGCACAACACCCCTAATACACCTGTTCTGAGACGGTACCTTAAGTTAATTATGTAAATTCTTGATAACTTTTGAAAATATTTTTTTATCCCTTTTTTTAAAAGATAAACGAAATAGACAAATAAATTATGAAAAATTAATTTTTGACTTGACAGAATAGAAATTCTACTCCTATATATCTCTTGGTACAGTGGAGAACTCAAAGTCATATAGTTCTCTAAAAAATAAGTGTGAGTTGATTGATTTTAATTGAAAAAATGATTTAGTTTTTGATTTTTTTAAAAATTTAAATTAGCAAACCGTCGCGACTTAGTTAATCATATTAAGGTTTGAATGAGTGAAGCTCAGCGTCACGTTAGAGACATCACCCGTTGATTATCAAGTTTGTTATGAAATTTTTTATTATTAAAGAAAGAGTTTTGAATCTTTATGAATTAGTGATTTATTTTATTTAAAAAAAATTAAATCATCACGTTGTTATAACTTAGATGATTATAAAAGTTATAAGATTAACAAGTTGTCATAACTCAAATAATCTTGTTTTATTCTTCTAAAAAACTCAATTATTTATAATTTTTATTTTTATTTTATCATTTTATCATTTTTTTATTTTTTTATTTTTTATTATTTCCGTACCCCAAAAAAAAAATAGAACTTAAAATAAAAACAAACAACACAGTAGCTTTACGAAAAAAAATTAAAAAAAAAGAGGGGATTCTGTTTTGGAACAGAACAAGGGGTAGTTGCAGGGACGGGCTCGACGGTGGCCTGTTCGTGGAGAGACGACTGTTTCCGGTAGTTCGGTTGAGCCTGGTTTGAGCGGCGAAGGATGGAGTTGCGGTGCGACTCGCCGGCAATGACAATGGGTTGTCGTGGGATAGCAGTTCGCAGGCTGCGCGAAACGAGTTGCAGATCCGGCTGAGATCGGTGGTACGGCTGGGTCTGGTCGAGCGGCGAGGTGGTGCGTACTGTGGTTTGAGAGGTAGTGCGCCGGTGCGGGACAGAGAGGGGACGGCAGTGTTTGACAGGTACGGTTGGCCAGATCTTATTCTAGTAGGGGCGATTAATGGTGGAAGACGGCGGGGTTTGTGGGTGGTTGTTGATGGTGGGTTTGTTGGTGATGAGATAGAAGATGAAGGTGGTGGTTATGGTTGTTGATGAAGGTTGATGGTGGGTTTTTGGTGGTTGTTGATGGTGAAGTGGGTGGTTTTGGTGGTGGGCTACGAGTTGTGGAGTTTCTGTTTTGGGCTTGGTGCTTGTGATGGGTGTTTTGGGGAATGGTGAAGGATGAAGGTGGTAGGCTAATGTGAATGGAGTTTTCACAGTAAGGAGACTGTGGAGGGTGGGTGATCGAGAAAAGAAAGAACCAGGATTGCCAGGGTGTTCGCTATGATAGTTGTAGGCAGAAATTTGTGTGTTGGGGGGGGGGGGGCGGCGGCGGCTAGGCTATTAGCTTTTAGGCTGGAGATTGTGTGTGTCATGAGTATTTATAGAAGAAAATTAAGTTTTAGAGAGTGAAGGTAATAAGGTTTAGGATAAGTTTGTTTAGAATGAATTTATTTAGGATGAATTTAATGATGACTGATAAGATTTGTTTAGGATAAGTTTAATGATGATCGTTAGGTTTATTTAGGATAAATTTAATGACATGTAAATTATGAAATAGATAATGAGTCAATGTTATAGGTTAATGAGTCATGTTATGGGTTTTTGTCAAAAAATTGATTCATTTTATATTTTTTTTCTTCTTTTCTTTACCAAAAAGGTGTTGATGACTCGAACAAAATTGATTGTTCATGGATCACATGACCTACACATGCCAATGGTTTTAAATTCATCCCCATATATTGTCCAATGTTTGGGGATAGAGGAAGGGCAAGGTAATCTCAATGTTTTTATGGAGTATATTGCAAGGGGTAGTTTGGCAGATGTGACACAAGTTTAATGGATCGATAGACGAAGAAGTGGTTTGGGTGTATACTAGAGAAATTCTTCTTGGGCTAAAGCAACTTCACTAACATGGAATTGTGCATGGTGACCTCAAGTGCTAAAATGTGCTTTTGGGATCATATGGGAACATTAAACTGGCAAATTTTGGATGTGTAAGAAAGGTAAAGGACTCAAAGGGTCATACAGGTTTGGCAAATTCTTAGGAGTCTATTGGTGGGACTTCTCTCGGGATGGCTCCTGAAGTATTAAGGAATGAGATACTGGATCTTGCTGCAAATATATGGTCTTTAGGATGCTCAGTTATTGAAATTGGCTACTGGCAAGTCTCCTTGGGCTGGTGACGTTTCAAATCTAGTGGTTGTTGTGCTCAAGATTGCCTGTGGTGATGGGGTACCACAATTTCCAACTCATTCCTCAAAAAAGGGTGTGGATTTCCTGACCAGGTGTTTGGAGAAAGAACCCGAAAACTAGTGTACTATTAAAGAGTTACTTAGCCATCCATTTGTTTCAAGGAATTCAACAATACATTCTCAAAAAGAATATGCTTTCTCACCGACAAGCAAGTGTTCTGGAGGTTCAAAGTATTGAGGATACTTATGATTTAGATGAATTAGAAAGTCCAAAGGGGAATGATTTCTTAACTAGAAACTCATTTGTGTGATATGATGAACCCGAAAAGAATAGTAATATGGCAACAGGAAGATGATGCACTAGGATCATGAGGGAGTTGAGATTACTGTTAGATCAGGGTGAAATCTTGAAAATCGAGTAGAAACAAAACGTAGATTAAGTGTTAATGTAGATATAGAGGATTCAAATGTATAGCTTTGCGTAGGAGAAAAATAGGTTGTCAAAGTTTTGGTGGGATTTCCCTTTTCATTTTCATATAGTTTGTAACCAAAGGAAGTCTTTCAGTCACAAATTTGTAATTAAAGGTAACTTTTCTAATGTTACATAAAAGATGCAAGATTACGGCTTGTTGCTTTAGGTTTTTAATTAAATTTTATTCATCAATAAATGAAAGATTGCTTAGGATTAATGAAATATGGGCTCGTTTTAGGTTTTTGAAAAATGCCATTTCTATCTAGAAAATAAAATTCTACATAACTTCAATAAATTGAAGTCATCAATACTAACATACTAGCTGTAACATGTGGAGAAAGAGTCAACTAATAAGGATCGAAGCATATTGCTTGAAAGGTTTAGGGTCAATTCTTACTACTAGTAATTTCCTTGACAGGTAATGTAAGTAAGTTCCCTCCTCGTAGTAAACTTCTTCTTAAAAAAATAAAAGAGCTTATAGCAAGATAGGAAGATCAAGAATGATTTAAAGAAATGATGAAGCTCAAAGGAGAGATACTAGTAATCGAATGGTTGCCCTTGCTGAGGCTGCTAGTGTTAGTATCCTTAGTTATGACCACAGACATAAGATGAATTAGGTTGTGCCTAATGGCATACTGCAGCTTCCATGTTCCAACCATTGATCAACATTCACAAAATTACAAATATCAACCATTGTGGTGTTGAGTTTGATTGACCAATTTTCATGTTGTAACCATGTGATTTGAAATATGCTAATCTATCCTTTATTGTTTCTTTTGCTAGCACTTCCCCTCATGACCCTTGGCCTTCCTTATGCTAATTTATAACAAAAGTGACAGATGATACATGTGCTAGTACAACAATACTGAACTCCCAGCCTTACGAAATCTCCAAATTTTAGCTAGGTTCTGTTTTGCTCTCCAATCATCCATTTTTTTCCAAATATGTTCTTTTCTGATATTCGTAGCCCTGCTGAGCAAAAGAAATGACTATTTTCAACCATTGAGCCAACGTCTTGCATTTTTTTTTTCTGCTGGGTATCAAAGGGTAGACGGATTTTTTCTTGAATTTTTTTTATAGAGGTATCTCTCTGACAACTAATAGAGAGGGAGATCCTCTTATATGTTCATTGGCAACTTGAGCTTCATTTACCATTTGCTTTATGCTCGCATCCTGGGAACTTTCTTCAGACATGGCTTCCGGAACGCTACTGTTGTCTCCAAATTTGTCATGTTCCTCACTTTGAGGTTTTAAATTGTCTATTAGAGGAGAAGGTAGCACCCTGTTTGATAGTGAAGCAGAAGGCTCGTCCAATGGGGAGGAGCCCTTACTCTTAACCTTGCTGATCATTTGAAGATGATTCGCTTTTTGAGCCTGCATAACAGTAATAATATCAAAACATGCCAAAACTTGAAGTTCCTCTCTTCCCAACAAAAAGGAAAGGGAAAGCAAACAAACCCCACTCTGGATTACATGTTGAGAAAAAGGATGAGTTGAATATGAAAATAAAACTTACTTTCTATTACTAATGTTGTATACAAAAGAGCTTACAAGACTACATTTGATTGATTGGACACCTCACAAAAACCTTACGTCACTCTAATGCACACGCTCTTGTATATCTCTCACTTGCTCCCCACACATGAAATTGTGACATCGAAGTCCTATTTATAGGCTGGGCAAGTCGGTTTACAAAATCGACCTTAAAAACCTAGGCCTATCTGGAAAATTTGACAACTTGTTACGGTCATTATTAGTTCTAGATTTTTCTCTAAATTTCTACAATACTACAAACACTAGAATAATCTAGTATTTTGTCGAAAATGTCGGTGCTACTAGTGCTAACTTTTCATTACAGGGTACTGACACTGTGAATCTTAAGTACAATAAAGTACCAGAAATTCATGAATCGGCTTCTGGCGTCCCATCTGCAACCGCGGTTCAATGATCCCCGTACTCCTGCAACCAAAATCCGAAGTATGTTTATAAGCATTATTGTTCTTTGATTCCAATGCAGGCAATCATAAGTAACAACTGTTTATATTTAAAATGAGAAATTGTGAACAATAAGTATTATAACAATAGTGAAAATCAAACCTGTCTGAGATCATCTTTTTAGCACCAGTCTATATGAGATTAGATCTTAAATTCAAATGTATAATAATTAGAGCAAAGTTGCATTGAGTGAACATTACACTCTGCTTTATGCATGCAACAAGAGCAAATGATCCACACCAGAAAAAAGGATCAGTTAACAAATGTTGATGCAATAACTAAAAATTAGAGAGAGAGAAAGAGAAAACCAACGTTTCCAAGTCTAGAGATTTCATTTCTTCGATTGATTTCTCAGAAGTTCCTGCAGGTAGAGAAGTCATTCGCACTAACTCTCATATTTTGACAAAGGAAAATGAGTATTTTTTTATGTACTAAAACCCTAAAGAAATGGTATTGTTGAAATGTATGGAGAATAGGAGAAAAAAAGCATTGAACACTTAAGGAGGCATGATGAAGAACAATGCATTTGATATTGCAAATGCATTTATGGGGTGGGGAATCCCGAAAAATCAGAAATATACATAATAAAACCTGGTTATACAAACAATGAAACTGATAAGTAAACTTTCACATACCTTTTGATGACTCAAGTTTATATCTGGCAACTCTATATTTCTGAAATAGAAAAGAACAAATAACTTAACAAAAACATTATATTAAACAACTCACACCCTCACACCCACAATCTATTTAAGAAAAAAAAATAACGAATGTACCTGTAGGTGGCTTTTTATATGATAGAAGGTAAGTCCCTCAACTTTCATCAGGTTTAAGACACCCCTTGGAGTAGCCTCTGCATGTTGACATCATGAGTTGACAAGAAATGTTTCAGTGAGAAGATCATCAAGTGTGAAATTACGGAAGGAGAAGTAAACATACTCTCACAGCCACCAAGCTGATTGACTGCTTCCACAAAGGCCTGATGAAGTACTGGAGTCCAAAGCATTCTAGGCCTAGTTTGTGGTGCAGTCGATGCTGAATTAGGGACATCATAAACTTCTCCAGATGGTATTTGCTGCTGCTGGGAAACCTGGCTCGCCAAATGCACCAAAATAAATCATAACCTTCTCCATACAGAAAGGTCGATGAAAGGGGAAAATAAGATGAAGAGAACGTGCATGAAATTCTATATGATTATATGTCCATAGTTATGGAGAGTTATACACATTTTACTTCGTCACTTATCATTTACAACATAAACAGATCAAAACTGACTTGATTTTCATCTGCATCAGTACCTGTTCCAGTAACTTCACGAGTAAGAACAAGCATTCTAAGACCTTACAGTACTATTATCACAGAATCAACTTGAGAAACAAACCTTTGGTTTTGGTGTTGCTACATTATCATCACCAAGAAGCTGACTCCAATTTGGATGAAAAGAATCATCAATTGACATTAACTGATTCACCCTCTCCTCATATCCAGTGTTTTTGGCATTGTCACTATTTATGTAATAAGCACTGTTCTCCACCTGATCATGCTGGACAGAAACATTTTCAGGGAAACTAAGAATACCCTGAAATGGATCTGGTCCCCAAGAAATATCATCACTTTCTTGAAGGTGAGAAAAGAATGTTGGTGAATGTATTTCGGAAGACACATTGTCACCTAATGCCTGAGAAACAAAGGGAGAATCTTGATACCGCCTATCATGCTGTGAAACAGAAGAAAAAGGGGTGTCATCAGGACATTCAGTAGAGGATGAAAACGTGTGTCCAACACTTCGGACGTTGGGGTTTGATGATGTAGCTTGCAATGAGGCAGGATTTGCAGTCATATCTTTGCCAGGTGAAAGCTGAAAAGAATCTGCGGGTTCCATATACTTGTTTTCCAAAGGAGTGGGAAGAACAGGAAAAGATGAAGACATGGCTCTCGGGGCTCCCAAGTGAACCGGTGTTGATTGTCCTGATTTCATTATGAAAAGTAGGTTCTATGTCAGCTAATCAACCACTAATGATAAATTATCTTTATCAACAACATAACTGGACAAAATATACAACAATTCAGTAAGCCTTTTTTTTTATATCTCACTATTCAAGAATATAAGCTTGTGGTTCCTCTAAGAAGAAAATAGTTGTAGTTATAAAAGCACCAGAAAACAGACATACGCCATGCTGGTTAGAAAAATATATATGTAAAACTTATGATAACAGACCAAAATATGTAGTGAATGCATCAGTGTGAAAACATTGATTTTTAACCATTCACATTTCTTTAAAAACTTAAAAGAAGAAGAATTATAGTGGTATGCACTATCAGTGTATTCTTTGCTGAATGTCTTAATGATATCCCTTTACATGTTAAGTTCTCACTTAACTATGAAACTTAACCAGCATATTCTTTACTCCTATAAGATCAACCATTCCATAAATATAATATAAAATAATGAGATGGAAAAAAGAAGAGAGAAAAAAACTGAAGTGCATGTTGGCTTCTGGTGACAACGAAAGGCTGCTAATGCTGTGAAGTATGAAGTGAAATAGTAGACACAGGTCCAAAATGGTCCAATCATTGTCATTATCTAATTCCTTTTTGGGAAGTTCATGGCGGCACTTGCTTGCTTGCTACTTTTTGTAATCGGTATATAACAGTACTCCTTTTCCACCTTCTTCTATATCATTATTATTATTAACTTAGATATTTTAAAATTAAGATGATAATTTTATATGTCTTACTATTGTTAACGGTTCGAAATATATTTCCATATGTATATGTACATAATCATTTGAAGTTACATTATGATATATTTTAATTTTGAAGTTTTCAAGTTTTTTATAGATATCTCTAATTTTGTTGTCTTTTATACTTTAAATCATTAAAATTTCCTTACTAAATATATCAAATTAATCAATCAACAGCTAAAAAAACTACTATCAGGACGAGAAAAATATATAGTGCAAATGATCTATTTACAGGTAAGGAGCAAGTGGTTGGCCTTGGACTAAAATTATGTGCCCCATTGCCATCAATCCGTATGTGTCAAAATCACAGCTATACGGTGTGGAAGGACCAACAAGCGAGTCAATAGGAAACTATTTCAATTAGGCTTAAACTTACCAAAAAAGGTAAATAAGGCGTTATGGGCTTATGGCATATCTAGTAGTAATATCAATTCAAAAATGAAAGTTAAATATTGATATATTACCTGGACCATCATCAATATCGTCGTCTTTATATATGCCTAATTGAGTCATGACGTCTGCCTCTTCATTAACTGGGGAAAAAATCCAATTAAACTTAGGTGGCTGACCTGCTAATCCCCAATTTACTTTGCTCCATTCTAGTGCCTTCCACCAGTGAGTTTCTCCTTTGATTACTGTTAGCTCTTGGCTTGACAATTCCTTCTTAGAAAGACTACGGAGCGTTGGGCAACCATAAAATCCTATTTCTTTTAAACTTGGCCCAATGTGCAACCCACTTGAAATGCTGATCAATTCAGGAAGATGGAGAAGTGATAACTTCCTCAGTTTAGGAAGGAAAATATCTACTCTGTCCTTGGATGATTCACAACTTATTAGGGTACTTAATTTGGGACATTCTTTGACTATAAGCTCCTTCAACAGAGAAAGATTTCCTAGAAAATCCAAGGAGAAGAGAGTCATTAACTTGGGACAACTTTGCAACGATAAGGACTGCAACATACCAAATAAGCAACGAGGAGGTGTTGGTCCTTCCCATATGCTTCTTAGATTCTTCATGTGGGATACACTCAAGAATAGCAAATGTGAAAGCATATCATTATTACCATTTGAGTGTCTTCCATCAACAATGGTTTGCATCTCTTTACATTCTGCCAATATACACACTCGCAATTGTTCTAAATTTATTATTTCAAATTCAGAGAGATTCTTTATGGTGATATGCCGATCCAAGAAAAGAGCCTTGCTGTGTCTAAGAAGCATTTTGATTTCAGCTGGGACATCTGCACCTTTTACAAATTTTAAGCTACAGTCACTTTGTTGAAATTTTACATTAACTGTAGACGGTATGCTTGATATAATCCGTTCCATATGAGAACCAACAATGAGCCTGAAATCTACTTCAAGAATTTGGGTTGGTATGAGCTTCAAAACTTCCAATTGTGGGATATATACGCTGAGAGTTTGCAAACACTTTAATCCCAATATTTCTGGTAGAATGACTTGTACATTTTCATGCCACCTCTCATCATCAGGGTTCACATTAATACTTAAATGTTTCAACCCCTTGAGTTTTGATATCACTCCATAAGGAATAATTGTTGAGCAGGAATATGGCTTATTCTTCTTGCCACGATATTCATAAAAGTAGAGGATCAAGCTTTGCATATTGGTCAACTCTTGGAACTCTATCGGCAGATGTATGATCTGAGTCTCTTCAAGATCAAGCTTCTCAAGTTTCTGCAAATTTCCAATTTCGGGTGGTAGTTTCATGAAGCATTTGCAACCTTTCAAATATAGTTCACTAAGCTGCTCCAATTTGAAAAAGGAGCTTGGTAGTTGCCTTACACTAGTGTAGGATAAGTCCAGGAAGCGAAGCAGAGGCATGTGGACGAAAAACCAGGGTGGGATTTTTGTCAAATCAACATTGCCTTGCAACAGTAATACTGTGAGATCTGGCCAATTTGGAGAAGGTGGTAGTTCAGATAGTTTATTGTCTGCTAGATTAATTTGTACAGCACTATGCCATAGCTCAGTGTTGGGTGATTCAGTGACTTCAGTCAATCCTTGCCCTGCTTTCTTAATGAACATCGGGTTCAAGCTGTGTAATGATTGTAAAATTTCATGGGTTTCTTCTGGCAACCGGATATACCTGCTGTCTCCAACGGCTTTAACTTGCAGAAAGACAGAACGGTCTATAAGCTCTCTCAGATTTTGTTCTGCTTCTACAGCTTCCATGAAGAGAGAAGAAATCCAATCATTCATCAATTCATAATCATCTATCCCATCTTTGATTTTAGGGATGAATAAACAGCGTACTAGGCAATACTTTTGTGTCATATTTATACCATCCCAGATAAAGTTTATGAATGTATTAATCATGACGCTGTTCAGATGGTCATGAAACTTATGAATATCATAGGAAGGATTAGTGCAAAGCATGTTATCCAAGGCAACTTTTAGTTTAACATCTTGGAGATTCTTCAACCACTTTGCCACAAGGACAATGGCAAGAAGATGGCCACGACACTCCTCAACAATACGCACTGGAATAATTGTCTGGATGGCACTGGACGAACGTACAACCTCACTCCCTACATTGTGACAGAAGACCTGCCATGGCAGCAAATGATCATTAGTCCTTATTTCCAAGTCCAATTTCTTTATCAATTCATCTTTATCTCGTGATGTTGATTCAGTGGTAATGAACACCATAACTCCTAAAAGTTCAGTCTTAGAAAAACCCACTTCCCATGGATCTACCATTTCCTCACCATCCCTATCCACAAGAAGCACTAGATACCTGTTGCTTGACATCTCTTCCTCAATACGTCTTCTCCACAAAATGTCATTGTCTTCTGTTGTATACTTTTTAAACATTGGAAGCAGAAGTTGTTGACGGACATATTGTTGAATCTCTACTGAGTTTTGATAAGTTGAGACGTCAATGGTCAGGGTTCTGTAAAATGCCTTACGAATTTCAAGCATATTGTGCTTCTCTTTCAAGGCTGCTTCTATTTTTTCCTTCACTGCTCTTTTTTCAACATCGCTTCTGGTTAACAACCTGATATATTTTATATTGCGTGCATGGCGATGTTTAGAAAGCAATGTTTGAATGAGTTGGTGGACAGCAAGATCAGCAGCTAAATTGAGAATATCCTCTGGTATCTGGTCATCATTGACATTGAAGATGGACCTCTCACCTTTTTCTACATCCCTTATTATTTGCATTGGTACAAGTCCTTCCACATATCTAAGCGGCCTCTCATCATCCTGTTCTTTCAATTTCAAATCACTAACCCAATCCATCATTTTCCTGTCACCCCTTATTCTCACAGGGTAACTCAACAACAGGCTGATAAAATCTCTAATCCTCATCAAACTCTTAGATGTCGATGGAATCTTCTGGTTACTTATAAAAATCGATTCCGAGCTCGTCATGGTGCTACTCCTAGAGGTAGAGACCCATTCTGATTTGGGGAAACTGTGTGGCTTCATTTGAGGAACTTCAGGTGCCTCCAACTCGGTCTTATCTGATTGAAAATCATCTTCCATTCTCCCATGTAAACTCATCTGTGGTTGCTTATTGAATCTACGACCTTGACCTTCTTCTTGGCTCCATCTGTATGGCTGACTTACTACTGCAAAGTGAATACGAATTGATTGTCAAATTTGATAGATTTGGCCAAGATATTAGGAGCTACAATAAAGCAAGTTATCTACTATTTTCTCTAAGTAAACTCTCATTTTAATGCATGAAATTGTAATTACACGTCATATTAATCTCTAATTTTAAGAATTAATTATATTAATTTATAAAATTATAATATATTAGTCAAATTAATTATTTTATAAAGATTAATATGACTAACGTCAAAAATTAATTTGACTAATAAATTATAATTTTAAATATTAATATAATTAATTATTAAAATTAGAGATTAATATAATCTGTATTTATAATTTTAGGACTAAAATAAAAGTTTATTTTTTCTCTTTTTTGAGGTGGGTTGATATCTATTACTATTTGTCAGATAAAATTTAAGTTTATTTTTTATGTCTATTATATTTATTTTATTAATTAAATTATAATATATATATATATTTTTAAAAAAATATTAATAAACACATATTACAACTTAATTAATAAAATAAATATATTAAATATAAAAAAATAGAACTACATTTTGTCTTTTGTTTAATTTCTTGAAGGAGGATTTTTTTACATCCCAAATACAACATTTTAGTGGGACATTTTGTCTAATGCTGTAGGACTAAATATTGTCATATATTATATAAAACGTTAAAATAGATAAATATTATGTAAATGTGAGTGAATTCGTGATTGAGTGTTATATTTTAATATTTAAATAATATAAATTTTTCTTTAATTAAATATCAAAGAGAATTTTTGCCTACATCTGTATTCCAAATTCGATATCTGTACTGTCTTTTGAATTTTATACCTTACGTACGTTTAATTACTTTGCTAAATGTCAAACTTATTCTTACACGTTAACTTACATTAACAAAGTTACATTAGTGTAGTTTCAAACCAATTTACTTAATATTAATTAAGAGAGTGTTTATTATCACTCTTCTTTAATTAACACTTTTTTTATTTTTCTAAACTACTCTACTAAATAATTGAGTAAAAAAAACTAGTGTTTTATTAGTATTCCCTATAATTATCCAAACTGATATATCTATCATATAACCGAGATCCACGTACGTTAGTAGCATCAACTATTTTTTTTTCAAGAAATTTGCTTAGGTTATGAAAGTTTAATATTAATTACTGCAATTAATATTTTAGGAATACACAATATTTTGTAGAGAAATTGCTTTCAAATTTAATAGTTGATTTTTTTTAAAAAAAAAAAAGAATGAGTACATCATGATACTTTTTTTTTCGTATAAGTACATCATGGTAATTCTTTTTTGGTATAAGTACATGATGATACTTCACTAGCGAAAAGTTTCATTTTTCTCCCAAAACTTCTCAATATTATTCCCGCTTAATAATTTTAATAAAGCAGACAAATTAGAGTATCTACACGTGCATATGGATTCATTAGCATTAGAACACATAAAAAGGATTTAGGATAGCCCTTACCTTGCCGGGCCTCATCAAGTTTCTTCCTTCGATACATCTGAAATGAAAATTGAATAATCATGAAGTTATTTGTGACAAAAAATACATCAACTAAGCCACTAGGTTTAAATCTATGTGTATACGCAAAAAAAAAAAAAAATTATCTTTAAGAAAAAAGATTTTTTTTTCGGTACATATAATGTATCATAAATATTTAAATCATTGTTTGATATATGTAAAGTTATATGAATTATTGTACAAAAAATAAATAGTTATATGAACTATGTTAGAAATGCACATCTTTAAAAAAAAATTACAAATATCAAATAATGATTAAGTATCTTCTATAGAAAAATGTTTTTTACATAACTCAAATGAATAACTTTGAGACAACTTAGTTAAATGGTGAACGTTTCTAAGATAAGTGATAATTTTAATTACTTATGTAGTGATCTTTTTCTATTACATATAGTGAATTGAAATTAGAATTTATTACATAAATAATAAAGATCACCACTTATCGACTCATTAATCACCACATGATGATATTTGTGTAAGATGTTAAATTATAATTTTAATTCACTATAGATAATAAAAAAAATCATCATATAAATAATTAGAATCACTATTTATCGTAGAGGTATTCACTATTTATGTGAATTATCCTAAAATTATCTGTTTTGAGATATACAAATAACACTCCCTTCTATAATTACTTAACTACCTTTATTAAATTGAGCCTACCTAAAATTTACACGGAAGGAAAAGCTAATTCGAAAAGTATTTTCTCAAACCTCAATTTTTTGTTACCTGCATGTGACTCCGGACATGAGCAATGCTGAGTCCTCTCACATTCATTAACTGAAGCACCAACTTGGGTGTTGCTCCTGCACCAATTAATGCAGAGAGTTGAACCAAACGTTTTCACCATTAAGGCAGGACTTCATTCCACCCATGACCATGACTAAATAAATGCGTAATGCTTTGGTAGAGAGATACAAATACTTACTCTCTTGACCGCCAAGCCTTTCAACAGCATGCACAAAGGAGAGATGAAGATCAGGAGTCCACCGAAGCCGAGGCATCTTGGATCTAACATATTGTCTAACCGCGCCTCTTCTCTCATTTCCTTCTCTTGATGTACTACTTCTATTTGCTGAAGTACCCTCATCCTTTGCTTTCTCATTCTCCTCAGTTGTGAGTTCACAAGCCTCACCGGTGTGATTGTAAATTTCACTGCTAAATTCTTTATTCAAGTCAAAGGAAGAGCATTTCTGGGAAGTTTCCTCAACCACCTCACTCCTGCAACTACTCTCGTCATCATAAGTATCGTACCCTTCTGACATGTTTATTTGTTGTTGCACAGGTTCACCCCCAAGGTCCCAATTAACTTCTTTGTAGTTTACAAAGTTGGAATTTCATGTCTGAACTCTGAAACGAACAGGAAATATTTTAATGTGCAACAAAATGACTTAAACAAGAATATGTAACGTCCGTTGTTGGTAGCTTAAATGATAATAAGAGCAGGGACATATAGGGAGAATAACGAAATTCGATTTTCACATATGTTCTCTATCTTAATTTCCCTTCTTTTATTTTCCCCACCTCCTTTCCTTGGTTCTATAGGAGACTTCACTGTGATCCACGAAGTAAATCCTAAGCCTTAAAAAAAAAGAATATGTGAGGACTGCAGGTTGTAATTTGGTAATTTTTCTGCAATTACTAAGCTTAAAAACTCTTAAAATAGCTACACGGAAATACTATGACGTGATGGTAAAGTAACAGTGAGAAGTTATAGCAAAAGACATTTATTAAAGATCCCTATTACATACAGGTATTGTATCATCCAACCGTATAAATTTAGTAGCTCAAAAGTCAAGAATTTAATATAAAGAATGCTACCAACTTCTCTACCTTGAAGCTGTGAAAATAATTCTGATGAATTTCAGGTTCAGATCTACATATTTAATGAAATTTACCATGTTAAGTACCTTCTGTAAATCACCAAATTGATGTTATGGAATACTCAAAATATATGCAGAAAGGGGGAAAATTTAAATTAAGAGTTGAGGAAGATATTTAAACAATAAAAAAGATGAAAATTGTGTATGCAGACGCATTGGTTTAGATTTCATTTTTTAAGTCAGGAAACTCAACGAGAAGTGGTTTTCACTTTTCACTTAGCCACTGAAACAACAGCTTCCATCCAATGCATTCATGAATTAAACAGAAAGACTTCTGGTCAATTTTTATATATTTACGTTTTCATAGTATCTTGTGTGAAATGGGCTTTCTGGACATGAACAAGGTGAACAAGATGAACAAGATGTTAGAATTAACTGAAACTATATTAGGAATTAAAACACTATAATTATTAATTAAAATTGATAAATTGTATATCGCTTGAAGATATATTGTTAAGAAGCAATTTTATCAAATTTTTTAAGTATGTAAAAGCATGTACACAATCGTATGTGACAAGAGTAGTTTATCATTCTAATCCTTTGTCCCTATAACTAACACTTTAATGGTGTCTGTGTGTAGTCAAAACGTGTTAAGAGTGGAATAGAGATCTTGTATTCTCAATGATATATCAATAACCTATTTCATCTATTAAACAAGTTACTTGACTTACATCACAATCTAACACACTCATCATTGGGACTAACCCTAATAACAATAAACATGATGACTCTCAAACTCATAATGGATCACAAAATTATATGGGTCTCCAAATAAAATACAAGATATCCAGTTAACCCATTTTAAAAAAACAAAATACACCAATCAATATAAACCCAAAATCAGAAAATTCTAACATTCTCCCTTTTAGGCAATATTAATTGGGGATTAAATTATTTTAAAATTATTTTGAAAACGACTCTCAAGTTCAACAACTTTATAGCCACTAACATAACTTGATAATCATCACCACAAAACATGATCAAAATCACCAACAAAATTGTCAACTAAGAGTCATAGATGAAGATAGACTATTATTTAAACTCTAGTTCACTCATGACCACGTAACTAATAACCTCATTGACATGATCACAAACAAGTGTGCAGGCGTAGCACATGTCATAGCATAGTATGTGATTCCTTTCATGTTACCATGTATGATTCCTCTCACATATCTAGTGAGATAAATTTTTATTGTGAGAGGTTGAGAGAAGTAAATTTTGATCATATAATCATCCATGAATGTTTAATATTAAAAGTTATATAAAGGTCATGTGACCATTTAAAAAAGTCACATGCATTTATGTTCTAATTTTGATCATTCATGTAAGATCCAATGGTCAAGATTTACTTCTCTCACCTCTTATAATAAACACTTCTCTCACTAGATATGCACTCTCTATATATATATACACACTGGTTTGGTTCAGTTCGATTCTCGAGTTTGAAACTTTAAAGCCCGAGAATCAAATTAATTAAACCTCATTCAGTTCAGATTTTGACCGAACCAATCAACATACCTAAACCAAACTAAATCAATCTGATTAGTTTGGTTCAAGTTAGTCGAGTTATCGGAACCAATTTACACCCCTAAAGTTAACATAACTCCACTATTAGTTCTAACATTAACACACAAATTTCATTATTACAATTTTGACTGGCAAGCCAAGGATGTTCGCAATCGTATATATAGCATATAAACATCAACCAATTATTAAAAACACAACTTATTAATAAATACAAAGATAAGATCAATAACAAACGTATACTTTTACACATCTTGAGGGACCATGCATTTTAATGCAATGTACATGTTATTAGATCACTATCTCATCAAACAAAGTACATTCAAAATTAAAGACAAACAAAAATAACGAGTCCTAAACGGTCAACATTTTTTTATTATGCCACAAATTTTGCCCAAAACAACAAATAGAATTATTTCCATGAGTATAACACATATTCATAACTCTTTTGAGATCAAGAAGATTTTAGCAATACAAGCATGACCTTATATCATTATTTTTTGCCAAGACACAAATACAAATGTATTTTTCATGAGCAACACTCTCATATTTTCATCTCTCCAAGAGTATTAAAAGAAAAATTAAAGAATGCAATATAAGACAAAATTTATACCAAAAATAAAAACAATCTAATGCCCAAAAAAATTATTTAAATCCTTTTAAAACAAGGCATAGATCAACATGTGGTTTAATTATTTCACAAGCATATATTTATAACAAATAAATAAAATCATAGCTCCACATTTCTTTAGAAAACAAATAACATGTCTTATATCACTTCTACTTACCATAAATAAAAAAGTAAATAAATAAATAAATTTTTATCTTAAATAAATCAAAAGTGATATTTTCACAAGACATTCTAATAAGACAATATTAATCACATACAAATTTATGTCTAAGTTTTAAAAATTGTTAACTAGTACAAAATATATGTATCACAAAAAAGAAATATATCCAAGTCAGATATATCAAAACAACTCTTTTAAAAAATGCCACAACCAAAACAATTGGGTCCCACCTAACAAATGCAATTTATAGGAGTTTAAAGGCAATAGCATTTGTTGCACAATAAATGATTACTAGAATATGATTAATAATATTTAATTAGGTACAATCATATTATTTATAGGAGTTTAAGTATATGATTGTATAATCACCTATGCACAGAATGCACAACACATATTATAGTTTCCACTTAACAAAACAATAAACTTTTTTCTTGCGATGAAGAAAATTCACTTAAGTATGAAGTATGAACTTAAACTTGTTTTCATGGATAAATATACATATTCATCATGGCTAAAACCACCACTACATATTCTTTCCATCCTTTATAAAATTTCCAGTCAAAGTTTGAAACATCGTAGTTCAATTACATTGCTAAGGGAAAATATGAAGAAAAACATAATAAACCTTTAGTTGATAAAATGGATGATAGCCAACAACAATAACAGTCATAACAGAGATTTAAAACATATGAATATAAACTTCCTTGGCGGTGAATATATCATACACAACAATTTCAAAAAATTCAACACCACCTATGGGTAGAAGAACTTTCACTGTCACATTATCCTAATTTACCATACAACTTTGAATCAACTTGTACAACAGACTTCATGTGGGTAGGCTAATGCACTAATTGATTTAACTAACACAACCACCTTTTTAATTAAATTGACAGGTAACTTCACCAACTTTATGAATGAGTCATTGTGGCGACAGACATTCATATCCATTAATAGGCCTCCAAAAATAGGGATGATGTTATAGTCCAAAGAATCATTCTCAACTTTATACATAAGTTTCCCTAAACCATATTTCCTAAGAAACACTTCATAGTGTTCACTTCACATAACTACATCACCCAAGTGACAAAGAAATAACAATTTGGACAAAATCAAAATCTTATAGATATAGCATGCAAATTATAATAAATAGTATTAGACTACAAATTTAAATAATTAGAGAGCCAAACAGGTTAACCTGAGTTAACCCGACCAATGTGAGAGCACATAAAGACTTTTATGAGATTTCTCATTAACTTAATAAATGGGCTACTGTGACAATTACCATTCACTAAACTAACAAAATTTGCTTGCCATAATAAAATCTAACAATAGATAATAATTTATTCATGCTCTCTAAAGTAACATTATGTCAAGAGACATAATAAAAGTAGCTTTCCTTATGCAGTTATCAAATAACAAAGTGCTATGAATATGACAATAATAATTAACATTGTCAAGACACATAACATCTCTCATAAATGATTTTTATAAAAAAAAAATGCAGCATCATACTAATAACATAAAACATTATATAAATAAAATTCATTCAACCAAGTTGAATATCAGACAAAATTACCTTTTATGTTGCATATAAAATAACACATATTAACCATAACTATATCACAACTCTCCCCCTCAACTGTCATACAGTTGTAGACAACAATAGTCATGTTTTGTCTTTTAAACATACAATTATGAACATAACATATGATACATCAACAATTAATTGACGTATAATACTACTTTTCATGATTTGAGCAATTTTTAGAAGGACTCTCTTCCCATCATAAAGACCTTTTATATTTAATATATAATTTTTCATAGACAAATACTTGTCTATAACATTGCTAATACAAGGAACTTTAATTTCACATCCACTTAACAAATATTAAATAATTCAGCACAACATGGTATCCAAGGAGTTAAAACCAACAAGAATCACGTGCTTTCCAAAAAAACGTCTAGACAAAAGTCCATATAACATGAAGGCACAAAGATTTTAATTAAGAAACATAATCCTCACCTTTCATATGAATAGCCACGAAAAACTAATGCAATATTCAATAATGTGGCAAAATGGGCCAACCCACCCACCCCACGGGTTAACCAAAAGCAGGATGGGGCGAGGCGGGTTGACGAAGTTTTTGTTATTTGGGTTGAAATAAACGGGTTACCTCATTTGGTGGTAGGTTGGCAGGTTAACAAGGGGTAGGGTGGGTTGATCCGTTTTTGTTATTTGGGTTGAAATAAACAACTCACCTCATTTGGTGGTAGGTTGGCAGATTAGCAGGGGCGGGGTAGATCGATCTGTTTTTATTATTTGGGTTGAAATAAACAACTTACCTCGTTTGGTGGTAAGTTGGTAGGTTAGCATGTCAACTACCTAAAGAATTTTTTTAAAAATAAAATAACAAGTTTTGTTAACCCACCTAACTCACCAACGAAATAACCTAAAAAAGAGAGGAAGAATTGACCCAATGGGTCAATCCGCCCCACTTCAACTCGCAAGTTATGTGGGACAGGTTAAATTGACCTGCCTAAAAAAATAAGTTAAAAAATATAATACAACACGCCATTTTTTATAGGTTAAATCGGTCAACTTGTCAAATTCGATCTATTTTGCCATATATATATGCGCCTCCAAGGCAACTAGAATTTATCTTCTATAAAATTTCATATATAGAGATGGAGCAATAATATTTTAAATAGTGCCTTAACATATTTATTGCATGTAGAAATCAAATCAACATGTCATATTAATATGACAACCATAAACTTTAAATTATCATATAAGAGATTGACATAACTTTATTTAGTTTTGAAAAAAGGTTTAGCATACCTTTAACCAAGTATTCAGCCCAGACAATTCTTTGAATAAAAAGATTAAATTAAAGTTTTGGTTTCTATACTTTACATTTATTTTTAATTCAATCCCTATAAATTTTTTTAAATCAATCTTCACATTTAGAAAAGTTTTCAAAATAATTCTTGCTATTAACTGTTATTATAACGCCGTTATAACACTGCTAATTAACTAACAAAATAAGTGTTTTTTTTATCCAATAAGAGTTTTTTATATGCTCGTTTTCTCTATAAAACATCAAACATATGCTCCTTCATTCCATTATGTAATTCTTCATCTACTAAGTACTCTTTTATTCTAAAAAGTGTTTATTTCTTCTAAATAAGTTTTTTTTATCTAATAGGCGTTCTTTTAGATAATTTTTTTATTCTATAAAATGTCTAATAGGGACTAAGTCAGTATTAAAACGAAAGTTAATAACATAGACTATTTTAAAAACTTTTATAAGTATAGGGACTACTTTTTGAAAAAAAAAATTTGAAAATGAGTGTATACTATATGGAGCAAAAGTTTAATTTAACCTTAAAAAATATGAATAAATCTTTTGCCCACTGTAAACTATTCAAGTATATAACCATATTTAAATATGACACAACTACCCAAGCTATTGACAAACTATTATCTCTTATGCACACATAAAATTAAACTTTATTCACATAATATACAAGATTTATATTTCTAAAACATGATCAAGAGTCATGATCAATCAAAATAAATTTTCAAAACAAGCAAAAAATTAATCTCATTAATTACATTATTTTGGGGAAGGAAAATTTGAACAAAAAATTATAAACAAGAAAATGATAATATGAGCAATAACTGTAATAATAATTACTAAAACAGGGATATAATTGGTACATTATTCTCCTGGAATAATATCATTGCTCCAAGGAAAATTTGATATCATGAAATAAATTATAAAAAAATTCAAAAAAAAAAAAATAAAATAAAAAAATGAAAAATGAAAAAAGTATAATACTATAATTTTTTAAAATTTTTTCAATACAACTTAATCTAAAAATAATGTCAAACACCTAAAATACTTTTAATTTATATAACTTTATAATAATTAAATTTATATAATTAAGTTTTTTAATAATTTTATATAAAATATTTATATAAAATTTTTCTTGAGCAAACCTTTGCTTTATTAAGCTGTAAAATATTTATATCATTACTAAATTACAGGGATGCCGCGAGTATAATCCCTATATAACACATGAAAATAAACTCTCCTGTGGGTGGAGAATATTCCATACAATAACCGTCCAAGAAATCTAACACTTGTTGTCAAAAGGATTTTTCGTTATCTAAAAAATACATGCCACAACAGATTAATTAATGAATTAGCCTAAAAAATACATGTCACAACAAATTAATAATGAATTATCTCCATGTGAGTGAGAAAACTCATAAATCAATTTAAGTGACACAACATTTCAATAATATTTAACAAGTAGCTTCATTAATTTTATAAATGAACTATAAGCACCTACTCAATTAACAGAATTCCCAACCGAGATAAACAATTGTCCAAAAAATCATTTTTTTATGCATCCACAAGTTTTCAACACAGCCATATACATACCAATGAGACTTAACAATTAGGGAGAATAATAACCACAAACAAATATATCATAATATCATAATATCCCAACTAATTAAAGTCACATAAAATATCAAAGTAATATATACCATGCAAAAAAAATCAATATATTATTTATTGTTGACGTGTCTATCAATCCGTATTTTTTAATTACAGGAAAACAAGCAACCTTACATTCTTCGTTCATCTTCGTTCTCAACAGAGGCCATACTAACACACAGATTCAACGGCAGAAGGAACATGAAAGGTTCGAAATTTCCAGGGGTCCAGAACGATATCTATTTCGCTCTCGAGCCAAAGCTCCAAAATTTGACAACCAATCAGAACCTAATTGATCGATATGAGAATTGGGATTTTACAAACACTAAATTCCCAAATTTTAACCAATTTATGAAATTCCTAAATTAATTGGGTTGTAAACTTTGTATAATCCGCTCCAATACCACGTGTTAGAATTAATAGAATATATACTAAAAATTATAACATCATATTAAAGATTAATTAAAGTTGATAAATTGCATACATCTTAAAGATATATTGTTAAAAAGTGATTTCACTATTCTTTAAATGGATTTGGATACACAATTATATTCACAAGAGTAGATTACTACTTCAACCTTCTATATCTACAAATAACACTTTGATGGAGTAGAGATCTTGCTTAACCTAGTACATCTATCACATCATAAAATACCATATTATTTATTGAAAAAATTCTAAAATTAGTCGTTCTTTTACTAGTTAGAGTAGGTTTGGTATGACATTTTTATACCATCTAATGGTTTTCTTTTGCATAAAAGCTGTTGCAACCATTTTGCAACATGTTTGGGTAAATAGCATAAAAGTTGTTAATATAATTTTGTATGGACAACAGTTTTTTTTTTCTTTTCAAAATCTACCATTTGAGGATTATTTATAAAAGTTGTTGAGATTATTTTATACTTTGAGATATAAATATTATTTTGTTCTTAATTAAATAATTTTTTAATTATTTTATATCTATATTTGATAATTTAATGCATAAAAATAATATTTTATATCATTCAAACAAAATATTAGTTTAAAATCACTTTTCAGGTTAATAAATCTAAACATAAAATTGATTATATTATAATAGACTATAACAAAATTTTTTATACAATAATTAATTATTAAAATAATAAATTTTTACAACTATCCCAAATACGCATTTATTAAATAAATCAGCTAAAGATATGATCCTATGATGAGGAGAAATATTTATTCGGCACACTTTGGAAAGATATATTCAAAAGAGTGCTACTGATCATACACAAACTCAACACATCTTTAGTATTAGATAAATGCACTTCAGAAGGAAAAAAGCAAGTGATGAAAATTTTTCTTTGGAACATAAGTTAGGAATTGATTACGAAATCTTCAACAAGTTGTGCTTGGAGGAACCATTATAGTCATAAGAAGCAAAAAGAAAGGAACAAACTTTTTTTTTTTTTTTGAATAGAAAGGAACATTCTTGATCCTAAGAAATAAATAAAAAATAAAAATTTACCAAAAAAAAGGAAGAAGAATTATAAACTGATATAATTAATTAGTAGATCATAAGATAAAAGAAACAAATACACCAGAAGCATAGAAGGCTATATAATCTTTTGGGTGTTTCAGTTTCTCCTTTTTCTTCCCCTAAATAGTAATAGTAATACTAACCATTTAAGACGAGGTTGTGTCTTTCTCTTCCAAGCCTATTGATCATGTGATGTATGCAACTGCATATAAAGAAACATATCTTCAATCAGTCATCTGTGGAAAAGCTCCATCGCCCTAGCTAACCTTAAAGAACGATTCATGGACAGATTGAACAGGGTTTAGTCTATTCTTTGATGGGTGGAAGGTGTGAGATACAGGGACGGGGGAGGCGAAGAGGGAATATAATTTGATACCTGGTTTTGGTATGTCTTTTAGGTATATCATATCATTCAGCAGCAGGATTGAGTTTAAGATATTATAAAGACTTTTATGGTTGCAAAGGAAAAAGAAAATGTTATTAAAATAATAATAAACCTACAGAGTCAATACAGATGCGGCCGGTTCCTTTTGTATTGCTGGAAAGCATGTGACAACTACCTACCACCCTTCTCTCCCCCCCGCGCCCGCCTGGGGTTCTGTCGCTCTCTCTTGACAGTTATTAAAATGGGGGTGGATCATTTGCAATTAGAAAAATAACTGCGTGGACTGCAATTAAGCATCCAAGGGTTTATATGTGATTTGTAATTTTTATAATTTATGTTTTGTAGTATAATGAGGCAGTTTTTGTGGTTGATATTTGTTCTAGAATGTGATCCGGGATCCTTTCTAGCGGATCAACCTGACATGCGTACAATCAAACTCTGCCAACACAGCTAGAGCCTTGATGGCAGTCCAGACCTTAAAGTCATGCACGTCGAACAACCTTGAGCCGTAGTATCATGATTATCAGATTTGTGCTGAGGATATATCCCTAAATATATGTAACTGCTAATCATCTTATGATATTATAGGATTCATAACTGTCTTAGACTGCTAAGTAGCTTCCATATCAAAGTTCCTAACTTATAGGAATTTACCCCAACAATAATGGGATGACAATTCCTGCTAAGATACTAATCTTAAATATTTGCATTCAATAATGATTATATTACGATTCTACACACGCTCTATAAATACCAGGCTAAGTAACCTTAAACAGGTATCAGTAAATTACTCACTACATAATATTCTACTTGTACACAGTTTGACTTGAGCGTTAGAGTCCCTTTGTAGGTACCTACCCCCTGTTTCAACACGCTCGACCGATGTTACTCAAGGAGGAAACCACTACAATGTGCCTATCTCAGGTACCCTCTAAATCCACTTCAGAACATTGGCGCTGTCAGTGGGAAAGATAAACTTCTAATCTCAACTCAATCATGGTGAACACACGTCAACACTCGAGAAGGGACGCTGCGCAACCCTCTGCCAATCAGAGATAGGGACCAACGGCGCAGCGCCCTCCTCATCCAATTCCACCACCTGCTGCTGAAGCCTTTGTTGCGGGAAACCAAGCACTTGCCTTGGAACATCTGCACGATGGCCACGAGATTCACTTTCCGATGAAAGTACTTATCCGTCGCACAAAGTATTTACGAGAGATAGGCTTGACCGCCCAGGGGAAGCACCCAACAATGTTGTTCAAGGGTCCAGGATCCCAGTGCATTCATGCCCAGGCCCCCTAAACGATGATGCTACTGACCGCGTGTCTACCCAAGGCACCGTCCGTTCCGAGATGACCAGACATCGCCTCCAAGAATTGGTGACCCACCAAATGCAGCAGATTAATGAACAACATCGTCAGCTAGACAAGTTGGAGAGATCCATACACGAAGAGAATGATAATGGAAGGTGGAACGCGGCCCACAATCAGAGAAGGCCGCCTCACGATGAAGCTAGTAATGCTGTTAGAAATAACATCCCGGACCCCGGAGCCCAACAACAGTCATTCTCAAATGAATTGATGGCGTACAGAGTCCCAAGGAACTTTAAGTTTCCCACCAACTTGGAGCCTTATGACGGAACGACAGACCCTTAAGAATATTTGGACGCCTTCATTTAGTCCATGCAGTTCCACGGAGGATCCCTAGAGTTATTATGTTGCTCCTTCCCCCTCTTTTTGAAGAAGGGCGCCCTCCATTGGTTTGTCACCTTACGGGTAAAATCCATAACTAGATAGGATGACATCACACAACTCTTCCTACTGCACTACACCATAGCTAGGCAGCAACCCAAGTCAATTGACTCTCTTTCTGAAATTCACCAAAGAAGCAATGAGCCCCTTCGTGAATACATCAAGAGATTCAATGATGCCCTCGCTCATATAGAGAGCCCAGATAACAGGATCACTCTTCACTATGCCTGGAACGGCCTCCGGACTGATTCAGAATTCTTTCGGTCTTTGGCAAAAAAGAAATCGGTGACTTTGGATGAATTTCTCTGCCGTTCCACAAAGTACATCGACATAGAGGAAATTACTAAGGCTAAAGAGAGTCTGGAAAAAGGTGAGCCCACTCACCAAAAGAATAATCGGAACTTATCCAGCCTAAAAATTCCTCTAAGGGCGAGACATATTGGCCTAAGTATTCTGACTACACTCCTTTGAAAGCCCTAAGAGAAATAATTCTCAGGGAGGTGCTTCAGATCGAGTTTTGAGATATCAAAAGGTCATCTCCTTTGAAGAAATAAGCTCAGAAGGACCACTCAAAACATTGTAAATGGCATAAAAGTTATGGCTATGAAACAAAAGAATGCTATCAGCTCTGTGATGTCATTGAATCCCTGATTAAGGAGGGAAGACTGCAGAAGTATATCAGTAGTTTCTGGAAAATGAAAAATTGAAAAATTGAAAAATTGGCAGGAACGGAACTAGGATACTCAAGGAGGGGCCAACAAAATAGACCGGTTGGTGAATACCATCACCGGAAGATTTGCAGGTGGAGGCTCATCTAGTAATTGCTGAAAGAAAGCACTGCAGATCGTGGTATTGAGTGTTTCTGGCTCTACGCGCAAGCCTCGTGCTAAAGACAGAGAAGAGCCACCCATCTTTTTTTCAAGCAAGGACTATGGCAATATTATCCAAGATCACAACGATTCACTCGTCATCTCTAGAATAACATCTAATGTCGAGGTTTGACGTATTTTCGTTGACCAAGGGAGCTCGGCAGACATAATGTTCATGGACGCATTTGAGAGGTTGGAGTTCTCTATGTCTACGTTAACCTCTTATGAAGGCGAGTTCACTGGCTTCTCTAGAGAAAAAGTCACCCCGATGGGTTACTTTGAAACATTCTTGACTCTGGGCGATGACAAAGCCTACAGAACAGTCAAAGTAAGTGATGTGTGTGAAACAACATCATATTCTATTCTTGTTTTACATGCATTTTTAGGCATTTTAGTTTATCTTTTTATTTGTTTTTCATTTAGTTTGGATAACTGCGGTGTTTGTGGTGTTGTTGTGCAAGATTGATGCTAGGTTGACTTAGAAATTGGTGGAAAGCTTGCATGGGTGAAGTTGGAACTTTATAGATAGCAAATAAGGATAAAAAGCTCACTCTAGAGAGATCCACGGCCTGCCTGTGGAATTCCCTATGGCCATGGATCGAGCAGCAGCTTGAAGAAGCAAAAGAGAAACTCCAGAGAGTTCCATGGCGGTGGGAATGTTCCACGCAAGCTTAGCGCGAATTGTCTGTGGCGAGAGATCCACGGCCAGCCCGTGGAATTTCCCACGGCCGTGGATCACAATACGAGACATTTTTTAAGTTTTATTTTTTATTTCTTTTGGAGCTTTAGCCAGTTAAAACCCTAGGGTATAAATAGATGTTTTGAATACAGTTTTAGAGACGAATTTCTGTTTGAAGGAGGCACATTTGGAGGCTTTTGATCTTCATCTTTCTCCTCTCTTCTCTCTTTGTTATAGGTTTGGATGTTCTTTATGTTGTTTTATTGTTTCTTCTTCTCCATGTCTGAGTAGTTCTCTTTATTTCTAAGATTGGACAATGCCCTTTGATACATTGATAATGATTAATTGATTTAATTTATCTATTTTATTAATCTTAAATGTTCTTTGATTCAATCTTTATTGTGCTTATTCATGTGAATTTACTGGCCACATATTTACATCTCATAGATATCTATGGACGTACTGAGAGGTGAACTTAGGTGTTGGAACCATAAGAATTGAACTTAAGGTCTAAATCACAAGAGTAGGTTTAGCCTTTCGAGAATTTAATGAATTACCATAAAGCGTAATGGGTTCAATTTAAATTTAATTACCACGAGATTAGGAATTGGTTTAATTAGGCACGGTTCTTGTCTCTTGAGAAAGAACATTAACTAATTTAGGGTAATTCACCTTTAATTGAATTTTAATTTTAATAAAAAAGTTGTCAATTAGGATTTGTCTTGTATCATTGCGGTTACCCCCAATCCTGGAAGCTTTCTTAAATCTGAAAACCTTTCTTAACAACTTGTTATTTTTGTTCTCAAATTTGCACTTTGATATTTATTTATTTAATTACTTTGTTACTACGTTCTTGTCAATCAATAATTATATCCCTTTTGTTTAATTGAATTGAATTAATTAATTAATTGGTATTCTTAGACACAGTCCCTATGAATTCGATCTTTTTATTACTTGACGACAAAATCATACACTTGCGAATTTCACGCAGCAAGTTTTTGGCATCGTTCTTGGGAATGTGTGTTTTCTTGAATATCAATTTAATTTTTAATTTAATTATTTTAAACCTTTTTTTTCTTTTTATCATATTCTTACATTCTTATTTTCTCTTTGACTCTCTGCAAGTAATTTCTCTTGTTTATGCAAAGTACTAGATGTTCTGGGACTCTTATTGAAGCAGATCCTGAAATAGAAAGAACTCTTCGTAGAATGAGAAGACTACAAAGGCAAAGAGCGAGAGAAATACTTGCACCAACACTTACCATGGCTGAACCTGAGGATAATAGACCGCTAAAAGAGTATGCAGCCCCTAATGCTCGGAGTTTGTGATATGAAATTGCTCGGCCAGACATTGAAGCTAGGCACTTCACCATATTTCCTGCCTTACTTTCTATGATAAGGCAGAACCAGTTTGGAGGATTGCCATCAGAGCATCCGAATGATCATGTGGATATGTTCTTGGAATTCTATGAGACCCTCAAGATTGAAGGCGCCTCTGTTGATGCTATTCATCTCCGTCTGTTTCCATTATCATTGAGAGATAGAGCTAGAGCTTGATTGAAGTCTGTTCCCGCTAAGATAATCACTACTTGGGACCAATTGGAGCAAGCTTTCTTAGATAAATTCTTCCCACCTTCCAAGACCACTCATCTAAGGACCCAAATCATAAGCTTCGTTCAGAAAGATGGAGAGTCATTGTCAGAAGCTTGGGACAGATACAAGGCTTTGCTGGAAGCCTGCCCACACCACGGGTTAGAGAAATGGTTAATCGTCCACACCTTCTATAATGGTCTAGAATATTCTTCAAAGGTGTCTCTTGACTGTGCAGCTGGTGGAGCTTTGATGAACAGAAGGCTCACAGAAGCTTATGAGATCATTGAAAGTGTTGCTGTAAATCATCACCAATGGGCAAATGAAAGAGGTCATAACCCGAGAAAACTCTCGGGAGGTAAGTTTGAGGTAGACAGTGTTGATTTAATTATGTCAAAATTTGAATCTTTGAATAAATGTTTTGACATGCTTGAGAAAGCTCATGTTAATGTCATAAGAACTTCTAACAATTTTTGTGAGATTTGTGGAGCACAGGGATACATAGGTGTTGAATGCCAAGTTGAATTGAATCCTCACAAGGTGCACCGGTGGAGCAAGTGGAATCATGCCACAATTTCCATGACTTCAACCAAAAGGGAAGGAATGATCCGTATTCTCAAACTTATAACCCTGGTTGAAGGTCACATCCTAACTTTTCCTATCAGAATAGTCAGTACCAAGCCGGGCAAGGTAATGCTAAACCCTCTTCTGAACTCCAACAAGTACAAAAATCTAGACTTGAGTATCTTCTTGAGAATTTTGTTGAGAGTCAATCTAAGCAAAATGAAGAGTTTAGGTAACATGGGCAAGTTGTGATTGAGGCCATTAGAGAGTTATCAGTTAATGTTGACAATTTGGCTATTCATAATAAGATGTTAGAAACCCAAATTACCCAATAAGCGGGCACTTCACATAGGCAACAGGGTAAGTTTCCTAGTCAACCTGAAATAAATCCAGGTAATGAATACTATAAGGCTGTGAGCTTGAGAAGTGGAAAGAAATTAGAGGATCCCACGGGTAAGGGGGAAAGTGAAAAAGATAAGGGAATTGAGGAAAATGAGAAAAGACACAACCCTAAGAAAAGAGGAAATTACGAGAAGTGTTAAGTATGTACCCCCTGAACCATACCAACCCCCGTTCATTTCCCTCAAAGATTGGCTAAGGCCAAGTTAGATAGGCAATTTGAGAATTTCCTAGAGACCCTTAAGAAATTGTACATTAATGTACCCTTCACTGAGGCATTGAAACAAATGCCTACCTATGCTAAATTTCTTAAGGACATTTTGTCTAATAAGAGGAAGCTAGAAGAATATGAGACAATAGCTTTAACTAAGGAGTGTAGTGCTTTAATTCAAAATAAATTACCTCCTAAGTTAAAAAATCTAGATAGCTTCTCTATTCCTTATTTGATTGGTAACACAAATTTTGATAAAGCTCTGTGTGACTTGGGGGCTAGTGTTAGTCTTATGTCCCTTTCGGTGTGTAAGAAGCTCGAGGTGGGTGAGCTAAAACCCACAACTATCTCACTTCAATTAATGGATTGGTCTGTCAAGTACCCTGTAGGCATCTTGGAGGATGTTCCTATTAGAGTTGGTAAGTTTTTCATACCTGCTGATTTTGTTGTGCTTGAAATGGAGGAGGATTCCCAAATCCCCATTATTCTTGGTAGGCCTTTCTTAGCTACTGCTAGTGCTATAATTGATGTTAAAAATGATAAATTGTCTTTAACTATTGGTGATAATAAGGTTGAGTTTGATCTTTCTAAATCTATTAAACAACCTTCTTTTGAGGACTCTTGTTACAGGATTGATTTATTGCACCAGGTGGTGAAAGAAGAATTTGGAAGATCCATTGAAGAGATGCTTGGTTGGTGGCGGCTCTTTTGATTCTAGAGGAGAGGTAGCCGAGTATGCCCGCTTGTTGGAGGCAACCTCAAAAATTCCACCTTACAAAGCCAAAGTGAAAAAACTTGAGTCAAAGCCTAAGTCTGAAGATTGGGAAGAGGAAAAGGCTCCTAAGGTAGAACGTAAAACCCTTCCTTCCACTCTCAGGTATGAGTTTCTTAGTCCTAACTCTTTTTATCCTATCATTGTTAGTGCTAGCTTGAATGAGTTAGAGACTGAGAAATTGCTTAGGGCTCTTAGGACGCATAGAAAGGTCATAGGATATACTCTTGATGATGTTAAAGGCATAAATCCTTCGTTTTGCATACACAGAAATTTGATGGAACCTAACCATAAACCCTCTGTTGAGCATCAACGTAGGTTGAATCCTAATATGAAAGAGGTTGTTAAAAAAGAGGTTCTTAAGTTGCTTGATGCTTGGGTAATTTACCCAATTTCTGATAGTGCATGGGTTAGTCCTGTGCGTGTGGTTCCTAAGAAAGGGGGGATGACTGTAATTGAAAATGAGAAAAATCAATTAATTCCCACTAGGATAGTCACAGGTTGGAGGATGTGCATTGATTATAGAAAGCTGAATAATGCAACTAGATCATTTCCCCCTACCCTTCATTGATTAAATGCTTGAGAGGTTAGCTAGGCATACATACTTTTGTTACTTAGATGGCTATTTGGGATTTCACCAAATCCCTATCCATCCTAGTGACCAGGAGAAGACCATATTTACTTGCCCCTATGGCACTTTTGCCTATACGAGAATGCCATTTGGTTTATGTAATGCCCCTGCTACTTTCCAAAGATGCATGACTGCAATATTTTTTGAATTTATTGAAAACATCATGGAAGTTTTTATGGATGATTTTTTAGTATATGGAACTAACTTTGATGATTGTTTGTCTAATTTGTCTAAGATTTTGCAGAGATGTGAAGAAGTAAATCTTGTCTTGAATTGGGTGAAGTGCCATTTTATGGTACAAGAAGGCATAATGCTTGGACATTTAGTTTCTGGAAAAGGAATTGAGGTGGATAAGGCAAAAATTGAAGTGATTGAGAAATTGCCTCCACCGGTGAATGTGAAGGGGGTGCGAAGTTTCTTGGGACATGCTAGTTTTTATCAGAGATTTATTAGAGATTTTTCAAAAATTGCTAAACCTTTGTCTAATCTCTTAGTAAAAGATGTTCCATAGTGACTATTTGAATGCCTTTTATAGGTTGAAAGAAGCTTTGATCACTGCTCCCATTTTGTAAACACCAGATTGGAATCTGCCATTCGAAGTCATGTGTGATGCTAGTGACTATGTTGTAGGAGCTATGTTGGGGCAAAGAAAAGACAAGAAGATGCATGTAATTTACTATGCTAGCAAGACACTTGATGGAGCTCAAGCAAACTATGCCACTACAGAGAAAGAATTGCTAGTGATAGTCTTTGATTTTGAGAAGTTCAGGTCCTATCTTGTGGGTTCAAAGGTGACTGTGTACACTGACTATTCAGCACTTAGGTATCTCATGAGCAAGAAAGAAGCAAAGCCTCGACTTATCCATTGGATTCTTCTTCTACAAGAATTTGATTTGGAGATTCTAGATAGAAAAGGGATGGAGAATCAAGTGGCAGATCATTTATCAAGGCTTGAGCAATCAGTGATTGGGAAGAGCGAATTACCTATTGATGATTCCTTCCCTGATGAGTAATTATTTGCTATTTCTATGGAGAATTCTCCTTGGTATGCTGACTATGCAAACTACTTAGTTAGCAAGGTTCTAACTCTTGAGCTTAACTATCAACAGAAGAAGAAATTCTTCTCCGATCTGAAAAATTTTGTGTAGAATGACCCATACATATATCAGAGTTGTGCTGATGGTATTTATAGGAGGTGTGTCTCTAAGGAACAGGCTCCGAGTATATTGAGTTATTGTCATTCCGTATCCTATGGAGGACATGCAAGTGCCTCCAAGACGGCAGCCAAAGTTCTTCAGTCTGGTTTCTTTTGGCCTCATATTTTCAGAGATGCTCAGAATTTTGTGTTATCATGTGATCTATGTCAAAGAGCTGGAAGTATCTCCAAAAGGCATGAGATGCCTTTGAACATTATTCTTGAGGTAGAGATCTTTGATGTTTGGGGAGTTGACTACATGGGCCATTTTCTATCCTCTTGCAATAATAAATTTATTCTTGTAGCAGTTGATTATGTATCTAAGTGGGTGGAGATCATTCCATCCCCAACAAGTGATGCGAAGACCGTGATCAAGCTATTCAAGAAGATCATCTTTCTGAGGTTTAGAGTTCCTAAGGTTGTGATTAGTGATGGAGGTTCACACTTCATTGAGAGACAATTTGAGAACCTCTTAAAGAAATATAGAGTTACTCATAAGGTTGCTACACCTTACCATCCTCAGACTAGTGGTCAAGTGGAGGTATCTAATCGAGAGATAAAGAGTATTCTGGAGAAAACTGTGTCTAGGTCAAGAAAGGATTAGTCATTGAAGCTTAATGATACTCTTTGGGCTTACCCACTGCTTACAAGACTCCTATTGGGATGTTACCATTTTGATTGATTTATGGGAAGCCCTGCCATCTACCCATTGAGCTTGAACATAAAACCATCTGGGCTATCAAGCTTCTAAAATTTGACTTACAAGCGGCAGGAGAAAAGAGAAAGCTTCAACTTCATAAGCTTGATGAGCTGAGATTGGACGCCTATGAAACTGCCAAGTCATACAAAGAAAGAACCAAGAGGTGGCATGACAAGCATATTCTTCGTAGAGAGTTTCGTGAAGGAGAACTGGTGCTTCTTTTTAATTCCAGATTGAAACTTTTTCCCGGAAAGCTTAAGTCAAGGTGGTCTGGGCCATTTCTGGTGAAGAACGTGTTTTCCTATGGTACCGTAGAGGTCTAGAATGAAGAGCAAAGGACTTTCAAGGTTAATGGTCAGAGATTGAAGCATTATCTAGCGGAGGAGCAACTTGAGAAGACGATGAACATTATCGTCCATGACCCAACTATATAAGGATGAATGAACAGGAGTCGAGCTAATGACTTTAAACAATGGCTTCTTGGGAGGCAACCCAAGTTTCCTTGTTTTTCCTTTATTTTATTTCCTCTTTTTCTTTTGATTTTGTGTGTAGATTGTTGGTTTGATGTTTGTCTCATGAATTTTTTCTAGGTTTGATCCTTTTTGAAGCTAAATTTAGAAGGATAGTGAAGTCAGAAAGTTCCACACCCAGCCCATGAAAAATTCCATGGCCATGAAATGCAAACCAGAGAAAAATATCAAAGTCAGAGAATTCCATAGCTTGGCCATGGAATCCCACATGACCGTGGAATTCAGGTAGTGCAAAAAAAAAGGTGGGAAGTCAGCAACGTCCACAGCCGTGGTTCGTTCGCTGTGCATTTTATTTTAAAAACCACGGCCCCTCCCCTTCATCTACTTCATTTCACCATGGCTCCTCTCCTTCATCTCCTTCCTTTCTCCCTCAACCTCCATAACCATAACCCCAAACCTTTATTACTTTTCTTTCTCTCACAACCACATATAAACCACCTTCATCCACACTCTCAAAGCTTCCCCTTCACCCCTATTCTCCCTCCTTCTCCTTCTTCCTTCTCCACCATAACCCACTATACCCAAACCTTCAAAACCACTTTTTCACTCTATAAACCACCCCTCTCTTCCACTTTTCTACCATTTCTAACCTCCCTAAACACTACCCAACCACTAATTCCTTCAAAAATTGAAACACCCCAAATTTGACAAACCCTACCCCAAATTCAAAAATTAGCTCTACAAAGGAGGGGGTTTTTGCTGTGTTGTTGTTGTGTAGTGTGGTTAAGTAGAATGAAGAATAAGCGTCAGAGGGCAGAAACTGCTTCAAGCTCAAGGACACGGGGAATAGGCACTGATGCTCCAAGAGGTAGTCCCCCCAATCCCCATGGTTTTAACTTTAAGAATAATTAGCAGAGGGATCGGTGCAATGTACTTGTGAATAGAAGGATTGTTAGCACTAGGTATATGGATGATGTTGTCCTAGATACCTTAGGCTTGCGAGATGACTTTGATTGGATGCTTGACAGGGCAGGGTGGACTTATTTTTTGAATTTAAAATACCCCACATACACTGGGCTTACATTAGAGTTCCTGAGCTCTATTGAGGCTTATATTATACAAGGGGAGGGCTGCACTGAAGGCCGGATCATTTTTCGTCCATTCAATAATGACCATTGCCTAAACTTGGTAGAGTTTAATGAGATTTTTGGATTGTCTGCTGAGGGGAAAGGAAGCACCCACGTGGTTTTTCTGTAATTTCTTTTTGGGCTGATATCTCTCGTGGGTCAGACACATATGATTCCTCAAATTGTAAGGCATCCTTTATGTCCAATCCTTGCCTTCGCTATCTCCACCGTATCATGACTCATACTCTATTTAGGCGTGGGGATAGTGATGGCAATGTCCGTGCTGACGAGCTTGCTTTTATGTGGGCCATTCTTAATTATGTCAAAATGGATACAGGATCTTTTCTTGCTAGGCATCTGCTTAGGGTGGGAAGAGCCTAATCGAGAGCCCAATCGGGGACCATTGTTGTCAGTGGGCTTATCACAACGATAGCTCATTTCTTTGACTATGACTTAGATAGTCTAGAGGCAGTTAGAGGTAACTCTAGGATTGATCTAGAGTCTTGTTTAGCCATTAAGATGATTGTCAAAGAGGACGAAATTTACTACCTCCGCTTGAACAATAGAGCACACCCCTTACCCCTTCCTAACCCTCCTGCTATCACTGTGCGCAACCCAAAAAATTGGCGCACACCAGGGAGTGCAGCAGATGAGCCTATTGATGTTTAACGCCCCCTTCGCCCTCCACCAAGGGTAGGTACCTCTCGTCCTTCTTCTTCTTCTTTTGTAGGTCCTTCGGAGGATGCTCTCACACAGATTTATACCTCTCTGGAGGGACTTCATGTTGAGCAGGTGCAGCAACGCGACATGCTAGAGGAGCTTCATCAGCAGAGTCAGGCTACTGATGGCCGCCTGCAGGCCTTGGAGGGCACGGTTCAAAGTATGGCGAGCATGGTCCAGGCCATTCATAGTTAGCATCTGAGTCAGCACCATTTTCCACCACCGCAATGAGTTCTTTTCTTTTATCCCCTCTCTTGTTATAGATTTTTACATTGGGGACAATGTAAGTTTTAAGCTTGGGGGGATTTTCATTTTCATTTTTATTTTCATATTAGATCATTAGTTTCATGCATTTTCATATCTCATTTTGCATTGCATCTTCATGTTGTATTTTCACACCATTTTATCTCTCGGCTTTTTAGTTGAACTTGTACCCCTCTCTTTTGAGGATTTTGAGATGGTATTGATTTGGAACCTAATTTGTTGATTCTTGTGCTAGGCAACAGACATTATTTTAATTGATAGCAGAGTTGATCTCTTGATAGTTGATAATTAGCATATGTTCTCTGAATTTGTGTTCTCATTGATTTTTGAACCTCTAAATATGAGTTTTGAGCCTATATGAGATTTTATGCACTATATGATTTTTGCTCCCATTCTTTGTATTGAGTGATAATTCCTCATTGATTTTGTGCTTTAGAACTTGATTTGAAACCATTTTGAGGTGAAATTTTTGTTTACATACTTGAATGTGATTAAGGCATCTTAGGTATTTTTCTGGCCTTCTGAAATAATTGTCACACTTTCATCCACTAGTTGCCCATTTTGAGCCTATTGCATAATTATTATTTTTGATGCCTATGATGATATATTGTCGGTAATAATTTAGAATATTAAATGGAGCAAATTAGGTTTGAAAGTTGTGTAAAGTTGTGTTGGGAATCATATGTTTTTGACCCTTCTCTTCCTCAAATGAAAAAAAAAGGTAAATAAAAGAAAATCATACGATGAAAGCTTGAAAAAGAAGAGAAACAGAAGAAGGAAAAGTAAGGAAGAAAATGCTTGGAAAAGTGGAGTTATGTTTTGATTGAAAAATGCCTTTGCTCCATTTATGTTCTATTGGATTTCTTGTGCTTATTGAAAATTTTATTAACCCCTTGTACATATCTTCCTTTCTTTACCCTATCTAACATCATTCTCATGGCCCTATTACAACCTTTGAAAGACCTTTTGATTCTTGCATGCATGCTGATTATTAGTGAAAATTTGGTTTCTTATCAAGCTTATGGAAATGTTTTTTCTTTGAGGAATCTTGAGCGCATTGTCTTCATCCTTAAACACTTTGAGTGTGGTTAGTAGAGTGAACCTAATTTAGTGAGGAGCATGATTTCTGAGAACTTTAGCCTCTAATTGGACTTGATTTTGATTACATCTCTAATTCTTGGTTTTCCTTTACCTATTGCTTGGTTGATTGTTTTCTCGGGTTCCTCATTCATTATGGTGTCTTGATCCCATTTCTTGATTTGACATTAGTTATTGCTTGGGGACAAGCAAAATCTTAAGCTTGGGGGGATTGGATGTGTGTGAAACAACATCATATTCTATTCTTGTTTTGCATGCATTTTTAGGCATTTTAGGCATTTTAAGCATTTTAGTTTCTCTTTTTAATTATTTTTCATTTAGCTCAGATAACTGCGGTGTTTGTGGTATTGTTGTGCAATATTGGTACTAGATTGGCTTAGAAATAGCTGGAAAGCTTGCATGGGTGAAGTTGGAACTTTATGGATAATAAATATGGGCAAAAAGCTCACTCCAGAGAGATCCACGGCCTGCCTGTGGAATTCCCCACAGCCATGGATTGAGCAACACCTTGAAGAAGCAAAAGAGAAACTCCAGAGAGTTCCATGGCCAGGCTGTGGAATGTTCCACGGCCATGGAATTCAAGCTTAGGCAGAATTGTCCTGTGGCAGAGAGATCCACGGCCAGCCCGTGGAATTTCCCACGGCCGTGGATAGCAGTACGAGACAGTTTTTAAGTTTTATTTTTTATTTCTTTTGGGACCTTTAGCCAGTTAAAACCCTAAGGGTATAAATAGATATTTTGAATACAATTTTAGGGATGAATTTTTGTTTGAAAGAAGCACGTTTGGAGGCTCTTGATCTTCATCTTTCCCTTTTCTTCTCTCTTTGTTACGGGTTTGGATGTTTTTTATGTTGTTTTATTGTTTCTTCTTCTCTATGTCTAAGTAGTTCTCTTTGTTTCTAAGATTGGACAATGCCCTTTGATACATTGATAATGATTAATTGATTTAGTTTACCCCTTTTATTAATCTTGAATATTCTTTGATTCAATCCTTATTGCGCTTATTCATGTGAATTTGCTGGCCACATATTTGCATCTCATAGATATTTAGGGACGTACTAAGAGGTGAACTTAGGTGTTGGAAGCATAAGAATTGAACGTAAAGTCTAAATCACTAGAGTAGGTTTAGCCTTTCGAGGATTTAATGAATTACCATAAAGCGTAATAGATTCAATTTAAATTCAATTACCACGAGAGTAGAAATTAGTTTAATTGGGCATGGTTCTTGTCTCTTGAGAAAGAACATTAACTAATTTAGGATAATTCACCTTCAATTGAATTTCAATTTTAATAAAAGGGTTGTCAATTAGGATTTGTCTTGTATCATTGCGGTTATCCCCAATCCTGGAAGCTTTCATAAATTTGAAAACCTTTATTAACAACTTGCTATTTTTGTTTTCAATTTTGCACTTTGATATTTATTTATTTAATTACTTTGTTACTACATTCTTGTCAATCAATAATTATATCCCTTTTGTTTAATTTAATTAATTAATTAGTATTCTTGGACACAGTCCCTGTGTTTTTTTTTATTACTTGACGATGAAACCGTACACTTGCAGATTTCACGTAGCAGTAAGGTACTTGGTTGTGGAATGCCTTTCAGCCTATAACATTATTTTGGGCAGCCCCACATTAAATAGCATTGCCACTGTAGTATCTACTACTTATCAGGCCATGAAATTTCTCAATCAGAATAACGAGGTGGTCACGGTTTAGGGCGATCAGATCACAGCGTGCAAGTGCTATATTAAGAGCCTCAAAATATGCAAGACCCCCAAGAAGACCAGAACACGTACATCTAGCCCAACTTTGGATCAAGTTAACATCCTAATGACCGAACTAGATATCTGAGAAGAGATCTGGGGTACCAGACCCCAGCCTGAAGGAGAGTTGCTTCTGCTCCAGTTAGGTGACAAGTCTGACCAAGGCACTAAGATAGACGCAAATTTGGAAGAACAAGAGAGACGCCAGTTAATAAACCTCTTACAGAGAAATAAGTACCTATTTACATGGACGTCGTCTAATATGCCAAGGCTTGACCTCGCTTTCATCTGACATCGTTTATCCATTAAACGGGATGCGAAGCCGGTCTCCCATAAGAAAAGAAAAGTTGGCCCTGAGAGGCAATAAATCATCGAGGAGCAAGTTAAAGAGCTACTTAGCGCTAGCTTCATCAGAGAAATTTCATACACCACGTGGCTATCTAATGTGTTCTTCGTAAAGAAGTCGAACAAAAAGTGGAGGATGTGTGTAGACTATACAGACTTGAACAAGGCTTGCCCCAAAGATCCATACCTCTTTCCTAACGTTGATAACCTAGTCGATAGTTCCTCCAACTTCTGGCTACTATCTTTCATGGATGCTTACTCCAGATATAATCATATCCTAATGTATCCCAGAGACGAAGATAAGACTGCCTTCATCACCGAAAAGGTAAACTACTGCTATAGGGTAATGTCTTTTGGTCTAAAAAATGCAGGAGCCACCTATCAGTGAATGATGTACAGGGTTTTGAGGATCAAGTGGGGAGAATGCTTAAAGTCTACATTGACGATATCATCATCAAAACCCCACAATCCAAATCTCACACATTAGACCTAGAAGAAGTGTTTGTGCAGTTGAGGAAGCACAACATGAGGCTTAATCTAGAAAAATGCACATTCGGGGTCTAAGTCGACAAGTTCTTGGGCTCTATGTTGACTTATCACGGAATTGAGTCAAATCCAGACAAATGTCAGGCAGTACTTGACATGCGCAGCCCTCAGAACGTGAAAGAGGTTCAATAACTAACAAGATGGATTGCGGCCCTCATACGTTTCCTCGCCAAAGTTGCTCACAAATCACTCCCCCTCTTCAAGTTGTTAAAAAAGGGGACAAGTTTTGAGTGGACTTAGGAGTGTAAGGACACCTTCATGTCTCTGAAAGGCCTCCTATCTTCTCCCCCCATCTTGACTAGGCCGAAACTCGGTGAGACATTGTACGTATACCTCTTAGTCCATAAAGAGGCTATAAGTTCGGTGCTTATCCGGGAAATGGTTAATGGTCTGAAATCATGTTTATTATGTGAACAAGGTCCTCTAAGGTCTCGAGCTCCAATATCAGAAGATAGAGAAGGTTGCCTTCGCCCTCGTCGTCACGGCTAAAAGGCTCAGACAATACTTTCAATGCCATCCAATAATGGTGAGGACGGATTAACTAATCCGCCAAATATTACACAAACTAAACTTAGCAGGAAGAATGATTGCCTGGTCCATTGTGCTTTCTGAGTTCGGAATTGCATACGAACCCAGGTCAGAAAATAAGGCACAGGCACTCTCTGACTTCCTTACTGAGCTCACTTCAAACCCAGGTGACCTCGACGGTGTATTGTGGATCGTATTCATTGACGGATCCTCCAACCCCAAGGGAAGTGACGCCGGGATAATCTTGGAGAACTCTGAAGGACTTACTGTGGAGAACTCCCTGAAATTTGAATTTCCTACTTCAAACAATTAAGTAGAATATGAAGCATGCATCACCGAACTGGTAATGGCTAGAGAATTGGGAGCAACAAATATTATACTTTGTAGTGACTCTCAGCTCGTGACATCACAGATCCAAGGCGATTATCATGCTAAGGAACCTTTCTTGCAGAAGTACTTAGCAAAGGTACAAGGGCTCCTCAAAAGCTTCCAAACGGTGAAGGTGGAGCACATACCTTGGGAACAGAATTCAAGAGCTGATTTACTATCCAAGTTTGCCAGCACAAAGAGTCCGGGCAACAATTGTTCAATAGTCTAAGAGACCCTCTCGCAGCCTTATATCATGGATTCCTCTATTTTTCAAGTAGAAGAACACGAACATACTTGGATCACCTCGATAATGGAATACCTGCAGTCTGACATCCGTCTTGAAGACCCAAAGGCAGCTTCCAAATTAGTCAAGATTGTGGTCCGATACACCATCTATGATGGGCAGTTATACTGGTGTGGATTCTCTTCACCTCTCCTTAAATGCCTTATGTCAAAAGAAGCAGAATATGTTCTGGAAGAGGTCCACGAGGGGAGATGTGGACACCATTTAGGAGAAAAAACTTTAGCTTTACAAGCACTTAGGGTCGGATACTATTGGCCCATGATGGAAGCTGACTCTATTACACATGTCCAAGTTTGCGACAAATGGCAGCGCCACTTGGACCACTATCATGCTCCACCTGAGGAACTCTCCACGATGTTCGTACCCTGGCCTTTCTACAGGTGGGGTATGGATATCCTGGGCTCATTCCCTCAAGTACTCGGATAGTTGAAATTCCTAGTGGTAGCTGTGGACTACTTTACTAAATAGATCGAGGCAAAACCCTTTGTCACTATCACCTCAGCCCAAATCCAAAAGTTTACATGGTACCACATCATCACAAGGTTTGGAGTCTTAGAATCCATTGTAACAAACAATGGGACAAAGTTCAAAGACAAGGGGTTTGAAGAGCTATTGGCTGATTTAAAAATCAAGCATCACTGTAGTGCTGTTGAAAACCCCCGAACAAATGGACAAGCTGAAACCACTAACCAGGTTATTGTTCAAGGGTTAAAAAGAAGGTTGGATGAAGCTAAAGGAAACTAGACCGAATAATTAGACCATGTCCTTTGGGCCAACTGGACTACTTCCCATTCTACAACAGATGAGACTGCCTTCAAGCTCACTTATGGGTGTTAGGCTATGATCCCAGTAGAAATAGGATAACCAAGCTAGGGCCTCCAACACTTTTCACCTAATAGTAACACCAGATTGATCAGGGAAGACCTGGACCTCATGGAAGAAAGAAGGTATGTCGTTTATATATGTGACGCAGCCATCAAACAGAGGATAGTAGCACGATACGACCTAAAGGTTGTACCAAGGAGATTTCAGGTAGGTGACCTAGTCCTTCGTAGGGCTAACATTAGAGGTAGAAATGCCTCCTAAGGAAAGTTAGCCCTTAACTAGGAAGACCCCTATAGTATCATGATTAGCACCGATAAAGGAGCCTGCACTTTGGAGACGGTAATAAGCAAGCCAGTCAAGAACTTCTAGAATGCATATAAACTTAGAAAGTACTATAGCTAAGTGCCTTTTAAGGTCTAGTCTCAGTTTACTTTATGTTTGATCTGCCTCAATTATTACGGGAGCACTTTGTATGGACCTTAGTCCTCCATTGAATTAATAAAACAAAGTGAATTTCTACTCATTTGCTTCCTTAGCCACTGCGTGATTATTGGCAGCATGGATGGTGAAATCCATTCCCAAGCCATGATGGTACCCACCGTGAGTTATCTTATGTTAAATAGGTTGTGTAGTAGAAAAATCCTAAGTCTTAGAAATTTTTTCACACTGAACCATAAACACGAAAAACCCTGGCAATGACCACTTAAACCAAAGTCATGAGGGATCTTAAATGCCAAGATAGTTGGCGATGGACCCTGGATAAGGTCTCATTTAAATCAAACTAACGTGGGATCTTAAAAGCCAAAACAATTGGCAATAGACCCTAGACAAGGTTTCTTTTATTAAATTCTTTAGTCCTAAAGGGAACCTTAAGACCATAATGGGCGTTGGACCCCGGACCATGGATTCTAACCTCTGAAAAATTCTTAAGTCCATGAAATGGTTATGAGAAATACCATAATGGGTGTTGGACCCAAAATGGACAATGAAAATAAACAAGCATACGAAGCAAAATTAAAAGCAAAAGGAAGTAAATTAAACACCTTGAAAACTAAGGCAACTGTCTTTACAATGTCAAAAAACCCCATGCAGGGGGCAGCAAAAAGCTTTAAAGAGAAAGAGAATGAGTAGTAGACTATTCTTCGGCTTCATCTTTCTCTATACTCTCTTGATCCGCGTCCAGATCCCTTTCAGTCAAATCTACCATGGGAGTGAAAGCTTCATCAGCATGGGTTATGGTGGCCAATTCGTTAATCGACCTTGTAATAACCAGACACCCCTCTCAAGAAAAAAATTTCAGACTAAGATCTTGCAAAGCTAGCTCTACATCAAGATTGAAGTACTAAACTTGAGCGACTGCATTGTGGAACTGTTCGACACCAATATTGGTGCTAATGGTAAACAATTCAACATTCTCCTTCTCTAGTTCCATTACCTTGGCCTGAAGGGTGACGTTAGCGGCGTCAACTTGATCAGACCGGTTCTTTTTATTGGCAAGTAAAAGTTTGGAATCTGCAAGCTCCTTTTCTAACTTGACAATCTTTGCCTCCGCCTCCTCTTTACCCTTGAAGGCCTATTCCAATTGTTGTTTTCCCTTGGCCTCTATTGCCTTCAGTTCATCTTGGGCCCTCCTTTTGAAGGCCATCACCGTTCTTTCAAGAAGTCGGGCTTCAGCAGCAGTCCGGAGGGCGAATGTTTGAAATAAAGATAGGGCCTCAGGAACCTTATTCCGAGTGATGAGTTTGAAAACATCATTACTCAGAAAGATCTGGTAGATGAACTCCCTGGGCAACCTATCCCCAGTAATTAGAGGCAGAGGATTTATCCTCTGACTAGGATCTCCTTCCACGACGATGATTTTACTACACTCTTCAACCATAGCGTTCTCCACGACCTTCCTCTTCCTTCCCCATTGGGGTTGTGCAGGGAGCTCTGAATCCGGTTCTTGGATAACGAGATTCAGAGCGACGACGAGCTGAGAACGAGAAGATCCAGCCTGATTCTTCTTCGCCTTTAGGGCTTGGAGCGCCTTAATAGAAGATCCAACACCTTTGTTAGTGGCTATGTTATCTACAACACAACAAGAAAAGGGAAAAAGTCAGAGAAACATGAAAAATTAAATGCAGAGAGGTAAAAAGAAACAAGGTAGGCAACATTTTGTGATTCAATCCCCTACCAAGGATAGCCTAAAGGAAATCATCGCCAGAAATGCTCAAGATATCTTTTCATTTGATCTGGCCGACTTTTGCCCCCATTCGATTATGAAACCAACACACTTAATGTCTCTCGTGTCCAAATGTTTCCTTTCCTTTTTATTGGACTCAATGGGGGTAGCCCATGCTTGCTGGTTCTAGTATAAGTAAAATGATGTTTCCCTATTAGCCTTCAAATAAAATGGCCAGGTGCCTGGAGCCACCGTCAATTTAAATAATTTGTGCTTGAACTCTTTGTAACTATCTTGAAAAACTTCAAAGACCTTCTGCCTGGACCTCGTTTTGACTGACATTCAGGACTCCTACAATGCATTCCCCCTAGATGCTCCATCGCATACAAAAAATAGAAAAAGGCCCTTTTCGAATTTGAAGTCCAACTATTATGAAAATTGGCAAAGTGTACCTAATCGCAAAAGTAATAAAAAGTGAGTAAGAGTATCGTCCCGCGAGGATTAAGTTATTAATTACTAAATTTGCTGAAAGAGACACTATTTAAACTAACAAAGAAAGAGAATTATTACAAATTCAATTAAAATTGAAATATAAGTAAACAAAACAATAAATCAAATGGGTGAAAAACAATGGTACTAAAGCGTTAAAGTTTAGACTTCACTTAAACTCTTTAAATGCACATTCAAATATTAGTTTAACTATATTTTATTTCAATGATTTATGGTCAATTCTCAAAATTAATTAATACCCAATCTCTTAGTATATTAATCCTCTTATACTGTTTGGAATTAACTAATCCCTTAGTCTAACCCCAAAAAAGGCATTATCAAGAACAAAGGAATTAAAAAAAAGACCACATAACTCATAACGCCTATTCCTAACGATTACAGAAATTATAGTGTTTATCACAAGTTTTAGGTTCATGCAAATTTTCCTAAATCATACATTAACCCAAAAGATCATTCCCAAATTGATCAGGTTTAGAAAAGTATTAAGAATAAAGATAAACACGCAAATCATGAAATAGAAACATAAATTAAACCAATAAAAGAAATTACAACATCAAAGTTCAAGATTCATCATCCCACTAACAAAGGGAAATTAGTTACATATGGAAAAAGAAGAACACAAAGGGAAGAATATGACAAACTCCATTGTAGAAAGGTGGAAAAGTTGAAGAAAATTCCCAATTTTCAAGCTTAATTGTGCCCACACCACTTTAGGGTTTATGCCTCTTGATAGCTATTGCGTTCTGTCCAAGTGTGTAAGAGTGTGTAAAAAGAGAGCTCCTTTACTAAACTCATTTTTTCCCTTTTATAGAAAAGCTGACAGCTTTTCATATCTGACTTGCGCGATTTTTATCACCCTCTAGATGGCCTAATTTGTCCTTGATCTCAACAGAGAAGTTGTAGGATTTTTTATGTGGATATTGGCAAGTGCACCAAATCGACAAAAGTAATAAAGAATGAGTAGAGTATCGTCTCACAAGGATTAAGTTATTAATTACTAAATTCACTAAAAATAACACTATTTAAGCTAACAAAAAGAGAGTTGGTAAAAATAATAAAAAGAAAGAATAAAAAAAATAATAAAAGCAAAATTTAATTAATTGGGTTGAGTTGAAAAACAATGATATGAAAATGTTATGGGTCAGATTTCACTTGAACTTTTTAAATGCAAAGTCAAATATTGGTTTAATTAAGTCTGATTTCAATGATTCATAGTCAATTCCCAAAATTAATTAATACCCAATCCCTTGGCATATTAATCCTCTTACGCTGATTGGAATTAACTAATCCCTTAGTCTAACCCCAATTAGAAAGGCATTATCAAGAACAAGGAAATTAAAAGAAAGACCACATAACCCACAACGTTTATCCCAAGCGATTGCAGAAATTATGGTGTTTATCACAAGTTCTAGGTTCATGCAAATTTTCTCAAATCATACATAAACCCAAAAGATCATTCCCAAATTGATCAGATTTAGAAAAGTATTAAGAACAGAGATAAACACGTAAATCATGAGATAAAAACATGCATTAAACCCATAAAAAAAGTTACATCATCCAAGAACAATATTCATCATCCCCCTAACAATGAAAAATTAGTTGCACATGGAAAAAGAAGAACACAAAGGGAAGAATATGACAAACTCCATTGTAGAAAGGTGGAAAGGTTGAAGAAAATCCCTAATCTTCAATCCTAATTGCGCCCGCACCACATTAGGGTTTGTGCCTCTTGATGACTACTGCGTTCTGTCCAAGTGTATAAGAGTGTGTAAAAAAAGTGTCAAAGAGTCTGAAGTGAATTTGGCAAGACTTTCTTTTTTATAAGAAATTAACGCTGCTGTTACGCGTTCAGCGCTCAGGCGCTGACCCACTAAAATCACGGTGCAGCATATGCAATCAACGCTCAAGCGCTCCTTGTTCAGCGCTTAGGCACTGGCCCACTAAAACAGGAATCCTCCAGCGCACGTTGCGTGCTCAAGCGGTGAGGTCCCAGCGCTCAAGCGCTAGGCTTCTAAATTATTTTCTTTTCTTTTTTCTGCTTCTTTAAATGCTCAGTCTTCTCCATGTGCAATTACCTACAAAAACACATCAAAACACACAATTAAAATATAATTTAAAATAACTAAAAATAAAAGAAGCTTGAGAACAAACTCAATCAAAAAGATTAAAAGAGAATGAAAATTCAAGACTTTTAATTGTAAAAATATGAATTTTTACAGGTTCATCACTCCCCCAAACTTAAACTTTTGCTCGTTCTCAAGTAAAAGAAAAATAAAATAAAATAAAACAATCTAAAACTCAAAACAGACTCAAACATGGCAATACCAAGTAGTGAATATCATACATATCCTCAGAAACTGCTTCACAATCTAATTTCAAAGTGTCACACATGAATAATCCAATTATCACATCGTCTCTCACATGCAACTCTTATGCACAAATGACTTCCCAAAAACATGAATGAAAGACATAATATCTTCATAAAGTACAAACCCAGATAGGTTCATAAAACTACAAATGCACATCAAACCCATATCCATAGGGTTATTTTTCATTTCTCTCTCTACTAATGTAAATAACACATAACCAAGGATCAAAAGGGACTTTATAAGCTTGTAATGTAAAGCCAATGGTATGGGTTAAGAAAGAAGTGGTAGGAAAATGAAAATAAAAGTTAAGATACAAAATCATGTAAATTTCACAGTTTAAGCCTCAAAATACTGAACAAGTGCAAAAAGGAGCAAAAGAATCAACACAACATTTACTTTTTTTCTTTCTTTCTTTTCTTTTCTTTTTCAGCAACCTCCACCCCCAAACTTATTTCTTTGCAATACTTTGGGTGGACTTTCTTGTTTGTTTGTTTTTTATTTTTCTTTATTTTTCTTTGAAATTTTTTAGCTCTACAAAACTTCATGCACAAAAATAATGAAAACTTGAATAATAAAATAATACAAAATATGCACTCAACAGAGGTTATGTAAGAGAGATTCTTTTTTTCTTTTTTTTTTCTCATATGGGTATGGGAAAAGAAAAATGTAGGTAAAAGAAAAGAAATAGAGGCCAAATAATAACAAAGCTGCAAAAGGGACCTAGGGATAAACTGTGTATACAAGTTGGCTTGAAAGGCTCAAACGGTCCAAAGAAGGCCCTTATCATTTCCTTAATCATGCACTGCCTAGGATTTTGCCTCAAGAGAGAATCAAACAACTTCTAGATGCAAATCATCCATACACATGCAATCCCATAAACTTTCTCTAAGCTTGACATGCAATTAAAATCTAAAGTCTGTCAATCATAAAGATGGGAAGAACATCTATACACAATTAAAACAATAGAGATAAACATAACTCATAGATTCTCATGTGCTATCCCAAGAAATCAAATCAATCCACAATTCAAACAATCATTGGATATTCAAATCAACACACTAGCATGCACAAAATGACTCAAAACACAATAGGGTGATGGAAACAAAATAAAATAAAATAAAAATAAATAAATAAATGCGAAAATTAAAAGCTAAAGGAAAGAAAAAAATCTTTTTGATGGCCGACAACTATATACATCCCCTACAAAAGCTCAACTCGGGAGGCACTTAAGCCGACTCAACACTAGCTAATTACAAAATGAAAAAAAATGTTAGTCAATAAAATAAGAAAATAACAAAATAAAAACAAAACAAAAATAAAAATAAAAGAGAAAAGGAGAGAAAATTTGGGTTGCCTCCCAAAAAGCGCTTGTTTAACGTCATTAGCTCGATATTGCCTTTTATTCATCAAGGTGGCTTGAAGCAAGAGAAGTAGGATGACATTTTTCTTTTATCAGCTCGTTGCCTCCATACTCTGTCACTGCCTTTAGAATCAATCTGCAATACATTAATGGAAGCTGGAGTTGTACTTACTTGTCCAGAAGACACCTTAGCATTTGAAATCTCATCAGGCCATGGAGGTCTCAATTTTTCAACAGATAAAGGATTAGCTTGCAGTGAACCATGGATAATGGGAGGACTTTTCTCTGTACCAGTAATCTCAGATGTAGAAGGAACTTTCTCCTTTTCATCAACAATCTTCGGAGTGAGAGAATCAGCATTAATAGACAAAGAAAAATTCTTACCATCCAACCATTTTTGAAATGTACATTGAATGCAATTAATAGGGGCATAAAGATCTGATGTTGGGGCAGACTTATTAAAAACATTTATAGTTACTTGATCTCCATCTACCCTCAAAATAAGCTCTCCTCTAGGGACATCAATCAACGCTCCTGATGTTGCTAGGAGTGGCCTCCCCAGAATTAACGGGATATCAGCATCCTCGTCTATATCCAATACTACAAAGTCAATTGGGAAAATAAATTTATCAACCTTCACTAGCAAATCTTCCACAATACCATATGGATGTCTGACTGATTAATCTTCTAATTGAAAAGAAACCATTGTAGGGTTAACTTTATCAATTCCCAGCTTGCGCAAGATAGACAATGACATCAAATTGATACTAGCCCCTAAGTCACATAGAGCTTTCTCAACAGTCAGCTTTCCAATGGTGCTAAGAATAGTAAAACTACCTAGATCTTTCAATTTTGGTGGCAGTTTCCTCTAAATAATGGCACTGCACTCCTCAGTAAGTGCTACAGTACCTTGTGGCCTTGAAGGATTACCCATATAGTTCACCTGCTCTGAAATGTTAACACCTGAATTCCCTGCCTCACATTGACCATTGACATGGTGACCTCCACAAAAATCACAAGTCAGACCTTGATGATTAACTGTATTTACCTGTAAATTACCAACTTACTTAGTAAGGTTGACAATGTGTTGCATCATAGTCTGATTCTGAGTAAGTATAGTATCAACAACACCAAGCTCCAACATTCCCTGTTTAATTGCTGCTCTCCCACTAGGCAACTGATATTCATTGGTCGCCATGGTCTCAAACAATTCTTGGGCTTCTTCAGGAGTTTTAGTATTTAAAGATCCCCCTGTAGATGCATCCACCATAAGTCTGGTAGGATGATTTAAACTAATATAGAAAATTTGCACCTGTTGCCAAACCTCAAATGCATGATGAGGACACCTCCTTGAATCTCTCCCATGCTTCGTAAAGAGATTCTCCTTGATTTTGAGTGAAACAAGCTATTTCACCCCTCATCTTCACAAACACTGATGGAGGAAAGTATCGGGTCAAGAATTTGCCAACCAGATCCTCCCAAGTAGAAATGCTCCCTTGCGGCTAAGCTTGTAGCCAGCTCTTTGCTTTGTCTCTGAGAGAAAATGGGAACAGTCGTAATCTAATGACATCATCAGTAACACCATTATACTTAATAGTATCGCAGAGCTGTAAGAAATTTACAATATGCAAGTTTGGATCTTCTGCATGGCCTCCCCCAAAATGATTCTGCTGCACCAGCTGTAGAAGTGCTGGTTTAATCTCAAAATTATTGGCCTGAATAGCAGGGCGCATAATATTGGAAGAAATATTTTCAGCATATGGAGTAGCATAGTCAGCCAAAGTGCGTCTTCGCTCTGCAGTTACAACTATTTCTACCATATTTTCTTCTGCTACTTTAAGCCTCTTCCTCTCTCTAGTTGCTTTCCTGTTTGCTCTAGCTGTTCTCTCAATCTCTGGATTAAAAAGTAATTCTTCTTATTCTAAAGAACCTTGCATAAACAAACAAACAAGCAAATTAGAGTGAAATAAAGAAAGAAATTAAAAATAAAAATAAAATAAAATAAAAATAAATGACTAATAAAAATAAGCGAAGAAAACAAAAATAAAAGAAAAAAATTAAAAAGAAAATTAAATGAAGAAAAATGAAATTAAAAAAAATTATCTATAAATAAAAGAAAATTTAAAGAAAAAAATAAAGTAAAAAATAAAAATAAACAATAAAAAAATTAAACAATTAAAAAATGCTTAAATTAGTGTCTTTTCAACTACTATTTAATATTAATAACAATAATCCCATAGCGGTGCCAAAAACTTGATGTGGATATTGGCAAGTGCACCAAATCGACAAAAGTAATAAAGAATGAGTAGAGTATCGTCCCACGAGGATTAAGTTATTAATTACTAAATTCACTGAAAATAACACTATTTAAGTTAACAAAAAGAGAGTTAGTAAAAACAATAAAAAGAAAGAATAAACAAAAATAACAAAAGCCAAATTTAATTAATTGGGTTGAGTTGAAAAACAATGATATGAAAAGGTTATGGGTCAGATTTCATTTGAATTTTTTAAATGCAAAGTCAAATATTGGTTTGATCAAGTCCGATTCCAATGATTCATAGTCAATTCCCAAAATTAATTAATACCCAAACCCTTGGTATATTAATCCTCTTACGCTGATTGAAATTAACTAATCTCTTAGTCTAACCCCAATTAGAAAGGCATTATCAAGAACGAGGGAATTAAAAGAAAGACCACATAACCCACAACGTCTATCCCTAACGATTGCAGAAATTATGGTGTTTATCACTAGTTCTAGGTTCATGCAAATTTTCCCAAATCATACATAACCCCAAAAGATCATTCCCAAATTGATTAGGTTTAGAAAAACATTAAGAACAGAGATAAACACGTAAATCATGAGATAAAAACATGCATTAAACCCATAAAAGAAAGTTACATCATCCAAGAACAAGATCCATCATCCCCCTAACAATGGGAAATTAGTTACACATGGAAAAAGAAGAACACAAATGGAAGAATATGACAAACTCCATTGTAGAAAGGTGGAAAGTTTGAAGAAAATCCCTAATCTTCAATCCTAACTGCGCTCACATCACATTAGGGTTTGTGCCTCTTGATGACTGCTGCATTCTGTCCAAGTGTATAAGAATGTGTAAAAAAAGTGTCAAAGAGTCTGAAATGAATTTGGCAAGACTTTCTTTTTTATAAGAAATTCACGCTACTATTACACGTTCAGCGCTTAGGCGCTCATCTTTCAACGCTCAGGCGTTGGCCACTAAAATCACGGTGCAACATATGCAATCAGCGCTCAAGCGCTCCTTGTTCAGCGCTCAGGCGCTGGCCCACTAAAATAGGAATCCTCCAGCGCACGTTACGCGCTTAAGCGGTAAGGTCCCAGTGCTCAAGCGTTGGGCTTCTAAATTATTTTCTTTTCTTTTTTCTGCTTCTTTAAATGCCCAGTCTTCTCCATGTGTAATTACCTACAAAAACACATAAAAACACATAATTAAAACATAATTTAAAATAACTAAAAATAAAAGAAACTTGAGAACAAACTTAATCAAAAAGATTAAAAGAGAATGAAAACCCAAGACTTTGAACCGTAAAAATATGAATTTTTGCAGGTTCATTAATTTTTTGTTAGCTTTTCAATGTCATAAACGGTGCATCGATCTGATCTCTATAGCTCAAGATATGACTCAATTAATGAGGGATGGTCAGGATAGTGCGAGAATCTGAATTTTGCTCCAAATCAAATCTCTTTGAAAATCCTTATCCAATCTTCAATCTAATCCTTGCTTAAGATTTTGCATCCAATTAAAACTTTAATTAGCATCTAAGAATATGATAAGAATTCTTCAAATATTTATCTTCAGAAATTTCTTATTTTTTGCACAAAATCTGATGATTTATCCTGAAAACTTGTTTCTTTGATTTCTTGCTTCTTTAAGTGTTGAGTCTCTTTCCATGTGTATTTACCTATCAAAAACACATAAAAACACATAATAAAAATATAATTAAAATAATAAAAATATAACAAAATTTAAAAGCAAAACTAAATCAAAAAGATTAAAAGATGATGAAAACCCAAGATTTTGAACCGTAAAAATATAAATTTTTGTAGGTTCATCACTCCCTAAACTTAAGCTTTTACTTGTCCTCAAGTAAAAAGAAAAACAAAAACAACACAAAAGACTAAACAAATAAAAACTAAAAAACACACAGGCTCAACGACGACATTATCGGGTAGTGAATATTATACATATCCTCAGAAACTGCTTCACAATCTAATTTCAAAGTGTCACATATGAATAATCCAATTATCACATCATCACTCACACGCAACTCTTATGCAAAAATGACTTCCCAAAAATATGAATGAAAGACCCAATCTCCTCATAAAGTACAATCACAGATAGGTGATAGCAATATATTTTACTCATTTTATAATCCTTTCACTAGGCTTCTTAAGGTTCAATTAAGTTTAATTAAGTTAGTTTTATTATATTTTATGATATTGAGCTTAATTGGATCATTAAAAGAATTATTGCTTAAATTGACTTTAATTTGTCTATTTGGCAGTATTCAGTAAACTAGTTATAATTTAAGTTTTAAATATCTGATTGATATGATTCTGGTCTTGTATGAAAGCTACGATAATTTTCTACAACTTTCATGAGAACTTAAGAGTCAAATCACACGTTTGGATAATTTAAATTGGAGTTAAAACAAGATTCAGAGTGTTAATCCTGGCAGCTTGACTTCTATGTACTCATCAGCCCATTTCTTGAGCTATAGGAGTCCAATTGACACCAAACTAGTGACATTGGAAACCTAAGACCCAAATCTACAATTTTTATGAAGAATACAAGAGTAAAATTGAAAGTACAATAGGTCATATTGGGCCTAGAAATCAGAATAGAGGAGTTATAGCTGGGCCTGAATAGTGTGCAGTGATTGGGCCATATCTCGAGTTGTAGGAATGATTTTGGACTGAAACTAGTGACATTGGAAAGCTAAGACAAAAACCTACAACTTTTATAAAGATAACTTTTCCATATTCTGACACACTTCATAAGTTCAGCATTGAATGATTTTAGAACAAGAATCTCAATAATTTTCCACTCATTCACAATTATCAAACTACCATTTAGTATTTTTCACTCATTCACCCACTCATCTACTTACTCATTAATCAACCCCTTGTCATTTTGTATCCTTCATCCTCTATAAAAGGCACCATTGGCTGATCATTTGGGAATATTGGTTTAGAGATCAAGATCATACTATTGTGTTATTTGTTTCTCTTATTGTAATTTTTTTTGTTCTAAATTGAAGTTATGTTCATCTTCTTCTTCTTCTCTCTTTCTTTCCTTTTGTCTATGAATAACTAATTTTTATTTTATTTGGGTGAAAGGGTGAAGCTTTTGATAATGAAATAAGATTAGATTAATATCTTTCTTATGCTTAAATGATATATTATGAAGTGATCATTATATGTATTGTATTTTGTTTCCAATAATTTTAGAAACCCTCCTTGTAAAGTGGAGATATTGATTTGTTGTAAGAAAAATATTGGCACAATGAATACTTGAGCCTATTTATAAGTGGTGGTATTAATAGATAATTAAAAGAACCATAATATAATTGCATATATAATCTTTAATGAACTTTGAATGTTGTATTTTCTGATTGGAGCCTCCGTTATGTGTAGATTCTAATTGAGTTATAAAAAAATTAATTTTATCCTTAATTTACTTACCAAGAGTGGATCTCCTAACCCAAGTATTGTGACCAAGTTTTATCACCTTTATTGTTGTGACAAAATCTTTTCCGTACCTCAAACAATTTTTCTTCAGTAATTTCCTGTGGATCGACCTCTGACTCTCAAGAATTTATTACTTGAAACAACATGCACTTGGGTTTGTAACTTATAATTTGTATCAATAGGTTTATGAAACTACAAGTGCACATCAAACCCACGTCCATAGAGTTGTTTTTCATATCTCTCTCTACTAATGTAAACAACACATAACCAATGATAAAAAAAGACTATAAAGCTTGTAATATAAGGTCAAGGGTATGGGTTAAGAAAGAAATAGTAAGATAATAAAAACAAAAATTGAGATACAAAATCATACAAATTTTACAATCCAAGCCTCAAAATAGTGAATAAGTACAAAACGGAGCACATGAAACAACACAACATTCACTTTTTTTTTCATTCTTTTCTTTTTCAATAACCTCTACCCCAAACTTATTTCTTTGCAATACTTTGGGTAGACTTTCTCTTTTTTTTTTCAATTTTTTCTTTGAAGTTTTTCAGCTCCACAAAACTTCATGCACAAAAATAATGAAAACTTAAATAATAAAATAATAAAAGATATGCACTCAACAAAGGTTATGTAAGAGAGAAAAAAAAATTCATATGGGTATGGGAAAAGGAAAATGTGGGTAAAGAAAAGAAATAGAGGCCAAATAATAACAAGATTACAAAAGGGACCTAAGGATATACTGTGTATATAGGTTGGCTTGAAAAGCTCAAACGGTCCAAAGAAGGCCCTTATCATTTCCTTAATTATTCACTGCCTAGGATTTTGCCTCAAGAGAAAATCAAACAACTTCTAGATGCAAATCATCTACACACATGCAATTTCATAAACTTTTTCTAAGCTTGATATGTAATTAAATTCTAAGGTCTATCCAACATAAAGATGAGAAATATATCCATACACAATTGAAACGATAGAGATAAATGCAACTTATGGATTCTCATGTGCTATACCAAGAAAATAGATTAATCCACAATTCAAATAATCATTGGATATTCAATTCAACACATCGGCATGCACAATGTCAACAAAATGACTCAAAACACAAAAAAAAATGATGATGGTAAAATAAAATCAATAAAAACAAATAACTAAATGAAATAAATGCGAGAAAGGAAAAGAAAAACTCTTTTTGACGGTTGACAACTATATATATCCCCCTACAAAGGCTCAGAACTTAGGGAGGCACCTAAGCCGATTCAACATTAGGTAACTACAAAAAAAAAATAGAAAAATGTTAATTAACAAGAAATAACAAAATAAAAATAAAAATAATAAAAATAAAAGAGAAAAAGAGAAAAAATTTGGGTTGCCTCCCAAAAAGCGTTTATTTAATGTCATTAGTTCGACGTTGCCTTTTCTCAATTAATCATGGTGGCTTGAAGCAAGAGAAGTAAGATGACGCATATCTTTTGTCAGATCTTTGCCTCCATACTCGGTCATTGGCCTTGGAATCCCCAAAGACGTTTAGAACTTGACTTGAACTTGGTTGTTCTAAATACACTTTAGCATGCGAAATCTCAACAGGCCATGGAGGTCTCAATTTTTCAACAAGTGACAGATCAGGCTTCAAGTTTCCAAAAAAATCCAGATCCTTTTGCAATAAATTCTGAGAACTAAGAGGACCTTTCTCATTTTCACCAACAATCTTAGAAGTGAAAGAATCAGCATCATTCAATAGTGAAAAGCTCTTACCAGTCAACTACTTTTAAGACTTATCTTTAATGCAATTAATAGGAGTATAAAGATTTGATGTTGGTGAAGACTGATCAAAGACATTGATAGTCACTTGATCTCTATCTACCCTCAAAATAAACTCTCCTCTAGGCACATCAATTAATGCTCCTGAAGTTGCTAGGAATGGTCTTCCAAGAATTAACGGAATATTAGCATCCTCGTCCATATTTAAGACCACAAAGTAAATTGGAAAAATAAATTTGTCCACCTTTACTAACAAATCTTCAACTATACCATATGAATGTTTGATTGATCGATCAGCTAATTGAAGAGACATTGCAGTTGGCTTCACTTTATCAATCCCAAGCTTGCAAAGAATTAACAATGGCATTAAATTGATGCTAGCCCCTAAGTCACATAGAGCTTTCTCAATAGTCAGCTTCCCAATGATACAAGGGATATGAAAACTTCTAGGATCCCTTAACTTAGGTGGTAGCTTCCTCTGAATTATAGCATTGCACTCTTCAGTAAGTGCCACCGTTTCATCTTCCTTGAGTTTCCTCTTCTTTAAGAGCAAATCCTTCATGAACTTTGCATAAGAGGGCATATGTTCTAATGCTTCAGCAAAGGGAATGTTAATCTGTAGCTTCTTGAAGACCTCTAAGAACTTCAAAAATTGTTTCTCTTAGTTTTCCTTTTTCAACCTTTGAGGAAATGGAAGCCTAGCATACAATGAAGGATCAAGTGCTTTCTTTTGCTCAAATTCTTTCTTCCTTCTTTGCACCCTCAGGTGTACCTCTTTGGCTTTTTCATCATTATTGTCATCTTGAATTGCTACTTCTTCAGTAAGAATATCCTTTTTCTTTTTCTCAATCTCTGAAGAACTGGGTGCATCTTCCACATGTTCTTCCAAGGTTTTGCTAATTCTCAAAGTGATGACCTTACATTACTCTTTTGGGTTGACCACAATGTCGCTGGGCAAGCTACCTGGAGGTCTCTCTGTAAGTTATCTTGAAATTTGCCCCACTTGATTTTCCAGACTTCTAATAGCAGTCTCTTGATTCTTATAATTATCCTTTGATTCTTGCATGAAAGTGGAGGTTTGTTGCATAAAAGAAGTATGCTACACGAAAGTAGAATTCTGCTGCATAAACTTTTCAAGTGTACTCTCAAGAGAAGACTTTTGCCTGGGTTGAGCATTTAGTGGTATGGCTTTCTTCTTCCAAGAGAAATTGGGATGATTCCTCCAACCTGAATTATAGGTATTAGAATATGGATTAACTTGTGATCTCGAAAGATTTTCCATATAGTTGACCTGCTCTGGAGCAATAACACCTAAATTTTCTGCCTCACATTGCCATTAATATGGTTGCCTCCACAGAAATCGCAAGTTAAGGCTTGGTGATTGACTAAATTTACCTATATACCATCAACTTGCTTGGTGAGGTTGGCAACGTATTGCAGAATCATCTTATTCTACGTAAGTAAAGCTTTAACTGTGCTATCTTCCATAACCCTCTGTTTAATAGTAGATCTTCTACTAGGAAATTGGTATTCATTGGTAGCTATAGTCTCAAATAATTCCTGAGCCTCTTCAAGAGTCTTAGTGTTTAAAGACCCACCTACAGATGCATCCAACATAGCTTTAGTGGCAAGATCTAAACCATTATAAAATATATGCACCTGCTGCAAACTTCAAAAATATGGTGTGGACATTTTCTCAACAACTCTTTAAATCTCTCCCAAGCTTCGCACAGAGATTCCCCCTGATTTTGAGTGAAACATTGATAACTTCATACAATGTAGTTATTTGTGCCCTATCTCTATGCTAGAATGAATGCTTAGTCCTTGTTAATAATGCATATTTGGAAGGTTTTATACTTAAATTTGTCATATTCTGATTCTAATGCCTTTCTATATGTTATTGAGCAAATTGAGCTTTAAATTGTTATTGATTAAGTAGATTTATATATGTTACTGATTTTTTGTTTTCTCTATAATAGGAAGGGCTCCAAACAAGGTCAAATGTGGAGCATTTGAGCTAAAAGGCTAAGAGGAAGCCAAATCTGCATTTCAGTAGTCAACGTCGCGGCGCAAGGTTATGCACGCCGCGGTGTGGGTAGGCATCTCAGAATTGCCATACTTAGACCCGAGGCGAGAGGGCCGTGGCTTAGAAGAAGTGGGCGCCGCTATGCAAAGAGACCGACCCAATGGGCGTCGCGGCGTAAGTATATGGGGGCCGCATTTTTCTCATTTTTCACATTTTTTCATGTTTTTCTCTGTGTCTTGGCTGTTTGAGCCATTTCCATTTTTAGTTTTCTTAGGTTTTCTTAGTTTTAGGTTAGAAAGCTTTGGCTAAATTTCTATTGATGATGGATTGGAGGCTAGGAACAAGGATGGAGGAGGATTCAAGCTTCAAAGACAAATCAATGAGCTTTTTTCCTTTTTTTCCCTTTCTCTCTTCTATTTCTTATCTTCCTTGGATATGATTTTACTTGTATTTTCATGTTCATTGTATAGCTGAGCTGTATTTAGGGATATTTTGGATCCTTTTATATATATTAATAATGTGTTCTTTTCTGAGTTTGTGTGGATGTTTGGTTATTGTTCAATCATAGTCTATGCTTAATGCTTGCTGTTAGTTGGCCATCAATTGCATGATCCTAATATTGCAAATGAACTAGACATAGGGATTTGTTGATATGGATATGATATGGTTGATGCATGTTTGACTTTTCAGTTGATTCGTTAATGGGATAGAAATATACCTATTGGTCATGCATAGTGTGTGATTGAGAATAGATCGCTCAAGAGTGGATGTTGCACTAGCTTTCAAGGAAACTTAGTGAGTTGGGCAATTGAAACTAGGGTTGATTGACCTAGACATAGGCTTTTAGCTAAATCAGATTCTCAAGCTAACCTAATCAGTGCATTCATGTTAATGAAGAGGATTGCATGTTGTTGGTAGATGTAGGGGGTGAAGAAGGATTCCCTAAAACCTAACCGTTTATCTTTATTGCTTTTGTAGATTAGATTTAGTTTAGTTTATTGCTTTCCTATTTTTATGTCCTTGAATAAAATTGATTAAGTTATTGGTTGGTACTTAGCTTTGAAAACATTTATTCCTCGTGGGAACGAACTTATACTCTGTATCTGTATTACTCGAGCGATCCGTGCACTTGCGGTTAGGAAATGGGCAACACGTTTTGACCCTTATCAAGTTTTTGCCGCTGTTGCTGGGGAATAAGGCTTTCTATATTGCTAATATTGACAATGAGTTTTCTTAGTTCTAATTCAAGTTGTATATAATTTATGTTTCTTTTATGTCTTGTTTTAGTTACAATAAAGAAGCCGGATGATTTCAATCATACGAGGCCCTTGAGGGAATTCGCGACTCCTGGAAAGGATAACCCTTGGATCAAGTTCTTGAGGACTACTCATCCGCAGTAATTTAATTTTGGTGTCAAAGTCCTGCCAAGACTTTAAAATAGGTCCTTCTAGGGGAGGAAATCGCAAGTTTATGTTGCATTCCTACTTTTACTTTATGCACAAATAGGTAGTATGTTGTGTTTTGTATGTTTGTATATATATGTTCATATTGATGTTAGTTGTGTTAATATGTTTTTGTTAATATGTTAGTATATATATATGTTAGTATGTTAGTTTAGTAGTTTATAGCATTTGTTAGTTATGCCTTAGTTATATTAGTTTTTGTTTGTTTATGTTTTAAGTGTTGTTTGTGTTAGTTTTTATATAATATGTTAATATGTTAGTTTAATGATTTTGTTTATTTTTAAGTTTTAAGTTTGTTTTAGGTATCAAATAGGTTAATATGTTGATTTTGTGTTTTATTATGTTTGAGTTATACATTTTGTAATTTAGCTTTTTGAACAAGTTTTGCTACAGTTAGAGACCTATATGAGCCAATTCCAGCAGTAAATCTGTGTTTGCTACTAAATTTAGCAGTTAAACTTCTCACACCGTGGCGCAATGTGTTGCACACCGCGGCGCTAGTGCTCGTTTTCTGCAGAATTTTGCAGCTTTTTGTGAATGCTGCGGCCCAAGCATAGGAGCGTCGCGGCGCAGACCCCTATTTTTGCTTTTTACTATTATTTTCTCTATTTTTCTGTATTTAGTAATGCTCAGTTCTAGTTAGGCTGCTATTTAGAGAGTTTCAGGTACCCTATAGACCATGTTCATTAAGGATACATTTCATTTTGGTTTGAGGGAGTATCTTTACATGTTTTATTACTTTTATGCTTAAATGTTAACATGTATTGGTATTTTAATTATGCAGTGGTGTTAGTCATCATATTTTCATAATTATATCTTGTTTTGACTATAACTGATGCGCTGTTGACAAGATTTTCAATTTTGAACTTTATGCAAATGATGTGATGCATGTTGAAATGAAAAAGTGAAATCCTATTGAATGCATAACTTGTGTGATTCTGGTGTTGTTACGGTTGTTCATGATATGAAAGGTTACTATTTGCCCCCTTTTCAGTGAAACCTTATGTGATCTTGAAACATGTGAAACAATTTAGTTACTTTTGATGCATGATTTACATCTCACTTAGATGCAAGTGTAACTTTGAAAATGATAAAAGTGCATGTCTTGAGAATGTTTATAGATGTACATGTAGAGTTTTAATTATCCTAGAAATTATTTTTGAACTATCTTGAGGCAAAATCCTAGGTTATGTATGATTGAGGAAATAATTAGGGTATTGTTTGGACCGATTGAGCCTTAAAAAGCTTACCCTGATATGATGATATCCCTAGGTCCCATTTTGAAGCCTTATACTGTTTGGCCTTATTTGTTTTTCACCACCATTGTGTTCGTTAACCTGTTAACCATTCTAATGCATGTGAAAGCATTGCATTTTCTTCCTACATTCTTTGCTTGTTGAGTGCATGATGTGCTATTTCTTGAAATGAGTCTGATGATTAGGGGTATTAATGATTCAATACAAAGTGAGCCTGAAGGAACCAGATGCAGTGAAAGAAAAATATCATTGCTTTGTAAAAGAAAAAAAAAGAAAAGAAAAATAAGAATGAAAAATGAAAAAGAAAATCAAAGTATAAGAAAAGTAAAGTGTGAAAAGCATCGAAAATGGTTCTGGCAAGTTTTCTGCATTTATTTTTGAATACCCTGCTAAAATCAAATTAGTGACTCAAGTCTTGGAATAATATGTTGTGTTTCTCAATATTTGTATTATATCCTTTCCCGTTCATTTCTTTCGCCCATACCATTGGCCTTACATTACAAGCTTATAAAGACCCTTTTGATCCTCAATCTTGTGTGATTTACATTAGTGGAGAGAGAGTTGATTTACAATCTTATGGATTCTATGAATCACATACATGTATGTTTATAAACTTATTTGGATGTGTATGACTTGATTAGGAGAAGTTTATCTTGCATGTTTGTGAAAAATGTGAATTGCATGAAGAGTTGTTTGGATTGATAGCATGTTAAGGATTATGTTTGTGTGGAGCTGTTTATGGGGCTTTTGCACTTTTTAAGGAACGTTTCAATTATTACACACTAGTTTTGGTTTAAATGAAAAAGAAAAAGAAAAATTGAAATTTGATAGTTGCTGAATGTTTGATTTAAAATTTAAAGTGGTTTACTTGATTCTATTTTGTTTTGCTCAAGGACTAGTAAAATGTAGGTTTGGGGGTGTGATAACTCCATACAATGTAGTTATTTGTGCCCTATCTTTGTGCTAGAATGAATGCTTAGTCCTTGTTAATAATGCATATTTGGAAGGTTTTGTAGTTAAATTTGTCATATTCTGATTCTAATGCCTTTCTATATGTTATTGAGCAAATTGAGCTTTAAATTATTATTGATTAAGTAGATTTATATATATTATTGATTTGGTATTTTCTCTATAATAGGAAGGGCTCCAAATAAGGTCAAATGTGGAGCATTTGAGCTAAAAGGCCAAAAGGAAGCCAAATCTGCATTTCAGCAGTCAACGTCGCAGTGCAAGGTTATGCACACCGCGACGTGGATAGGCATCTCAGAATTGCCATACTTAGACCTGAGGCAAGAGGGTCGTGGCTCAGAAGAAGTGGGCGCTGCTACGCAAAGAGACTGACCCAATGGGCGTCGCGGCACAGTGCAGCAAGCTGAGCTTATAAATTAGATTTTTCACATTTTTCTCTATGTCTTGGCCGTTTGAGCCATTTCCATTTTTAGTTTTCTTAGGTTTTCTTAGTTTTAGGTTAGAAAGCTTTGGCTAAATTTCCATTGATGGTGGATTGGAGGCTAGGAACAAGGATGGAGGAGGATTCAAGCTTCAAAGACAAATCAATGAGCTTCCTTTCTTTTTTCCATTTCTCTCTTCTCTTCCTTATCTTCCTTGGATATGATTTTACTTGTATTTTCATGTTCATTGTATAGTTGAGCTATATTTAGGGATATTTTGGATCCTTTTATATATATTAATGATGTGTTCTTTTTTGAGTTTGTGTGGATGTTTAGTTATTGTTCAATCATAGTCTATGCTTAATGCTTGCTATTGGTTGGCTATCAATTGCATGATCCTAATATTACAAATGAACTAGACATAGGGATTTGTTGATATGAATATGGTATGGTTGATGCATGTTTGACTTTTCAGTTGATTCGTTAATAGGATAGAAATATACCTATTGGTCATGCATAGTGTGTGATTGAGAACAGATCGTTCAAGAGTGGATGTTGCACTAGCTTTCAAGGAAACTTAGTGAGTTAGGCAATTGAAACTAGGGTTGATTGACCTAGACATAGGCTTTTAGCTAAATCAGATTCTCAAGCTAACCTAATCAGTGTATTCATGTTAATGAAGAGGATTGCATGTTCTTGGTAGATGTAGGGGGTAAAGAAGGATTCCCTGAAACCCAACCATTTATCTTTATTGCTTTTGTAGATTAGATTTATTTTAGTTTATTGCTTTCATATTTTTATATCCTTGAACAGAATTGATTAAGCTATTGGTTGGTACTTAGCTTTGGAAACATTTATTCCTCGTGGGAATGAACTTATATTCTGTATCTGTATTACTTGAGTGATCTGTACACTTGCGGTTAGCAAATGGGCAACACGTTTTAACCCTTATCAAACATGCAATCTCACTCCTAATCTTGATGAACATAGAGGGAGGGAAATATCAGATAAGGAATTTGCTCACCAACTGATCCCACATAGTGATGCTTCCTTGAGGTTAGACTTGTAGCCAGCTCTTGGCTTTTTCTTTCAAAGAGAATGGAAAAAGTCGTAACTGTATGACATCATCACTAACTTCATTATATTTGATAGTATCACAAAGCTGCATAAAGTTAGCAATGTGCAAGTTGGGATCTTCTGCTTGACCTCCCCCAAATTGATTCTATTGTACTAGCTGAAGCAAAGCTGGTTTAATCTCAAAATTATTTGCTCGGATAACAGGTCACACAATACTCATTGATATATTCTCAGAAGAATGAGATGCATAATCAGCCATAGTGCGTCTTCTCAGTGTAGTAGTTTCAGCCATTTTTTTCTTCATTTCTTTTTCTTTCTCTAATTGCCTTTCTGATTACTCTTTCTGTTCTTGTGTCTCTTGATCAAAGAGTAATTCTTCTGACTTCAAAGAACCTTGCATAAACACACAAACAAACAAACAATAGAGTGAAGTAAAGAAAAGAAATTAAAAATAAAAATAAAAATTAATGACTAATAAAAATAAACAAAGAAAACAAATAAAAGAAAATTAAAATTAAAAATAAAGAATTAAAAATAAAATTAAACAAAGAAAAATAAATGCTTAAATTAGTATCTTTTCAACTACTATTTAATATTAATAACAATAATCCCCGGCAACAACACTAAAAACGTATTGTGAAAATTGGCAAGTGTATCGAATCGCAAAAGTAATAAAAAGTGAGTAAGAGTATCGTCCCACGAGAATTAAGTTATTAATTACTAAATTTGCTAAATGTGATACTATTTAAGCTAACAAAGAAAGAGAATTATTGCAAATTCAATTAAAAAGAAATATAAGTAAACAAAACAATAAATCAAATGGGTGAAAAATAATGGTATTAAAGCATTAAGGTTCAAATTTCACTTGAACTCTTTAAATGCACATTCAAATATTGGTTTAACTATATTCTATTTCAATAAATTATGATCAATTCTCAAAATTAATTAATACTTAATCCCTTGATATATTAATCATCTTACACTATTTTGAATCAACTAATCCTTTAGTCTAACCCCAAATAGAAAGGTATTATCAAGAACAAGGGAATTAAAAACAAGACCACATAACTCACAACGTCTATTCCTAGCGATTGTAGAAATTATGGTATTTATCACAAGTTCTAGGTTCATGCAATTTTTTTCAAATCATACATTAACCCAAAATATCATTCCCAAATTTAGAAAAGCTTTAAGAATAGAGATAAACACGTAAATCATGAAATAGAAACATAAATTAAACTAATAAAAGAAGTTACATCATCAAAGTTCGAGATCTATCATCCCCCTAATGAAGGGAAATTAGTTACACATGGAAAAAGAAAAACACAAAGGGAAGAATATGACAAACTCCATTGTAGAAAGGTGGAAAGGTTGAAGAAAATTCCTAATCTTCAAGCATAATTGCTCTCACACCACTTTAGAGTTTGTGCCTCTTAATGGCTATTGCGTTCTGTCCAAGTGTGTAAGAGTGTGTAAAAAGAGAGCTCCTTTACTAAACTCGTTTTTCCCCTTTTATAGAAAAGCTGATAGCTTTTCGTATCTGACTTGCATGATTTTTATCACCTTCCAAATGACCTAATTTGCCCTCAATCTCAACAGAGAAGTTGTAGAATTTTATGTTATCTTTTCAATGCTATAAATGGTGCATCGATCTGATTTCTGTAGCTCAAGATAGTGCGAGAATCCAAATTTTGCTCCAAATCAAATCTCTTTGAAAATCCTTATCCAATCTTCAATCTAATCGTTGTTTAAGATTTTGCATCCAATTAAAACTCTAATTAGCATTTAAGGATAGGATAAGAATTCTTCAAATATTTATATTCAGGAATTTCTTATTTTTGCACAAAATCTGATGATTTATCCTGAAAACTTATTTCTTTGATTTCTTGCTTCTTTAAGCGTTGAGTCTCTTTTCATGTGTATTTACCTATAAAAACACATAATAAGAACACAATTAAAATAATACAAACATAACAAAATTTAAGATCTAAATTAAATAAAAAAGATTAAAAGATGATAAAAATCTAAGATTTTGAACCGTAAAAATATGAATTTTTGTAGGTTCATCACCAACCACCTGGCAAAACCTTTTAAAGGCTAAAATGTTACCCCAGCCATTAGGGTGAATCTAGGTTGGGGTGGCGTAGAGAGTTCGAAGAACCGATATATGAAAATCGGTGAACAGGAGCCGAAGATTAAAGTCAAAAAAGAGGCCCTCATATAGAAACATGAAGTCTTGGCATTCTTCTCGTTACGTGCGTATTCTGTCATCATGCTCTGGGCACAAATTTTGAAATTCTCAGTCCCCTAAACCTCTCTCTGTCAACTCTATATAGTCCAAGAGCTCCTTGAGTCTTACCTTAGAGGAATATACAAACGTATGTATCTAAACATCATCAATAACCCAAGCATACATGGGTCTCATAGAGGCGAGTACTAGAGGCTCCTCTACTGCCACTTTCCTTTGCCTCACTACCTTTCTCCTCACCATTAGACACCTAGAAAACACCCATTGAGACCATCAAGCTAATGTCAGAATCAAGGGTTCCTATCAATTCAAACAAAGAATGGACGGACCCTGAAAGATTCACATCCACCCTTAAACCCTAGGATTATGACCTCATAGCCTACAAAGGTTTAAACCTTGGTAGGACTTCTCCGCCACTTATGGCATGGTGGAGTGGGTGCTCCACCAAGAGGATAACCCGAAAAAGGAAAGCAGAAATAAAAGAAAAATAAAAGGTAATAAAGCATGTACCTTGAAAGTATGGAAAAAAAGAGAAACTCGAAGTTGATGGATTTGGCGAAAATCGATGCAAATCGCTCGAAGTCACACCTCTTTGGTCGCAAAAGCTTGTTGGAATCTCTATCAGATGATCACAAATCTTCAAAAATAGTAAAGTGTGAAGAAGACAATGTTGGCTCTTATTTATAGGGATAAGACGGTTAAAGGATATTTCTGTCAAAACCATTTCAGTTTCGAAAAGAAACCCCCCATCATGGAGCGCAAAAAGCTAGGCATGTCTGCCCAATCGAGGCACGCCACTTGGTCTTCACAGCTGTCATGGTAGGTGAAAAGATGGGTAGAAGCAGAACCAAACGTCACACAAGCCCAACTATTTTTTTCCAAGGACCAGGGATTTTTAACCTAGACCTTGGCTGTCGAACACGGAGCCTGGGGGCAGGAACTTAAGCTTGCCACTTTGTTGTACCAACCAAGATCCAAGATGGGCGTAACTTAGTATAACTATAGAGCGAGCATTGGACTCACCCCGGTATAAAAAAGAGAAGTACGGACAGCGAAAGGCAGAAAGGAAAAAGGAGATACAAGATAGAATTCAAATAAGAATTTTATTTATCTTATTCCATACATCATCAATTTTTATAAAAAAGAGAAGGAAAAGTACATAAAAAATGTTCAAAAAATAATGTCTGTTGTAGAACTCGAAGACGGAGCCAACATCACCGTTGGAACACACATCCATAGTTCCATTGTCCACATCTCTTCACAGTTGATCTCGAAGAACCAAAACCAAACATTGGTCTCTTCCCCGTTGATCAAGCTTTGAAGAACTTTGGCAAACCAAAACTTTTTGATTATATATCAATTTATCTATCCATCTCTCTCTCTATATATATAATAACACTTGTTTACACAGGCCTCTTTCGCATATGTCTAACTGACACCTGATTTTTGGCATGTTTGAAGAGTATTATTAGCAATTGAACAACCTTAATAATGCAGTAATGTGTGGGGGTGTCTCAAACATTTTGCTAGGGAATCCTCTCCGTCCCACAATTCATTCTCTTTACGACAATAACGTTTAGGATAAAAATTGATGTTGTATGGATAAATAATCTAATTAGCTTGTCGTAACGTTTAGGATAAAAATTGATATTGTATGGATAAATATCCTAATTAGCCGGTGCCATTATTTTGTCACTTCATTATTGGATGCATGCAACAGTTGATAAATCTCTAATGTATAACCTTTCATGGTCCTTCCCCGCACATGGAAGTCTACAAGTTGTAGTCAAAGATTCCGGTCATAGGTTGTTGGAAATTTAAATTTGATATATTTACTTAATTAATTATTATTTATGTATTGGCATATATATGCATTTCTAAGATTTAAGTATTTATTTATACATATACTTCGCTAATAGGTACATTAAATATTTTTAGTTTTTTATTATCTATTATCTATTATTATTATAATGGGGCTTCCATTTGGTATTCAACTTTTAGTTTCTTCAAAATGTCATTACTTAATTATTTAAATATAAATGAAAAAAAAGATAAAAACAAATAAAAAGCGGGGTAAATTTGGCCTAGCATATTTTTACAAATACTTTTGCAGTTACAATAGGTTTCGTGTTAACTGACTACAACCACTTTATAAGAAATTATTCCTACCATTTTTGTTTTTTTAGGCAATTATATATCCTCATTTTTTATGAAGGTCCACAAGAAAAAAATATTTACATAAATAAATAAAATAATATAAAAAGTGAATTGACAGACACATCAATTCCTATCAATCTACTAGTGTTTAATATAAGGATTATTAAGATGGGTCATATTTACCTATAAATAATCTTATATTTGTGCTTTTATGTAAGTTAAAAAAATTTAAGTAAGTCAATAATATCAAATCAAGTGAGTTTCATTAAAGTATGAGTGTTCCTTTCTATATTATTTCACAACTCAAGTACATAGTAAAGATAATTACAATTTCTCAAATGTGGATCTATGATATTATATATTGCGAGCAGTTGCTATCGAAAGTGATTCAAAAACTAAACTATACATGTAGTTGTTTCTACACAACTCCCACCAAAATTGACTATTATGAAATCTTGAACTTCCTTCTAAAGGCAATCTGACAGCGGAGGGGAAAGTAGAAAATTTCATCAACTTGGTTCTGAAACAGTATCATGATCCAGGCTCATCATGCAACGGGATTGAGTTTAAGATATTATAAAGACTTTTATGGTTCCAAAGGAAAAAGAAAATATTGAGGATAACAATATTTGCACATGATCTCTTTATATAGTAATAAGCCTACATATATAATGGATACAGACGCGGCTGGTCCCTTTTGTATTGTTGGAAAGCAAGTGACAACTACCGACTACCCTTTTCACCCCCCGGGCTCTGTCGCTCTCTTGACAGTTGTTAATATCGGGAATATCATCTGCAGTTAGAAAAATAACTACACGAGCTGCAGTCATGCATCCAAGGGTTCATATATGATTTCTAGTTTTATAATTTATATTTTATAATACAATGAGGCATTTTTGTGGTTGAGATTTGGTGCAATTTTTTTAAAACTGTAGACAATCAAAATCACTACTACTATTTCTCTCTCTTACTTGCTCGTGATTATCTTAATTGTTTTACCAATGCTTGAGACTTCTCACTTTGTTATTGTTATATACATATGGAAAAATATTTTTTTTATTACTAAATTTGACATCTCAAATTAGGGCCGCACACTAGTCGGGTTGGTTCAAGTTTAGAGGGAAAAAAATTTAAATCAATTAGTTGAGGTCGGGTTGAGTTGGATCGGATTTGTGAAATTTTTTTATGTAACCCGAACCGAACCAACCCGATTACAATCGGGTTAGTTCGGGTCGGGTAGTCGAGTTGTCCAATTCAAATTTAGCATTGTTCAAATCGGGTTGGTCAGATGAATGAAGCACAATCAGTCTCATCCATCAATAACCTTTAGCATTATTCGATACCTAATATAATACAAAGTTTTAAAAAAATTTAACAATAACCCAATTATAAAATTGCATTCTAATACAAAATGAAAACAGTAAATGGAAATAACCTTGAGAACATAGTGCAGACATGAATGTTGCAATTGCCACAGAAATACATTTTGTAATATAGAGTCACTCTTTTGTTGCACCTACAAGTAGTATAGCACCAGTCCTCTCCATCTGGGATGTGTTTCATAGTAGCCATTACAATGCAATTATGCAGTATCAGTCCTACCATGTAAATAAGGAAGAAGTTAGTTAAATTATTTTAGAAAGTTATGACACTTGAATTTTACATAGGAAAAACATAATGTAAGATATATGTTACTAGGCAATCCTAATATATGATATCACTCTTTTAAAGTTGTGATGGACATGCAAGTCTACTGTAGTCCTATGGTAGTCTCAATCCCAAGCTAGGTAGCAACAGTAATCTGACTAAAGCAATTTCCCCTTATCAGATAAAAATCATAGAATGTTGAATCAACAAATCACTTAAAAAAACCCATCTATATGCTTATATCCTGCCATACTTTTAACAATATCTGATAGTCAACCTCTCCACCTCTCACATCGACAGAAATTGTTTCTGAAGATATTACCAAATTACCAATATAGCTTGATACTGTAGTAGTATTAGAGTGATAATCTAGCAATTTTTAGGAGCATAATTAAATAATAGCCACAATAATGTTATCAAGTATAGGCACTTTGGAATATAACAACCACAACATCATATATTCAAAAACAGAACTGATGGTTCAAACATTTTATCAAATAGGTCATGCACAATTGGGATAAACAAAAACTCATACAACAAAGGGCAGTTGAACACTCACTCATACAACATCAACAGAACACATTGATTTCCATTCATTTGAAATTTTTAGTACAAAAACACAGAAGGAAAAATACAATAAAATTATCAAGTGGGGAGCTCAATGACCAACGCACCAAAACAAAATAAAAAAATTAAAGAAAAAAAGGCAAAATAAAAAGAGGAAAAAATGAGAGAAATAGTAACAAATGGCTAACCTCTAACGATGGTGGCTGAGCCTGGGAGGAAATGGTGGTTGTGGCCTATGTGAGCACAAAATGAGAGCAACAACGGTAGGTGAAAATGGTGTGAGCACGAAATGAGTTGGGAGTGATCAATCAATTTTGAGGCATTCATTATTACTTTATATTTAGCCTAATTGATGATAATTGTACCCAATATTATGTTTGTGGGTGAGTTTTAGATGATTGGGCCTCATTGAGCTTAGTTGTAAAAGCTTTATTAATTTTTGAAATTTAACTCATTTTGACCTTTCTGCCTTGTACAGGCCATATCTTGGACTACAAATGTCACATTTGGATGATCTTGGTATCCCCTGAAAGCTGAGACGAAGATACACAATTTTGCGTCTAATGAAGTTTTTCTAATTCAGCTGGATTCAGGGCAAAATTGAACCTCAAAGTTAGGACGCTGTTGTTGTCATAAGCTTGGACCTTCCCTCACTAATTTGGGCTTAACTTTCTCAATTTAAGCCCAAATAAGGCAAATTATATGTCTCTGAAAAGCTTATTCAGAGGGCTACAGTTTGGTCTAGGGGTAGATTAGGAATTACAGAATAATTTTCAGTTACAAATAGGTTAAGGCAGAATACGAAAAGTACCTCTTTTTGAATCCTTATTTTTGAGTTTTACGAATTGAATCAAGAAACCTTTTTTCTCTCTTTTCATTTTCTCTATTTTCATTTTTCTCTCTTCTCTGAAGGTTCTGTATCTTTTCAATGGTGATGGCCATGGAAGGCTAAAGATCCAATCAATCCAAGGAATTCAATGTTGTGGTTAGAGTTTTGAGTTCTTTTGTTTAATTGTGATTTCTGATTGTGTTCTTCCCTATTCTCCTTCTTCAATTGATTTATGATTATGTTTTCAAAATTAAAGATAGATTTGGATTGATTAATCTGAGTTAAATGGAGAATAGATCATTGATTGGTAATCTATGTTAATTTGAAATTGTGTTTAATTCAATCTTAATCAAGAATTGCGATTGTGATTCTGTTTTAGTTGATCAAATTCTAGGTGATTATCTAGTTGAATTCGAATTAACAGAGGTAAATGCATAAAGAATTCTACTCTCTTGAATTATGATTAACTCTGCCACTTGAATTGAAGACCTTGGATTGGTGTTTCCAATTTCGAACTTATTCCTAATTACTGTTGAATTTGCATTCTATTACTTGATGAACAAAACCCCTTACTTATTGATAAATTCTAATATACTTGAGAAATCTGAATTGATCCTTGGGAGTTGACCTAGGTTATGCACTATGCTATATTCCATTTAAATCCTAGTATATTTTGAGGCGAGTACGACATCGCTCATCAAAATTTGGCGCCGTTGCTGGGGAATCTATTTTCGATTTCTTAAGTTTATTAGGAGTTCCTATTTGCTATTAATTTTTCTGTACTTATGATCAACTTTGCTAGAATTCCTTAAGTGCATTTTGCTGTTTTTGTTGCTACAGATTCTGCATTTTGCATTCTACTACAGATTCTGCATTCTGCTGCACTGTTACATTGGATTACTGTTGCATTGGATTTGTGTGAATTCATTGCATAATTCATATTTTGCTGCCTTGCATAATTCACATTTGCTGCTTTGTCCCACCTGCTGCTACCTTGCACTTTGCTGCACTAGTCACTGCTCCATTAGCTTAGCTTCACTTGCTGCAAATTTCGTGCCACTGTTACATTGGATTTTGCTGCATTCCATGATTCCTGTTATTGAGCATTGCATCACACAACACAATTGGTATTTCTGTTGCACAAGTAACTTGTTCCTTTGCTTTGCTACATAATCTGCTGTACTGCATAACCTGATGTAGTTACTGTTCCATTGGACTCAGCTACATTGCATTCTGTTATTGTGCATTGCATGATTGCCTCCTACTCGTATTGCATTACTTAGCATACCACACTGCTCTGCTGCATAATCTGCTGCATTGTGCATTTTATTCATTCTGCTGCTGTTTTTGTATTGTTACTGTTCCATTGACTTTTGCTGCTATTGACCATCCTTTTGTTGATCTTATTATCAATTGCATTGCAAGACCTCATTGTGAGTGTTATGCATTCATTTTGGGCGTGTTCCTAGCTTCCTACCACTGTTTTATATACTGCTAGCACTCTTTTCCTAATTTCTGGTGCAGGGAAAAACAAAGTACAATCTGGTCAACTTTGATTGAGCTAAAATTTGGTCTCCAAGGGTAAAACATCATTTGGAGTAAAATGATCCTTAAGGATCAGGCATTCAGATTTTAGCCAATTTTCATCATTTGGTAAGGTTTTTTGGCAGTTTTGTAATTCCTAGAAAAAGGGCCTAATTTTAGATTGAGCTGAGACTTGTTCCCTTGAAGGAAAAGGGGCATTTTAAGCAAGGCTTAGTATTACTAAGGTCACTCACTTTTAAGCCAAATTCTATCGTTTAGACTACTTTTTCAATTTTTGAATATTTTTTATTGCATTTTTAAGTTCCTTTTTTGTTTAGTTTTTAGTGTGTGATGGCCCCATAATTTTTAAAAATCATTTGATAGGTTAATTAGATTTATTTTAGTGCATTTTTTGCTGTTTGATAGTCAATTTTGCCTAATTTTGTGTTTTTGAGTTTTCAATGTTACATGACTAGGTCTAACCCTAATATATTGCAACCTTTTGATCCTGAGATAGATAGGACTTTTCATTCCTTGCATAGGTCTCATAGGATTGATTCTACACTTGATGAGCATATAAGAAGTAGTTTACATCTTGCTGTTTCTAGTGATTCTACATATAGTCATCATAATAGTGATTCTGCATCTGATTTTTCTGATTCTATGCATTCTGTCATTGATCAATCTTTCCATTCTGATTCTACTGAGAACACTGATATTATGGATGAAAGAACATTGAAAGAGCTTGCTGCACCTGATGTTACATATCAGTCTTTATGCATTCAGTATCCTGATGTTGATGCTCCTTTTGAACTTAAATCTGGATTGATTCATTTGTTGCCTAAGTTCAGTGGTCATGCAGGTGAGGACCCTCATAAACATCTTAAGGAGTTCCATATTGTGTGTTCGACCATGAAGCCTCAAGGCATTCCAGAAGATCACATTAAACTTCGAGCATTTCCTTTCTCCTTACAGGATGCTACTAAGGACTGGCTGTACTATTTGCATCCAAGTTCTATCACTTGCTGGAATGATCTTAAGAGGCTATTTTTGGAGAAATTCTTTCCTGCATTAAGAGCTGCCTCAATCAGAAAAGAAATATGTGGCATTAGGCAATTTGACAAAGAAACATTATATGAATACTGGGAGAGGTTTAAGAAGATCTGTGCAAGTTGTCCTCACCATCAGATCAGTGACCAGTTACTCATCCAGTATTTTTATGAAGGTCTGCTTCCTATGGATAGGAGTATGGTTGATGCTGCTAGTGGAGGGGCGTTGGTAGACAAGACTCCTATGGCTGCAAGGAATCTGATTAAGAATTAGCCACTAATTCCCAATAGTTTGGCACTAGAAGTAACTCAGTGGTATTGACTAGAGGTGTCCACGAAATTGAGGCTTCCTATGCTGCAGATCACAGGAAATTGGAAAGCAAAATTGATGATCTCGCATCCTTGGTAAGACAACTAGCTGTAAATAAACACCAGCAGCCTGTTGTAGTAGTCCCTGCCAGAGTATATGGCATCTGCACCTCTACTGATTATCCCACAGATTCCTGTCCTACATTACAAAAGGGTGACATTGATGGTACCCCACAGGCCTATGCAGCAAATATCTATAACAATAAGCCTCAGCAGCAGCCGAGTTATGATCTGTCCTCCAACAGATATAATTCAGGTTGGAGGAATCACCTAAATATGAGGTGTGGGAATAACTCTACATCATCTGCCCCTACTCAATTTAGGAAGCAACAGCAGTTGCAGATTCTTTTCCAACCCACTACAGGTTCCAGTAGACCATATCAGCCACCTTTCCTGCAGCAGCAGCAGAATATGCAACAACTTACTACAGTACCTCCTAAATTTGAGCCAACCTTGGAGGAATTGATGAAGCAAATGGCAGTGAACAACTTGCAGTTCCAGCAGAGAACAGAAGCTACCATTCAGAATTTGGAGAACTAGATTGGACAGCTTGCTAGTTCAATGAACCAATTACAGACACAAGATTCTGACAAGTTTCCTGCACAAACTGTGGTGAATCCAAGAAATGTGAGTGCCATCACTCTCAGATCTGGTAAGACTGTTGATGCACCAAATTGTCGGTTGCAACATGGATTAGATAAGGAGAGTAAGGAGCAGCAAGCTATACCAGAAATTCCATGTAGCAGCAAAATAAAGAAAACAGATTTTGTCCCTACTCCTAGTGTAGTTACTGATGAGCAGGAGCAATCCATCCTACTACCATTCCCTCAGAGGGTTGTGCAGCTTAAGAAGACTTTTGAGACTGATACAGATAGGGAGATCTTGGAGACTTTTAGGAAAGTTGAGGTGAACATTCCTCTCATTGAAGCAATCAAACAAATTCCAAGATATGCCAAGTTTCTTAAGGACTTGTGCACTCACAGAAGAAGGTTAAAGGGAAATGAGAAAACCAGTATGGGGAGAAATGTGTCTGCACTTATTCAGCCTACAATTCCCCAAAAATGCAAGGATCCAGGGATTTTTACTATTCCATGCACCATAGGCAATAGCAAATTCGAAAATGCCATGTTGGATTTAAGTGCTTCAATTAATGTTATGTCCATGTCTGTGTTTAACTCTCTTTCCCTTGGACCCTTATAGAATACAGGAGTTATCATTCAGTTGGCAAACAGGAGTAATGCATACCCTGCTGGACTCATTGAAGATGTCATTGTTAGAGTTAATGATTTGATCTTTCCTGCAAACTTCTATATTTTGGATATGAATGGAGAATCTGAATCTAGCAAGGCTCCCATCATTCTTGGTAGACCTTTCCTCAAAACTGCCAGAACCAAGATTGATGTCTATGCAGGCACTATTTCCATGGAGTTTGGAGATAGTGTGGTCAGATTTAACATTTTGGATGCCATAAAGCACCCCATGGAGGAGCATTCTGTTTTCCATATAGATTTGCTAGCTGATATAGTTGATGATAACCCATTTGAGTTCCTTGCTGTTGATTTCCCAGATTTTGATGATTTTGATGATATTTACACTTGTTCTACTTGTATTGAGTCTGAAATGTGCAGTGTTTGTACTGAGATTGCATCCTGTTTACATGATGATTTTGATGCAGATTTATAGGTTCTGAACAGTTTGATGGTGGTGTAGCTGCGAATTCCATGGAGTCAGAATGCAGTAGTTTGGATTGTGTAGGGTTACAGGTTGTAGACACAGTTCCTACCACCAGGATACTTCCATCTGTAGTTCAGCCACCTACACTGGAGCTTAAGCAACTTCCACAGCACCTTAAGTATGCATACTTAGAGGATGATAAAAAGCTGCCAGTGATCATTTCTACTAACCTCCATGATGAGCAGGAGGAGAGGTTGTTACAAATCCTGAAGAAGCATAAGAGAGCTATCGGATGGACCTTGGCTGATATTCTTGGCATTAGTCCTTCCATGTGCATGCACAGGATACTTCTTGAGGATGGTGCTAAGCCAGTAAGACAACCACAGAGGCGACTCAACCCTTTGATCCTGGATGTGGTAAAGAAGGAGGTGACCAAGCTTCTGCAAGCTGGCATCATCTATCTTATATCAGATAGTGCTTGGGTGAGTCCAGTTCAAATGGTTCCAAAGAAGTCAGGAATCACAGTAGTGAAAAATGATCGAAATGAGCTGATTCCTACTAGAGTGCAGAGTAGCTGGAAAGTTTGTATTGATTACAGGCAGCTCAACCAAGCGACCAGAAAGGATCATTTTCCTTTGCCCTTTATTGATCAGATGCTTAAACGCTTGGCTGGAAAATTTTACTACTATTTTCTTGATGGCTTTTTAGGTTATTTCCAGATCCACATAGCACCAGAGGACCAGGAGAAGACCACATTCACCTACCCCTTTGGCACTTTTTCTTATAGGAGGATGCCCTTCGGCCTGTGCAATGCTCCTGGAACTTTCCAGTGATGCATGGTAAGTATCTTTTCATACTTTTTAGAGGATTGCATTGAGGTGTTTATGGATGATTTTACTATTTATGGTTCCTCCTTTGATGCTTGTTTGGACAGTCTGGATAGAGTTTTGCATCGATGCATTGAGACTAACCTTGTTCTTAATTATGAGAAGTGTCATTTTATGGTAGAGTAGGGCATAGTCTTAGGTCATGTAATCTCTCGGAAGGGTATAGAGGTAGATCCTGCTAAAATTGATGTTATTTCCCAGTTGCCTTACCCCTCTTGCGTGCGAGAGGTTCGTTCTTTTCTTGGCCATGCAGGTTTCTACAAGAGGTTCATTAAAGATTTCAGCAAAAAGGCCCTTCCACTGTCCCACTTGTTGCAGAAAGATATTGTCTTTGATTTTGATGCCAGGTGTAGAGAGGCTTATGATTGCCTCAAAACAGCTTTGACCACTACTCCCATCATTCAGCCACCCGAGTGGACACTCTCTTTTGAACTCATGTGTGATGCATCTAACTATGCAGTGGGAGCTGTCCTTGCCCAGAGAGTTGGCAGGCTGCCTAATGTCATCTCCTACGTTTCCAGGACTTTAGATGCTACCCAGGCTAACTATACCACCACTGAGAAAGAGTTGCTTGCTATTGTATTTGCACTTGATAAGTTTAGATCATATTTGCTTGGCTCTAAAGTGGTTATTTTTACTGATCATGCAGCCTTGAAGTTCTTGTTGAAGAAGGCAGATTCGAAGCCTCGATTGATTAGATGGATGCTGCTTCTCCAGGAGTTTGATATGGAGATTAGAGATAGGAGTGGAGCAGAGAATTTGGTGGCGGATCATTTGAGCAGGATCGAAAGAGCTGTTGACCCTTCTCCTATCAGAGATGATTTTCCAGATGAGCAGCTTATGCAGCTGCATGACACCTTACTTTCCCGTTGGTTTGCTGATTTAGTTAATTACTTGGTTGCATCTATTTTTCCCCCTCATGCATCTAGATCACAGAGAGCTAAGCTTAAGAGTGATGCTAAATATTATGTTTGGGATGATCCATATTTGTGGAAATTTTATAGTGACCAGGTGATTCGTAGATGCATACCTGACCATGAGATCCAGTCAGTTCTTCATTTTTGTCATGCCTCTCTAGTCGGAGGACACTTTGGACCACAGCGGACAGTTAGGAAGGTGCTGGATTCTGGATTCTACTGGCCTACCATCTTCAGAGATGCGCATCAGGTTTTCACTACTTGTGAGTAGTGCCAGAGAGCAGGAGTGGCCATTACTCGCAGGCAGGAGATGCCCCAGCAGCCCATTCTTTTTTGCGAGGTCTTTGATGTTTGGGGTATTAATTTTATGGGCCCTTTCCCTGTTTCTTTTAGTTTTTCTTATATTGTGCTTGCGGTTGATTATGTTTCTAAATGGGTGGAAGCCAAGGCCACCAGGACTAATGATGCTCGAGTTGTTGTGGATTTTGTTAAGTCTAACATATTTTACAGGTTTGGAGTGCCTCGCACTATCATTAGTGACCAAGGGACTCATTTTTGTAACCGAACTATGGAGGCCTTGTTTCGGAAGTATGGGGTAGTGCATAGAGTGTCTACAGCATATCATCCTCTAACTAACGGGCAGGCTGAGGTTTCTAACTGAGAGATAAAGCAGATTTTGGAGAAGATGGTTCAACCGAATAGGAAGGATTGGAACTGCCAGTTAGAGGATGCTCTTTGGGCTCATCGTACTGCTTACAAGACGCCTATAGGGATGTCTCCCTTTAGGGTTATCTTTGGTAAAAGTTGCCACCTTCTAGTGGATATAGAGCATCGTGCATACTGGGCAATGAAGAGTTGCAACTTAGCTTTTGACCAAGCAAGTTCAGAGAGGAAGCTTCAATTGCAATAACTTAAGGAACTTCGTTTGGAGGCTTATGAGAATTCCAAGATCTAAAAGGAAAAGACTAAGCATTTCCATGACAAGATGATTTCTCGAAAGGAGTTCTCCATTGGCTAAAAAGTGCTTTTGTTCAACTCTCGCCTTAAACTCATACCCGGTAAGCTTCATTCTAGGTGGGATGGTCCTTTTGTTGTCACTAACACCTTTCCTTATGGTGTAGTGGAGATTTCAAATGAAGCTACCAACAAGAGTTTCAAGGTTAATGGGCACCGTCTTAAGCCCTTTCTTGAGAGCCCCGCACACTCCGCACTTGTGGAGGAGCTCTCCTTGGACAAGTCCTCCTTTCCCCAAGTGCAAATCTTTCCACCTTGATGAGGGTGTTCTCTTCCCTTACTCTTTTATTTCACTTGTCTACTTGTCTTTTGTTTTATGTTGCTATTGAGGACAATGTGTGATTTAAATGTGGGGGAGGGAATTTTGTTGTTTTTATTTTCTTGTTTCTTGTTTCTATTTTTGTTTTTCTATTTTTCTATTTTTCTGTTTTACTATTTTTTGTTATATTTTTGTTGTTCTACTTGTTTCTACTATTTCTATTTTTACTATTTTCTATTTCTGTTTGTCATACAAATTCTGCTATTTCTGTTTTACTATTTTTTGTTCTGTTTTTTTTTTTGTTTTCATTTTCATTTTCTATTTCTGTTTTCTATTTTTGTATTTTGTGTTATTTTGCTATTTTTGTTTTTTTTTCTTCTTTTAATTCTGTTTTCTGTTAAAAAAAACTATTTTCTATTAAAAAAAAGGGGCACAAGTGTGTTTTGTTTTGAGTTACTTTCCAATGATGTTTTGAGGCTTGTAAAGTTGAAAAGTTTGAGACAATTGGAATTCAAGGTTCATAACATGATTGAATTTGATATGCTTGGTGGTGAATGTTTGAATTGGTGGATCAAGTTTGATAGATGCATACCTTGTGAGATTTTGAGCTTATTGGTGGATTTAACATTTGCACCATATTCTTCTTTCTTGTGTGATTTTCACTCATGTCATTTGATCACTTTAGAACTTGCTTAGATTCTTTTTGAGGCTACATTTTTCACTTGCATGCATGAACATGATTGAGGCATTCTTTCTTGATTAACTACTTTGGCCAAATAGCTCACCTTGCATCATTTCCCCTTGTTTAACCCCCTTGAGCCTACTTGCCTATTCTTTGTTTTAGCTCATTTTGTGCCTTATGTGAAAAACCATATTTTTACCTTTACCTTAGGGAATAGGAGAGCATTGGTTCATTTTCATTGGAGGAGCTCTTTTGATGTTCAAGTGTGGGGGTTGTATACTTTGATTAGCAATGTGCAAGATGTCTGGTTGTGAAATTAAAAAAATTGAAAAAAAATAGAATTAAAAAAAAAGAGAGAAAAAAAGAAAAGAAAAGAAAAAGAATAAATTCAAGAAAAGTTGAGAAAGAAAAAGAAGAGAAGGAAATTTATAAAGGAGAATGTGCATTATTTGGAGTTAGGAGATAAAATTTCATGTTTGTTACTTGTCATTTGAGTTCCTTCACAATGCTCTTTCATTCTCTTTGGTAACCTTTCCATATCCATATTGTTTCCTTCCTTTACCTTGATCACATTACAACCTTGAATAAAGTCCTCTTGATTTTTGTGTGCATGTGTTTTGAGTAATGGAGAAATAGAAGATAAGCAAGCTTATGGTAGTGCAATTGTTCATGAGATGAATTGAGTGAAATACTTACCTTGTAAACACTTGAGGGATTGAGAGTGTATCTTGTGAGGATCTTTCATTCTTGATTCATGCTTTTCAAGTTGAAGCTACCTTGCTTGTTGGTTTGAGATGTGAAGAAATTTTAATTCATGGGTGTTTTGTTCTCTTGAATCTTCTATTGCTCCTCTTGCTTGTAAGCTTTTGCATTCTTGAATGTCATTAGAATTTGAGTCTTTTAGAGTTTTTAGTTTTTGAGTTTTTACTTTTCTTGCATTCTTGCATTTTGGTCTCTTGTATTTTGCCTGGGAATGCAAAAGTTCAAGTGTGGGGGGATTTGATTAATCAATTTTGAGGCATTCATTATTACTTTATATTTGGCCTAATTGATAATAATTGTATCCAATATTATGTTTGTGGGTGAGTTTTAGATGATTGGGCCTCATTGAGCTTAGTTGTAAAAGTTTTATTAATTTTTGAAATTTAACTCATTTTGACCTTTCTGCCTTGTACAGGCCATATCTTGGACTACAAATGTCACATTTGGATGATCTTTGTGTCCCCTAAAAGATGAGACGAAGATACACAATTTTGTGTCTAATGTTGTTTTTCTAATTCATCTGGATTCAGGGCAAAATTGAGCCTCAAAGTTAGGACGCTGTTGCTGTCATAAGCTTGGACCTCCCCTCACTAATTTGGGCTTAACTCTCTCAATTTAAGCCCAAATAAGGCAAATTATATGTCTCTGAAAAGCTTATTCAGAGGGCTACAGTTTGGGCCAAGGGTAGATTAGGAATTATAGAATAATTTTTAGTTACAAATAGGTTAAGGCAGAATACGAAAAGTACCTCTTTTTGAATCCTTATTTTTGAGTTTTACGAATTGAATCAAGAAACCTTTTTTTTTCTCTTTTCATTTTCTCTATTTTTGTTTTTCCCTCTTCTCTGAAGGTTCTGTATCTTTTCAATGGTGATGGCCATGGAAGGCTAAAGATCCAATCAATCCAAGGAATTCAATGTTGTGGTTAGAGTTTTGAGTTCTTTTGTTTAATTGTGATTTCTGATTATGTTCTTCCCTCTTCTCCTTCTTCAATTGATTTATGATTATGTTTTTGAAATTAAAGATAGATTTGGATTGATTAATCTGAGTTAAATGGAGAATAGATCATCAATTGGTAATCTATGTTAATTTGAAATTGTGTTTAATTCAATCTTATTCAAGAATTGAGATTATGATTCTGTTTTAGTGGATCAAATTCGAGGTGATTATCTAGTTGAATTCGAATTAACAGAGGTAAATGCATAAAGAATTCTACTCTCTTGAACTATGATTAACTCTGCCACTTGAATTGAAGACCTTGGATTGGTGTTTCCAATTTCGAACTTATTCCTAATTACTGTTGAATTTGCATTATGTTACTTGATGAACAAAACTCCCTACTTATTGATAACTTCTAATATACTTGAGAAATCTGAATTGATCCTTGGGAGATGACCTAGGTTATGCACTATGCTATATTCCATTTAAATTCTAGTATATTTTGAGGCGAGTACGACATCGCTCATCAGGAGCAAACCACTGGTGGTTGTGCCAAGGCCCGAGAGGAAAGGAGGAGCAATGAGTGAAAATAGGTGAAACAAGATGTGAGGAGGAGAGGAGGGCAAGCATGAAACGAGACAAGACACTAGTGGTGGCAGTACCGAGAGAGAGGAGAGGAGGAGCAACGAGTGAGGCAGGGCTGAGAGGGAGATTGAGCAGCAGCAGAGGTGGACGGTGGCGATGCTACTTAGGGTTAAGGGAGGGGAGGGTTTCAATTTGGGGATTTTGTTTTGCACAGAATGAGTGATTATGGCATGGGTAGAAATGAATGAAATGAGACAAAACTGAAAGTGAGAACTAGAAACGAAAGTTACGAAACAAAGGTATATTTTACCTAAACGACATCATTTTTTTTCAGGTCATCGAGTCATCGGGTCGGGTCATCGGGTTGGTTTACTAAACTCGTCACTCGAACCAATAAGTGAACAGGCTCATCGGATTTGACCCGAATAGACCCGATTGCCCGAATCAACCTGAATATTTTATGTCGGGTCGGGTCGGTCGGGTTCGTGGGTCGGTCCAGACCCATGTGCAGCCCTCTCTTAAATAGATATCATATACTAATATGAATATGAAAGTATATCATACTCTAAAATAAAATAGATATATTGCATCCCAATGTGAGATAAATATAAACTAAATATTAAATTATAAGTGTACAACTAATAGAATTATATACATATTTTGCCAAATTCACCAAGATAACTATAATTTCAATTCCATCAAAACTTTGCTACATAGCCTAGGAGTATTAAAGCAAGTATAGCCAGAGCAGTTATAAACAACAGCAGATCCCACTGTATGAGCGGGATTCATTAGAATTAAAATTAAATAATAAATTTAAATAAAATAACTCAAATTAAAATGTAAGATCAATTAAAGAACAATTTCAGAATATCGAATCCACCACTAACCATGCAAAGATGAATTTAACTTGAATGAAGATTAATATTATTCTATAGATTGTCTACAATTACAAACTTTGAATACTACTAAATATTACAACAACATAATTAATGACATAATTAATCTAAAATTACATAACATATTCAAATTATGACATAAATCATTTAATATAGCATGAATTATTCAATCCTTAGATCACAAAAGCATTGAATACTATTGCACAACCCACACCTAAAACTACAAGAATTAAGCATGTAATTAAAATATATCAATTTAAATTTACTAATTGACTACAATATAATCAATAAAAATTTAATTAAATAATATTTAAAGATCAATAATCATCATCATTATACATTTATAGAACAAAGAAAAATATTCTAAACAAAGTCAAATCATTTAAAACAAAGACTAGAGTTTTATCTTAATATTAAAAAATAAAATTAATTACTCATGACAAGAGTATCAAATACAAAGATAAAAAAAATCTATAAAAAATAAAATGATTGCTATGCACAGTTCTCATTTTTCTTCTACTTCTTACGATGCTACGCTGCCTCTCAATCTATCTTGACGTCTCGAGCGATGTTCTTCTCTTTTTTTCTCACTCCTTGGATAATGCACAGAGTGCAACAAAGCAACACGAGGAACGAGAAAAATAGAGAAGAACGCTGATCGAGACATCAACACAGATGAGAGATGCATAGCGCCATACGAAGTAGAAAAAGGAAAACAATACCTAATAATTATTTTATTTTTTATGAATTTTTTTTTGTATTTGATACTCTTGTAATGAGTAATTAATTTTATTTTTTAGGATTAAGAAGAAACTTTAATTTTTATTTTAGATTATTTAACTTTGTTTAGGATATTTTTCTTTGTTCTATAAATACACAATGATGATGATTATTAATTTTTAATTATTATTCAATTTAATTTTTATTGATTATCTTATAGTCAATTAGTAAATTTAAATTGATATATTTTAATCACATACTTAATTCTTGTAGTTTTAGGCATGAGTTGTGCAATAATATTCAATATTTTTGTGATCTAAAGATTGAATAATTCATGTTATATTAAATGATTTATGTCATAATTTGAATATGTCATGTTATTTTAGATGAATTATATCATTAATTAGGTTACAATAATCTTTAGTAATGTTCAAAGCTTGTAACTGTAGACACTCCATAAAATAAGATTAATTTTCATTCAAGTTAAATTCATCTTTGCATAGTTAATGGTGGATTTGAAATCCTTAAATTGTTTTTTAATTGATCTTGCATTTTAATTTGAGTCGTTTCATTTGGATTTATTATTTAATTTTAGTTCTAATTTATCATGTAATTTAAATTCTTAGATTAATTAAATAAAATCAAAATCTCTTTTCTTTTTCTTTAAATTAATTTAAGTAGATATTAGATTTTAGTTCATCTTATCACTTCCTGTGGATACGATACCCTTATATTTGCTAGACGTTACATATATTTTGTGCACTTGCAAGTAAAGGATAATTTTATTACTTAAAAATTCTCTATCAAGTTTTTGGCACCGTTGTCGGGGAGTTAATTTTGTGATTGCTTTAATTTAATTTTTACCTATTTTAATTTTTAGCCTAGGATTTTTTTAGTTTAATTTTCAGTTTTATTTATTTTATTTTATTATTTTTTTAAATTTTATTTTATTTTATTATTTTTTAATTTAATTTTATTTTAATTGTTTGGTCTTAGTATTTTTTTCAGTTTTTGTTGAAAAAGTTGGAGAAGACCAATTCTACTCATGCATGTGACTCTCCAAGTGCTTTTGTTCTAACTCTTAATCTTTTTTTAGTTTGATATTTTGTTGACACAATCCTTGTCAATAGATTTATATGATCATGAGATAGAGCGTATACATAGAACACTTAAAACACAAAACCAAACTGCACTCATTGATACTAATTTAAATATGGTAAATAATAATTGAGCACTTAGATAGTATTTTACTCCAAATGCATATGATTATCCTACTTATATCTGTTTGCCTGAGATTGGGGCTAACCACTTTGAAATTAAGCCTAACGTAATTCAAATGTTACCAACATTTTTGGGGCTTGAGTCTGAAAATCCTCGTAAGCACCTAGATGCATTCTTAGAGGTATGTTCCACCTTTAATATCCATAATGTTACTGATGATGCAATTCATCTCCGTCTTTTTCCCTTTTCTTTAAAGGATAAGGGTAAAGATTGACTTTCTACATGTGATAACATTGCCACTTGGAATAGATTATCAATAGAATTTTTAAAGAAATATTTCTCAATAGGCAAACTTATTACAATGAGACGTGCCATTACTGATACGAATTGGTATTGTTGCAAACTTAAGTACAGATTGTCTCAAGTAATAAATTTTAGGGAGTCCGAGGTTAATCCATAGGAAATTGATGAAGAAAAATTCTTTGAGGTAAGGAAAAGATTTGTCACAAAAATAAAAATAATGGAAATTGTTCACAAAATGAAAAGGATTTGCTTAGGATATGAGATCCACTATCGGTATATAAATTAAGGATAAAATTATTTTTTTTAACTCAATTGGATTCCACACATAACAGAGGTTCCAATTGGAGAATACAATATTCAAAGTTCTTTTAAAATTATATACATAGTTATATTATGGTTCCTTAAATTATCTACTAACGCCAACACTTGTAAATGAGTTCAAACATTTATTATGTCAATCTCTTATCTACAATGAATCAAGATCTCTATTTTATAAGGAAGGTTAATAACGCCAACACTTGTAAATGAGTTCAAGCATTCATTGTGCCAGTCTCTTGTCTACAATAAATCAAGATTTTCAATTTATAAGGAGAGTTTCTAAATTGATTGGAAACAAAATACAACACATATAATGACCACTTGATAATATAACATTCAAGTACAAGAAAGAGATTAATCTAACCTTATTTCATTACCAAGAGCTTCACTATTTTACCCAAGCAAAATGAGAATTGGTTACTCATGAACAAGAATAAAGAAAGAGAGAAGAAGAAGATGATGATGATGAACATAATTTCTATTTAGAACAAAAGAAAACTACAATAAAAGAAACAAATGATACAAGAATATGATCTTGATCTCTAAACCAAGATGATCCCAATAAGCAACCAATGGTGCCTTTTATAGAGCATGAAGGGTACAAAATGATAAAAATGTTATTTAATGAGTGGGTTGATGAGTGGAAGATGACAATAGAGTTGTTTAATGAGTGTAAATGAGTATCATGCTTGTCTCCCTACTTGCACCAATCAATTCGGTGCCTAACTCCGACTACAACCCTATCAAAATGTCACTATTTAGAAATGTGGTTTTTATGAAATTTGAAGGGTTTTGTCCCATCTTTCCAATGCCACTGTTTTAGCCCAATCCAACTCCTACAGCCCAACTTATGGCCCAATATTTGCACATTGTTCAGGTTCCAGTAACAGCACCTGTGTTCTGACTTCCAAACTCAATCTGACCGACTAGACATCTGATTCAGCTCTTGTGTTCTTCATGAAAGTTGTAGATTTGGGTCTTAAATTTCATTTGGGCTTTGTTTTGTGTCAATTATACTCCTATAGCTCAAGAAATGGGCTGATGAGTGCGTAGAGGTCAAGCTGTCAGGATCAACATTCTGGCTCTTGCTTCCACTTCAATTTAAATTATCCAAACGTGTGATTCATCACTTAAGGTCTTCATGAAACTTGTAGAGAATTGTCTTAGCTTTCCTACAAGACTAGAATCATATCAATCAAATATTTGTAACTCAGATTATAGCTAATTTACTGAACATTGCCAAATAGACAAATTAAGGCCAGTTCATGCAATAATTCCTTCAATGATCCAATTAGACCCATTATCATAAAATGTGACAAAACTAACTTAATTAAGCCTAATTGAACCTTAAGAAGCCTATTAAGAGAATTATTAAATGAATACAATATATTGCTATTAAATTCCCTCACACTTAACTTTTGCACTCCCGGGCAAAACACATAAGACCAAAACTAGGGAACAAAGAAAAACTACAAAAACTCAAAAATAAAAACTCTAAAAGACTCAATTTCCAATGATATTCAAGAATTCAAATGTTTATAAGTAAAAAAAGCAACCAAAGATTCAAGGGATCAAAACATTTATGAGGTAACATTTCTTCACATCTCAAATCAACACGCAAGGAAACTTCAATTGAAAAGCATGAGTCAAGAATGATAGATTCTCATAAGATTCACTCTCAATCCCTTACGTGTTTGAAGGATAGGTATTTCACTCAATTAAACCCATGAAAAATTATATTACCATAAGCTTGTTTATCTTCTACTTCTCCACCACTCAAAACACATGCACGCACAAATCAAGAGGACTTTATTCAAGATTGTAATGAGGTCAAGGTAAAGGAGGGGGATAATATAGATATGATAAGTTAAATACCAAAGAGAATGAAAGAGCATTAGGGTTGAATTCAAATAATAAGCATGAAAGTTCATCCCAACTCTACCTAATACAAATTCCATTTACATACTCTTTTCACTTCCCATTTTTACCTTGTTGACCTTTCTTTACACTTTGTTCTTCTTTTTTTTTGAAGATGACTACTCTTTCCTTTTTCATTAACCATTTTGCACACACACCCCCACACCTGTTCAAGAACTCATCCAATGTCAATTGTAACACCCCAACTTTTGGGATAATTACAATATAGTCTCGATTTGTACTGTTTTGTGAATTTTGTGAGTAGTAAATTTAATTTGACTATTCCGTGAGTGTACTTGACTCTCAGTATGTGATTTGCTCGACCTAAGAAAATAATAATTTTCTCGCTTAGGATAAATCTTATTTTAATTAATTGAGTCAGGGGATCTTACTAAACCCAATTGATTGATATATAAATTAATATCATAATTTTTTGGATTTAAATGTGTAATAAAATAATTTTATATTTTTATAATATTATTTTATAATACAAGACTCTCTTGTCTCAAAAATAGTAAAAATCGCTTTCGGTTTGACCACGATCTTTAAAAGTCTTTGTGGGACCCGCGTTTAGGAAAAACAAATAACTGTCTTTGACCGGATAATTTCTAACCAATGAGAGCAAGTCAACCAAAGTAGGCTTGACTTTTTAAACCAATAGGAATTGGACACCTAAGGAAGCATAGGTTTTCATTTGGACCGTTGGATGAAGACTTAATGATGAAGCCTTTAATCTAAGCCATTGATCTAATCAATGATGAGATTAGAATGATAGGTTTATGACCAAGTGATATCTACCTTAGATCTAATCTAGGGCTAAGGATTAAAGATGAACCAAGGGTTAGGATTAAGTCAACAATTGTAGGCTTGAAAATGGTTAGTAACCTAATTAAGCTTAATTTAACTAATCTAATTACTTAATTAGCATACTAAGTGAACTAGCTTAATTATGAATTAATTATAATCTAAATACTAATTAGATATACTAATATTAATTAAAGGTTATAATATATGTTAATATATACTAAATTAATTAGTTATGTGACTAGTATATTAATTTAGTTTGGTTAGGATAATTAACCTAACAAATTACCTAATTAGTTAACATGTAATTAGGAGTAATTGGAAAGCAATTAACCCCCTAAATAGATGAAGGAGAACACGGTTTTGGCAGCAGCAAGTGGGCTTGGAGGTGGCTTGGTTCTACATGGTTCTTGAAGGATCCAAAGTGACATAAGCCATGTGCTTGGTCATGTGAACACTTTGTGATATTTTGCATGCAAAATCAAACACTTAAGCTCCCTACACACACTCATTCACGGCTGCTGCCCTCCATATTCACTCTTCACTTTCTATTTCACCCTTATCACATTTTAACTATCCATTTCTCTCTCTAAAATACCAAAAACTCAAGCAAACATTTCTCTCTCACTTTCTCTCTCTAATTCGGCCAGCACCCTCACATCCACACCCAAGCCTTCATAATTTTATCTCATCACATTTCTTGAACCCAAATACTATTCTAAGCATCTTTCATTCACAAAGTTTTCCCAAATTCCCACTCTATCTTGCCTAAAATTCCACTTCTTGCTTACTTACTTAAGGGTAAGTTTGATTTCTATGGTTCAAAACTAAAAATTTAATTTTTCTAACCATGTTTGTTCCATGGTTTTCCTATTTTGTACCTTGTATGTGTATTTGCTAATTGTTTGAGAATTTTAGGAATTGTTTTGGAGCTTGTACAAAATTTGGAGAAAAGGAAGGAATCTAACCGATTAATTTGCCTACAAGAGGTAAGAGGGAGATTTAATCTCACCAACCCTAAGTGGTGATGAGAAAATGGATTGTGTTTGTGTGTAGAATCCATAAGGATTCGGTTATGCTGATTTATTTGTGGTTTTTATTGTTTTTGATTGTTTAAATGCTTTACTAATTGTGATCTTAATTTGCTATGCATGATTATAGTTTCTATTATTTTAGCTATGCATGATTATGGCTTTAAATATATTGTATGTGTTTTATATGTGGTTATATAATTGTATGTATTTATAATTATGTAATTATTTAAGTAGGATGTGAATAACATGTACGAAATGCATGAGTGTTCCAAAGAACACATTTGAGGCTCACGGCCTTCTCATAAAGAAATAGAGAACCAAAATGTTCTCACAATTTTCTAAATCAAGGATTTAATGAACCTAGGTAAATAATGGATAATTTAAGTTAATTATGGCCAAAATGCCATTTAGTGTATAACCAAATGACATTTTATTTTGATTTGGCCAACATGCCATTTTATTTACTAAGATAGGTTAGGTAATTATTTTATAACATAAATTGATTCCAAAGAATCATTGAGAAAATCAAAGGAATTAATTCTGTTCTAGAATTTTAACTTAGCAGAATTCAGTTTAAGTAAGAAATTAATCAGACACTTGAAAAGTACTAACGTAGAGCTCATACTATAAATTTTGAAGCGCGTTAGTGAATTTCAAAGTGAAACTATTGGGTAAAAATAAAATAAACTATATTTAGAGGAAAATGTTAAAAATACCTTATACTGATTTTATAGGCAAAATGCTGCCAAAATTTATTAAAATCAAACGCCTAAAATGAAAAGATTCCATACTATATTTAGAACACAAGGAAAATACATTACGTATTTTAAAAGTACTAGATATAGTTTTACACATATTAAAAATGACAATTTTAAGCTATTCGGTTAAGAAAATGAATTAAAAATCCTACGCGATTGAGAAAATAACTCAAAAACAATTTACGATGTTTAAAAACGTCAAAATGTCTTTACGCGATTTAAAAACGTTTGTGAAAATGATGAGATTGTGAAAATGCGATAAAATTCTTACGCGATTGAACAATACATGAGTTTTGCTGTCATTGGCCAAAGTGGTGGACCCAGACATGTTGTAGTGTAGTACTGTCAGGTAGGACGTACTATACTTTGTTATCTGGTGACTAGGGGTATTTTGGTAATTTCTTGTAAATATGATAAAATTTGGATAATAGGGGTATTTTTGTAATTTTAGCTCATGTTTAGAGTGTTGTGCCAATTTGGGTTATAATTGGTGATTGATTGAGGAGGCGAATTACACCGTGTTTGGTGTGATAAGCGTAGTGTGGTTCATTTGTGAGCTTGGAGGCATTAGTGTGCGGAGAATTCCACATGCGGACAGTGGGTTGCTCCTCTGGGCCGTGGTAACGGGCAACACACTAATGATCTTGACAAGCACTACTCTTAGTCAAGATCTTGAGGGGACTATTAAGTACTATGCCTGTGGTACACGACGTTGGACTGCATGTAATTGCTACACGATGTTTTTGACCGTGGGCTATAGACACAAAGATTTGACAAAGGTGCAATAGCTTGGTTGGGCATGTACCATAAAGTATTTTTAGTTTCTTTTCGGATCATTCTCTCAAATATCCGTGTTTAGCTCCATGGAGTAGGAACGAGTCGGTGTGTGTATCATTCATCATCTCGCATTTTTAATGTTCATGCATTATCTCGCATTTTATTGTTTATCATAATCTGTAATAAATTGTATGATTAAATGTTTTATTATACTATGCATGATATTATTGTATGTGTTATTTATATATATATCACTTGTTATCTTGTACATGATGTATTGGTATGTACTGTTGTGATAACTGTTTGGTACTATCATTTTCTTTATTGCCATACGGGTAGTGATGTAGATTGTCTCACCTCTCTATATGTTTTCTCGATATTACTATATTGTTTCCGTAAAGAGTTAGAGGAAGAAGAAGATCAACCTCTTGAGATACAGTACCCTGACGAGCAACAGTCGGGTGACTTATACGAGGAGGAGGAACCGGTTGATCACGCCGATCGTCAAGATCGATCTTGAGATCATGGCACCGCTGCAGATTCTTCGGGTTCGTGAGACTGGAGTTTCACGGGGTTCCGAGGCGTGGCGTATGCATGCGGACCGAGGGACAGTAGCTTATGTGGGACGATTGACTGTGTCCCTATGTAGGGAGTATGACGGGGAGGTCATATTCACTACTATGCTTTATTTACATTTAGAGTTACCTTTGACCATTAGGCGTTATTGGCAGGGAGTTTTCCACGCGCCTAGTGAGTCGAGTAATGAGTCGACACTCGGACTCGTGTCCGAAGTGTTTGTGAGATCTCATAGATGCACACTTTTCGATGGTTATTCTGGAGGTGATGGATGGTGATTCATCGGAGGGTTTGATATCTACTGGGATGCACTTGGGCAGTACTATGTTTTAGCTTTGTGTCAACTCTTTAATGTTTTATTAAATACATGTAGTTGTAAATTACGTTTGTACCAAAAGAGAATCATATGTATATTATGGTGAGTTTATGGTTGCTATATCTTGTGTTTCATGTTATTTTATTTAATGTTATAATTATAAAAAGAAAAAAAATATTCCGCAAATATTATGTAAGTATCAAATGTTTTACAACTTGGGTAGAGTTTTTATTTTTATTTTATTTCATTGCATTCATAAATGTGACATTCCCATAAGGGTGTTACATTAGTTGGTATCAGAGCCCAAGTTAGAGTCTTTTGGGGTTGTGGTTAGGTCTGTTTTTGCTTGTGTTGTGTGAATCTCTGTGATTTGTTTTCGAAGGGTTACATCTGACATTGTTTTGTCTTGTTGAAGAAAGAAGATGTCTGGAGGAAAAGGAAGGCGTGCAAACGTGGCACCTAATGTGGACCCAATGGTTGCTGTTGCGAGGCTATTCAAAGAAATGGCGTGCAGTGATTGCTCAAGAAAATCAGCAAAATCAAAGAGCACCCAACATCAAGATATGATCACGATGCTTTGAATTTGTCCGAGTTCGACGCAACAATCCGCCACGCTTTAGAGGCGAGTTTGACCTCGAAAAGGCAAGTCTTTGGATTCAAGACTTGGAGCGAATATTCGAAGGAACGGGGTGCGCGAAAAATAAGAAGGTAACATTTGCTGTATATATGCTGAGAGGAGATGCCGAGAACTGTGGAGGAATACCCGCCAGCTGTTGCAAGCGGAAGGAACTGAGATCACCTGGGAGGTGTTTTGTGAAGTCTTTCTGGAGAAGTACTTTCCCGGTACTGCTCGACATGCCAAGGAAATAGAATTTCTTAGTCTGCGTCAAGAGAATATGACTGTGGGAGAATATGCTGCAAAATTTGAGAGTTTGTCATAATTCTCGAGGTATTTCCAGAATCAACCAGATGAGGTATGGAAGTGCCAGAAGTTTGAGGATGGGTTAAGAATGGAGTTGAGACGTGCAGTGTTACCGATGAGAATGAGGGAATTTCCTGTGTTGATAGACACTTGTCGAAGACTCGAGGCATTGGAGCCGTCCCGAGATCAAAGGAATCGTAATTTTGGGCCGACTAGGTTCCAAAGAGGAAACAGTAGCAATGGTGGTAGGTTTCAGAGAAAGCCTTATGCGAGACCATCGGGGAGTCAACCTCAACGTCCATCTGTTGGGGGAAGTTATGGTGGAAATCAACCTGCTCAGAATGTGGCGTTTACGCCAACCTGTTTTAAATGTGGCAAGAGTGGCCATATATCTACAGATTGTCCGATCAGGGGAACGATCTGTTTTAACTGCAAGAAGCCTGGACATGTTTCTAGAGATTGCACTCAGCCTGAGAGGAAGCTTGCAGTGAGGAATGTCCGTGCTACTCAACCGAGATCTGGAGGGAGAGTGTATACAATGACCAGAACTGAAGCTTCTCAGTCTGAGGATCTTATACAAAGGGAAGGTGTCATTGAAGGTAATCACCTGACTTTGCTATATGATTCGGGTGCAACACACTCATTTATTGCATATGATTGTGTGGAACGTATAAAACTGCCTGTGTCTTCTCTGAGTTTTCAATTGATTGTTTCTACACCGACTGCCAAGCCTGTTGTTACATCCAAGATATGCATGAACTGTCCTATTGTCATAAAGGATCGTAAGTTTTTGGTCAACTTTATTTGTTTACCTATTGTTGAGATAGACATAATATTAGGAATAGATTAGTTATCTTCTAACCATATCCTTATAGACTGTGCGAGTAAGGCCATAGTTTTTCCTAAGGAAGAAAGTTCTGGATTCTTGACTGCTGTAAAGGTCAAGTCATTGTTGAGGGATGGAGCTCAATGGTTCATGTTGCTGTCTTCTTTGGAAGTCAAGTCTGAGAAGGATGTGAGCACTATTCCCGTCGTCAATGAGTTTCTAGAGATTTTTCCTGACGATGTACCTGGTTTGCCATCGAAAAGGGAGATCGAATTCTCTATCGACTTAGTACCCGGAGCAGGACCTATTTCGATTGCACCGTACCGAATGTCACCTGTAGAGTTGGCAGAGTTGAAAAAGCAATTGGAGGAACTGTTGGAGAAGCAGTTTGTGCGACCTAGTGTTTCACCATGGGGAGCACCAGTGTTGCTAGTCAAAAAGAAGGATGGAACTTTGCGCCTTTGTGTTGATTATCGACAGCTGAACAAGGTGACTATAAAGAACAAGTATCCGCTACCGAGGATTGATGATTTGATGGATCAATTAAAGGGAGCCGCTGTATTCTCTAAGATAGATCTGCGATCAGGTTATCATCAGATTCGTGTCAAGGTCGACGATGTGCCTAAAACAGCTTTCCGAACTCGTTATGGACACTATGAGTACCAAGTGATGCCATTCGGAGTGACGAATGCTCCTGCGATATTCATGGACTATATGAATAGGATATTTCATCCGTACTTAGACAGATTTGTTGTTGTCTTTATCGATGACATTCTGATCTATTCTCAAAGTCAAGAAGAGCATGCTGAACATCTCAGTATAGTTCTCCAGATTTTGAAGGAGAAGAAGCTGTTTGTGAAGTTGTCAAAATGCGAGTTTTGGTTGGACGAAGTTCAATTTTTAGGTCACGTAATTTCCAAGGAAGGTATCGCGGCAGACCCATCAAAGGTGGAGACTGTTTTGCAGTGGGAAAGGCCTAAGACTGTGACTGAGGTTCGAAACTTTGTTGGATTAGCTAGATATTACAGAAGATTTAATAAAGGTTTTTCCAAGATAGCTGGACCACTTACACAACTCACGAGGAAGAGTCAAGCTTTCGATTGGACGGAGGAACGTGAAGCGAGTTTTCAAGAACTGAAGAAAAGATTAACAACTGCACCAGTGTTAATTTTGCCAGATCCTAACAAATCTTTTGAGGTGTATTGTGATGCATCTTATCAGGGGTTAGGATGTGTGTTGATGCAGGATCGGAACGTGGTAGCTTATGCTTCAAGACAGTTGAAGGTCCATGAGAGGAACTACCCAACGCATGATTTGGAGCTAGTCTGCAGTAGTTTTTGCGTTGAAAGTATGGAGGCATTTTCTCAGATGGAGCTATGTTCAATGTCTTTAGTGATCACAAGAGCTTAAAATACTTATTTGATCGAGAGAATTGAATATGAGACAGAGGCGATGGTTGGAATTTTTGAAGGACTATGATTTTCACCTTCAATACCATCCAGAAAAGCGAATGTGGTGGCGATGCCTTAAGCAGAAAGGTAGTAAGTGTTTCTACTATGATGATTAAAGAGGAGGAGTTGATGAAGCGATTCAGAGATCTATGGTTATCAATAGAATTGGTACCTGGAAAGATTCGTCTAAGTAGAGTTGTGGTTTTGAATGACTTATTGGAGATCATAAAAGAGAAATAAGATGTAGATGCGTTTTTACAGAACGAGAAGGAATTGTTGAAGCAAGGTCATAAAGCAACGATGGAGGAAGGATCTGATGGAGTCTTAAGGTTTGAAGGAACAGTTTGTATACCTGATGATCCCGAACTCAAGAGAGCGATTTTGGATGAAGCTCATACAAGTAATTTGAGTATGCATCCGGGGATGACGAAGATGTATCAAGACTTGAAGCGACTGTTTTGGTGGCCAAGAATGAAGAGAGATGTAGCTGAACGTGTGGAGTCTTGTCTTGTCTGTCAGAAGGCAAAGGTGGAACACCAAAGGCCTGCTGGTATGTTACAACCTTTGACTATTCCAGAGTGGAAGTGGGATAGTATTTCGATGGATTTCGTTACGGGATTTCCAAGGACGAGGAAAGGTCATGATTCGATATGGGTTATAGTTGATAGGCTTATGAAATCAGCGCATTTCTTGCCGATCAATATTAAGTATCCGTTGGAATGCTTAACCCAGATATATATCGACGAAGTTGTTAGACTTCATGGTGTGTCGGTAAGTATAGTTTCTGATAGGGATCCGAGGTTTACGTCAAGACTTTGACAAATTTTACAAGAAGCCATGGGGACTGAATTGCGATTGAGTTCTGCATACCATCCGCAGAGTGATGGTCAAACAGAGAGAACGATTCAGTCGTTGGAAGATCTGTTACGTGCTTGTGTGTTAGAACAGCAAGGAAGTTGGGATGAATTTCTGTCTTTGATAGAATTCACTTACAACAATAGTTTTCACTCAAGCATAGGAATGGCGCCCTATGAAGCACTTTATGGACGACGATTCCGAACACCTTTGTGTTGGTATCAGGATGGAGAGAGTATGACTATTGGTCCTGATCTTGTGCAGCAGACTACAGAAAAAGTGAAGATGATACAAGAAAAGATGCGAACGACTCAGAGCCGTCAGAAAAGTTATGCTGACAAACGAAGACGACCTTTGGAATTTGAAGAAGGCAATCATGTGTTCTTGCGAGTTACGCCTACGACTGGTGTCGGAAGAGTTCTTAAATCAAGGAAGCTTACACCTAAGTTTATAGGACCTTATCAGATTATTCGTCGGATTAGTCCTGTAGCTTATCAGATAGCTTTACCGACTTTTCTATCCAATCTTCATAATGTATTTCATGTGTCTCAGTTGAGGAAATACATTCCCGATCCAACCCATGTGATACAACCTGATGAAGTACAGTTGAAGGATAATTTGACGTATGAAACACTTCCTGTTAGGATCGAGGACAGGAGAGTGAAACAACTTCGAGGGAAGATGATAGAACTGGTGAAGGTAGTATGGAATGATGTGACGGGAGATACTACATGGGAATTAGAGGATAGGATAATGGAGCAATACCCTCAATTGTTTGATGTATAATGAATTTCGGGGACGAAATTCTTATTAGTAGGGGAGAGTTGTAACACCCCAACTTTTGGGATAATTACAATATAGTCCCGATTTGTACTGTTTTGTGAATTCTGTGAGTAGTAAATTTAATTTGACTATTCCGTAAGTGTACTTGACTACTATATGTGATTTGCTCCGACCTAAGAAAATAATAATTTTCTGACCGGATAAATCTTATTTTAATTAATTGGAGCTGGGGGATCTTACTAAACCCAATTCTGATTGATATATAAATTAATATCATAATTTTTTAGATTTAACTGTGCAATAAAATAATTTTATATTTTTATAATATTATTTTATAATACAAGACCTCTTGCCTCAAAAACAAGAAAAAATCTACTTCGATTTGATCACAGATCTTTAAAAGTGCTGTGGGATTCGCGTTTAGGAAAAACAGTCAACTGTGCTGACTGGATAATTTCTAACCAATGAGAGCAAGTCAACCAAAGTAGGCTTGACTTTTTAAACCAATAGGAATTGGACACCTAAGGAAGCATAGGTTTTCATTTGGACCGTTGGATGAAGACTTAATGATGAAGCCTTTAATCTAAGCCATTGATCTAATCAATAGTGAGATTAGAATGATAGGTTTATGACCAAGTGATATCTACCTTAGATCTAATCTAGGGCTAAGGATTAAAGATGAACCAATGGTTAGGATTAAGTCAACAATTGTAGGCTTAAAAATGGTTAGTAACCTAATTAAGCTTAATTTAACTAATCTAATTACTTAATTAGCATACTAAGTGAACTAGCTTAATTATGAATTAATTATAATCTAAATACTAATTAGATATGCTAATATTAATTAAAGGTTATAATATATGTTAATATATACTAAATTAATTAGTTATGTGACTAGTATATTAATTTAGTTTGGTTAGGATAATTAACCTAACAAATTACCTAATTAGTTAACATGTAATTAGGAGTAATTGGAAAGCAATTAACCCCCTAAATAGATGAAGGAGAACATGGTTTTGGCAGCAGCAAGTGGGCTTGGAGGTGGCTTAGTTCTACATGGTTCTTGAAGGATCCAAAGTGACATAAGCCATGTGCTTGGTCATGTGAACACTTTGTGATATTTTGCATGCAAAATCAAACACTCAAGCTCCCTACACACACTCATTCACGGCTGCTGCCCTCCATATTCACTCTTCACTTTCTATTTCACCCTTATCACATTTTAACTATTCATTTCTCTCTCTAAAATACCAAAAACTCAAGCAAACATTTCTCTCTCACTTTCTCTCTCTAATTCGGCCAGCACCCTCACATCCACACCCAAGCCTTCATAATTTTATCTCATCTCATTTCTTGAACTCAAATACCATTCTAAGCATCTTTCATTGACAAAGTTTTCCCAAATTCCCACTCTATCTTGCCTAAAATTCCACTTCTTGCTTACTTACTTAAGGGTAAGTTTGATTTCTATGGTTCAAAACTGAAAATTTAATTTTTCTAACCATGTTTGTTCCATGGTTTTCCTATTTTGTACCTTGTATGTGTATTTGCTAATTGTTTGAGAATTTTAGGAATTGTTTTGGAGATTGTACGAAATTTGGAGAAAAGGAAGGAATCTAACCGATTAATTTGCCTACAAGAGGTAAGAGGGAGATTTAATCTCATCAACCCTAAGTGGTGATGAGAAAATGGATTGTGTTTGTGTGTAGAATCCATAAGGATTCGGTTGTATGGTTTATTTGTGGTTTTTATTATTTTTGATTGTTTAAATGTTTTACTAATTGTGATCTTAATTTGCTATGCATGATTATAGTTTTTATTATTTTAGCTATGCATGATTATGGCTTTAAATATATTGTATGTATTTATAATTATGTAATTATTTAAGTAGGATGTGAATAACATGTACGAAATGCATGAGTGTTCCAAAGAACACATTTGAGGCTCACGGCCTTCTCATAAAGAAATAGAGAACCAAAATGTTCTCACAATTTTCTAAATCAAGGATTTAATGAACCTAGGTAAATAATGGATAATTTAAGTTAATTATGGCCAAAATGCCATTTAGTGTATAACCAAATGACATTTTATTTTGATTTGGCCAACATGCCATTTTATTTACTAAGATAGGTTAGGTAATTATTTTATAACGTAAATTGATTCCAAAGAATCATTGAGAAAATCAAAGGAATTAATTCTGTTCTAGAATTTTAACTTAGCATAATTCAGTTTAAGTAAGAAATTAATCAGACACTTGGAAAGTACTAACGTAGAGCTCATACTATAAATTTTGAAGCGCGTTAGTGAATTTCAAAGTGAAACTATTGGGTAAAAATAAAATAAACTATATTTAGAGGAAAACGTTAAAAATACCTTATACTGATTTTATAGGCACAATGCTGCCAAAATTTATTAAAATCAAACGCCTAAAATGAAAAGATTCCATACTATATTTAGAACACAAGGAAAATACATTACGTATTTTAAAAGTACTAGATATAGTTTTACACATATTAAAAATGACAATTTTAAGCTATTCGGTTAAGAAAATGAATTAAAAATCCTACGCGATTGAGAAAATAACTCAAAAACAATTTACGATGTTTAAAAATGTCAAGATGTCTTTACGCGATTTAAAAATGTTTGTGAAAATGACGAGATTGTGAAAATGCGATAAAATTCTTATGCGATTGAACAATACTGTGAGTTTTGCTATCGGGCCAAAGTGGTGGACCCAGACATGTTGTAGTGTAGTACTGTCAGGTGGGACGTACTATACTTTGTTATCTGGTGGCTAGGGGTATTTTGGTAATTTCTTATAAATATGGTAAAATTTGGATAATAGGGGTATTTCTGTAATTTTAGTTCATGTTTAGAGTGTTGTGCCAATTTGGGTTATAATTGGTGATTGATTGACGAGGCGAATTACACCGTGTTTGGTGTGATAAGCGTAGTGTGGTTCATTTGTGAACTTGGAGGCATTAGTGTGCGGAGAATTCCACATGCGAACAGTGGGTTGCTCCTCTGGGCCGTGGTAACGGGCAACACACTAATGATCTTGACAAGCACTATTCTTAGTCAAGATCTTGAGGGGACTATTAAGTACTATGCCTGTGGTACACGACATTGGACTGTGTACTGCTACACGATATTTTTGGACTATAGGCTATAGACACAAAGATTTGACAGTACAATAGCTTGGTTGGGCAGCCATAAAGTATTTTTAGTTTCTTTTCGGATCATTCTCTCAGATATTCGTGTTTAGCTCCATGGAGTAGGAACGAGTCAGTGTGTGTATCATTCATCATCTGCATTTTTAATGTTCATGCATTATCTGCATTTTATTGTTTATCATAATCTGTAATAAATTGTATGATTAAATGTTTTATTATACTATGCATGATATTATTGTATGTGTTATTTATATATATATCACTTGTTATCTTGTACATGATGTATTGGTATGTACTATTGTGATAACTATTTGGTACTGTCATTTTCTTTATTGCCATGCGGGTAGTGATGTAGATTGTCTCACCTCTCTATATGTTTTCTCGATATTACTATATTGTTTCCGTAAAGAGTTAGAGGAAGAAGAAGATCAACCTCTTGAGATACAGTACCCTGACGAGCAACAGTCGGGCGACTTATACGAGGAGGAGGAACCGATTGATCACGTTGATCGTCAAGACTGATCTTGAGATCATGGCACTGCCAGGATTCTTCGGGTTCGTGAGACTGGAGTTTCACGGGGGTTCCGAGGCGTGGCGTATGCATGCGGACCGAGGGACAGTAGCTTATGTGGGACGATTGACTGTGTCCCTATGTAGGGAGTATGACGGGGAGGTCATATTCACTATTATGCTTTATTTACATTTAGAGTTACCTTTGACCATTAGGTGTTATTGGCAGGGAGTTTTCCACGCGCCTAGTGAGCTGAGTAGCGAGTCGACAGCTCGGACTCGTGTCTGAAGTGCTGTGAGATCTCATAGATGCACACTTTTCGATGGTTATTCTGGAGGTGACGGATGGTGATTCATCGGAGGGTTTGATATCTACTGGGATGCACTTGGGCAGTACTATGTTTTAGTTTTGTGTCAACTCTTTACTGTTTTATTAAATACATGTAGTTGTAAATTATGTTTGTACCAAAAGAGAATCATATGTATATTATGGTGAGTTTATGGTTGCTATATCTTGTGTTTCATGTTATTTTATTTAATGTTATAATTATAAAAAGAAAAAAAAATATTTCACAAATATTATGTAAGTATCAAATGTTTTACAACTTGGGTAGAGTTTTTATTTTTATTTTATTTCATTGCATTCATAAATGTGACATTCCCACAAGGGTGTTACATCAATGCTCTCTTATTCCTTAAGGTAGGGTAAGAATATATTTTTTTTAATGCATGTAATGAGCTAAAAATAAGGAATGGTCAAATAAGCTCAAAGGGGTAAGCAAGGGAAAATATGCAGGGTTGGCTATTTTGTTAAAGTAGCTAAAAAAAATGCATCAATAATGTTTATGTATGCATGTGAAAATGTAGCTTCAAATAGAGTTAAAGCAAGTTCTAGAGTAACAATTTCATAAGTGAAAATCATATAAGAAAGAAGAGAACGGTACAAATGTTTAATCCATTCATCAATAGGCTTAAAATCTCACAAGGCATACATCTATCATTCTTAATCCACCAATTCAACATCCATAACCAAGCATGTGAAATTTAAGAAAGAAGACAATTTATTCAATCATGTTATGATCTCTAAATTTAAATTGCTTCAAAGGATGTGAGAGTGCATTCACTTGAATCTTTCAAAGGAAATCAAATGATAAAACTTCGTTACTTTCACAAATCAACACAAAATAGTTACTTCCTCAATTTAGATGCGTCTCAAAAGTAAAATTATTTCAAGAGTAAAATTTACTTCTTACTCTGTCATACTTAATTGGTTTTGCTGTTAGTAAGTTGCTGATAATTTTTTTATGTCAACCATCCTTCCCCCCAAACAGATCACAACATTGTCCTCAATATTAAAATATAGATGAGTAAAGGATAGAATATATTACCTATTGTGACTATTATGGAAGAGAGAAACCTGACACAAATTTAAATAGAAATAAAATACGATAAATAAAATCAAGGGTAAATGTATGTTATAGATGGAGTGTCAGATCCAATCCACGTTCCTTGTTGCTTCCCTCTGACCAATCTATATGAGATATTACTGGATCAAGTTCATAAACAAAAGCTTATAATTTATCAATTAACTCATCGACAATGGAAGCAGAGACAAGGAGTCATCTTGCCAAATGTGTAACAAAGTTCTGTTCCACAGCATGATCAAGAAAAGATAACAAACCATTAAAGAAATTATTAACATTCAACAAACCTATGGGTTTATGGTGGATGTTCAGTTAGGCCCAAGAGACAATTTGAAAAACTTCTGTCAAAGTACTATAGCCACCTAGTAAGGCAATGAATGCATCAGAATTGTCAAGCATTTTAGCCATTCGTCCATGCATTATTTATACTCGTAGTTCCTCCCCAATTGCCTTTCCATTGATGTTCCTTTGAGTTAAAGCTCTAGGAATGATGCATAAAACTTGACTGCCTCCTAGATGTGCAGTGATAGATACAACCCTCATTAACCCAATGCTAACCCCATATATTACATGAATTTTTCTCGCAGCAAGCGCTCGACCAAGAGTGCCTGCTGCTTCTATAAACTCTGTATCCTTCCTAAAACTTGATCCACAAAATACACAGATATTTGTAAATCGATGAATAGAAGCTCCCTCCATTTCTATGCTCACTCTCCCTTTGAATAATTATAAGTTAAATGAAAATGAAGAAAATAGAGCGTTTAAATATGGAAAAGAATGAAAAATGTAATGATAACACCTATATGGGTAGGTTAGCTGTTGTCAGAATAGTTTGAAATTAAGAAACACTAATTTTTTTGTTTTTTTATATATTTTTTTGAAAAGATAAAACAAGAGCTGGAACCAGTCCAAAATTAGAGGTTAGGCTCTCATGCCCTTTATTCAACAAAAATAACATATCTTTATACTGCATGTCATCAATGCAGTAGTGGCATATCTTTTAATTGCATGTCACTAGTGCAATAAACACACCATTTAAAGTGGGAGAGCTTATCAGTGTACTATAAACGGTGGCCCAAGATCACCACAGTGGTGGTCTTCAGAAGTCTAAGACTTGGAGTGTTTGTGCTTTCGACACAATTAACTAACAAAAGTCAACAAATCTGCAAATGGAGTGCATAGGATCACAGTACATCTTATCTTCTTGACGCTAAGAGCCAAAGCAAACAAATGCCCGGATTAAGCTTCAGATGCCTTGTAATGTTCTCGACCAACACGAGTCTAATAACGTTCTAGACCAACACGAGACGCTTCTTTCTGTCCATCAATCCCATAGTGCCTAAATGGTAAACATTGGGTTATGAGATATGACTCTCTACAGAGCATGGCACACGAACCTTATTTAAGGACCGACGTATAAAGGTCCACCCAAGTCAATGACGAGTCTGTCACTGGCAGGAGCTCCACACTCAATTAAGAGCATGGTACTCTTTCGATCGCCTTTTTTTTTAGATGAACACTATAATAATATGTATGTTGTTGTGATTGTAACTCATATTTTCCTCTAGTTTTATGTCTAGTAACGACTTAAATGTCTTCTATAAGTCGAGGATAAGCTTCTTATCCAATTTTCTTATAAATTGGTAAACATAGTCTTTTTGAATCAGATTCCTAATATTGTAACGCTTATGTTCGTCCTTGAAGAGATTTTACAAATTAAGAAGTTCACGATGCACAACTTCATAAGAATGCGTCTCAAGAGTCAATAAGATATCATCTAATGACTCTTTAGTCAGTCCATTCTTAATAAAGTATATTTTATCTTCTCGATTTGTGAAAACCATCCCTAGAGAACGACATCGCTTGTTACAATTCTATTGTGCACATTTGTGCCAAACTTGTAATCTTGTTGCTCTTCTCCTTTTATAATCAAACTTTTACCGAGGCCTGACATATATGAGATAAATGAATTTGAAAATTCATTTGCTAAACAGACCTTTGCTTTGATTATCCAGCGTATATCTTCCAGGAAGCCCTTGTGCATTAACATTCTCAATTTTTCACAAGTAGCTTTGTAGATTTTTGTTAAAGCATTTTGAGGAAAAGAAGAAAAATATTTTCTTAAATTCGAGAAAATGACATCCATTTTAAAAGAGAATGAATCAATTATTATGGGAAACTAAATAATAAACCAACTTAAGAGTAACAGAGTACTATTATCCGCCACTTAACTGGTGTCACAAAGAACTGCAAAAAGAAAGCAATAAAATTAAAATAAATTCTTCTCATAATAAGAATTAGAAAGAGAGATGGATTCTACCTCAACAACTTAGGTTTCTAGAAATGGTTTGAGTCTTTGTCCATTGACTTTAAACACATTACCATTCTTAGGGTTCTCAATGTTTATGGCCCTATGAGGATACACATGTTTGACAACAAAAAGGATCACTCTACCTAGATCTCAATTTTCCAAGGAATATGTGAAAATGAGAATTATAAAACAGAACTTTTTGACCAATTTCAAAAGATTTTCTCAAAATTATTTTGTCATGAAAAGCTTTTGCTCTAACTTTATAAATTTTTTAGTTTTCATATGCATCATTTCTCAATTCCTCAAGTTCATTTAATTACAATTTGCGTAACTTACAAGCATCATTAAGGTTTAGGTTGAAAGCTTTAATGGCCCAAAATGCTCTATGCTCAAGTTTTACAGGCAAGTGACAAGGTTTTTCATAGACTAACCGATAGGGTGACGTGCCTAAAGATGTTTTGAAAGCAATACAATAAGCCCAAAATGTATCAGGTAGTCTTAAAGACCAATCTTTACGATTTGGGTTAACCATTTTTTCAAAATTTGTTTAATCTCCCTATTTACTAATTCTACTTGTACACTTTTTTAGGGAGATAAGGGGTTGTGTATAATGTCATATTTCTTCATTAATGATTCAAATGATTTATTGCAAAAATGTGTTCCCCCATCACTGATGATAACTCGAGGGATTCCAAATCTACTCAAGACATTTTCTTTTAAAAATTTAAGAACAGTTTTATGATCATTGTGTCGATATGAAATCGTTTTAATCCATGTTGAGACATAATCAACTACAACCAAAATATATACAAATTCAAATGATGATAGAAACAAGCCTATGAAACCAATTCCCCAATAATAAAAAATTTCAAAGATAAGAATAGGGTTCAGAGGGATCATGTTTCGTTTAGAGATGGAACCTAATTTTTGACAGTTTTCACAACTTCTGCAAAATGTATAGCTATCCTTAAATAAAATGGGCCAATAAAATCCACACTGCAATATTTTCACAGTTGTTTTTTTTTTTTTTTGAAGAAAAGTGACCTCCACATGCTTCTGAGTGACAAAATTTAATGACATTATGGCACACATCTCCGAATGATTTGATCAGGACAATATTTGAATAAATATAAGTTATCCTAATAAAAAATTTTCACCTCAGTCAAAAATTTCCTTCTGTCTTGGTGCGTCCATTGAGACAGCATCTTTCTTGTTACAAGAAAATTAACTATGTTAGAAAACTAAGACATGGAATTAACAAAAAATAAAAATTCATAAAAAAAAAATCATTGATAGGTATGATATCAAAATGTGAGTCTGTTGTAAGTTTGGATAAATGATCTGCAACAACATTTTTGGCTCCTTTCTTATATTTTATTGTGATGTTAAATTCTTGAAGTAACATGATCCACCGTATCAACCAAGGTTTGGTATCCTACTTTGACATCAAATATCTAATAACAACATGATCAAAGAAAACAACAGTAGAAGATCCAATTAAATAAGCTCAAAATTTGTCTAATACAAAATTTACAGCAAGTAATTCTTTCTTAGTAGTTGATAGCAATATATTTTACTCATTTTATAATCTTTTCACTGGGCTTTTTAAGGTTCAATTAGGCTTAATTAAGTTAGTTTTGTTACATTTATTAATATTGAGTTTAATTGGATCATTGAAAGAATTATTGTTTGAATTAGCTTTAATTTGTCTATTTGGCAGCGTTTAGTAAACTAGCTATAATTTGAGTTTCAAATATCTGATTGATGTGATTCTAGTATTGTAGGAAATCTAAGACAATTCTCTACAACTTTCATGAAAACCTTAAGAGCCAAATCACACGTTTGGATAATTTAAATTGGAGTTGAAGTAAGATTCAGAGTGCTGATCTTGGAAGCTTGACCTCTGTGCACTCATCGGGCCATTTCTTGAACTATAGGAGTCCAATTGACACCAAACTAGTGGCATTGGAGTTAAGACCCAAATCTACAACTTTCATGAAGAACAGAAAAGTCATTTCGGAAGTATAATAGGTCATATTGGGCCTAGAAGGCAGAACAAAGGAGTTGTACTGGGCATGAATAGTGTCCAATGATTGGGCCATAACTCGAGATGTATGAATGATTTTGGCTGAAATTGATGGCATTGGAAAGCTAAGACAAAAGCCTACAACTTTTATGAAGACCATTTTTCTATTATCTGACAGCATCCATGAGTTCAACATGGAATGATTTCAGAGATAAGAATCTCAATAATTTTTTACTCATTCACAATTATCAATCCACTACTTAGCATTTTTCACTCATTCAACCACTCACTCACTCACTCACTCTTTAATCAGCCCATTGCCATTTTGTATCCCTCATCCTCTATAAAAGGCACCATTGATTGATCATTTAGAAATCTTGGTTTTAGATGTCAAGATCATGCTATTGTGTTATTTGTTTCTCTTGTAGTAATTTTCTTTTGTTCTAAATTGAAGTTATGTTCATCTTCTTCTTCTTCTCTCTTTCTTTCCTCTTATCTATGAGTAACTAATTTTTATTTTAATTAGGTAAAAGGATGAAGCTTTTGGTACTAAATTAAGGTTAGATTACTTTCTTTCTTGTACTTAAATGATATATTATCAAGTGGTCATTATATGTATTGTATTTTGTTTTCAATAATTTTTGAAACTCTCCTTGTAAAGTGGAGATCTTGATTTGTTGTAGACAAAATATTGACACAATGAATGCTTGACCCTATTTATAAGTGGTGGTATTAATAGATAATTAAAGGAACCATAATATAATTTCATATATAATTTTAAATAAACTTTGAATGTTGTATTTTTCTATTGGAACTCCATTATGCGTGAATTCTAATTGAGTTATAAAAAAAATTAATCTTGTCCTTAATTTACTTACCAAGAGTGGATCTCCTAATCCAAGTAAATCCTTTTATTTATGACTAAGTTTTATCACCTTTATTGTTGTGACAAAATCTTTTCCTTACCTCAAAGAATTTTTCTTCATCAATTCCCTGTGAATCGACCTCAGACTCCCGAGAATTTATTACTTGAGACAACCTACACTTGACTTTGTAACTTATAATTCGCATCAAGTTTTTGGCGTCATTGCTGGGAACTTAATTTGAAGAACAAATTTATTTTGTATATATATTATTAACGTATTAACGTACTTATTAACATACTAATCTTTTTAATTTTTTTGTACTTATTAATGTACTAATTTAGTGAGAAAAACTCTCCTTTCTCCTTCTGTAATCTTTAATCATTAATGAAATAATCTTTATTCTTCTCTTCTCTCTTGCTGGAGCAAAAAATCAGCTTTCCGGTTTTCTGGTTTTTACTTTATGTTTTAATAATATCTCAATCTTGACTCTTCTTTTCTTCCTCCTTCGCCGGCTCTGGTGGGGCTCTGCCTTTCTCCAGTTTTCATATTTTAAATTTATTTTCTACACTTTATTTTTTGTATTTTACTTTCTATTTTATTATTTTGCATAGCATGTAAAGCAGTCTATCTGCTCTCCTACTTTCTTTAATCTTGTTCTTTACAAACTTTCTAACTTACTAACCTAATTATTAACCTTCTAACCTTCTAACTTTTTAATTTATCAGCTTACTAACTTACTACTTGTTAATATTTATTTAGTGGCTAGTTTATACAACATCCTTGTTAATATTTAATGGCCTGTTTTATACCGCCTACTTATATATATTTTTTTCTATTTTAAGTTACTTATTTATGCTTAATTGGTATCGTGATTTAAATTATGGTCGTTTGGTTAAAATTAATCATGATACTTTATATATTGATTTGTTTGAATCATAATCACACAAATTAAACACAATGGCCAAAAATGAAAATGTGTATAATGAACATAAAAATCAACTGTTGCGAACCATGTGTGAATATTTGTAACCATCTAGAAATTCTAGCCCATCATGTTTTATCTTTCCACTCAATGCTAACAATTTTAGATTTAAGCCGGGTATGATTTCATTACTTCCTAATTTCCATGGTTTAGAATCTGAAAGCCCATATTTATATCTAAAAGAATTTGAGGAAGTATGCACCTTTTAATGACCAAACTTGCACTGAAGAAATTGTTAAGCTTAAATTGTTTCCTTTTTCTTTGAAAGATAAAGCAAAAACTTGGCTTAATGCTTTGAAACCAAGATCAATTGGCACATGGCAAGAAATATAAGGTGAGTTTTTAAAGAAATTTTTTCCAACACATAAAACCAATGCTTTGAAAAGATAAATCCAAAATTTTTCCCAACATTCAAATGAAGCATATTTTCAAAGTTGGGAACGTTTTAAAGATTTGTTAAATTCTTGCCCACATCATGATTTTAAAAAATGGTGCACTATAAGCTTCTTTTATGAAGGGTTAACACCTGAAACTAAACAATTTGTGAAAATAATGTGTAATGGTGAGTTTCTTGATAAAGAACCTAAAGAAGCTTTAGACTATTTAGACCATTTGGCTGAAAATTTTCAATCTTGGCATAGTACTTTGAAAATTCAATTAAATATAACCTTACAAATACTAGTAAAGGAAAATATCATTTTAGTTAAGAAGAAGATCTAAATGCTATGTTTGCTAGTTTGGCTAGAAAGGTTGAAGCCATGGAATTAGGGAAAGTAAAATAAAAATCAAATCTATGCAAAATGAAGAAATTTGTAGCATTTGTGATGAATTAGGACACTCAACAAATGAATGTCCAAAAATTCATGTTTTTAAAGAAGTTGTGTATGAACAAGTAAATGCAATGAACAATTTTAAAAAGTCATTCACCTCTTCTTTTTCAGATTCATACAATTCGGGATGGAGAAATCACCCAAACTTCAGTTGGAGCACTAATAATCAGGCACAATTTATGCAACCACCACCTCCTCAGGCACAGCATGACTCTCAAAATTCTCAAGGATATGCCCCTATGTCCCACTATATAGGAAAAATCTTGAAGGAACATTGCATGCATTCATGGAATAATAAGAGGCCATTAATAACCAAAATACTCAAGTCATGATTGACATAAAAGACAGTCTTGCTAAACTTTCTTCTGCACTCACCATTCACAAGAAAGGAAAGTTTTCCTCTCAACCTCAACCAAATCTCAAGGGTCAGTACAACCTAAATGAGGGTAGTTCAGAAAGTCAACAAATAGATCAAGTCAAATCAGTGATAACTCTTAAGAGTGGAAAGGTTGTTGAAAAACAAATTTTTGAACCTTGTGAGAAAGATGATAAATCAAGTCCCAAAGATAAGGAAAGAGTTGATAATCCACCTAGCCAAAAGGAAACTAAACCCTCGCCTTCACCCCCATATCCTCAAGCATTAAACAATTCAAGTAAAGTGAACCATAATAGTAAAATTTTTGAAATCTTTAAACAAGTGAAAGTCAATATTCCTCTGTTAGATGCTATCAAACAGATTTCCTGTTATGCCAAATTTTTGAAGGACTTGTGCACTGTTAAAAGGAAACTAAATGTGAAAAAATGCATTTTTGGCTAACAGGTAAGCTCCATTCTTCAGAACAATAATGTGTTGAAATATAAAGACCCTGGTTATCCTATGGTTGTTAGGGTGCAAACGTGTTTGCCCTTTTTTCTAACCGCAAGTGCACGGGTTGCACAAGTAATACAGATACAGAGTAAAAGTTCGTTCCCACGAGGATATTGTTATAAAGCTGATTACCAAGCAATAGCTTAATCAATTCTAGACAAGGACATAAAAATAGGAAAATAATAATCTAAAATAATCTAACTTACAAAAGCAATAAACCTAAAAGCGGTTAGGTTTCAGGAAATCCTCCTTCACCCCCTACATCTATCAATAACATGCAATTCTCCTCATAAACACAAATGTATTGATTAGGTTAGCTTGAGAATCTAATGTAGTCAAAAGCCTATGTCTAGGTCAATCAACCCTGATTTCAGTTGCCCAACTCACTAAGTTTCCTTGAGAGCTAACACAACATCCACTCATGAACGATCTATTCTCAATCTCCCACTATACATGGCTAAAAGGTATATTTCTATCCAAGTTAAGCGAATCACTCATCCAAGCCAATTGAACTCGCCGAACATGTATCAACCACACCATATCCATATTAATAAATCCCTATGTCTAGTTCATTTGCTAATATTATGATCATGTAATTGAGGCCAACCAAGAACAAGCATTAAGCACAGATAATGATTGAACCATAATCAAACATCCACACAAACTTAGAGAAAAACACATCATTAATATATATCAAAGGATCCAAAATACTCCTAAAACATAGCTTAGTTATACAAAAGATAAGGAAGAGAAGAGAGAAAGGGAAAAGAGAGAAAGAAGCTCATTGATTTATCTCTGAAGCTTGAATCCTCCTTCAATCCTTTACACCTTGACTCCAATCCACCATCCATGAAGATCTAGCCAAGCTATCTAACCTAAAACTAACTAAACCTAAAAAGAGAAAAATGGCCAAATGGCCAAAACTCGGAAAAACAGAGAGAAAACATGAAAAGTGAGAGAAAAACGCGTGAAAAACTACTTATAGGCTCAGCAGCCGCCTCCACGCCGCGGCGCCCACATACTCACGCCGCGGCGCCCAATGGGTCGGTCTATTTATGCCGCGGCGCCCAAACACTCATGCCGCGGCGCCCAAGCCTTGGGTCCAAATATGACTTGCTTTGAAAAACCTCTTTCTTGCCGCGGCCGCTACATTTTTGTGCCGCGGCATTGCCCCTCTTGAATTGGCGATTTGGCTTCTCTTCCTCTTTAAGCTCAATTGCTCCATATTTAACCTTGTTTAGAGCCTCTCCTATCATAGAGAAAACACCAAATCAGTAACATATATAAATCTACTCAATTCATAACAATCAATGCTCAGTTTGCTATAAATCATATCAGAAAGGCTTAGAATCAAACTATAACCAATATAAACATAAAACCCTCCAATATGCATTATAAACAAGGAAATAGCATTCATTTTAACACCGAGGTAGGATCCAAATAACTACATTCCATGTAGCTACCACACCCCCAAACCTACATTTTGCTAGTCCTCGAGCAAAACCAAATAGAATTAAGTAAATCACTTAAACATTAAAATCAAATTTTCATTCAGTCAATATATTTCAATCTTCTTATCTCATTTAAAAACAAATACTAGTGGGTAATGACTGCATCAATCCTCAAAAAGTACAAATGCCCCATAAACAGTTCCACACATATATAATCTTGAACATGCTATCAATCCAAACAACTCTTCATGCAATTCACATTTATCACAAACATGCAAGATAAACTTCTTCTAATCAAGTCATACACATTCAGATAAGTTTACAAACATACATGCATATGATTCACAGGATCCACAAAATTGTAAATCAACTCTCTCTCCACTAATGTAAATCACACAAGATTGAGGATCAAAAGGGACTTTATCAGCTTAGAATGTAAGGCCAATGGTATGGGCGAAAGAAATGAATGGGAAAGATACACAAACAAATATTGAGACACATAACATACTACTTCAATCAATGAGCCACAACTGATACTAGCAGGGTATTCAATAGTGAGATCATAAAACTTGCCAGAACCATTTTCGATGCTTTTTGAACTTTACTTTTCTTAAGCTTTTGCTTTTCTTTTCATTTTCATCTTTTTATTTTTTTTCTCTTTCTTTTCTCTTCTATTTTTGAAAAGCAATGCTTTTTCTTTTCTTTGATTTGCATCTGGTTCCTTCAGGCTCATTTTGAATTGAATAATCATACCCCTAATCATCAGACTCATTTCAAGAAATAATACATCATATACTCAACAAACAATAAGGGTAGGAAGAAAATGACATGCTTTCACATGCATTAGAAAGGATAACAGGTTAACGAACACAATGGTTATGAAAAACAAATAAGGCCAAACAGTTTAAGGCTTCAAAAAGGGACCTAAGGATATCAACATATCAGGGTAAGCTTTTTAAGGCTCAATCGGTCCAAACAATGCCCTAATCATGTCCTCAATCATGCACAACTTAGGATTTCGCCTCAAGAGAGTTCAAAAACAATTTCAAGAATAATCAAAACTCTACATGTATCATTCATAAACTTTCTCAAAATATGCACTCTTATCATTTCCAAAGTTACACTTGCATCTAAGTGAGATGTAAATCATGCATCAAAAGCAACTAAATTGTTTCACATGCATCAGATCACATAAGGTTTCACTGAAAAGGGGACAAATAGCAACCTTTCAAATCACGAACAACCAAAAACAACACCAGCATCCTTGCAACATGTCATGCATTCAAATAGATTCAACTTTCTAAGTTCAAGCATACACAACATCATTTGCAATAAAGTGAAAATTGAAATTCAGGTCAGCAGCACATCAGTGATAGTCAAAATAGGATATAATCATGAAAATATGTTGACTAACACCACTGCATACTCAAAATACCAATACATGTTAACATTAAGCACAAAGGTAGCAAAACATGTAAAGATACTCCCCCAAACCTAAAATGAAATGTATCATCAAAGAACATGGCCTATAGGGAACCTGAGACAAGTACTGAGCATTACTAAATATTTAAAAACAAAGAAAACAACAAAAAAAAACAAAAACAGGGGTTGAGCGCCGCGGCGCACCTATGACTAGGTCGCGGCGCACCCAAAAAGCTGCATAATTATGCAGAAAACGCCCCTTGCGCCGCGGCGGGAACTAACTTGCGCCGCGGCGTGACTATACAAACTGCTAAATTTAGCAGCAAACACAGTTTTGATGCTTGGAATGGCTCTTATGGGTCTCTAGCTGCAACAAAACTTGTTCAAAAAGCTAAATTACAGAAATGTACAACACACACGTAATAAAACACAAAAACAACATAATAACATATATACAAACCTAAAACAACTTAAAACTTAAAAACTAAACAAAAACATAAAACCAACCTAATGAACATATTAACCTATATACAAACTAACACAAACAACACTTAAAATGTACAAAAACAAGAACTAACACAACTAACACATAACAACTAACAAAAACTAGAAACTACTAAACTAACATACTAACACTTATATACACAAACAAATTAACAAAACATATTAACAACTAACATAAGCATATTAACATATTAATACACAAATACAAAACATAACATACTAACTATTTATACATAAAGTAAAAGCATGAATAAAACATAAACATGGGGTACCCTCCCACAAAGGGCCTGAGTTATAGTCCCAGCAGGACTTTGTCACCAAAATTGAAGTAGTGCGGATGAGTAGTCTTCAAGAACTGGATCCAAGGGTTATCCTTTCAGGAGTCGCGAAGTCCTTCAAGGGCCTCGTATGAATGAAATCACCCGACTTCTTATTTGAAACTAAAACAAAACATAAACAAAACATAGATTATATACAACATATATACAACTTGAATTAGAACTAATCAAACTCATTGTTGATATTAGCATAATAAAAACTAACCCTGGCAACCCAAAAACTTGTTAGGCGTTGACAGGACTAGAATCTAATCAAGCAAACCATTTATAACGAAATATCCCCGGCAACGGTGCCAAAAACTTGTTAAGGTGCAAACGTGTTTGCCCTTTTTGCTAACCGCAAGTGCACGGGTCGCACAAGTAATACAGATACAGAGTAAAAGTTCGTTCCCACGAGGATATTGTTATAAAGCTGATTACCAACCAATAGCTTAATCAATTCTAGACAAGGACATAAAAATAGAAAAATAATAATCTAAAATAATCTAACCTACAAAAGCAATAAACCTAAAAGTGGTTAGGTTTCAGGAAATCCTCCTTCACCCCCTACATCTATCAATAACATGCAATTCTCCTCATAAACACAAATGTATTGATTAGGTTAGCTTGAGAATCGGATGTAGTCAAAAGCCTATGTCTAGGTCAATCAACCCTGATTTCAGTTGCCCAACTCACTAAGTTTCCTTGAGAGCTAACACAACATCCACTCATGAACGATCTATTCTCAATCTCCCACTATACATGGCTAAAAGGTATATTTCTATCCAGTTAGCGAATCAGCTCATCCAAGCCAATTGAACTCGTCGAACATGTATCAACCACACCATATCCATATTAATAAATCCCTATGTCTAGTTCATTTGCTAATATTATGATCATGTAATTGAGGCCAACCAAGAACAAGCATTAAACACAGATAATGATTGAACCATAATCAAACATCCACACAAACTTAGAGAAAAACACATCATTAATATATATCAAAGGATCCAAAATACTCCTAAAACATAGCTTAGCTATACAAAAGATAAGGAAGAAAAGAGAGAAAGGGAAAAGAGAGAAAGAAGCTCATTGATTTATCTCTGAAGCTTGAATCCTCCTTCAATCCTTTACATCTTGACTCCAATCCACCATCCATGAAGATCTAGCCAAGCTATCTAACCTAAAACTAACTAAACCTAAAAAGAGAGAAATGGCCAAATGGCCAAAACTCGGAAAAACAGAGAGAAAACATGAAAAGTGAGAGAAAAATGCGTGAAAAACTACTTATAGGCTCAGCAGCCGCCTCCACGCCGCGGCGCCCACAAACTCACGCCGCGGTGCCCAATGGGTCGGTCTATTTATGCCGCGGCGCCCAAACACTCATGCCGCGGCGCCCAAGCCTCGGGTCCAAATATGACTTGCTGAAAAACCTCTTTGCGTCGTGGCGCGCTCTGTTTTGCGCCGCGACATTGCCTACTGAATTGGCAGATTTGGCTTCTCTTCCTCTTTAAGCTCAATTGCTCCATATTTAACCTTGTTTAGAGCCTCTCCTATCATAGAGAAAACACCAAATCAGTAACATATATAAATCTACTCAATTCATAACAATCAATGCTCAGTTTGCTATAAATCATATCAGAAAGGCTTAGAATCAAACTATAACCAATATAAACATAAAACCCTCCAATATGCATTATAAACAAGGAAATAGCATTCATTTTAACACCGAGGTAGGATCCAAATAACTACATTCCATGTAGCTATCACTTTCATGCATTATAGGAGAACATAAAATTAAATGAGCTTTACTTGATCTTGGTGCTAGTGTTAATTTGCTTCCATATTCAGTTTATCAGCAACTCAACCTGGGTGAGTTAAAACCAACTTCTGCAACTCTTCTACTTGCCGATAGATCAATTAAAATTTTAAAAGAAATAGTGAAATATGTGTTGGTATAAGTTAATAAATTCTTGTTATTTTAGGTCGCCTATTTTTAGCAACATCTAATGCTTTGATAAATTACAGAAATGGAGTAGTCAAGCTAACATTTGGAAATATGATACTGAAGCTTAATGTTTTTAACATGTGCAAGCAACCACAAGAAGTCTATGACGAAAAAGAGGAAGTTGAAGGGATTGAGGCCATTATAGATTATCATCTTCAAACCAGGAATTCTTCTGACCCATTAGAAATTTGTTTTATTAATTCATTTAATTCAACTATATAATTAGATGATGATGTTTATGAAATATGCTCTTTGCTTGACTGTACATAGGTAATGAAATACTGATAACTCCATAGAATGTAGTTATTTGTGCCCTAATTCTATGCTAAAATGAATGCTAAGTCCTTGTTTAAATGCATATTTGGAAAGTTTTGTGCTTATATTTGTCATATTCTGATTCTAAGCCTTTTTGATGTGTTATTGAGCAAATGAAGTTTTAAATGTCATGGATTAAGTAGATTTATATATGTTACTGATTTGGTGTTTCCTCTATATTAGGAAGGGCTCCAAACAAGGTTAAATATGGAGCAATTGAGCTTAAAGAGGAAGAGGAAGCCAAATTGGGCATTCAGTGATCAACGCCGCGGCGTAAGGTGTTGAACGCCGCGACGCTGAGAGCATTTTCAGCCAGGCCATACTTAGACCCGAGGCAAGAGCGCCGCGACCTAGATGAAGTGGGCGTTGCGACGTAGATTAGACCTACCCATTGGGCGCCGCGACGTGCGTATGTGGGCACCGCGACGCTGAAGCTGCCAGCTGAGCCTATAAATAGATTTTATGCATTTTTCTGGGGGTGCTGCCCATTTTGGCCATTTCCATTTTCTGTTTTAGGTATTTCCTTTGTAGTTTCTTAGTTTTAGGTTAGATAGTTTGGCTAGATCTTCATTTATGGTGGATTGGAGGCAAGGATCAAAGGATTGAAGGAAGATTTAAGCATCAGAGACAAATCAATGAGCTTCTTTCTTTTTTTTCCCTTTCTCTCTTCTTTTCCTTATTTGTTGTATAGTTAAGCTTTGTTTAGGAATACTTTGGATCCTTTTATTTATATTAATGATGTGTTCTTCTCTTAGTTTGTGTAGATGTTTGATTATGGTTCAATCATTATCTGTATTTAATGCTTGTAGTTGGTTGGCCTCGATTATATGATCCTAATATTGGCAAATGAACTAGACATAGGGATTTGTTGATATGAATATGATGTGGTTAATGCATGTTCAGCGAGTTCAATTAGCTTGGATGAGTTGATTCGTTAATAGGATAGAAATATACCTATTGACTATGCATAGTGTGTGATTGAGAATAGATCGTTTATGAGTGAAAGTTGAGCTAGCTCTCAAGGAAACTTAGTGAGTTGGGTAATTGAAACCAGGGTTGATTGACCTAGACATAAGTTTTTGACTACATCAGATTCTCAAACTAACCTAGTCAATGCATTTATGTTTATGAGGAAGATTGCATGTTGTCGATAGATGTAGGGGGTGAAGGAGGATTTCCTGACACCTAACCGCTTTTATGTTTATTGTTTTTGGTAGATTAGGTTTAGTTTAGTTTATTATTTTTCTTATTTTTATGTCCTTGACTAGAATGGATTAAGCTATTGGTTGGTACTTAGCTTTATAATCGAATATCCTTGTGGGAATGAACTTTTACTCTGTATCTGTATTACTTGAGCGATCAAAAAGGGCAACATGCACTTTTTGCGCCGTAGCAATCAAGTTTTTGGCGCCATTGCCGGGGATAGTTTTTATATTACTAATATCAACAATGAGTTTGATTAGTTCTAATTCAAGTTGTATATAAGTTGTATATAATCTATGTTTCGTTTCTGTTTTGTTTTAGTTTCAAATAAGAAGCCGGGTGATTTCATTCATACGAGGCCCTTGAGGGAATTCACGACTCTTGGAAAGGATAACCCTTGGATCAAGTTCTTGAAGACTACTCATCCGCAGCACTTCAATTTTGGTGACAAAGTCCTGCTGGGACTATAACTCAGGCCCTTCGTGGGAGGGAAACCCCATGTTTATGTTTATTTTATTATTTTTACTTTATGCATAAATACATAGTATGTTGTGTTATGTATGTTTGTATATAGATGTTCATGTTTGTTAGTTTTGTTAATATGTTTTAGTTAGTATGTTAGTATTTTAGTATGTTAGTTATGTTCATTTTTGTTGTTTCTTTTTTAGTTTTTAGGTTTTTAGTTTGTTTAGGTTTATATATATGTTAGTTTGTTGTTTTTGTGTTTTGTTATGTGTGTATTGTATATTTTTGTAATTTAGCTTTTTGAACAAGTTTTGTTACGATTAGAGACCCATATATGGACAAATCCAAAGAAAAAATTGTGTTTTTGCTAAATTTAGTAGCTTAGGTAATCTTGTAGCCGCGGCTGAGGTAGTGCTTGTTTACTGCACATGGGGAGTTTATCTGCAGAATTCTGCAGCTTTTTGTGAGCGCCACGGTCCAGGCATGGGGTGCGCCGGCCCGAGCCCCTGCTTTTTGTTTTGGACCCTGTTTTTGTTTTTTCTATTATTTTCTCTATTTTTTAATATTTAATAATGCTCAGTACTAGTTTCAGGTTCCCTATAGACCATGTTCATTAATGATACATTTCATTTAGGTTTGGGAGAGTATCTTTACATGTTTTATTACCTTTGTACTTAATGTTAACATGTATTGGTATTTTGAGTGTGTAGTGGTTTTAGTCATCATATTTTCATGATTATATCCTGTTTTGACTATCACGGATGTGTTGATGACAAAGTTTTCAATTTTTAACTTTTTACAAATGATGTTATGCATGCTTGAATGAAAACGTTGAAATCCATTTGAATGCATGACATGTTGCAAGAATGCTGGTATTGTTCTTGGTTGTTCATGATATGAAAGGTTGCTATTTGCCCCCTTTTTAGTGAAACCTTATGTGATCTTGAAGCATGTGAAACAATTTAATTACTTTTGATGCATGATTTACATCTCACTTAGATGCAAGTGTAACTTTGAAAATGATAAGAGTGCAGGTCTTGAGAATGTTTACGGATGTACATGTAGAGTTTTAATTATCCTCGAAATTATTTTTGAACTCTCTTGAGGTGAAATCCTAGGTTATGCATGATTGAGGAAATGATTACGGCATTGTTTGGACCGATTGAGCTTTAAAAAGCTTACCTGATATGATGATATCCCTAGGTCCCATTTGGAAGCCTTATACTGTTTGGCCTTATTTGTTTTTCACCACCATTGTGTTCGTTAACCTGTTACCCATTCTAATGCATGTGAAAGCATGTCATTTTCTTCCTACCATCATCGTTTGTTGAGTTCATGATATGCTATTTCTTAAAATGAGTCTGATAATTAGGGGTGTTAGTGAATAATCAATTCAAAATGAGCCTGAAGGAACCAGATGCAAAACAAAGAAAATAAAAAGCAATGCTTTACAAAATAAAGAAAATCAAAAAAAAAAAAGAAAAGCAAAGCTTAAGTAAAGAAAAGTTTGAAAAGCATAAAAAAAAATGGTTCTGGCAAGTTTTATGATCTTACAATTGAATACCCTGCTGATATCAAATGTTTTGACTCAAATCTTGAAGTAGTATGTTATGTGTCTCAATGTTTGTATTATACCTTTTCCTATTCATTTCTTTCGCCCATACCATTGGCCTTACATTATAAGCTGATTAAGTCCCTTTTGATCCTCAATTTTGTGTGATTTACATTAGTGGAGAGAGAGTTGATTTAAAATCTTGTGGATTCTGTGAATCATATGCATGTATGCTTATAAACTTATCTGAATATGTATGACTTGATTAGGATAAGTTTATCTTGCATGTTTGTGAAAATGTGAATTGCATGAAGAGTTGTTTGGATTGTTAGCATGTTAAGGATTGTATTTGTGTGGAGCTGTTTATGGGGCATTTGCACTTTTTGAGGATTGATGCAGTCATTACACACTAGTATTTGTTTTTAAATGAAAAAAGAAGATTGAAAATATATTTGCTGAATAAAAATTTGTTTTGAATGTTTAAGTGATTTACTTAGTTCTATTTTGTTTTGCTCGAGGACTAGCAAAATGTAGGTTTGGGGGTGTGATAACTCCATAGAATGCAGTTATTTGTGCCTGCATTCTGTGCTAAAATGAATGCTAAGTTCTTGTTTAAATGCATATTTAGAGGGTTTTGTGCTTATATTTGTCATATTCTGATTCTAAGTCTTTCTGATGTGTTATTGAGCAAATGAAGCTTTAAATGTCATAGATTAAGTAGATTTATATATGCTACTGATTTGGTGTTTTCTCTATGTTAGGAAGGTTTCAAACAAGGTTAAATATGGAGCAATTGAGCTTAAAGAGGAAGAGGAAGCCAAATTGGGCATTCAGTGGTCAACGCCGCGGCGCAAGGTGTTGAACGCCGCGGCACTAAGAGCATTTTCAGTCAGGCCATACTTAGACCCAAGGCAAGAGCGTCGCGACCCAGATGAAGTGGGCACCACGACATAGATTAGACCGACCCATTGGGCGCCGCGAAGCGCGTATGTGGGCGTCGTGACGCTGAGGCAGCCAGCTGAGCCTATAAATAGATTTTATGCATTTTTCTGGGGGTGCTGCCCATTTTGGCCAATTCTATTTTCTATTTTAGGTATTTCCTTTGTAATTTCTTAGTTTTAGGTTAGTTTTAGGTTAGATAGTTTGGCTAGATCTTCATTTCTGGCAGATTGGAGGCAAGGATCAAAGGATTGAAGGAAGATTCAAGCTTTAGAGACAAATCAATGAGTTTCTTTCTTTCTTTTCCCTTTCTCTCTTATCTTCCTTGTTTGTTGTATAGCTGAGCTTTGTTTAGGAATACTTTGGATCCTTTTATTTATATTAATGATGTGTTCTTCTCTGAGTTTGTGTAGAGGTTTGATTATGGTTCAATCATTATCTGTGTTTAATGCTTGTTGTTAGTTGGCCTCAATTGCATGATCCTACTATTGACAAATGAACTAGACATAGGGATTTGTTGATATGGATATGGTGTGGTTGATGCATGTTAGGCGCGTTCAATTAGCTGGGATGAGTTGATTCATTAATAGGATAGAAATATACCTATTGACCATGTATAGTGTGTGATTGAGAATAGATCATTCATGAGTAGAAGTTGAGCTGGCTCTCAAGAAAACTTAGTGAGTTGGGTAATTAAAACCAGAGTTGATTGACCTAGACATGGGCTTTTGACTACATCAGATTCTCAAGCTAACCTAGTCAATGCATTTATGTTTATGAGGAGGATTACATGTTGTCGATAGATGTAGGGGGTGAAGGAGGATTTCCTGACACCTAACCACTTTTATGTTTATTGTTTTTGGTAGATTAGGTTTAGTTTAGTTTATTGCTTTTCTTATTTTTATGTCCTTGACTAGAATGGATTAAGTTATTGGTTGGTACTTAGCTTTATAATCGAATATCCTCGTGGGAACAAACTTTTACTCTGTATCTGTATTACTTGAGTGATCCGTGCACTTACGGTAGCAATCAAATACAAAGGATGGAAGTCGAGATTCGAAAAGCTAAAACCCATGAATTATGATACCCATGAAGAAGTACCCACACTAGAACTAAAGCCATTACCTGTTGGGTTAAAGTACACATTTTTGGGAGAAGAACAAAGTTTTCTAGTGGTAATTTCCTCATCCCTGACCAAAGAACAAGAAGGTATGTTGATAAAAATACTTAAAAGACATAAAAATGTAATTGGAAGGACATTAAAGGATATAAAAGGTATTAATCCATTAATTTGTACATAGAGAATATATTTAGAGGATAATGCTAAAACATCTCAACAACCTCAAAGAAGATTAAATCAATACATGAAAGAGGTAGTTAGAGCTAAAGTTCTCAAATTACTTGATGTTGGAATTATCTACCTCATCTCTGATAGTCAGTGGATAAGCTCTGCACAAGTTGTGCCTAAGAAATCTGGAATAACAATAGTTGAAAATGAAAAAGGTGAATTAATACCTATCCGAGTCTCATCTAGTTGGCGTATGTGTATTGATTTTAGAAAATTCAATGCAGCCACTAGGAAAGATCATTTTCCCTTACCATTTCTTTATCAAATTCTGGAAAGAGTAGCAGGATATCCCTACTATTATTTTCTTGATGGTTATTTAGGGTATAATCAAATACCAATTGTATTAGAGGATCAAGAAAAGATGATCATCTTTAATGACGTGCCCTTTCAATTTCTTCACTTTTCATATAGAAGAATGTCTTTTGGCCTTTGTAATGCTCCAATAACTTTCCAAAGATGCATGCTAAGTATTTTTAGTGATATGATTGAGAATTATTTAGAGGTTTTCATGGATGACTTAACAGTTTTTGAAAATTCTTTTAAAAATTGTCTTGATAATTTGGAAAAAGTTCTTAAAAGATGCAAAGAAAAAGGGTTTGTGTTAAACTGGGAAAAATGTCATTACATGGTTACCTCAGGAATAATGGTAGGTCATATGTGATATCTTCTAAGGGAATTGAAGTTAATAAGCCTAAAGTTGAATTAATTGCTCATTTGTCTTCCCAAAAAAAGTCAGAGAAGTTCGTTCCTTTTTAGGACTTGCAGGATTTTACAAAAAATTCATTAAGGACTTTAGTGTCATATCTAGACCATTATGTAATCTTCTAACAAAAGATGCATCATTTGATTGAACTTAAGATTGTCAGAAATCTTTTGAAAAATTAATCGATTTTTTTTGACATAACAAGCTCCTATCATGCAATCCCAACAGAGGAATATTGACCTCACTCTTGCCTTTTGAGTTAATGTGTGATGCTAGTGATTTTGTTATGATTCACTTTACTTGAATTTTTAGGATAGAGAAAGGAAAGTAAGCCTCATGTAATTTATTACGCAAGTTAAACTTTGAATAGTACACAAATGAATTACACCATTACTAAAAAAGAACTACTTGCTGTAATGTTTACATTGGACAAATTTTGAGCTTAATTAATTAGTTCTTCTACTGTTGTTTTCACTGATCATGGTGCTATTAGATATTTAATGTCTAAGCAGGATGTCAAACCTAGGTTGATACGGTAGATCTTGTAACTTCAAGAATTTAACATCATAATAAAAGACAAGAAAGGAACCGAAAATGTTGTTACAAATCATTTGTCTAGACTTACAACAGGCTCACCTTTTGATAACACACATGTCAATGATTCTTTTTTGGATGAATTTTTATTTTTTGTCAATTCCATGTCTTAGTTTGTTAACATTGTCAATTTTCTTGTAACAAGTAAGATGTCGCCTCAATGGGTGGTTGCTATTCCAAGACAGTTCGTTTTTGATCCGAGGTGAAAAATTTAATGGGATGACCATATTTGTTCAAATATTGTCTCATCAAATCTTTCTTTAAAAGAAGTTTTGATAGTGAGGTTGGTAGTGTCATTAAATTTTGTCATTCAGAAGCATGTGGAGGTCATTTTTCTTCAAAGAAAATAGCTGTGAAAATCTTACAGTATGGATTTTATTGGCTCACTTTACTTAAGGACATCTATATTTTTTACAAAAGTTGTGAAAGATGTCAGAAATTAGGTTCCATTTCTAAATGGGACATGATGCCTCGGAACCCTATCATTGTCATTAAAAATTTTTATTGTTGGAAAATTGATTTCATGGGTCAATTTCCATCATCATTTGGATTTGTGTATACTTTGGGCTTATCGTACTACTTTCAAAATATCTTTAGGCATGTCACCCTATCAGTTAGTCTATGAAAAACCTTGTCACTTGCCTGTAGAACTGAAGCATAAAGCATTTTGGGTCATTAAAGCTTTCAACTTAAATCTTGATGATGCTTGCAAGTTACGCAAATTGCAATTGAATGAACTTGAGGAATTGAGAAATGATGCATATGAAAACTCAAATTTATAAAGCTAGAATAAAAGTTTTTCATGACAAATCAATTTTGAGAAAATCTTTTGAAATTGATCAAAAAATTTTGCTTTACAATTCTCGTCTTCACTTATTCCCTGGAAAATTGAGATCTAGGTGGACTTGCACTTTTATTGTCAAACATGTGTATCCTCATGGGGCCATAGATATTGAGAATCCTAAGAATGATAATGTGTTTAAGGTCAATGAGCAAAGACTCAAACTATTTCTGGAATATTAAGTTGTTGAGGTAGAATTCATCTCCATTTGTAATCCTTGTTATTAGAAGAATTTATTTTAATTTTGTTACTTTGTTTTGCGATTCTTTTGACCCCCTTGTCAAATGTAAAATACGGTTAACTCTAACTAAACGACTCTCAAGTCGGTTTGTTTTTCAATTTCTCATGATAACTGATTCATTCTCCTTTAAAATGGATGTCATTCTCTTGAATTTAAGAAAACATTTTCCTTCTCTTCCTCAAAATGCTCTAACAAAAATCTACAAAGCTAGGTGTAAAATACCGAGACTATTAATGTACAAGGGCATCCTAGAAGATATACGCTGGATAATCGAAGCAAAGGTTTGTTTAGCTGGTGAATCTTCAAATTCATTTGTCCCATACATACTGGGTCTCGGTAAAAGTTCGTATTCTAAAATGAGAAGAGTGAAAAGAATGCAAGTTTGTTACAAATGACAAAAAATAAATTGTAACATAATGTCATTCTTTGGGAATGATTTAAAAAACCGAGAAGATAAAATATATTTTATTAAGAATGGACTAAATAAAAGGAGTCATTAGATGATATCTTATTAAATCTTGAGATGCATTCTTGTGGAGTTGTGCATTATGAACTTCTTAATTTGTGGAATCTCTTCAGGGACGAGCAAAAGCGTTATAGTCTTGGGAATCTGACTCAAAAGACCCTATTTGCTAATTTATAAGAAAATTAGATGGGAAACTGATAACTCTTAGAAATAAGAGTTATTACTATCCTTTTAGCTTAGTCATTTTCTCTTGTTTTGATCAGTTTAGGATAAGAACTTCAAGTTTTATTTGATTGAATAAATATCTGTGTTTAATCTAATTAATCTCGAATAGCTGTAAATTCTGATCTGTTATTGATGAAGGTTTTATTTAATTTTGAGCAGGTCTTAAAGGTGTAAATTGCTGAAGGAATGCGCTGGGATGTTTTGGAATCTGCATTGTGGGAGAAAAAGCCACTTAAGATAAAATCATTTCCACTCAGCTCTCGGCCACTAGAAGACAAAATACCTGACATACTGCATTTAAAAGGAAGAGAAGGAATATAATGCAGCAGCTGAGTGTACTCGAGAGTTGGGCCAATAAATATTTTAATATTTGACTTTGTAAAGGCCCAAAAAGTGAAACATGAAAGAGATGTGTAACCCTATTTTTTTGGGGGGCTAGTACAAAATGGGAGAGTGACTTTTGTACTGGGGGCATCTTCTGGGGAAGAGAGTTGAGCAGGGAGCCGTCAGCTGCTGCTGGTCATTTCGTAGCTTCTTTGTTTACGAAGAATGCCTTTAATTTTCAATTTTTTTGCTTGTTTTGTCTTCAAGCTCATTATGAGCTAAATTCTTTTGGTTAGGATTTTATGAATTTGTAATTTGTACTGAAGGGTAGTCCAATGTTATGGATGTTATTCATTTTCTTCTTTTCTGTTTTAATACCTAATTTCTGTTTAGTATGATCAACTAATCTGAAATATCAACTAATTTTGTTTGGAAAAACCAAGTTAGTGGACTTGATTAGAAGATAAAGATAGAACAATTAATTGGACAATTAATTGTGTTGAATGAGCTAGGAATAGCCTTCAAGTCTTTAATAGCTGGACGTACTTCTATGACCACCGAGGAAATTAAATTGAACTTAGGAATAAGACGCTTTTAATGAACTCAGTGTTTACTGCTAGAAAGCAAAACTTTATCCCGTGGGCTAAATGTTGTAACATCCTGAAGCATAGATTACCCTGATGTTAATAATTACAAAGGATTAGAATCCTAACTGTTTTCATCTCTGTTTTAAAACACTTCATTTATCACTTTCATTAATTCCCTGCTTTTATTACTCACTACTCTGATACCTCATTATTCTATTTACTTTGCATGCTTAAAAATTTTGCTATATTTTATTACATTAAATAGGAAAGGTTAATTCTAGAATTTATACTCAATACAAGTAAATCCTCGTGGGAACGATCTTTACTCACACTTTATTACTTGTTGACTGTGTACACTTGCACATATTCATTGAGAAACCAACAAGTTTTTGGCGCCGTTGCCGGGGATTGACAATGGTGTTGAATATTTAAATTCTTTTGTTAACTTTATCCATTTTTGTTACTTCTAAAAGTTTGGTGTACTGTGCTCAGCAACAGGTATTGCAATCTGTATGCGCAGCAAGGGTGAACCCGAGTTTCACATTGACTTGGAGATAGAGAAAACAGCTAAGAGTTTAAGGAAGAGAACCAAAGAACAACGTGCTTTGACCCAACATTCTGAGTTAGGCTTCATGGCTAATCTTTTCGTAACTGATGAGGAGCAGCCTAGTATGATTGACATGGCAAATGACAAAGAGAGGTCCATCAGAGACTATGCAGTCTTTGATCCCCAAATGATGAATACTGGGATAGTGAGGCCAAGAATAACTACCCGAGGTTTGAATTCAAGCCAATGATGTTTCAAATGCTTCAAACTGTTGGGCAGTTCAGTGGTGCCCCTACTGAAGATCCCCACTTGCATTTAAGGCAATTTCTGGAAATGGCTAGCAATTTCAAGATTCCTGGGGTAAGTGATGATGTATTCAAATTGAGACTCTTCCCTTATTCATTGAGAGACAGAGCAAAGACTTGGTTGAACTCTTTGGAACCCAATTCAATTACTATGTGGAATGGATTAGCTGAAAGATTCCTGACAAAATACTTTCCACCCACTAAAAATGCCAAAATGAGGAATGATATTACTTCTTTTAGGCAAAATGATGATGAATCACTGTATGAAGCTTGGGAGAGGTTTAAAGATCTGTTAAGAAAGTGTCCTCATCATGGCATTCCTGTGTGTATTCAAATGGAAACGTTTTACAATGGATTATTACCTCCTTCGAGGTTGATGTTGGATGCCTCTTCTGGAGGAGCTCTTTTGACTAAGTCTTATAATGAAGCTTATGAGCTAATTGAAAGCATAGCTGCCAATAGTTATCAGTGGCCAACCAGCAGAGCAAATTCTTCTAAAAGTGGGGCTGGTATTCATGAAGTGAAGGAGATAACTGCTATGTCTGCTCAGCTTGCTGCCATTACCAACATGCTAAAAAATTTAACTGCGGTTAACACCAACAAGGAACCTGTTATGGGTGAACCTACTATGGCTCTAGTAGATTCAGTAGCTTGTGTTTTCTATAGAGGAAGGCATCTGTTTGAAGAATGTCCTGACAATCCAGTGTCAGTGAATTACGTGGGAAATAGAGGGAACAATTCTTTTTCCAATACATATAATCCTGGCTGGAAGCAACATCCTAATTTCAGCTACAGTAATCACAACAACGCTCTGAATCCTCCTGCTGGTTATACGTCTTCACAATACCAATAACAGCAATAGAACATTCAGCAGCAGAACCATGTTTCTGCAAAGGAGCCATCTCTGGAAGCTATGTTGAAAAGTTTCATGGCTGAAACTAAAGCTCAAATCCAAAATCAAGGAGCCGCTGTAAGAAACTTGGAGAACTAAGTAGGTCAGTTGGCCAATGCATTAGCTAACAGACCTGTTGGCACTTTACTAGCTTCCACAGAGTCTCCATCGTCTTCAAATGATAAAAGGAAGGAACACGTTAAAGCTGTAACCCTGAGGAGTGGTAAAGTGCTACAGGATGCTGTAGCAACTAAGCAGCAAGGAACAAAGGTAACTGAACCAACTGAAACCGAAGAACCTAAGTATGAATCAGTTTCACGACCTGAAGATACAGAGCAAGTTATTCCTAAGTGGACTGAACCCAAGATGGTTCCAGAGAGGCCACCTCCTCCATTTCCACAGAGATTGAAGAAGGCAGCTTAAGAGAAGCAATTCAATAAGTTTCTAGATATTCTGAAGCAGCTGCACATTAACATACCTCTAGTTGAAGCTCTACAGCAGATGCCCAACTACACCAAATTTATGAAGAACGTTCTTACTAAGAGGAAGGGATTAGGAGAATTTGAAACAGTGGCAATGACAAAGGAGAGCAGCCAGTTGTTACAGAATAAAGTTCCTCAGAAAATGAAGGACCCAGGCAGCTTTACTATCCCTTGCTCTATAGGAAATACTTATTGTGGAAAAGCCTTATGTGATCTTGGAGCAAGTATTAATCTGATGCCTATGTCCATTTTCAAGCAACTGAATATTGGTGAAGCCAGGCCTCTTCTTTGTGACTTTGCAACTTGCTGATAGGTCTATTGCTTACCCAGAAGGAAAGATTGAGGATGTCCTAATCAAAGTGGACAGGTTTGTGTTTCCAGTGGATTTCATTATTCTAGACTTTGAAGCTGACAAGGAAATCCCAATCATCCTTGGAAGACCCTTCTTGGCAACTGGAAGAACATTGATTGATGTGCAGAAAGGAGAACTTACTATGAGGGTGAATGATCAGCAAGTAACTTTCAATGTTTTTAATGCATTACATTATCCTGATGAAGATATGGAAAACTGTTCTGTTATTACTGATATTGATTCTCTGGTGCAAGAGCAATTGATAGCATCAGGCAGAGACTTAGAGCATGAGTCTGAACTGAATAAGGAAACTGATTTTGGAAATGAACAATTAAAGCAACTAGTTAAAGGAAATGTGGCACACAGATCCTGGATCAGAAAATATGAATCATTAGATATATCTGCAGACACCTTCACAGAGAATGTTCCCTCTGTTGAAAGACCTCCCATCCTTGAATTGAAGCAACTACCTTTTCATCTGAAGTATGCTTATCTTGGAGAAAAGGAAATTCTTCCTATTATCATCTCTTCTTTCTTAACTTCTGAGCAAGAAAGTAGTCTTATTTCACTTTTGAGGAAGCACAAGAAAGCTATTGGGTGGCAAATGGTAGACATTAAAGGAATCAGTCCTAGCCTTTGTATGCACAAAATTCTGTTAGAGGAAGATACCAAGAACAGTATTGAAGGCCAGAGAAGATTGAAGCCAATTATGAAAGAGGTGGTAAAAAGGGAGATCATTAAATGGCTTGATGCAGGAATCATCTATCCCATTTCAGATAGTGTATGGGTAAGTCCCGTGCAGTGCGTTTCAAAGAAAGGAGGAGTTACTGTAGTGAAAAATGAGAAGAATGAGCTGATTCCTACAAGAACAGTCACAGGTTGGAGGATATGTATGGATTATAGAAAGTTAAACAAGGCCACAAGGAAGGATCATTTTCCCCTACCATTCATTGATCAGATGCTTGATAGGTTGTCTGGAAGAGAGTTTTATTATTTTTTGGATGGCTATTCTGGTTACAATCAGATAGCAGTGGCACCCGAAGATCAGCAGAAGACTACTTTCACTTGTCCTTATGGTACATTTGCTTTCAGACGAATGCCTTTTGGGCTCTGTAATGCTCCAGCAACCTTTCAGAGGTGCATGATGGCCATCTTTTCTGACTTTATTGAGAAAACTATGGAAATCTTCATGGATGATTTTTCAGTCTTTGGAGATTCATTCATGGGATGTTTGGACAATTTAGAAAAGGTGCTGGACAGATGTGAGGAAACCAATTTAGTGCTAAATTGGGAGAAGTGTCATTTCATGGTCAAGGAAGGCATTGTGCTAGGCCACAAGGTGTCAAAGAAAGGCTTAGAGGTGGACAAGGCTAAGATTGAGGTGATTGAAAAACTTCCTCCACCCAATTCTGTTAAGGGCATCAGAAGTTTTCTAGGGCATGCTGGGTTTTATAGGAGATTCATCAAAAACTTTTCTAGAACATCCAAGCCACTCTGCAAACTGCTAGAGCATGATAGTGCATTTAATTTCACAGAAGAATGTTTATCAGCTTTTGAAACTCTGAAGAAGGCTCTGATCACTGCCCCCGTAATAGTAGCACCAGATTGGGAGAAACCATTTGAATTGATGTGTGATGCAAGTGATTTTGCAGTGGGAGCTGTGCTAGGTCAGAGGTATAACAAGATCTTCCACACTATCTATTATGCTAGCAAGACTCTCATTGATGCTCAGATCAACTACACCACTACAGAAAAAGAATTGTTGGCAGTAGTATTTGCATTCGACAAGTTCAGATCATATCTGGTTGGAACCAAGGTAGTAGTATACACAGATCATGCAGCAATCAAGTATCTCATTGACAAGAAGGATGCCAAGCCAAGGCTTATCAGATGGGTGCTCTTGCTTCAAGAATTTGATTTGGAGATCAAAGATAAGAAAGGAATTGAAAATCAGGTTGCTGATCATCTCTCCAGAATTGTTGAGAAAGGAGAAACCAAGCCTCAAGGAGAAATTAAAGAAAATTTTCCTGATGAACACCTTTTACTGATTGAAAATGCTGCAGCACCCTGGTACGCAGACATTGTGAATTTTCTGGTCAGTGGGGTAATTCCGGTGGAAATGAATTTTCAGCAGAAAAGGAAGTTTTTGCATTAAGTTAAACACTTTTACTGGGATAAACCTTTTTTGTACAAAAGATGCCAAGACCAGATCATGAGGAGATGTGCTGCTGAGGAAGAAATGCATGTTATCCTTAATGATTGCCATGCTGCCCCTTATGGTGGTCACTTTGGAGGGAAACGAACAGCTGCAAAGGTCTTGCAATCAGGATACTTTTGGCCCACTTTATTCAGAGATGCTCACGAGTTTGCCAAGAATTGTGATAAATGTCAAAGGGTAAGGAATATTTCCAACAGACAAGAAATGCCACTCAACACCATTTTGGAGATTGAGTTGTTTGATGTATGGGGAATAGATTTTATGGGACCATTCCCTATATCTTATGGAAATGCTTACATCTTAGTTGCAGTAGACTATGTTTCTAAATGGGTAGAAGCAGTAGCATTGCCTTCAAATGATGCCAGGGTAGTCACAAAATTCCTACACAAGAACATATTTACCAAATTTGGCATTCCTCGGGCCACAATCAGTGATGAAGGGACACATTTTTGTAACAAGTTATTTGCCAACTTGCTTGCAAAATATGGAGTGAAACATAAAGTGGCTACTGCCTACCATCCTCAAACCAGTGGACAAGCTGAAGTGTCCAACAGAGAGATCAAAAGAATCCTTGAAAAAATGGTGAATCCTTCTAGGAAGGACTGGTCTGTGCACTTAGATGATGCTCTCTGGGCCTACAGAACGGCATTCAAAGCCCCCATTGGCATGTCTCCTTACAGATTGGTTTATGGCAAGGCTTGCCATTTACCAATAGAGCTGAAACACAAGACATTTTGGGCTATAAAGAAGTTAAACTTTGATGCACAAGCAGCCGGAGAAGCAAGGTTACTACAGCTGAATGAACTCGAAGAGTTCAGGCTCTTTGCTTATGAAAATGCTGAAGTATATAAGAGCAAGTTCAAAGTATGGCATGATCAGAAAATCCAACCCAGGGAATTAGTTGAAGGAATGCAAGTGCTCTTGTTTAATTCCAGATTAAAATTGTTCCTTGGGAAGTTGAAATCCCGGTGGTCTGGACCATTTAAATTGGTCAAGGTGTATCCACATGGAGCTGTGGATTTGTTGGAGGAAAATTCTGGAAGATAGTTCAAGGTAAATGGACAAAGAGTGAAGCAATATTGGGGTGAGCCGTGAGCAAGAATGAAGGCCACCACTCATCTTTCAGACCCTTAACCACCAGTGTGGAGTCAGGCTGAAGACACAAAACCAAGCGCTACTAGGAGGCAGCCCAGCTTTATATCTTTTACTTTATCTTTTAAATTTCAGTTAACATAAGTTGGTTTAGTAATCATTTTCTAAAAAAAATAATTATATATATATATATATAATATATATAATATATATATATATATATATATATATATATATATATATATATATATAAATCTTGATTAACATATGTTTACAGATTAGAGCGTCCTAAGCCCAAGGTTGATCATGGGCAGGTTGGTGTGTAGTCAAGTCAGGCCCAGTTAACATTGTAGTAGTGGTGACTGTTGGGCAAGCACAAGAGTAGCGTGCAACAGTATTAAATTTTCTTAGTTTTCCAAGTTCAAGAGCCAGCGTGGGAATTTACATTTCTTCCCACCACGCACTTAATGTCACCTTCCCCTCCACCAATCATCTTCATCCTTCACCTCTCACTTTAAACTCCCTCTCTCTCTATTAAAGCCATTGTCTTCTCTGCCTTAGCCCCACATGCAACCCCACTCACACATTCTATCTCACCCATCTCTTTCACTCACCATCAACCCAATCCTTTTCATACCATTTCAAATACCATGGTTAAAGCACCAGCTCAATCTTCCAAACAGCTCGTTGCTGCTAGTTCACCCTCCTCTGATAAGGAAACTAACTTGCGTTTTGTGGATGAGGAAGGGAGACTAAAGTTTGAAAGGGAAATCAAGAAGCGGAACTTCCATTTGGAGAAGGGTTTCTTCATTCTGGACTCCCCTCATTACGGGCTCACTGAGGATGTGGTTGAGCTCATAGACAATCATAACTGGAAGCAGTTCGTGACTCACCCAAGAGAACCCATTGTCCCTTTTGTGCACGAGTTTTATGCCAATCTGACCGCACCAGAGCAGAAATATGTCATAGTGAGAGGTTCCAAGGTATCGTTCTCTGCCGCCACATTGAACAGAAGATGGGGCTTGAAGGGTGTTGAAGATGAATACCTGACTTTGTTGAAAAATGCTGAGGAAACAGAGCTGACTGATATGATGAGGGAAGTCACGGTGGAAGGGGCAAACTGGATTCAGTCAGATGAGAATTGGAAAATAGTCAGGCCTGATCTCACCCCCTTGGCCAAAGTTTGGTATCATGTCATCAGAACCAAGATTCTCCCCACCGCGCATTTAGAAACAGTAAACAAGGACAGGTTAGTCCTATTGTACTGCATTCTGACGAAGAAGAAGGTGGATGTAGGATAACTGATTGAGAGGGAAATTATTACTTGTGCGTTCAAGAAGAAAGGACTGTTGTTTTTCCCGTCTTTAATCACCTCTTTATGTTTGCGATGTGGAATAAAGGCCTTGTCTAAGGATGAAATTATGGACAACAAGGGAGCCATCGATCTGCTGGCTATCAAACGTTTTGGTGCATCCGCATCCAAGGTGCAAGGTTCAGTTCCTTCCTCTAGGCCGAGAACGACCCGGATAACGTGAGCACAAAAGTGGACCATCAAATCTTATCAAATGCCAAAGATAGTTTCAAGCGAGCAAAGAAACTCTTTTGGGAATTTGCTAAGGAGCAGCATCTGTGGGTGCAAAGAACCCTTGGAATCAACAAGCTGAGGCAAGGTAGCTATCCTTCTCTGTTTCCTGAAGCACTCTTTGACCCATTCCAGTACTCCTCGCCTGTACCCAAGAGACAAACACACCCTGCTAAGGATTCTGCACCTGCTAACCCTCCTGCACCAGAACAAGACCCTGAACTACCCTCTGTGAATCCCACTGCTAGTGATCACTCCATCAATAACAATGAAGTTAGTTCTGAATGGACACCACCACCACCACCCAGAGATCCACCGCCACCTCCAACTCAACCACGAGGATCCAAGAGAGGAAAAGAAAAGATGATCGATGAAGCACCAGAAGACCCCCTCCACCAAAGAAGGGAAAAATCAAGCACCGAGCTCCTCCCATGATCAGAAAAACAACTAAAATTACTGGAAATGCTAAGGCGACTCCCACTGCAACCAGTGCTGACTCTGAAGATAACATGCCTATTATAGGAAGAGTTGGGAAAGTCAGGTCCATCACAGCCTCTAAGGCTCAGCCAAGCGATGGTGGCGGGGAGGAAGATAAAGCTGAAAAATAAAGAAGTGCTGAGTTGGCTATTACCAAAGAAACTCCCGCTACAGCCAAGATAACAATGAAGCATATCGCCAGGTCCGGCAGCAGAAGGAGCAGTGCAAGATTGGCTCAGCCTTGAGCAAGATGAAACACCCAAAGTCTTTAAAGACATGTTGCAAAGATCGATGACCGGATTTCCCTTGATCTTTCTTAGTTTGTTTTAATTTACTTTTGTTTGTTTTACTTTCTATTTTACAATTGTAGTTTTGTTTGCCCCCACTATTTAAATATAGTAGGCTTAATGATCAGTGGGGGCCCCACCTTGACTGCATGATTAATGAATGAATGGTGTTTGCTGTCTATGTGCATCTGATAAAGACATGTTTTACTTTACTACATGTGAAACACATTCATACCTTGAATTAATCCTTTCTCCCCACAAAATCCCTAGCTCTAATTGGATTTAACAGAAGAACTTCTTTCAAAAGACACCAATCAATTGGGGGAATTGGGTTGCAAAGACCCTTGTTCAAGGAACAATGGGTGAGGTATGAATTAGATTTCAACCTAAGTTTGGGGGTGAGTGAGATTGAATGTAGTGTTGTAGAACTTTACAGCATCAATCCTGTGAGCTTTTGGACTTCAACAGATTCAGTTCAGCATGCATTCCATACATGTCTTTTCTCTGCAGAACTTGCCTTATTTCTGTGATTGATTGCATATTTCACTATTGTACACAAATTAACTTGAGGCACTGTTTTTGTTAACTACTGAGACTTCAAAGGCCAACCCTCACGTATTACCCTTTCTGAACCCCTTTGAGCCTAAGCCTTTCTTCATTGGTGACAAGCCACATTACAAGCTACAAATCCCTGAAAAATAATGTACTACCCTGTTAGCTGGAGTTTAGGATTGTGTCAAAGTGTTACCTACTTATAGGTTCTGACCACATTGGTTGAGGACAACCAATAGTATCAATTTGGGGGTAGGTTGCCTATATAAAAAAAAAAAACCAAATAAAAAAATAAAAAATAAAATAAATAAATAATAATAATAATAATAATAATAATAATAATAATTAAAAAAAATAGGCTCCCCCAATATAAAAAAAAATATGAATATATATATATATATATATATATATATATATATATATATATATATATATATTCAGAAATGTCTAAATTTGGGAGTGGGTAATTTTGACAAAGATCTTGAACTCCACCTAAGTAGCTACTTTCCCAAAATTTCACACCCAAACCTTAGCCTCATTACAACCCATTAAGTCCTCTTGCTGTGTACAATGTGTGTGTGCTCTTGATTGATAGAAATTTGTCAAGCATATGATAGAGTTGCATGTGTTGGATGTTTGAGTGAAACATTTACACACAGCATAAAATAGAGTGAAATGAGCGATATGACAAATCTAATAATGTGTTAAGCCCCTGTTCTTAGGAAGATAATCTAGTGAGTCTTCACCCTTAATTCCAAGGGACATTTGGAAATTGCACCTAAGACTCTGTTGAGGGGTGGTTTGGTTGAGTTCCTTGCTAAAAACTGAATTGAGAGTTTAGGGAAATCACACACACATTTTGGAAAGTGATTAAGAAAATGGTATGGTGTGTTGAGCATAATTCTGAAAATTGCATCTGAGGATTAGCATGGACTTTGCTTATATTATTCTGATTTTGTTCTGTTAGTAATTGTTGAATGTCATTACTTGAGGGCAAGTAATGGTTCAAGTTTGGGGGTGTGATAACTCTTAGAAATAAGAGTTATTACTATCCTTTTAGCTTAGTCATTTTCTCTTGTTTTGATCAGTTTAGGAGAAGAACTTCAAGTTTTATTTGATTGAATAAATATCTGTGTTTAATCTGATTAATCTCGAATAGCTGTAAATTCTGATCTGTTATTTATGAAGGTTTGATTTAATTTTGAGCAGGTCTTAAAGGTGTAAATTACTGAAGGAATGCGCTGGGATGTTTTGGAATGCTGCAGCTGTGGGAGAGAAAGCCACTATAAGATAAAATCATTTTCAGCTCAGCTCTTGGCCACTAGAAGATAAAATACCTGACATACTGTGCTTAAAAGGAAGAGAGAGAATATAATGTAGCAGCTGAGTGTACTCGAGAGTTGGGCCAAGAAATATTTTAATATTTGACTTTGTAAAGGCCCAAAAAGTGAAGCATGAGAAAGAGTGTGTAACCCTATTTTTTTGGGGGGCTAGTACAAAAGGAGAGCGTGACTTTTGTACTGGGGCATCTTCACGGGAGAGAGTTTGAAGCGAGGGAGCCGTCAATTCTTCTTTGGTCATTTCGTAGCTTTTTTGTTTACGAAGAATGCCTTTAATTTTCAATTCTTTTGCTTATTTTGTCTTCAAGCTCATTATGAGCTAAATTCTTTTGGTTGGGATTTTATGAATTTGTAATTTGTATTGAAGGGTAGTCCAATGTTATGGATGTTATTCATTTTCTTCTTTTCTATTTTAATACCTAATTTCTGTTTAGCATGATCAACTAATCTGAAATATCAACTGATTTTGTTTGGAAAAACCAAGTTGGTGGACTTGATTAGAAGATAAAGATAGAACAATTAATTGGAAAATTAATTGTGTTGAATGAGCTAGGAATAGCCTTCAAGTCTTTAATAGCTGGACGTACTTCTATGACCACTGAGGAAATTAAATTGAACTTAGGAATAAGACGCTTTTAATGAACTCAGTGTTTACTGCTGGAAAGCAAAACTTTATCCCGTGGGCTAAATGCTGTAACATCCTGAAGCACAAATTACCCTGATGTTAATAATTACAAAGGATTAGAATCCTAACTGTTTCCATCTCTGTTTTAAAACACTTCATTTATCACTTTCATTAATTCCCTGCATTTATTACTCACTGCTCTGATACCTCATTATTCTATTTACTTTACATGCTTAAAAATTTCACTATATTTTATTACATTAAATAGGAAAGGTTAATTCTAGAATTTATACTCAATACAAGTAAATCCTCGTGGGAACGATCTTTACTCACACTTTATTACTTGTTGACTGTGTACACTTGCACATATTCATTGAGAAACCAACAGAAGCTTATCCTCGACTCATAGAAGGCATTTAAGCAGTTACTAAACGTAAAATCAGAGGAAGATGTGAGCTACAATCACAACAACATGTATATATTATCTTGTTCATCTCTTAAAAAAAAGAAAAGAAAAAAGAAAAAAGGGCAATCGAGAGAGTACCATGCTCTTAATTCAGTGTGGAGCCCCTAACAGTGGCATACCTATCATTGACTCGGGTAGACCTTCGCACGCCGGTCCATAAATAAGGTTCATGTGCCATGCTCTGTAAAGAGCCGCATTGTCCATTCCTAGGAATTTCCACAGGCTCTGGATAATTGATGGACAAATAGAAGCATCTCATTTTTACAGTGCACGTGAAACTGTCATTGAGCTATATACTTACTTTAATTAGTAGGCCTCTATGGCGAGTTCTGACTGGCTACGACAAAGTACCACCTTCTTAGAATACAAGCCTTTAATTAGGTTTGTAGGAAGATATGGCTATTATTCCGTAAACGGGATGGAAAGGGCTCAAAGGTTTTGTGGCCTATTTTGGCAGGGTGTTCCTAATCCTTGTGGAGTTCTTATGTTGCACTGGTGACACGTAACTCAAAGATATGTCACTATTTATTTATCTTTGTATAATTTTGCTATATTTTGATTTTGGATAGACGATCCTTTAGGTGGGGTTCTTCAGGGTTTTCTAGACTTCTTTACCCAGATGATTTTCTTGAAGTTTAAAAAAATAAAAAAATAATAATAATAAAGTTTCTTAATTTCAAACTTTTCTGACAACAGTCAACTTACCCATATAGGTGCTATCATTACTTTTTCCATTCTCATCCCTATTTAATATTTCATTTTCTTCACTTTTCGCTAACTCACAATCATTCAAAGAGAGTGTAAGTGTAGAAATGGAGAGAGCTTCTGTTCGTAGACTTACCAATATTTGTGTATTTTATGGATCAAGTTATGGGAAGAGTTTGGAGTTTGTAAATGCAGCAAGCACCATTGGTCGAACACTTGCTGCGAGGAACATTCGTGTAGTATATGGGGGAGGTAGCATTGGGTTAATGAAGGATGTATCACTTTCTGCACATCTAAGAGGCGGTCAAGTTTTAAGTATCATTCTTGAACCTTTAACTCAAAGGAACATCATTGGAAAGACAATTGGGCTAGAACTTCAAGTATCATCTATGCATGGGCGAATGAGGACAATGCTTGAAAACTCTGATGCATTCATTGCCTTATCAGGTGATTTTGGTATTTTGGAAGAAGTTTTTCAAATTATCTCGTGGGCCCAACTAAACATCCACCATAAACCCATAGGTTTGTTGAATGTTAATAGTTTCTTTGATAATTTGTTATCTTTTCTTGACCATGCTGTGGAATAGAACTTTATCACACATTTGGTAAGACGACTCCTTATATTTACTTCCACTGTTGATGAATTAATTGATAAATTACAAACTTTTGTTTATGAACCTGATCCAGCAATAGCTCAGATAGATTGGTCAGAAGGAAGTAGTAAGGGAGACAGCAAAGAACATGAATGTGATTTGACACTTCATTTATAACTTTTCTTTACCTTTGGTTTTATTTATTATACTTTGTTTTTGTTTAAATTTATGTAAAGTTTCTCTTTTCAGTAATTGTCACAACATGTAATATCTTCTATCATTTACCTATCTATGTTTTGACATTGAGGACAATGTTGTGATCTAGTTGGGGGGAAGGATAGTTTAAAAAAAATCAATAATAAAATAGAAAATGTGTTTATATGTTTGTCAGCAACTTACTAATAACAAAACTAATTAAGGATAGCTGAGTAAGGAGTAAATTATGCCCTTGAGGTAAATTTGATCTTGAGACGCATCAAAATTGGTGGCAGAGTAAGGAGTAATTAGGTAGATAATTATTTTGTATGGAAGTAGCAATTTAAATTTAGGAAACATAGCATGATTGAGTAAATTATCTTCTTTCTTAAAAATCATATGCTTGGTTATGGATGTTGAATTGATGGATTGAGAATTATAGAAATATCCTTGTGAGATTTTGAGCATATTGATGAATGGGTTGAACATTTGCACTATTTTTTTTTTCTTTCTTGTGTGATTTTCACTCATGAAATTATTACTCTAGAACTTGCTTTGACACTATTTGAGGCTACATTTTCATATGCATACATAAATATGATTGAGACATTTTTCTTGAAATAACTAATTTAACCAAATAGCTAACCTTGTATATTTTTCCTTGCTTAACTCCTTTGAGTTTATTCGATCATTCCTTGTTTTTAGCTCATCATGCCTTTAAAAAAAATGTTCTTACCTAACCTTGGAGAATAAGAGAACACTAACATTGGATGAGTTCTTGAACAAGTGTGGGGGTATTTGTACAAAATGATTGATGAAAAAGGAAAGAGTAGTCATCTTCAAAAACAAAAAAATAAAAATAAAATAAAATAAAGTGTAAAGAAAGGTCAACAAGGTAAAAATGGGAAACGAAAAGAATATGTAAAGGGAATTTGCATTATGTTGGGATGAACTTTTCATGTTTGTTATTTTAACTCAACCCTAATGCTCTTTTATTCTTTTTAGTATTTAACTTGTCATATCCATATTATTCCCTTTCTTTACCCTGACCCAATTACAACATTGAATAAAGTCCTCTTGATTTTTGTGTGCATATATTTTGAGTAGTGGAGAAGTAGAAGATAAGCAAGCTTATGATAGTGCAATTTTTATGGGTTGAATTGAGTGAAATACCTACCTTTTAAACACTTGAGGGATTGAGAGTGAATCTTGTGAAGATCTATCATTCTTAACTCATGCTTTTTAATTAAAGTTTCCTTACTTGTTGGTTTGAGATGTGAAGAAATGTTATCTCATAAATGTTTTGATCCCTTGAATCTTTGGTTGCTTTTCATTCTTAAACATTATTAGAAATTGAATTTTTTAGAATTTTTAGCTTTTGAGTTTATGTTGTTTTTCCTTGTTTCCTAATTTTGGTCTTATGTGTTTTGCCCGGAAATGCAAAAGTTAAGTGTGGGTGAATTTGATAGCAATATATTTTACTCATTTTATAATCCTTTCACTGGACTTCTTAAGGTTCAATTAGACATAATTAAGTTGGTTTTGTTACATTTATTGATATTAAGCTTAATTGGATCATTGAAAGAATTATTGTTTGAATTGACTTTAACTTGTCTATTTGGCAACATTCAGTAAACTAGCTATAATTTGAGTTTCAAATATCTGATTGATGTAATTCTAGTCTTGTAGAAAATCTAAGACAATTTTTTACAACTTTCATGCAGACCTCAAGAGCCAAATCACATGTTTGGATTATTTAAATTGGAGTTGAAGCAAGATTCAGAGTACTAATCCTAGAAGCTTGACCTCTATGCACTCATCAGGCCATTTCTTGAACTATAGGAATCCAATTGACACCAAACTAGTGACATTAGAAAGTTAAGACCAAAATCTATAACTTTTATGAAGAATATAAGATTCATTTAGAAAGTATAATAGGTCATATTAGGCCTAGAAAGCAGAACAGAGGAGTTATAGTTGGGCCTGAATAGTGTCTAATTATTGGGCCATAACTCAAGATGTATGAATGATTTTGGGTTGAAATTAGTGGCATTGGAAAGCTAAGACAAAAGCCTACAACTTTTATGAAGACCACTTTTCTATAATCTGACAGCATTCATAAGTTCAGTATTGAATGATTTCAAAGATAAGAATCTCAATAATTTTTCACTCATTCACAATTATCAATCCACTACTTAGTATTTTTCACTCATTCACCCACTCATCCACTCACTCATTAATTAGCCCATTATCATTTTCCCTCCCTCATCCTCTATAAAAGGCATCATTGATTGATCATTTGGAAATCTTAGTTTTAGATATTAAGATCATGCTATTGTGTTATTTGTTTCTCTTGTAGTAATTTTCTTTTGTTCTAAATTGAAGTTATGTTCATCTTCTTCTTCTTCTCTCTTTCTTCTCTCTTGTCTATTAGTAACTAATTTTTATTTTACTTAAGTAAAAGGGTGAAGCTTTTGATAATAAATTAAGGTTAGATTAATTTCTTTCTTGTGCTTAAATAATATATTATCAAGTGGTCATTATATGTATTGTATTTCATTTTCAATAATTTTAGAAACCCTCATTATAAAGTGAAGATCTTGATTTGTTGTAGACAAAATATTGGCACAATGAATGCTTGACCCTATTTATAAGTGGTGGTATTAATAGATAATTAAAGGAACCATAATATAATTACATATATAATTTTAAATGAACTTTGAATGTTGTATTTTTCAATTAGAACCTCCATTATGCGTGAATTCTAATTGAGTTATAAAAAGAATTAATCTTGTCCTTAATTTACTTATCAAGAGTGGATCTCCTAACCCAAGTAAATCCTTTTTATTTGTGACTAAGTTTTATCACTTTTATTGTTGTGACAAAATCTTTTCCTTACCCCAAAGAAATTTTCTTCATCAATTCCCTATGGATCGACCTCAGACTCCCGAGAATTTATTACTTGAGACAACCTGCACTTGGGTTTATAACTTATAATTCACATCAGTAGTGGTATAATTCATTTGTGCACTATTTAAAGTTCAACTTGTGTAATAAATTACATAAGGCTTACTTTTCTTTCTTTGGCCTAAAACAGCACCAATAGCAAAATCACTAGCATCACACATCAACTCAAAATGCAAAGACCAGTCAGGGTTTGGATGATAGGAGCAGATATCAGAAGATCAATTAATTTTTTAAAAGATTTTTGACATTCTTGAGTCCAATCAAATGGTGCATCTTTTATTAGAAGATTACATAATAGTCTAGATATGGCACTAAAGTCTTTAACGAATTTTCTGTAGAATTCTGCATATCCTAAAAATGAACGAACTTCCTTGACTTTTTTTTGTGAAGGCAAATGGGCAATTAATTCAACTTTGGCATTATCAACTTCAATTCCTTTAGAAAATATCATATGACCTAACACTATTCCTGAGGTAACCATGTAATGACATTTTTCTCAATTTAACACAAGTACTTTTTCTTCGCATATTTTAAGAACATTTTCCAAATTATCAAGACAAATTTCAAATAAATTTTCATAAACTATCAAGTCATCCATGAAAACCTCTAAATAATGCTCAACCATATCACTAGAAAAACTTAGCATGCATCTTTAGAATGTTGCTAGAGAATTACAAAGGTCAAAAGGCATTCTTGTAAATGCAAAAAGTGCCAAAGGGGCATGTAAAAATAGTTTTTTCTTGATCCTCTGATGCAATAAGTATTTGATAATAGCCCGAATAACCATCAAGAAAACAATAGTAGGGATATCATGCTACTCTTTCCAGAATTTGATCAAGAAATGGCAAGGGGAAATGATGTTTCCTAGTGGTAACATTTAATTTTCTAAAATCAATACATATATGCTAGCTGGATGAGACTCGTGTAAGTATTAATTCACTTTTTTCATTTTCAACCATTGTTATTCTAGATTTCTTAAGCACAACTTGTGTAGGGCTTACCCACTGGCTATCAGAGATAGAATAGATGATTCTAACATCAAGTAATTTGAGAACTTCAACTCTAACTACCTCTTTCATGTGTGGATTTAATTTTCTTTTAGGTTGTTGAGATGTTTTAACATTATCCTCTAAATATATTTTATGTGTACAAATTAATGGATTAATATCTTTTAAGTCCTTTAATATCCACCCAATTGCATTTCTAAGTACTTCTATTAATATACCTTCTTATTCTCTAATAAGGGTCAAAGAAATTACCACTGTAAAGCTTTGTTCTTCTCCCAAAAATGTGTACTTTAACCCAGTAGGTAATGACTTTAGTTCCAGTGTGGGTACTTCTTTATGGGTATTATCATTCATGAGTTTTAGCTCTTCGAATTTCGGCTTCCATCCTTTATATTCCATTACTTAAGTACAATCAAGCAAAAAGCATATTTCAGAAATATAATTATCTAATTGCATACCTAAGTCAAATGAATTGATTAAATAAATTTCTAATGGGTCAGAAGAACTCCTGGTTTGAAGATTATCATTTATAATGGCCTCAGTCCCTTCAACTTCCTCCTTTTCGTCATGAACTTCTTATGGTTGCTTGTATATGTTGAAAACATTAAGCTCCAGTGTCATATTTCTAAATGTTAGCTTCATCACTTCATTTCTGTAATTTATCAAAGCATTAGATGTTGCTAAAAATGGGCGACCTAAAATAATAGGAATTGACTTGTAACTATTAACCATAGGTTCAGTTTCTAAGACAATAAAATTCACAGGATATATGAATTTATCAACTTGTACTAACACATCTTCCATTATTTCTCTTAGAATTTTAACTGATCTATTGGCAAGTAGAAGAGTTACAAAAGTTAGTTTTAACTCACCTAGGTTGAGTTGCTAATAAACTGAATATGAAAGCAAGTTAACACTAGCACCAAGATCAAGTAAAACTTGTTCAATTTTATGTTTTCCAATAATGCATGAAATTATTGGACAACCGGTCTTTATATTTCAAGACATTATTATTCTGAAGAATGTAGCTTACCTGTTCAGCCAAAAAGACTTTCTTTTTCACATTTAATTTCCTTTTAACAATGCACAAGACCTTCAAAAATTTAGCATAAGAGAGAACCTGTTTGATAACATCTAACAGAGAAATATTGACCTTCACTTATTTAAAAATTTCAAAAAGTTTAATGTTGTGGTTCAATTTTCTTGAATTGTTTAATGCGTAAGGAAATAGGAGTGAAGGCGAAAGTTTGGTCTCCTTTTGACCAGGTGGCTTATCAACCCCTTCCTTATCTTGGGGGATTGATTCATCATCTTTCTCACAAGGTTCAGAAATTTATTTTTCAACAACCTTTCCATTCCTAAGAATTATCACTGACTTGACTTCATCTATTTCTTGACTTTCTGAACTACGCTCATTTAGACTATACTGACCCTTGGGATTCAGATGAGGTTAAGAAGGAAATTTTCTTTTCTCATGAATAGTGAGTGCAGGAGAAAATTTAGCAAGAGTGTCTTTTATATCAATCATGGCTTGAGTGTTTTGGTTATTAATAGTCTCTTATTTTCCATGAATGTATGCAATGTTCCTTCAAGTTTTTTCTTATATGGTGGGACATAAGGTGCTTATCTTTGAGAATTTTGAAAGTCCTGTTGTGCCTGAGGAGGCGGTGGTTGCATAAATTGTGTCTGATTATTAGTCCTCCAACTGAAGTTCTGGTAATTTCTTCATCCTAGATTGTATGAATTTGAAAAAGAAGAGGTGAATGACTTTTTAAAATTATTCATTGCATTTACTTGCTCATGTAAAACTTCTTTAAAAAGTAGGGATCTTTGGACATTCATTTGTTGAGTGTCTTAAGTCATCACAAATGTCAGAAATTTCTTCATTTTGCACAGATTTGATTTCTTTTACTTTTCCTGATTCCATGGGTTCAATATTTCTAGCCAAACTGGTGAACCTAACATTTAGATCTTCTTCTTGACTAAGGTGATATTTTTCTTTACTAGTACTTGCAATGTTAGAATTGAATTTTTAGAATGATTAGTATCATGCTAAGATTGAGAATTCTCAGCTAAATAGTCTAAATATTATAGGGTTTGTTTGGATAGTGGAATTAGAATTGAAACATAGAATTTTAATTTCAATTCCAATATTTTCATAATTAGAATTGATCCAGAATCTTAAATCTTATGTTTAGGGTTGTCAAAGAATTAGGATAAGAAGTTATAATTCTAAATTTAGTTATAATTTTATTATTAAATGTATGATCTAAAACATTAAAAAATTATTTACAAAATTAAAATTAATAAAAATATTCATATAATAATATTTTTATAATATAATAGTCATATTTTTTTATAAAGAAATTTTTCATGAATTTTTTATAGAAAAAAATAAATAGTTATTATAATATTTTGTATTCAAATATACAAATAATTTGCTATATAAATATAGAATCTCAATAAATATGATTGTTCATAATAAATGTGAAGAGAGAGAGAGAATGTTTAATTTTTAAGCTATGAAATTTATAATTCTTAAGGTATAAGCTAAGAATTGAGAAATGCTTAACTTAGTTATTTTTCAATTCCATAGAATTGGTTTATAGAATTTCAATTTCAATTCTAAATGACATTCCAAACATAAAAGTTAGAATTAAGAAGTCCAATTTCAATTCTAAGCTCTAATTCTATACTCAATTCCAAGAGTTAAACAGACCCTAAAGCTTCTTCAAGTTCTTTATCAAGAAACTCGTTATTGCACATTGTTTTCATGAATTGTTTAGTTTTAAGTGTTAACCCTTCATAAAAAAAACTTATAGTGCGTCATTTTTCAAAATCATGATATGAGCAAAAATTTAACAAATCTTTAAAACATTCCCAATTTTGAAAATATACTTCATTTGAATTTTTTAAAAAAAATTGAATTTGTCTTTTCAAAGCATTGGTTTTATGTGTTGAAATTTTTTTTTTTAAATTCATTTTGCATTTCTTGCCATGTGTCAATTGATCTTGGTTTCAAAGCGTTAAACCGAGTTTTTGATTTATCTTTCAAAGTAAAAGGAAATAATTTAAGTTTAACAATCTCTTCAGTACAATTTTGATCAATGAAAGTGATACATATTTTCTTAAATTCTTTTAAATGTAAATATGGGCTTTCAGATTCTAAAGCATAGAAATTAGGAAGTAATGAAATCATATCAGACTTAAATCTAAAATTGTTAACATTAACATGATGGACTAAAATTTTGAGATAGTCGCAAATATTCGCACATAGTTCGCAATGGTTGATTTTCATGTTCATCATGTACACTTTCATTTTCAACCATTATGTTTAATGTGTATGATTATGATTCAAACAGATCAATATATAAAGTACTAGGATTAGTTTTAACCAAACAATCAGAATTTGAATCACGATACTAATTAAGCATAAATAAGTGACTTAAAATAGAAGAGAAAATGTACAAGTAGGCAGTATAAACCAGCCATTAAATATTAACAAGTAGGCAGTATAAACTAGCCATCAAATATAATACAACTAAAAAATTAAAAGAGTAGGGAAATAATATACCAGATGGTGAAGTTTACTTAAAGAAAGAGAACCTCAATAAATTTGTTCTTCAAATCAAGTCTCCGATAAGGCGCCAAAAACTTGATGCGAATTGGTATTATTGCAAACCCAAGTGTAGGTTGCCTAAAGTAATAAATTATCGGGAGTCTAAGGTCAATCCACAAGGAATTAATAAAGAAAAATTCTTTGAGGTAATGAAAAGATTTGTCACAAAAATAAAGGTGATGAAAATTGTTCTCAAAATGAAAAGGATTTGCTTGGGTTAGGAGATCCACTTTCAGTATATAAATTAAGGATAATATTATTTCTTTTTTTAACTCAATTAGAATCCACATATAACAAATGTTCAAATCGGAGAATACAACATTCAAAGTTCTTTTAAAGTTATATATGTAGTTATATTATGGTTTCTTTAATTATCTACTATCACTAACACTTGTAAATGAGTTCAAGCATTTATTGTGTCAATCTCTTGTCTACAACGAATCATGATCTCCACTTTATAAGGAGGGCTAATAACGCCAACACTTGCAAATGTGTTCAAACATTCATTGTGTCAATATCTTATCTACAACAAATCAAGATCTCCACTTTACAAGGATGGTTTCTAAATTGATTGGAAACCAAATAAAACATATATAATGATCAGTTGATAATATAACATTTAAGCACAAGAAAGAGATTAATTCTAACCTTGTTTCATTACCAAGAGCTTCATCCTTTCACCTAAGCAAAATGAGAATTAGTTACTCATGAACAAGAATAAACAAAGAGAGAAGAAGAAGAAGAAGAACATAATTTCTATTTAGAACAAAAGAAAACTACAAGAGAAATAAATGATATAAGAACTTGATCTTGATCTCTAAACCAAGATGATCCCAATGAGTAACCAATGGTGCCTTTTATAGAGTATGAAAGGTACAAAATGACAAAGAATTGTTTAATGAGTGGGTGGATGAGTGGGTGGATGAGTAGAAAATGACAATAGAGTTGTTTAATGAGTGTGAATAAGTGTCATGCTTGTCTCCCCACTTGCACTAACCAATTTGGTGTATAACTCTAACTATAACCCTATCAAAACGTCACTATTTAGAAATGTGGTCTTCATGAAATTTGAAGGATTTTGTCTCAGTTTTCTAATGTCATTGGTTTCAGCCTAATCCAACTCCTACATCCTAACTTATGACCTAATCTTTGCACATTGTTCAGGTTCCAACAATAGCACCTGCGTTCTGACTTCCAAACCCAATTTGACCTACTAGACATCCTATTTAGCTCTTATGTTCTCATGAAAGTTGTAGATTTGGTTCTTAGATTTCATTTAGACTTAGTTTGGTGCCAATTGAACTCCTATAGTTCAAGAAATGGGTTGATGAGTGTGCAGAGATCAAGCTGTCAGGATCAATATTCTGGCTCTTGCTTCCACTTCAATTTAAATTATCCAAACATATGATTCATCTCCTAAGGTCTTAATGAAACTTGTAGAGAATTGTCTTAGTTTTCCTACAAGACCAAAATCACATCAATCAAATATTTATAACTCAGATTATAGCCAATTAATTGAACACTATCAAATAGACAAATTAAGGCTAATTCATGCAATAATTCCTTCAATGATCCAATTAGGCCCAATATCATAAAATGTGATAAAACTAACTTAATTAAGCCTAATTGAACCTTAAGAAGCCCAATGAGAGGGTTTTTAAATGAATAAAATATATTGTTATCAATTACTACTTTTTCTCAAGTTAATAGTGAACAATTTCATGAGAGTTGAGAAAGATTTAATGATCTTTTGCGTCGTTGTCCACACCATAAAGTTCCTAAATGACAACAAGTGCAAAGCTTTTAATCTAGATTGAATGAACACAACTAGTAGATGATTGATGTATTGTGTGGGGGTACTTTCTTGCACAAACCCCAGATGAGGCATGAGAGTTATTTGAGTACTTAAGTGAGAATTCACAATTGCATGCCTTGTCCTCACAGCTAAATATATCAAGGCAATTAGGGAATAAAAGGGGAATTTATGAGATTTCACACATATCTAATTTAACAATTAAGGTGAAATCTTTATCTAAGAAAATGGATCAAATGAATGCATTATCTAGGAAAATAGATCAATTGTTATCTTTGAGGCAAAAACATGCTAATTCTTCTAATGTGCATAATGTGTTTACTGTTTGTTATAGTTTTTTCCATACTTCATATGATTGTCTTACTGCCTCACAATTTTCTGAATTTTCACTAAAGTGGGCTAATGCAGCCCAAGGATTTTCTTCACAAAATAACCCATATTCTAACACTTACAATCTTGGTTGGAGGAATCATCCTAATTTCTCATGGGAACAACAAGGTGTTAAAGCATAACAAGGATAACGACTTAATCAAGCAGGTCAAATTAGTATGATACCACCCCTTAGCTTTCAACCACAAAGATATGCATCCAATCCATCTTAAGCATCAAGTAGTAGTTCCAACTTGGAGGACAAAATAGATAAGGGATTATCTTGTGTGACAAACTTGGACTCTAGGATGAAATTCATAGAACCTAAAATGTCACTTTAGACTTTCACTCAATCTATAGCAAAATTAGAGACTCAAATTAGACAACTAGTCATTGCTATAGGAAATAGAGAGGAGGGTAAGCTTCCAAGTCATCCCATAGAGAACCTGAGAGGTAAACCTAAGAGCAAGTTAAGGATGTAATGATTGTAAGCAATAGGAAAAAGATTGACAAAAGGGTGAATAAGGGGAGAATGCATGATACTGGGGAGGTGGAGAACCATGAGGAAGATATAGATTCAAATCATTCCCATTCTCCAAAAGCTTCTAATTTCATACCTTCAATTCCATATGAGCCAAAGGTTCTTTACTCTAAAGCTTTAGATGCACCATTACCTTTTAGGAAAGGTAAGCATAGGGATGATATTCTTGAGACCTTTAAGCAAGTAAAGATCAATCTTCTTCTTTTGGATGTTATTCAACAAATTCCTACTTATGCCAAGTTCCTTAAGAACATATGCACATTTAAAAGAAAATATAGAGTACATATGTCTAAGAAGGTTTGCTTAAATGAACAGGTAAGCTTAATTTTGCATTTTAACACACACCTAAGTTGAAAGATCATATGTTCCTACTATTTCTTGTTATATTGATGATCATAAGATTGATAAAGCACTTTTGGATCTAGGTTCTAGTATTAATCTGATGTCATATTCTATTTATGAAGAGCTAGGCTTAGGTGAGCTATAGGCATCAAATTATTCTCTCCAATTAGCTAATAGGTTAGTTAGGATCCCTAAAGGAAGAGTTGATAATGTCTTAGTGAAAATTGATAAGGGATAGTGCTTGATATAGAATTCTCCCACTCATCCAAAAAGGGGGATTCCTATCATTTTGGGGAGACCTTTCTTAGCCTCTGCTGATGCTAACATTAGTTGTAGGTTGATTGCTATCGCAAGTGCACGGATCGCTCAAGTAATACACTCCCACGAGGATATTTGTTATAAAGTTAAGTACCAATCAATAGCTTAATCAATTCTATTCAATGACATAAAAATAAAAAATTAATAACCTAAACTAAATCTAATCTACAAAAGTAATAAAGATAAATGGTTAGGTTTTAGGAAATCCTTCTTCACCCCCTACATCTACCAACAACATGCAATTCTCTTCATAAACATAAATGCATTGATTAGGTTAGCTTGAGAATCTGATTTAGCTAAAAGCCTATGTCTAGGTCAATCAACCCTGGTTTCTATTGCCCAACTCACTAAGTTTCCTTGAAAGCTAGCACAACATCTACTCATGAATGATCTATTCTCAATCACACACTATACATGGCCAATAGGTATATTTCTATCCTACTAACGAATCAACTCATCCAAGCCAATTGAACTCGTCGAACATGCATCAACCATACCATATCCATATTAACAAATCCCTATGTCTAGTTCATTTGCAATATTAGGATCATACAATTGATGGCCAACCAATAGCAAGCATTAAGCATAGATTATAATTGAACAATAACCAAATATCCACACAAAGTCAGAGAATAACACATCATTAATATATATAGAAAAGGATCCAAAATATGCCTAAACATAGCTCAGCTATACAATAGATAAGGGAGAGAAGAGAGAAAAGGAAAAAGAGAAAGGAAGCTCATTGATTTGTCTCTGAAACTTGAATCCTCCTTCATCTTGTTCCTAGCCTCTAATCCACCATCAATGGAGATTTAGCCAAACTAAACTAACCTAAAACTAACTAAAACTAAGAAAACCTAAGAAAACTACAAAGGAAATGGCTAAGAATGGGCAAGACCAAAGAAAAACTAACCTAAACCTAAAATGGAAATGGCCCAAACGGCCAGGACAGACAGAAAAATGTGAAAATCTATTTATAGGCTCAACTTGCTGCCTTTGCGCCACGGCCTCCACATACACGCGCCACGGCGCCTATAGGGTCGGTTACATATGCCGCAGTGCCCACTTCTTTTGGGCCATGACCCTCTCGCCTCGGGTTGAAGTATGGCATGGCTGAGATGCCTCTTTGCGCCGCGACGTTGCCTACTGAAATGCTAATTTGGCTTCCTCTTGACCTTTTGGCTCATATGCTCCATATTTGACCTTGTTTGGAGCCCTTCCTAACATAGAAAAAATACTAAATCAGTAACATATACAAATCTACTTAATCAATAACAACTAAAGCTCAATTTGCTATAAAACATACAAGAAGGCATTAGAATCAGAATATGACAAACATAAGCACAAAACCCTCTAAATATGCATTATAAACAAGGACTAAGCATTCATTCTAGCACAGAGATAGGGCACAAATAACTACATTTTATGAAGTTATCACACCCCCAAACCTACATTTTGCTAGTCCTCGAGCAAAACAAAATAAGACTAAGTAAACCACTTTACAATTCAAATCAACTTTTCATTCAACTAATATTATATTTCAATCTTCTTTTTCATTCAATTAAACTAAACTACTAGTGTGTAATGACTGCATCAATCCTCAAAAAGTGCAAATACCCTATAAACAGCTCCACACAAACATAATCCTTAACATGCTAACAATCCAGAAAACTCTTCATGCAATTCACATTTTTCACAAACATGCAAGATAAACTTCTCCAAATCAAGTCATACACATCCAGATAAGTTTATAAGCATACATGCATGTGATTTACAGAATCATCAACTCTCTCTCCACTAATGTAAATCACACAAGATTGAGGATTAAAAGGGACTTTACAGCTTGTAATGTAAGGCCAATGGTATGGCGAAAGAAATGAAGGGGAAAGGATACAATACAAACATTGAGAAACACAATATATTATTCCAAGACTTGAGTCACTACATGATATTAGCAAGGTATCCAATAGTGAATGCAAAAAACTTGCCAGAACCATTTTTTATGCTTTTCGACTTCACTTTACTTTTGTTTTACTTTTCTTTTTCATTTTTCTTTTCTTTTTTCTTGTCTTTTTCTTTTTCTTTTGATTTTATTTATTTTGTAAAACATTGCTTTTTCTTTTCTTTGCATCTGGTTCCTTCAGACTCATTTTGAATTGAATATTCATTAACACCCCTAATCATCAGACTCATTTCAAGTAATAGCATACCATGTATTCAATAAACAATGATGATAGGAAAAAAATGTAATGTTTTCACATGCATTAGAATGGTTAACAAGTTAATAAACACAATAGGGGTGAAAAACAAATAAGGCCAAACAGTATAAGGCTTCAAAATGGGACCTAGGGATATCATCATATCAGGTAAGCTTTTTAAAGCTCAATCGGTCCAAACAATGCCCTAATCATTTCCTCAATCATGCATAACCTAGGATTTTGCCTCAAGAGAGTTCAAAAACAATTTTGAGGATAATCAAAACTCTACATGTACATCCATAAACATTTTCAAGATATGCACTCTTATCATTTTCAAAGTTACACTTGCATCTAAGTGAGATATAAATCATAACATCAAAAGTAACTAAATTGTTTCACATGTTTCAAGATCACATAAGGTTTCACTGAAAATGGGGCAAATAGCAACCTTTCACAACATGGACAACCAAAAAAACACCAGCATTCTTGTAACATGTCATGCATTCAAATAGATTCAACTTTCTTAATTCAAGCATGCATAACATCTTTTGCATAATGTAAAAATTGAAAATCTTATCAATAGCGCATCAATGATAGTCAAAACAAGATATAATCATGAGAATATGTTGACTAAAATCACTGCATACTCAAAATACCAATACATGTTAACATTAAGCATAAAAGAATTAAACATGTAAAGATACTCCCCCAAACTAAAATAAAATGTATCTTTAATGAATATGGTCTATAGGGTACCTGAGACTCTCAAAATAGCAGTCTAACTACTACTGAGCATTGCTAAATACAGAAAAAATAGAAAAAATAACAAAAAAATAAAAATAAAAACAGAGGTGCTACGCCGTGTCATAGACCTATGTATGCCGCGGGATGACAAAAAGCTGCAGAATTCTGTAAAAAATGAGCACCAGTGTCGCGACGCACAACACCTTGCACCGCGGTATGACAACCTAAACTGCTAAATTTAGCAGCAAACACAATTTTGCTGCTGGAATTGGCTCATATGGGTCTCTAGCTGCAGCAAAACTTGTTCAAAAAACTAGATTACAAAATATACAACATAAACATAATAAAACACAAAAATAACATATTAACCTATTTACAACCTAAAACAAACTTAAAACTTAAAAACAAAAACAAACAAAAACTACATAACTAACACATATATATACTAACATATTAATAAAAGCATAATAACATAACTAACATCAACATGAACATATATACACAAACATACAAAACACAACATACTACTTATTTATACATAAAGTAAAGATAATAAATAAACAAAAACACAGGGTTCCATCCCACGAAGGGCCTGAGTTATAGTCCCAGCAGGACTTTGTCACCAAAATTGAATTGCTGCGGATAAGTAGTCCTCAAGAACTTGATCCAAGGGTTATCTTTTCAGGAGTTGCGAATTCCTTCAAGGGCCTCGTATGATTGAAATCATCCGACTCTTTATTGAAACTAAAACAAAACATAAAAGAAACATAGATTATATATAACTTGAATTAGAACTAATCAAACTCGTTGTCAATATTAGCAATATAGAAACATTATCCCCGGTAATGGCGCTAAAAACTTAATTGCTACCGCAAGTGCACGAATCGCTCAAGTAATACAGATACAAAGTAAAAGTTCGTTCTCACGAGGATATTTGTTATAAAGCTAAGTACCAACCAATAGCTTAATCAATTCTATTCAAGGACATAAAAATAAGAAATCAATATACTAAACTAAATCTAATCTACAAAAGCAATAAAGATAAATAGTTAGGTTTCAGGAAATCCTTCTTCAGCCTTTACATCTACCAACAACATGCAATTCTCTTCATAAACATAAATGCATTGATTAGGTTAGCTTGAGAATCTGATTTAGCTAAAAGTCTATGTCTAGGTCAATCAACCCTGGTTTCTATTACCCAACTCACTAAGTTTCCTTGAAAGCTAACGCAACATCCACTCATGAACGATCTATGCTCAATCACACACTATACATGGCCAATAGGTATATTTCTATCCTATTAACGAATTAACTCATCCAAGCCAATTGAACTCGTTGAACATGCATCAACCATACCATATCCATATTAACAAATCCCTATGTCTAGTTCATTTGTAATACTAGGATCATGCAATTGATGGCCAACCAACAGCATGCATTAAGCATAGATTATGATTGAACAATAACCAAACATCCACACAAACTCAAAGAAGAACACATCATTAATATATATAGAAAAGGATCCAAAATATCCCTAAACATAGCTCAGCTATATAATAGATAAAGAAGAGAATAGAGAAAGGGAAAAAGAGAAAGGAAGCTCATTGATTTGTCTCTGAAGTTTGAATCCTCCTTCATCTTGTTCCTAGCCTCCAATCCACCATCACTGGAGATCTAGCTAAACTAAACTAACCTAAAACTAACTAAAACTAAGAAAACCTAAGAAAACTATAAAGGAAATGGCTAAGAATTGCCAAGACCAAAGAAAAACTAACCTAAACCTAAAATGGCAATGGCCCAAACGGCTAGGATAGAGAGAAAAATGTGAAAAATCTATTTATAGGCTCAGTGATAATTATGATTTTTAACATATTAATTATCCACACAATTACCTTATTATGATGTCCAGATTGTAATTAAGTAATCTTAGCACTCATTTAGATCATTGGGTTGAATTGGGCTTTAAAGCAAAAATTTTGGATTTTAATGCATATTGACAGTGATTTAGTATTTTGACCATAACTTAAGTTGTAGATATCTGATTTTGATGTTCTTTATATGTTAGGAAAGATGAGAAAAAGATCTACAATTTTGTGAATGTCAAATTGGAAGATTCGGATGTTTACATGATCAAATACAGCCTTGAAGTTGGACCAGTGGTATTGTTACGAATTCTGGACACACCTTCACTATTTTGGGCATATCTCACTCATTTCAAGCCCAAATTATGCATATGAGCACTCCTTAGAAAGCTTACTTCAAAGGCTATCTGATGGACTTTATTTGAATTAGAGATTATGACAGAAATCCAAAAGAGGGAAACGTGAAAAAAGTAGAGGAATCATTGGAAAATAATAGAGAACAAGAGTAACCACTAATGAAAGAGGAGAGCAATCAGATTTGTGAAGAAATAATGGAGAGCTTCTACGTAGAAGTGTGATTGTAGTTTTAGTTTTTGGATTTTGAGGCTTCTCCTCTTCTCTTCCTCTCCTCCTCTCTCTTTGTTATTGTTATTTTTTGTATGGTTCTTGAAGGTTCTCCAATGGTGATGGCTATGGAGAGCTAAACTTCTTTAATCAATCCAAGATATTGACATTCTTGATGATTAATCTTGAGAAATTGCTATACATTCATCTAAATCAAGTTTTTCTTTTCTTCTTCTTCTCTTGTTTAAATTTTTATTTAATGCTTAATTTGATTGGGATTTGCATATGTTAATTGCGTAATTATCATGTGCCAATAGATGAATTTAGAGGTTAAAAATGCATCAAAGGTGTTTGATGAAATATTTAGCTTGGTTGGATCTTAGTTTTTAAGTTAATTTGGGTTTTGGATGGATGCTTAATTTGTCTAACCTTAATTAATTGAATTCTAGAAGCGCTTTCTAGTAGAAGATCCATGGATCATTGAGAGGCCCTAAGACCAAGGATTTGGTTGATAGTTGAACGGATTTATAAAGATCAAAGATGGATTAAAATCAAGATTGGTTAATTCTCTTGGATTGGTTGTTTTTTTAATTTTGTTTACTCATTTTAATTGCTCTTTGTTATTTAATCTTGCAAAACTCTCTCCCCTATTTATTAACCTCTTAATCTGACTTCATAATTAGAGTGATCTACGGGCTCGACCTGGTGTTACCTTATGCTGCAAGTAGTTTTGGTAAATCGGTTATAAATTGATTTAAATTTGGTAATCTCGACAGTTATCACTCAGCTTGCCGCCTTTGCACCGCGACCCCCACATACGCGCTCCGCGACACCCACAGGGTCGGTTACGTACGCCGCGGCGCCCACTTCTTTTGGGCCGCAGCCCTCTCGCCTTGGGTTGAAGTATGGCATGGCTGAGATACCTCTTTGCACCGCAGCGCGCATAACCTTGCGTCGCGGCGTTGCCTACTGAAATGCTAATTTGGCTTACTCTTGACCTTTTGGCTCACATACTCCATATTTGACCTTGTTTGGAGCCCTTCCTAACATAGAGAAAACACCAAATCAGTAACATATACAAATCTACTTAATCAATAATAATTAAAGCTCAATTTGCTATAAAACATATAAGAATGCATTAGAATCAGAATATGACAAACATAAGCACAAAACCCTCCAAATATGCATTATAAACAAGGACTAAACATTCATTCTAGCACAGAGATAAGGCACAAATAACTACATTTTATGAAGTTATCATAGGTATGGGGTAATAGATGTCTCAGTTATGAACATAAGAATTAAACTTAATATCTTCAAGCCTACTGACCAACCTGCTATGAAAGATGAATCTGAGTGTGCCTTTTATAAATATGATTGATCAGAAAGTTAAAGAGACTATGCTACCTAATTTGTTTAAGGAACCTTTAGAGAGAATACCTTCACATAGTGAGTTAGAGGCTTTTGACTTGAGAAATGATGTAGTTGGAGTTAATGAAATCTTTGGTTGTTCTTCATCTCTTGAAGCTACACTGTGGGTAGTGAGGTATGAGCATTTACCTCCTAGAGTTAATTTGGATTTAATAACTCTAGTTGTAAGTAGAATTTTCTTTTACTCTTTAGATAGTTTTATTTTATTATTTGAGTCAGCTTAAGTGCCTCTCAGAGTTTTGAGTCTTTGTATGGGGATGTAAATAGTGTCGGCCAACAAAAAAAAATACAAAAATACAAAAAAAAAAGTTTGCTTGTTTGTTTATTGTATTTCATTTTTTTTCTTTTTGTTATTTCTTTTCATTACTAACAATTGTCAAGGCATAGTTATCTTCTTTTTTCCTTCTCTTGTAATTGTTAAACATTTCAGATATATGACTCTTCCCTATTATTCTTTATTCTTTTTGTCCCAATAATTATTTTGATACATATTAATGATTATTTATTAAGTCTGAATTTAATTTTAAACATTGAGGACAATGTTTGGTTTTGATTGAGGGTGAAAATTACTTAAGTATTCAACCATGTTATCATTATGCCACTTTTGTGTGAATTTTTGTTCCTATCATCTTACTCAAATTTTTTCAAATATTCACATAGCTACTTATGAATATCTCATTGTTAAAAAAATTGAAATAATTGGAGAACTTGAAGATGAACATGTGGATACTATTTCCACTGAGTGAATTTTGAGCCATTCATTTTTATTGTGAGAGTATTTTCTTTACCTTCCAATATTTCTTGTTAGTGCTCATAATTTTTTTACTCACTAGATTGTTTCATTATTGTTATTTTTGGCTAAAGAGAAGTTTTAGGTTATAGTTGCATTTAATTTGGTGTTATGGAAATTGATTAAGTTATGTATTTTCTTAAGAGATGATATTATGCTATGTTTCTTATTTTGAGTTTTGAAATAATATTTTTTGTTCTTTCACATATTACTTCTAATTGTCTCTTTGAGCCTATTTATTACGCCTTTCTTTCTTAACTCTTTTCCAAAATTGTTATGGACCGTGATCTGGGATCCTGTCTAACGGATCAACCCGATACGCGTACAACTGGACTCCGCCCTGAATGACACGGCTAAAGCTTTAATGACAGTCCGGACCTCGGAGCCATGCACGTCGAATGACATTGGGTCATAGTATCAAGATTGCTAGATTTGTGCAGAAGATATATCCTGAAATATCTGTAACTGTCAATCATCATCTTACAATGTTATAGGACTCATAATCGTCTCAGATTGTTTTGTAACTTCCATATCAAAGTCCCTAACTTATAGGGATTTACCTCAACAATAATGGGATGATAATCTCTACTAGGATACTAATCCTAAATATCTGTATTCAACACAAATTGCATTACGATTCTATACACGCTCTATAAATATCAGCCTAAGTAACCTTAAATAGGTATCAGTAAATTACTCACTGCATAATACCTTACTTGTGCACAGCCTGACTTGAGCATTGGAGCTCTTTTGCAGGTACTCACCCCCCAGTCTCAACACGCTCTGTTGCTACTGCTCAAGGAGAAAACCACCGCGATGTACCGATCTCAGGTATCCTCTGAATTCACTTCAGAACAAAAATGTTTCAGGAAAGAAATATTATGATTGTAATATGGGGTGATATGAGGAATGTTGTTATTAAAAAATGAAGTGAAAATGAAAAAAAAAATTGGAAAAGTCAGAGAAGAAAAAAAAAGAAAAAAAATGTGAAGTTTGAAAAACTTAAGAAAAAGTATGAAAAAAATGTTGGTATTAGGGATTAGCTTAATAAAGTGATTTAAAGAACGGGAAATAGAAGTTGAAAGTGTAGATGTGAGGTTCAAAATATTCTTTAAACACTTTTAGTTTTCATTATTACCCTTTAGCCTTCATATTTTTCCATTACTTGCATTACAAGCTTAATAAAGTCCTATTTGATTTTAAGGGATTGTGTGATTCTTTCAATGTACATGACTAATCTATAGGTGTGAAGTAAAATCTTTTTTTTACATCTTCCATGAAATGATATTTGTTTTGTTTCCTTAGTGTTCTTTATTTATTTTATATGTGAGATATTTATTTTGATTTGTACTCATTACTGTTCTCACATATATTTATTATGAGTGACACCGTATTTTTGAGTGATATTTCTTGTTGAGGATAACACTTGTGAGGATTGCATATGGTTATAATTTGTTTTCTAATAAAGATTCTAATTATGATATGTAGAAATGATGAGTGCATGATTTAGTAGTTATATTATTCACACTTTGAGTTTGATGATGATAGAATTTTTGTAGCAATTATGATGTTCTGATGCATGACTGATATTTTTAAGTTGAGAGAAAATTTGATTGAATTGATTAGAGATATGATTTGCTTTGAGTTTTGTTTTGAATCACTTTTATTGTTGTGGAGTCGCAATAAGCTGATTGAAGGATGTAATATCAGTCTACTTTTTATATATTTTTCTTATAAAAATAAGTATTATTATATCTCAATATATTTAGTTTTATTAATTTTTGTAATATTATCATTTTTTAGATAAATTAATTATTAAATTATATACTATTTATAAATATTTAAAAATAAAACAGGTACAAATAATAAGATGTTAGGATATGCCATAAACAAGAGTAATTGAAGAGGACTAATATGACATTACAAATATCATTATAAAAGACTAAGTTACATCAAATGCGTTAAAGAATACAAAAATAGAAAAGAAGCGTAAGGCATTTTTTTTAAGCATTAAGTGGACATTTGGCGAAAGAAAGTAACGTGAAGATGCTACAAATTCTTATTAAATTTACTCTTCAATCAATGGGGCCCCCGGCTTGAATTAAGAGCAAGAAATAACTCGAGGAAAATTTTATGTGCTTAATGGGCCATCTCCCCCAGATTGCTGCGCTGCTTCTTCAATTCATACCTTGTTTATATTATTTGTATCAAATTTGTATGAACCTGCTAATAAGTATAAGAAATTTATCAATTTATTTATCTGGTTATACGTTAAGAATAAGTGGTTAATCAAGATAAATTTCTCAATCCTATAAGTATCTTATCTTGTCGATCTTATCTTATCTTTCCTAATAATGAATAAGTGGTTAATACGTTAGGAATAAGTGGTTAATCAAGATATATGTTTCTAGTAAATCCAAGAAAGAGTTCTCAATAATGAGTAAATGGTTAATACGCTTAAGAATAAGTGGTTAATCAATTTAGTTTACGTGAATCCAAGAAGTAGGAAATGAGAAGCGAGAAATTAAATGGTTAATACGTTAAGAATAAGTGGTACCTCAAAATGTTATTTCTTGCTCTTGATTCAAGCCGTGGGCCCCATTGATTGAAGAGTAAAATTAAGAAGAATTTGCAGCATCTTCACCCACTTTCTTTTGCCAAAAGTCTACTTAATGCTTAAAATAAATGCCTTACGCTTCTTGATAAGCCACTTGCATAATAATATTTGTAGTATCATAAAAGTTCAGGAGCAAAAACTCTTCTTTAATTATTCTTCTTTATGACATATTTTAGCATCTTATTATTTATATTATTTTTATTTTTAAATATTTATAATTAACAAATAATTTAGTAATTAATTTTTATAAAAAAATAAATAATAATATCACAAAAATATATAAAATTAAATATATTAAAATATAATAATACTTATTTTTATAAAAAAATATAAAAATTAAGTTGTTATCATACTTGTTTATTTAGGACTCTTTCCCATATGTGTATAATTGACGTCTGATTTTTAACATGATTGAAGAGTACTATTAGCAATTAAGCAACCTTAATAATGGAATAATGTGGGGAGTGTGTGGATTTCATAATAGTCAATTTTGGTGGGAGTTGTGCATAAACAAGGACTTGTATAGTTTAGTTTTTGAGTCACTTTCAACAACAACTGATGGCAATATATATAATATCATAGATCCAGCTTTGAAAAATTGTAATTAACTTTACTAAGTACTTGAGCTGTGAAATGGTAGAGAAAAGAACACTTATATTCTAATGAAACTGACTTGATTTGATATTATTGACTCATTTAAATTTTCTTAACTTACATAAAATGCACAAATATAATATTGTTTATAAGTATATGTGACACCTCTTAACAATCTTTATAATAAATAACTAAGTATATTTAATGTACCTATTAACTATATATATATATATATATATATACACACACACTTAAATCCTACAAATACGTAAATATTTCAATGCATAAATAATAATTAAGTAAATATATCAAATTTAAATTTCCAACAACCTATGACCGGAATCTCGACTACAACTTGTAGACTTCCATGCGCGGGGTAGGAACATGAAAGGTTATTATATTTGAGGTCTATCAACTGTTGCACGCATCCAATAATTAAGTGACAAATTAAGTCCAACTGCAAGCATTATTAATCAAAATATACCATGCATTATTAAACTTTAGCACCGGCTAATTGGATTATTTATCCATATAATATCAATTTTTAACCTAAACGTTTATTGTCGTATAGAGAATGAATTGTGGGAAGGACAGGATTCGTTAGCAAAATGTTCGACAATTGAACTTTCTTCTAAAGGCAATCTGACAGGGGAGGGGAAAGTAGAAAATTTCATCAACTTTGTTCTGAAACGGCATCACGGATCCAGGCTCAACATGAGCGGTCCATTATTCCCTGGCCAAATCCACTGCTCCAATTTGATGAGGCCCTCATAATTATTTATTCATCTAATGAATAACTACCATATATTAATAGGATCCCTCTTTAATGAGGATATTTAAAGATCAAATTCTCTTCACAAATATCAATATTAGTTATATGAAAATAATATCTCTTCGGATATTACTTCTCCCACAAGTAAACATGTTCTATAAATACGAATTTAAATCACTTAGGTATGTATCTACTCTCATTCACTTATTTTTGCTAATACAAACGTCGGCATGAGCGTCGGAATACCTTTTGCAAGTACTACACCCATGAAGCTTTAAATCGGGAGACCTATCCTAAGGAGGGCAGACGAAGGAAGAAAGAACACCTCCCAAAGAAACTGATCCTTAACTGGGAAGGTCCAAGACGGATACAAGAGCATACATGCTTGAGACTTTCACTGGGAAAGAGGTACAAAGACACTGGAATGCTACCTAGCTCCACAAATACCATAACTTGTTCTACACTTAGCGTTAAATTTTATGTTTTAATCCCATTATATGCCTTTCAGGCTTTGTTATTTATGTTCCTGATTAATGTACGGACACAAGCTACTCAGTTATATGAAATGAAATTTACAGTCATAATTTAGTTCAACATACATCCCTACTCGTTTCAAATATCTATATGCTACCCATAAGGCCATCTGTGGCCTCCTGTTTGTCCCTTTATAGGCCGCAAGTGCACGGATTGAACAAGTAATATAGTGAAAGAGTAGAGATCGTTCCCATGAGGATAATGTGTTAGTCATGGCAACCATTACCCAAGAGAGGGGGTGAATTGGGTATTAAAATTTGTTCACAAATGTTCTTAAAATAAATACAAATATTTAAACTATTAAATAAAAGAGAAAGAATTACGAGATGAAGAATAAAAGCTTTAAGAACAGTAAATAAATAAATGTGCAATGATATAAAATTACATAAAATAAAGAGATTGAGAAGAGAAAAGCAGGCACGATATTTATCCTGGTTCGACCACTAACCCACTTGTGGTCTACGTCCAGTCCTCAAAAATAATCTGAGATTTTTCACTATGTATACAAGTTTCAATAGGTGCTTGCAACCGTTACATAAAAGAGTACTTTTCACACACAGGGAAACTCTACCCTTGTGCTAAAGTCTCAGCCTGCAGGGATACCTCACCCTTATACAAACCTTGAAGGGATACCTCACCCTTATACAAATCTTGAAGGATACCCCACCCTCAATACAGAAGAATAGAAATACAGATGAAGAGAAACTCTCACAAAGAGTAGATGATACAATTTGAAGCTCTATGAAGCTCTCTAAGGATATCTCAAATTTTAGTGAAAAAGAGCACAGAAATTTGGTAAAAAATATGTATCACAAAATAAAGTAAGAAAGAATTATTTCAGATAAATGGGTGTTGCTAAAAGATGTCTCAAAAATATGTATTTATAGTGGTATAAGAAAAAGAGCCATTAGGTATAAATTAATATCACATTAAAGCCTCTGAAAATAGCCATTGCGTGAAACTGGATCGAGTTTATTCGAATAAACATAGTCCTATTCGAATAAATCACTTATAACGCATCAAGAAGCGTTTTCTGGAACCTTTTATTCGAATATAAGTTTAGTTATTCGAATAAAATGTTAAAAACACGTTCAGTAATGTTTTCTGGGTCATGTTATTCGAATAACCCTTTTGTTATTCGAATAAACCTTTAAAAACTCGTTGTGGTATGATTTATGTGGTGTATTATTCGAATAACATATGCTTTATTCGAATAAACCACTCTGATTTCGAAAACTAACTTTAAATGGTCATAACTTCTTCATTTCTTATCCGTTTAAAGCAAATGACCAGTCATTGGAAAGATCTTTGAGTCTATTTTCAAATGAAATAAGTTTCAAAAAAAAAACTCAAAGTATTTTGAAAGATATGATCAAAAGAGTGACTAAAGGTCAGTTTTACAAAACTCAAACTTGGCTATTTTTCATAAATTTGAACTACCACCATAAATAACTTTTCAAAACTTGTTTATTGGGTATTTTAGCATAGGAAAAACATTTGTAAAAACATATTTGAGATATCTATAAGGCTTCGTACATAAAGACCCTAAGTCCTATAAGCTATACCATTTAATCTTCCTTTGGACTTGGTCTTTGACATGACTTTGATGTTATCAATACCTTCATGAAATACGCATTCACATTCTCCTTGTGTTGAGCTTAATTGAGATCTTTTGCTTTCTTATTGCAATGCTCACTCTTAGTACTTGGACTATCCTACAAAGTATTGCTCACTTAAACAAGCATAGTTAGTCCAAAATCATAATTCAATGTCTTCATATGCATGATTCATAAATGTATAACTCTAGTTAGTTTAACATGCATATAAAACTTTCATATACACATCCAAATAAGATATTTATCAATTATTAATGGATATACTCTACACAGGATGCAACAAAGAACATATGCAAAGTATTCTTTTTGTCTTGTATTTGTCATAATCAAAACTTAACATATAAAACCATTTGGGGCAAACTTATTTCCACATAATGGAACTTCTAATGCTAAATATCAACTAATATCTTACCTAATTCCATTTAAGAACATAAAAATAATGGAAAGCATAAAAACTAAAGACTGAAAAGTAATAAATTGAAAATAAAGATAATGGATAGAGATTAGGGAATCCTTCTTCACTTCCTACTTCAATTGATAACATGCAACCCTTACAAGCAACATTGATGAATTGTTTAGTTAGCTTGAGAATCTAATTTAGTTAAAAGTCTATGTCTAGGTCAATTAACCATGCTTCAATTGTCCAACTCATTATGTTTCCATGAGAGCTAACACAAAATCTATTCATTAAGGTATATTCTCAAACACCTACTATGCATGGCTAAGAGGTATTTCTATCTCATTAGCAAATCAACTTATCCACTCCATGAGAATGAAATCAAAATGCATCAACCCTACATATGATCTCAAATCCAAATTCTTATGTCTAGATTCATCAAATTTTAACAAATCATTTAAAAGTTGATCAGACAATCAAGAGCATTAAGAACCATATAATTGAATAAAACTAAACATTTATATAAACTCAAAAAAGTACAAAATCATCAATATTCAAAAAAGGATCCAAAGTAATCCCTAACACAGTTGAGTTACTCATTGAACACAAAAATATACATCAAAAACCATGCTCATGAAAGATGGAAGAGAGAAAAGAGAAAGAAGAAGGAAGGAAGCTCATGGATATGATCTTTGATGCTTGAATCTCTTTCCATGAAGAAGATGGCCTCCAACCTTGCTTCCGTTGGCTTCCTCGGCCTCAAACATGAAAACCAACCATAGTTTCTCTAAACCTAACCAGTTCTCTAGACCAAAACTAATAAAACAGTATTTATAGGCTCAGAAAATAGAGTCACGCCACGGCACAACACATATCACGCCACAGCGCGTGTGTAATTTCATGTCGTGGCATACGCTCATTTGCGCCATGACTTTCAAATTTTATGTCCTCTAGATTGATGCAGGCGATGCACCACGCTGCGACATTGATATGCCAGCGCCGCGGCGTGAGCTGCTAGAATGCAAACTTGGCTTTCTCTTCCACTTTTTGTCCAAACCCTCCAAATTTCTGCTTGTTTGGAGCCTTTCCTAGCATAGAGAAATCATCAAGTCAATCACAATTGTAAATCTACTTAATTACTTATAAAATATGCATAATTTACTCAAAAGTATATAGGAAGATATCAAAATTTGAATTTGACAATTATAAGCCTAAAACCTACCATATATGCTCCATAAACAAGGACTAAATATTCTTTATAGCACAGATATAGAGCACAAATAACTACATTTCATGGAATTATCACCTCCTTGACGAGTTCTGAGGAATTTCCATTCCAAAACACGTGCTCAAAATTTCAAAGCAACCTAAAGGTCGCCTGTGGCCACTTTGCTGTAGTTAACGCGGTCCTCACCTCACTAAAATGCCCACTCAATCTCGATGCACCCCCAAGGCCACTGAGGCTAGCAGGATATTTACCCAATTCATGATCTACCATGGTGGTCTACACTATATCGCCATGATCATCGAAACATTCAAAGTTTGGTAACTGACTTCGCCTGGATTTTAAATACACAATCCCTTATGAGGCCTACCTGTTCACCACAAGAAAATTTTTCTAAGTGTAGAAAAAACTTACCAAGTATTCAAAAACGTTAAGGGAACGTTGGATTCCAATGAGATCCGATATATTACAGGCCTATAACGGCTCTAAACACACATGCACCATCAAAACTCCTAAGTCCCAAAGTTTCCTACATAGCTAAATTTCGGCGTTGGATCCAAAAATGAACAACAAGAAGAAAATTACACAAAGAGGACAAAGGAGGTCATAATTTACTCAAACCTAAATTAGAAATTGCCTGCAAACAAGACTTGTCCATACAACTACAAAAAAGGGCAATAAAAAATACAAAATAAAAGATAAAGTTTCTAAGTCCTAATCAACAGGGTTGCCACCATCAGCAGCTTCCTTGGCCTCCTCCTCCGTATTATCGATTTCCTCATCTCGGGCTTCCTCAAGGACAGTGTCAAGTGGCATCACATCGATGATAACGCCATTTTTAACACACTGGCATGACCTCGCTCCCTTGGTTGAGATATCAGGAATAAGAAACCTTAGATGGACCACAACATTATCAAATGATTCATCAATCGACTTTGCCCAGTTATCATCAAGGACCACAACCTCAACCTTAAGGTCCACTTTCTCCTTCTTTATATCCATCACATTGGCCCTCAGCTCCATAACTATGACCTCTATTGAGTCACTTTAGTACGAAGAACCCCAGCCACAGGCTCAGCCTTAGTCAACTACTGTTTATACTAGGCTGCTTCCTCATCAGCAAGTTTGGCCATTTTGGCAGCCTTTTCCACATTTTTGCCCCTACTCAAGCCAAGTCTTCTGACCCCAGAGGACATTCATCTCCACCTCCAATTCCCAAAATTTTTTCATCTGCATGACAGTTGTCTCAACGAACTTAAAGAAAAACGTGTTATGCAGAGAATAAGTCTCGGCAAATTAGAGAAGCTATAGTAGATTCGCCTCCATGAGCATATCAACATCCGCTGGGGTAAGAAGGGTTTTGTCAATATGATGTCCAGACTCAAATCTAGGAGCCCAGACAGACGAAGGAGTAAAAATGGATAGGGGCACATGCAGAATTCCTCCATCACGACTTACAATAAGGTCAGTAACATGGCCCTCCGCTAGAGTCGTTCTCTTCAACTAGCTTTGGCTGGTTCGGGAGGCCCTTTTCCTTTTCTATGGCCAAAGTTTGGTTGCCTGCCTAAAAGGCTCTAAGCTCGACTCATTAAACTAGACCTTAGGCTCCGTATCCACGAGGCATCTGCTTGAGCCAATATTCAGCGTAATCTTCTTCATAGTATGCTCTACCAGTCGCCTCTGCAACTCTGCAAAACCTCCATCTGGTGCTATGCTCTTTACAAAATTGAAGAAAAAAACACACACACATACACAATGTTACTAACACTTACAAACTTTTGATAAAGTAAAGCAGTATAGATAAACAAGGATGACAATGACTCCCCACCATCTCCGAACGTACCCAGGACGACCTTGAGATCACTCTCTGAGCTATCAATTATATGGGAACACAGAATGTAACCCTTCTCGTTCTCCCACCCAACAAGGAAGGTGACTACTTCTACATCCTCTGGCATGAGATCTTCCTCCTTGGTCTCAAGTTATTCAGGACTCTTTTCCCAAGCCTTCTGAGTCCAATAAAGGAAGATGGACAACTCCCCCTCTGCCATTAAGAAGAATGGCCAGGTTTCAAGAGCTGCCTCGAGCTAGAAATAATCCTTTTTAAACCTCTTATAGGATTCTTAGCAGAGCTCGAACACCTTCTACCTAGTGTGTGCCTTCAAAGGAATTTAACCCTTAGTACGACCCATCCCGGGGAGCCTGACCTAAAAAAAAGGGTAAAAGAAGGCTCAAACTAAACACATGAACTCTAAATGCCAACATAACAGTTCGAACACTAAGATGAATCCCCAACTGTTAGGATGTAGATGAGTGGGCACCATCATTAAGTGATTGAGCACCCTAATATTGAACCTGGTGAAATGAAGCTAGAATCTAAGACACACAAACATCGTCTCATATAAATATATCCCGAACTCATCCTCACGGCTTCCATACTCCATCAGCCGCATGTACTCCCTCTTTTCGAACAATGCATCCCTTATGTTAATAAGTGAATGTATCCCCAAGACCTCCCGGTCCACCCACCGGTACATGCTAATGTCTCGGGGTACCGGGTACTCACTTGCTGGGGCCATGACCATTTTTCTCTTTCCCATTCCTGTATCTTGTGCTCTAGAAGAAACACCCAAAGAGGTTCAACTTTCGTTGTCAGAACATGAACAAGAAAATAAACCTAGAAGTTAGTGTTAGAACATGACCAAGAAAATAAACCTAGAAGTTAGTCTAGCTTCGTAATGATCTCAGAGGCAGAACGGGTTGGGTTGAGCAATGCCACTCTCTATGAGGCCTCTATCATCTCCACAATCATGTCCTGAACCTCAACCCAAGACTGCAGCTTCTGTGTCCTTACAAGGTGACCACATCTTTGGTGCCACCTTTGCCGCACACGGCACGATGATGGTAAGGGTTCTGACAGAATTTCCAAGGAACTTTCATCTTCCCTATCACTCTCAATCTCTCTAACTTCAACCATTCTTAGAAAAACAAAAGGAAAAAGGAGCAAAGGGGCAAGGAATTACCTTTGGAGTAGGGGAAAACTTGAATTGAAGGTGAAAAACCATTAGGAATGGTTTCTGTAACTTTTGTTGCTATTGGAATTTTGCAGGAAATTGCCTAAAGCTCATCAAAAATTGTGAAAACAAAGAGAAAGGGAAGTAAAAGTGGGAGACGCATCCCTACTTCCCCTTTTATAAGCATAAAGACACCCCAATTACCACCATAAATAGAAGAGCACGCTGGTCATTTTATGCCTGTTTGAAATGATAGTAGTGCGAAGCCCAAATAACATCACCCACCGCTAGGTAACACATGTCGCAAAATGCTATCAAAGCATCCCAAGCGACCTTGGCTTGTAGACGAATCATTTGTAACAAGCCAGGCACCATTTTTACTATGCAACGACAACGGAGAGAAAGGACACCTGATCTCGATAGAAGTCACATGCCCACTCACAAGGACCCAGTCACTATACCATAACGGGTCCTAGTGGCTTAAGGGCATCATTGTACTATACACGGAGGATCGTGACAAAGTGCCACTTCGCTGGGAGCAACTGTTCAAATAATCCTTAAAATAGGATCTTGGACATTGTCACTCACTCCGCGACATTACAGATCCCGATTGTTACGCCTTAAAATGGATTGGCATTTATTGCTCCTCTTGTACTACAAGAAACTCAAGATTTATCAATGGATACAAGATTGTCGGTAAAAAGAGGTATTTCTTAATGATATATCCGCTGGAAAATGAATTTTTTTAAAAAAATAAATTTTTGGCAGAATAATCTGCCAAAAAATAAAAATGTCACAAATTTTTATTTATTTTCGTTGGAAAAATCTTGCTATAAATGAACAAGTTACATTTTTTTTAAGTTTTAATATTCGCTGAAAGTTTTCTTCAATTTCGGAGGTATAAGCATCGTATATTTCCTGGTGACTTATTTTCCTTAAATTTAATTTCATTTGTTGGTAAAAGTTTTCACCATATTCATGTCGGCTGAAAATTTTCTTATAACATGTGGACGTAGGCGCTTTTCTTCATTTTTATATTCTTCTCATTCTCTGCACTTTCTTTCTCTTTACTCATCATATCCTATCTCCTCCACTGTAACTCCTTCTCATCCAATCCCATCTCCTCCACTATGTCTTTGTGGCCTCTGATGTAATCCATTTTGAAGGTACAAGTGCGGCAGCTAAGACTCCAAGTATGCATGGATAATGGTGGAAATAGGGCAAATGGCCAGTTAGGAGCATGTAACTTGGCCTATTTATTAAACAAGTTAGGTCAAAACTTTTTTAAAAGTTCATTTAACAAAAAAAGTCAAACTTTAGACCATTTAAAAGGCATTTTAGATATGTTATAATATTTATTATATTATAATATAACTTATAATTATAATATTTATTTAGTTTAATAATTTAAAACAAAAAAGACCCTAACTTAGAAACTTTGTGACTCTCCTAATCTCTTCACATGGCTTTTTTTTATCAAACTGCAACTATTGGCAAAATTATTTATCAAAATGTCACTTTTTTAAAACTATTTACCAAACTGCCACTTTTTTTTAAACTATTTACTAAAATGTCATTCTTTTGAAATTATATACCAAACTGCTACCATTTTGTCTAACGTGGCATTTTTTAATATTTTTTTTGCCATGTAGGATGCGCCAAATAGAATGACACATCTATGAAGGTTAAGCCAATGCCTGTTTGGCACATCCTACGTGTGTTTTACACTGAATACGCTAACACGCTTGGCGTAACTAAGCTAAATACGCTAACACATTTGGCGTAACATAGGTATATATTTAGCCCCCCTCCCTCATCTGTGCCATTCACTCTATTTTCTCAATTCTCACACTCTCTACAAATTTCTTCTCTCTAAACGCTCTCAACTCTCTATCACGTAATTAATTTGACAGTTGTTACTAGAAGTGGTGTATGGATATCCATCTGTGATCATATTCAGATAGTATTCCGTATATGTAGTATTTATTATAACATTTGAATTTTTTTGTTTATGATTTGTTGACTATTTTTTTTATTATATTAATGTTAATTATACATTAACATTTATGTTATTTTATATGTATTTACAAGTTTACAAATTTTTTTTTGACTAATTAATATGATATATAATGTGAATTGTATGAATTATTTGTACGTAAAATAATAGTATGAATTTTTTTTTCTTGAGTACTTGACATGGTTTAAATAATTAAATGCAATTTAATTCAAATTAGTAGGGCTTAAGAAGTGATTTGTACGTATAATAATAATAATAATATAAATTCATTGTTAAATGTGTAATTTTGTTGTAATTGACACATGTATATTGATTTCATATGTGTTGAATTGTTATTGTTTAAAAGTGGAATTAACATGGCAAAACCTCTTAATGTGCACATTTACTTCAATGGGACAATGTATGATGGTGAAGAGAATCTCATGTATCAAGGTCCTCCTTATAGGCCTATTGTGATTACAGCCAATATGACTTTGGATGCCTTGAAAAATAAGATTCATTCAAAGTTGAGGCTTTAAGCAAATGTATATGTGTCAAAGGTTGTCTATCGATGTCCACAATGTTATAATCCATAGAGATGGATAGGTCTTCCATTAAAAGATGATGATGATGTAAAATACATGATAGATTCCTTTTATCAAACTCCGAACATGGCCTCGATGGAGTTGTATTTTGAGGTAGAAACAAGCGGCCAGGAAGATCATGTTGAAGCTCCTGATGAAATAGAATCTCAAGTTGGTCCTTTTAATCCAGTTGAGTTATGCAATATGATTGTTATTGGCAGTCCAATGGTTAAAGCTGATAACCCACTTGTCAGAGATGCAGTATGAGACACAAGTGAAGATGAACAATAGTTAACTTAGGCTGATGATTCAGACACTCACATAGAGGTAGAAAATTTTGATGCCGAAGAAAATTTACAAGTTCCATTGTCGGTTGCTCCTCAATCCATGTTTATGCCTCGAGGCCCTGAATTCGTGTTGTGGCACAATGCCCTCAGTTTTCTTAGATCAATTGGGATGCATTGAGTAATCCTGATAACTTGTCTGAATTAGATAGTCATAGGACTTGGAGCATCAATGATGAATTCTATGTTGGCTTGCAATTTCTATCAAAAGATGCCGAGAAGTTGGCACTCAAACATTATTCGATTCGCAGGCATCAATAGTATAGGATTGAAGATTCTAATTCATGAAGACTAACTGCTAAGTGTCCTAGTTTTGACAAAGGTTGTAATTAGAGAGTTAGGGTCATACAAAGCAAGAAGTCGAATGCATGGTAGATTACAAAATATAATGGATCTCACAGCTTCGTCAACCCAGCTGTGCCATTAGATCATCGCAAGTTGGACTCTCGTATAATCTATTCTTGCATTTTGGAGATGGTTAGAACAAAACCCAATGCACCTGTATGCTTAATTGTTGAAAGGATTCGAAGCCAATTCGTTTATTAAGTTTCATATCGAAAAGCTTGGGAGGCAAAACAATTGGCCATTGTGAATGTTTTTAAGGATTGGGACAAATCTTACAAGGTGTTACCTAGATGGCTAGTGGCCATGACAAGAGACATGGAAGGCATGGTGGTGGAGTTACAAGACGAGGAATGTTTTGTGCGTAACTGACTTGATTATTCGAAAAGAGTGTTTTGTCGATTATTCTGGATATTTAGACCATGTGTTGCTCGCTTTCAATATTGCAAGCCCATTGTTCAGATTGATGCTACTCATTTGTATAGTAAACACTGTCATGAGTTATTGATTGCAACAACCCAAGATAGAGATAGAAAACATCTGTCAATTGCCTTTGCCATTGTGGAAGGGGAGACAAAGGATGCTTGGCGTTGGTTCTTAACCCACCTGAGGTTGCATGTCATACAACAAGAGGGCTTGTGCTTGATCTCTGATTGATATTGAGGCATCTTACAATCAATGGCAAATGAAAATCTTGGATAGCAACCGCCGAATGTGTATCATGTCTTCTGCATATGACACATTGGTTCCAAAATTTTAACTCCAAATTCCAGAATAAGGAGTTGAAAATATTTTTTATTAACGCGGGTATTTAAAATTTTAACTTGTATTCTAATTTATTATACTAATTATTAGTTTCTAATATCAACTCAATCCATTTGTTGTATCAGGGTATGAACCAATTGTAATCAAGTTTGATGATAGGCTAGAAAAGCTGACAGTAACTACCGAGATGACAAATTGGATTAATATGATTCCAAAAGAAAAATAGAGTTTAGCATATGATGGTGGCCATAGATTCAGTCATATGACTACCTATTTGTCAAAGTGTATCAACAAAGTGTTGAAGGGTAGCAAAAATCTACCTATAACTGCATTGGTTCAGTTGACATATATGAAATTGGTAGAATACTTTGTCAATCGAAAAGATAAGGCGAATGCGAAAATGATGACAAATGAGCAAGAATGGAGTGATGACTCATTGAAGCACTGGAGAATCAACATGGCAAAGGCGAGCTCACACCAAGTTCGCCAGTACAAAAGAGAGAACATAAAATTCATGGTTGAAGAGACTTTTAACCCTGTAATACAACAAGGTGGAGTTTCTTATACTTTAAACCTGAAAGAAGGCTAGTGTGACTGTGAGGTATTTCAAGCATTGCATTTTCCATGCTCTTATGCGATTGCTGCGTGTGCTTCTGTGGCAATTGACACATTCTGATATGTGAAAATGATTTACAGGATGGAGAGCATTACAGAGCTTACGAGTTTGAATTTAAACCAGTTTGAGCTGAATCATTGTGGCCTGCACCAGTTCGAGCTAAACCATTGTGGCCTACAGGTCCTGACATAACTTTGGTGCTTGATTATGCATTGCTTAGATCTAAAGGTCGACCAAAATCAACTCGACTCAGGAATGAGATACATTAGCACGAAGTAGGACTAGGACAAATGTGTACAAGATGTCATCAACCTGGACATAATTCTCGCACATGTCATGCTTGTGAATCGAGTTCCTTGAGGGATGATGGAGTGAGGCCATCTAGTTGATCTAAGATATATTTTCATTGTCAGACTCTTGTATTAGCTAACCATCAATGAGTATTTTGGAGTCATATTGTTTCGTATTACTCCATTATGATGTTGTATTTGAATACTGTTAATATATGTTAGTGGATTATCAGCATGCACTTCATTTCTTCTACATAATTTGATTCTTATATTGTTTTTAATTGTGTCTTCTTTTATACCATCGATAACAAATATTATATATTATTTTCATATTGTCATACTAATTATTGTTGTTGTTTGGCATACAATGTGACAGATGGCATTCCATGTAAACCCAGGCCTAGAGGACGGCTCGATTTTGGAGTTACAAGAGTATCGTGTTTCTCAGCATATATGATAGGGACATGAGGACCAGTACTTGACTCTTAGATGTGCTCAGAACATAAAATATATGGACCCCCCCTTACGCCGATTCTTCCATATCTACAACAGGCTGGCTTCTTGGGGGTTGCTCATATAGGCTATTGCAATATTGATCACTCCTTAATTACTGTGTTGGTTGAGAGATGGTGCCTAGAGACGCATACATTTCACATGCCTACTAGAGAGTGCACCATAATATTAGAAGATATCGGTATTATATTGGGTCTTCCTATTGACGATGCTGCAGTTACTGCCCTTACCCATCGGACTGATTGGCTCGATCTATGTGATCGGTTGTTAAGGATTAATGAGACTTTGTCGTTCATATCTAGTGCATGCATTGATATGACATATTTATGGCAGCCGAGTATTACAAACGTCACTAACGATGATAATGACGAGTACGTGCAACAGCGTGCACGACATTACATATTTAGGTTGCTTGGGGTTTCTTATACCCCATTCATTCTAGTAAGTCTATGTACTTGATGTTCCTTCCATTATTGGAGGACTTTGTTGTTGCTGGGACATACAGTTGGGGGTCTTCAGTCTTTGCGTACTTGTACAGAGAGCTTTGTAAAGTTACAGTCTACAAGACATGCGAGATCGAATGGGCTTGCATCTTATTATAGTATTGGGCATGGTACAGATTCCCCCAGCTTGCCCCTACACTGGTTGACCATGTTAAACCTGATGTGTTCTATGGTACTAATCGTGGTCAATTACGTCCATTAGGATGAGAGTAAGTTTCTTTTCATATCATTTTTTTATATTACTTTGCTCTATTTCTCACTTACGTTCATAATACTTTAATTTACAAATAGGTAGCACAAGCATAAATTTTTTAGTGATACTGTGACTGGCATACTTGAATATTATTACTGGTTCTTTGATTAGCTGAAGAATGATGAGGTATGTATTATTTTACATTCGTTTGAATTAATTATTTATGTATATGACTTCTTAATTTTGTGTGCATCTTATTTTGCAGATTATATGGCAACCATACACAGATGAGAAGGTGGCATCACTTCCACCTTTTTGTGTGGCTGGTAGGGACATAGCACTAATAGTGGTCCTTCTCATATGTTTTCACATTGTTGAGTAGCACCAGCCAGACCGAGTGATGCACCAGTTTGGTCTTGACCAGTCCATACCATGGAGACTGCTCCAGCTTGATAGTTTACACTTAATTACACTAGTAAGTATACATGATAAAAATTGGTCAGCTACACATGTTGTTTACATAGCCACATGGGATAGTTGAAGGGGGAAGCTTGTTAGGGGAATCTCATTGCTCACACCCCTTGCTTCGCATTTTGAGTACATGCGTTGGTATAAAAGAATTACCAGATACTAGATTTCTCCCACCAGTGCATCTATTAGGAATGCAGAAAACTTTTTACCAATTCAAAAGTGATTATATGTATTTTGTATTAATTATAATGACATATTTTATATCTGTTTCTTAGGTATACATTGCAGAGCATTGGTTCAGTTCAACTACTGGCGCTGCCACTCAAAAAGCTGCTGTACAGATTCAACATTCATTGCGGGAGTATGATCATATTACAATGGAACATCTGCGTCTAGCTTCAATAGCAGGTGACATTTCAAGGCCACCCGAGAAGTCTAGTTAACATAGGACGCGACGTAGAATGAGGACAGGGTTAGCGAGCACTCGGACACAATTTTGACATCCCGAGGACTTCGGTTCTACAAGCTAGCACACAACTCAGCCTACTACCACTGCTACCACTCTGAATGTATCTGCTACATACTCAACCACTCAGCTACCACCTACATATCACTCACCATACCCTTACTCACTGTATCCTTACCCGCCACCGAGTTACCCATCATATCCTTACCCACCACAAGATTACCCACTATATCCTTACCCGCCACCAAGTTACCCATCGTACCTATCACAGCCAGGTCCTTCTTTTGATCCCTCCCACAGGCCACCACATTCTAATGTGGGTCCATCTCATTGACGTACAATTATATGTCATTAGTATATCTGCGAATGTTATATTTAGTGGTTTTGGTTAAATTACTATTGATGATTTTCTATTGTGATTTTGGTACCCTTATTGGATTAAACATGTTTGTCGTTTAGTTTTTATTAATGATCTTGGTAACTTGTTGAATTAAACAAGTTCATGTGCTTTTAGAGAGGTCTAATATTTAGGGAAAACTCTATCAAAATTTTCATAGAATTCGAATGATTAAACTTTGGTTGAATTATGTCAAACAGGTTTATGTCTTTCTGCGTTAACCAAAAATATAAAAAAAAATATCACTCCTCAAAATTGGGAAGGTTGTGATTAAGAGAGTACTCACCAAATAAACATAAAAAAATAATTTTTTTCTCTAATAGACATGCAAGAACATATACAAAAAAAAGAAAAAAAAACTTTTTTGACTTTAAAGACTCTTTGTTGTGACAAACAAATGAGTATAAGTTTGGTGTTATAGTTAACCTATATTACGGTATATAAACCTATATTTTATAATCTTAAACCAGATAAATTATTGTGATTTGCTTATGTTTATTAGTGAATTTTACATAGATCATTATCATTGTCTTCATGTTTGTAAATTGAATTAGATTTATCATATTTAAGGTGAAACATGCAAAGACATCGCGTTTTTGAAGCAAAAGAAGATCATTTTGGGTTAGACAGGACCCTGTAAGTGATTGAAGAGTTACACATGGCCTTGTCTAACTTATAAAACGCTTCTGTCAGATTTTTTAAAGATCAGGGTCGTGTCTAACTTGAAAAATGCTCCTGTCTGATTATTTTAACAAAACACAGCCGTGTGTGGATTGCGCCAAGAGAAATGGCGTATTTGCCTCAGTTACGCCAACACGTTTGGCGTATTCTTTGTAAATACGACATCACAGATGACAGATCCACATAGGATATGCCAAATAGGATGGCGCATCCATGAAGGTTAAGCCAAGCGCATTGGTGTAACCTTCATGGATGCGCCATCCTATTTGACACATCTTACATAGCCAAAAAATATTTTAAAACGTCACGTTGGACAAAAGAGTGGTATATAGTTTCAAAATAGTGACATTTTGATAAATAGCTTTAAAAAGTGACAGTTTGGTAAATAGTTTAAAAAAGTGGGATTTTGGTAAATAGTTTTACTAACAGTGGTAGTTTGGTAAAAAAGCCCTCCTCACACAGCACCGTTTCCTTCCTTCTTTCCTCACATAGCGCATAGTCCAAGCCAGAGATCACTGGCAACTGCTCAAGCTGAAGACTGCCAGTGCATAGGTCGCTCATGTCATGCTGTCACGATACCACTGCAACCACTCATCATCTACTACTGCGACCACTGCATGTGACCACGACGACTACTGCGACCACACTCAGGCGACCATCGTGACCAAAGCTCATATGACTACCGCAACTACCACGACCACACTCAAGTGACCACTGCGACCACACTCAAGTGTGCACCATGACCAAGCTCAGGTGTTCACCTTGACCAAGCTTAGCCAACCACTGCTAAGCTAACGACCACCACTATTCATATGCATATGTCTATCATTTGGTAACCCTCCCCACTCCTTAATAGTTGTTTAAGAATGTTTCTTAGTTTGTTAATGAACTTGTTTCATTACAGAGGTTCCATAAAATCTATTATAGTTTAATTATGCAAGTTGGCTAGGATTGGAATAATTTAGGCAAGAGGATTGATTTGCTATTTTTATGTTTTTAATTTTGATATCAAATTTTCTCCCTTAGATGGACTTAATATCACCACCTGGAAAACTCTCTACGTCATAATGCAAGAAATTTATCATCATAGCTAAAAGAAATAATTTTATGATATTTGATTGCATTAAAAAAACACACTCTAGTCTTTTGATGTATAGTAAGAGTTTGGCAACTAACAATGCAAAAATATGAAATATTTTTAATTTAATGGTGTCATGTTGAGAATTGGCAGGTGAAAACTTGAGAATAACCATAATAGATTAAATTATAAAGAACTCTCTTAGTATTAAATCCTAGCAAGCTCTCTTAGCAATTATCATTTGGCTGCAATTGAAGTGAATCCTAGCCCAAGTTTGTTCAATGAACTTGTTTTAGAATGTATTTTATTGAGCTATAGTTTCCACCATTGGAAAATCTCAGTCTCTATTTTTTTTTATGTAGCTATAGTTTCTCCTTTTGGATCTGTCTAATGATATTGTTATGTTGGATAATTTTAGGCCTGAGGATGATTATATTAGTTATAATTTTTTATTCTTGGATAATTAGGCTTGTTAGATTCTTGTTATTGAATTAGATTTTTAATGTAATGTCTTAAAAATTATATGTTTGTTGGCTTATTCAAAGGCCTAGGCCTATTAGCCTATGTAAAGGCCCATTGGCCTATCTAAAAGCCTTATTGCAAAGTATGCCTTTAAATAGGTTTTTAGGTCAGGTTAGGCTCAGGCCTCACATTTGGGAAATAGGTTAGGCTTGTTTTCAACCCTATGCCTAGCTGAGACTCTGAATCTTCATTTTGATGACTAGCTAGTTTAGTTAGGGGTCGTGGAGCTCAGTTTCAAGCAAGATGGGGCTTTAATGGTTATAGGTTGAGGCTCTGGGTTCGTGGTGGATGGTGGTTGAGGTTTCAGCTTTAATGGAGAGTGGTGCGGGTGGAGGAGCCAGTGGTTTCTAGCAGCGACTTTAATGGACATGGTTATATAGGAAAAGGGTGGAGGAATGAATGCATGGTATGCCATTTTTAATTTTTTTTATTTGAATGTTATAATTGTTTATTTGTTTATTATATATGTATATGTATATGTATGCATGCACACATATGGTGTTTATATTTTGAATGTGTTTATGTGTATATCTGAATGCATGTTTATATGAATAAGATGCTTTTATTTATTAGTGTTTGTGTGCTGGTGTTACAGATGATAGATACTATTATACTCTAAGACTAGAATAATAACAAAGTGCATCATATAATACTAATACTACTTCATTATAAAAATTATATAGTATTATGTGACCATGTTAAAAAATGGTAACAAAAATAGCAATATGAAATTTTTAAAAATTAAAGTGAAAATTTTCATAAAATATTTACTTTAATAATTAATATATTAAAAAAATAATCAATAAAAATAATAAAATATAAAAAGTATAATATGAAATTAAAGAAAGTGAAAATTTAAACTATATAAATAGATGTAAAATTATTAACTTAAATTATTAAAATAATTTGTATATATATGTTTTAAATTCTAAATAAAATAATTATAATTAACTAATTAACTAACTAATTAAATAAATTAGAATGATTAATTATATAAAGGTGTGATTAACTGTCAAACATATGACGTATATACGAACGGGTCGAGAACATGAGGTAGTAAGGCAGATCTTGCATACGACAAATATATAAAATGCATTAATTTCAGAGTTATGAATTGCACTTATAAACTGAAGACTTAAATTATTTTATCAGTTATGTAATTGTATATAATAATATAATAATATATTATTGTTATTAACACTTATTTGCATGCATGTTGTTGCATTTGTATTGTTGAAATAATTAATGCTATACTTAGGAAGTTCTAAATCTTAAGTTAGAAAACATTAGTTTTGAATTAATAGGTTAAGTGGCTCAGAGCAATTCAAGATTTAACTGCTCAAATAACTTATCTTTTGTCATCCATTGATTGTGAGGATGATGACTCTAGCCATAAGATTATCAGGCATTAAATGTGATAAAAAATTTGAGTGGTGACATGAGCTCACCTCTAATGATGATGAGGATAAGACTAGGTAGGGTGGTGTAATAAAAGAAAGAAGAAAAACATTGCAGATTAGAAAATAAATTACATGCTTTTATGAAGTAGATTTTCTGACAGACAAAAATCACATAGCGGAGCAATCGGGGAATAAGATTGAAATCAAAAAGTAGATGAAATTTATATAAAGAGTATTTCAACAACGATAATGACATTATACAAGGGTCTCGTGGAAAGAAAATGCCCAATAAAATCGTGAGTTCAACATCATTAGCATCAAAAAAAGTGAGCAGGTAGTGCTTAGACTATTTCCTTTACAGGTGACACCAAAAGCATATGTCTCCTTGCACTTGTGTATTGAGCTTTGGAGAGTAATTGAAAAAAATAATCATTTCAAGAGAGTTTGGATGAAGATGAGATTGGAGCTTTGATCGTGATTGTGTTGAAAAGTGAAGTAGATGCATTTTTCTTATTACTTGTAATACAGTAGGAACTCAATGGAAGGCAATTTATATTTAATGAATGAGTTTAGGAATTAGGAGCGTCAGTGTCAGGGAAAGTAAAATTTCTTTTGATCTTTAATGAACTGCTCGCGTTCATGTTAAAAGATTTTTGTATTAAATCTCTCCTGATGAGCTAGGATAGAAATGTTGGCAGGAATTTGGGAAGTACAACTTTTTCTAAGTAATGTTCCTTATGAAATACATCAATCATCATCCTTATCTTCAACATTTAAATTCTTGAATTTTCTTAGTATTCCTACAATTTTCTTTATGCTTGATGATAACTACATCATACAGAGGTCAACCCATATGCCTTCTCCAATCTAGAGACTTTTTTAGATTAGAGAAGTTGTATGGTCTTCATATTGGAGAAGGCATATGAGTTGACTTTTGTAAGATTTGGCTGTCATCGACTGTATGGAAGAGCGTATATAAAAATGTTAAGAAAATTCATATATTTAATAATTGAAGACATAATGATGATTGATATATTTCACAATGAATATTATGTGGGAAAATGGTGCTTCTCAGATTGAAGCAAACATGATTGATATCCTAGTTCATCAAGAGAGAAATCAACACAAAAATCTTTCAAACACAAGCACAATCGATTCAAGAGCTAAAACAAAATTGGCTTTTTTTCTTATACTGACACTCCTAGTTTCTATACTGATTCATTAAATTTGGATAGTCTTTCCTTGAGTTCGTATTGTATTACAAGTAATAAGTAAAATATATATACCCCACTTGTCTTCATTATCACTCTCTAATTCCTGATTTCACATTCATCCAAATTCCTTTGACATTAATTTTTTTCTACTACTCTTTCAAAATTATTACACAACCGTAAGCAGACACATACTTCTTGTGCCACCTTTAAGGGCAATGGTCTTGAGGTTGCTCTCTCAACTATCCTAGTTCTAATAAAGTTGAACATACAATATTATCAGGATATACCTCTCTGTGATACTCTGATACAATGTCATTATCATTGGTGTCATCATTGTTTTTTAGAAGTTTTATTTGCTTTTAGTTTCCTTCTTATTTTCCAGCTTCACCAAGGGGCTTTTTGCTAGAAAAATTATTTCATAAAATCATGTAAATTTATTATTATAATTTATAATGCTTTTCTCCTTCCTTTTGTATATTTCTTTACTTAGTCTTTTTCTCATCATCATAAGAGGTGGAACCATTTTCACTACACAATCTTTTCATCATATTAACCACATGAAAATGTTATCATTGGAGTCATCATCTCATTGTCACTTGAATACGAAAGATGAATATAGTAGTCACGTCTCAAACTAGTATAGTCACTTATACAGTGATTTTAGTAGATTTTCCACAAATATTCCATCGAAAAATGTTCTGACAAAAACCAAAATTTCTGGTAGAGCATGAGTTGGAAATCTCTGAAAGATTGGTTTGTAAAAAATCAATGTGATCTAAGAGGTTGTGTTTTTGTTTCAAGAGGCTCTATCCACGAGTATTTTCGGTCAATATTATTTTTCAACCAACATTTTTCCTGGGATGTGGATTCATTACAAAATTTGAATTTTCAATTGATATGGCTGACAATAATATCCAAATTTCATGTAGTGTTGATCTCTGCATAGAGTACCTCAACACTTTGCTGTCACATCAGAGCACAGAGCTGGAAACAACTATTTTAGACCGATATTCTGGATCTAGGCCCAACATGAGTAGCCCCTATTAGCTGGCCCAAACTGCAACTCTAATTTGAATAGGCCTTCATAATTATTTATTTATTTGATGAGCAATTACCATATTCTAACAGTCCTTCTTTGATGAGGATATTTAGGGATCAAATCGCCTTCATAACTACCAATCTTAGTTATATGGATATAATAACTTTTTGGATACTACTTCTCCCATAAGTAAACATGCTCGTTTGAGTCACTCAGGTATGCACTACTCCTATTCACCCATCTCTCCTAGTGCAAACCCTGACTTAAGCGTTGAAGTATCTTTTGCAGGTACCCTAACCCTCTCTACTGCTACTGCACATGAAAGAAACCATCATCAACATCCATCCATCTCCCTTTAAAGGCGAGATTAGGTAATATCTCTAATGATCTCAGTTCTGAACAAACGTTATTGACTTCTGCACCTAACTCTTTTAATTTGTTGAATACCTCTACCATACATGCTTTAACTTATCACTGTCAATCCCAGGTATTTTAACACTATGTTTCATACACAACAAGTTTTTTATTGTTAAAAGGTGAAAAATGCTCAAAAACAATGTTTTAAAACTTAGACCAATCATCAAGTCGATAAGAGTATTGGGTTAATGAGTTACTAATCCAACCTATGGATCAATGGTCGAACTGCATAAAATAAAATATAAATATTTAATAAATTATATAAAAATAATATAATAGTATGCTTACTTTCATGATATATAGATAATTTAAAGTATAGAAAACATATATAGTCATAGAATACCCTATTATCAAGAAATATGCAAGAAAGTGAGCAAATGGTGTAACAAGAATGAACATAATCATGTGCTATATATAATATTTAACTTTTACTAAATACACATAATTCTATCCTTTACCTAAGGCCTACAAGGAATATACATCATATTCATTATCTTTTTAAGTGAATATGCATAAGAGATAAAAACTTTTGATACATTGGCCTTAGTAATCAAATAAACTTTTTTCCTTGCCCATTGCTTATCTTTTGGTGTTTTGAACTTTGCAAGTTCCACATTATGCATGTGAGAAGTTTTAATTGAAGGATCCTTGCCTTCATAACCAAAAATTCTACCATTGGGTTTTAAAAGTATTCTTCTTGATGATTTTTCTTTCCTTTGACCAATTAGTCTATTTTTTTGAGAAATTTTATGCATAATTGAAACACAAGGAGGACATTTTGGTACCCACTTCATCTTGGGTCTTTGAATGTTAATTAATGTATATGAAACAACATCATGTTTTGTTCTTGTTTTGTATGCATTCTTGAGCATTTTAGGCATTTTAGTTTTCCTTTTGGTTTATTTTTCCTTAGTTTAGATAACTGCGGTGTTTGTGATGTTATTGTGCAGGATTGGTGCTAAATTGGCCTTGGAATGGATGGAAAGCTTGCATGATTGAAGTTGGAGCTTTATGGATAGTAAAAATGTGCAAAAAGGCCATTCCAGAGGGATCCACGGCCTGCCCGTGGATCAAACCACAGCCATGGATCGAGGGGCAACTTAAAGAAGGAAAAGAGAGATTCCATGGAGTTCCATGGCCTGGCCGTGGAATGATCCACGGCCTGGCCATGTGTTGAGGTGCAAACGTGTTGCCCTTTTTTGCTAACCGCAAGTGCACGGGTCGCACAAGTAATACAGTTATAGAGTAAGAGATCGATCCCACGAGGAAAACGTATTCCAAAGTAAAGCTGAGTATTAACCAATAGTCTAGTTAATGCTATCCAAAAGCATTAAATTTATAAATGAATGGTTAAAGAAATATAAAGACTGAAAAGCAATAACTCTAAGATAAATAGATAAATAGAGAAATAAGAATTACCTTTCATTTCTTATTTCAACTAATGAATTGCAATCCTTACAAGCAAAATCGAAGATTGGTTTAGTTAGCTTGAGAATCTGATTTAGTTAAAGCCTATGTCTAGGTCAATTAACCCTGGTTTCATTTACCCAGCTCACTAAGTTTCCTTGAGAACCAGTGCAAACTCCACTCATTAATGATCTATTCTCAATCACACACTATACATGGCCAATAGGTATATTTCTATCCTATTAACTAATCAGCTCATCCAAGCCAATTGAACTTGCCGAACATGTATCAACCACATCATATCCATATTAACAAATCCCTATGTCTAGTTCATTTGTCAATATTAACATCATACAATTAGTGATCAGCCAACCACAAGCATTAACACAGATTGTGATTGAACTCAACTAAACTTCAATATATACTCAAAAGATTACAAATTTCTCAGTATCTATAAGAAACTACAAAGTAAAACTTATATACAGCCTAGCTAGCCATGAATCATGAGAGTACAAACATATAAATCATGATCATGCAGCATTAAAGAGAGAAAAGAAGAAAGGAAAGAAAGGAAGCTCAATAGATTGTATCCTTTAAGCTTGATTCACCCTCCATAGGAAGGATGGCCTCCAACCTTAGCCTTTTCTGCTTCCTCTAGGTCTAAAAAACCAAAAACCAGCAGCTGCTCTCCAAAAATGATGAAAACTCCCGTAGAAATTTGGTGCAAATCTATTTATAAGCTGAATAAAACAGGGTCACGCCGCGGCGTCCAACATGTACCACCGTGGCGCGCTCGTAATTAGGTCACAGGCGCCTGAGGCGCCTACTCTTCAACGTTGCGGCGCTCCAGCCTCGGATTTTATCTACTGATGCAGGGGAACGCCGCGGCGCAACCTTATTCACGTCGCGGCGTTGAGTCTTGATCTGCACTTTTAGCTTCTCTTAGGCTTCTGGTCCAAAGTTGCTTCAACTTCTTCATTTCCATGCTTCTTTTAAGACCTGCCTATATAAGAGAATTTATCAATTCTTTAAATCATGCAAATGTACTCAATTTGATCATAATCTTGAAAGTATTTACTCAGGATCACAATGGAAGTCATCAGAATGAAATCAGATAGAAATGATGCTAAAACCTTCCATCAATGCTTACAAACAAGGACTAAACTTGCCATGTTGCACAGATATAGGGGAATAATAACTTAACTCTACAGAGTTATCACCATGGAATGATCCATGGCCATGGAATTCTGACAGCAAGATCCACGGCCGTGGATCGCAGTGCGCAGCAGTTTTTAAGTTTTTATTTTTATTTCTTTTAGGGGCTTTTTAGCCAATTAAAACCCTAGGTTATAAATAGATGTTCTGAATAGAATTAGGGAGTTCTAATTTAGTTCTAATTTGGTTTTGAAGGAGGCACATTGGAGGCTCTTGTTCTTCATCTTTCTTCCCTCTTCTCTCTTGGATTACGGGTTTGGCATGTTTTTAAGTTTGATTTCTTGTTTCTTCTTCTCTATGTCTGAGTAGTTTCTTTTGTTTCTAGGATTGGACAATACCCTTTGATACATTGATAATGATTAATTGACGTTGTTTCCCCTTTTATTGATCTTGAATGTTCTTTGATTCAATTCTTATTGTTTTGATTCATGTGAATTTGCTGGCCACTTATTTGCATCTCATAGGCATTTAGGGACGTACTGAGAAGTGAACCTAAGTGTTGGAACCATAAGAATTGAACTTAAGGTCTAAATCACGAGAGTAGTTTTAGCCTTTCGAGGATTCAATGAATTACCACAAAGCGTAATGGGTTCAATTTAAATTCAATTACCAGGAGAGTAGGAATTGGTTTAATTGGGCACGGATCTTGTATCTTGAGAAAGAACATTAACTAATTTAGGGTAATTCACCTTCAATTGAATTTCAGATTTAAAAAAAGGATTGTCAATTAGGATTTATCTTGTATCATTGTGGTATCCCAATCTTGGAAACTTTCTTGAATCTGAATATCATTCTTGATTACTTGCTATTTTTATTCTAAATTCTATTTTCTTGATTTTATTTAACTGTTTTGTTACTACGTTCTTCTTAATCAACAATCATATTCCCTTTTGTTTAACTTAATTGAATTAATTAATTAATTGGTATTCATAGACACAGTCCCTGTGGATTCGATCTTTTTATTACTTGACGACGAAACCGTACACTTGCGGATTTCGCGCATCAAGTTTTTGGCGCCGTTTCTTGGGACTTTGTGTTTTTTCTTGAATATTAATTTAATTTTTAATTTAATTATTTTAAACCTTTTTCTTTATATTTGGTTCTTACGTTTTTTATTTCTCTTTGACTCTCTGCAGGTAATTTCTCTTGTTTATGCAAAGTACTAAACGTTCCAGGATTCTTGTTGAAGCAGATCCTGAAATTGAAAGAACTTTACGAAGAATGAGAAGACAACATAGGCAAAGAGTTAAAGAAATATCTGAACCAACACTTGTCATGATAGCAGCTGAAGATAATAAACCTTTAAAAAAGTATGCAGCCCCTAATGCTCGGGGTTTGCGATCTGGAATTGCTCAGCCAGACATTGAAGCCAGGCACTTCACCATACCTCCCGCCTCTTTGTCTATGATAAGGCGGAACCGGTTGGAGGATTGCCGTCGGAGGATCCTAATGATCATGTGGATATGTTCTTGGAGTTCTGTGAGACCCTCAAGATCGAAGGCGCCTCTGTTGATGCTATTCGTCTCCGCTTGTTTCCTCTATCATTGAGAGATAGAGCTAGAGCTTGGCTGAAGTCTGTTCCTGCTGAGACGATAACCACTTGAGACCAATTGGAGCAAGCCTTCTTGGATAAATTCTTTCCACCTTCCAAGACTGCTCACCTAAGGACCCAAATCACAAGCTTTGTTCAGAAAGATGGCGAGTCATTGTCAAAAGCTTGGGATAGATATAAGGCTTTGCTGGAAGCCTGCCCACACCACGGGTTAGAGAAGTGGTTGATCGTCCACACCTTCTACAATGGTTTGGAATATTCTTCGAAGGTGTCTCTTGACTCATAGCTCTAATGAATAGAAGGCTCACAGAAGCTTATGGGATAATTGAAAGTGTTGCTTCGAATCATCACCAATGGGCCAATGAAAGAGGGCACAACCCGAGAAAGCTCTCGGGAGGTAAGTTTGAGGTAGATGGTGTTGATTTAATTATGTCAAAGTTTGATTCTTTGAATAAACATTTTGACATGCTTGAGAAAGCTCATGTAAATGCCATAGGTGCCTCTAACAATTTTTGAGAGATTTGTGGAGCACAGGAACATATTGGAGCTGAATGCCAAGTTGGAATGGGATCCTCACATAGTGCACCGGTGGAGCAAGTGGAATCATGTCACAACTTCCATGACTTCAACCAAAAGGGGAAGAATGATCCGTATTCCCAAACTTACAACCCCGGTTGGAGGTCACATCCTAACTTCTCTTACTGGAATAGTCAGTACCAGGCTGGGCAGGGTAATGCTAAACCATCTTCTGGAGTTCCACAGGTACAGAAATCTAGACTTGAATCTCTTCTAGAGAATTTTGTTGAGAGTCAGTCTAAGCAGAATAAGGAGTTTAGGCACCATGGGCAAGTTGTGACTGAGGCAATTAAAGAGCTATCAACTAAGGTTGACAATTTAGCCATTCATAATAAGATATTGGAAACCCAGATTGCCCAACAAGCAAGCACTTCTCTTAGGCAGCAAGGTAAGTTTCCTGGTCAACTTGAAGTCAACCCAGGTAATGAACATTGTAAAGCTGTGAGTTTGAGGAGTGGAAAGAGGTTAGAGGATCCTAGGGGTAATGGGGAGAGTAACAAAGATGTGGGGAATGAGGAAAAAGAAACTAAGGCATAACCCTTAGAAGAAGAGGAAATCACTGAGAAGGTGTCTAAGTATGTACCCCCTGAACCTTACCAACCCCCAGTTCCTTTCCCTCAAAGATTGGCTAAGGCGAAGTTAGATAAGCAGTTTGGGAAGTTCTTGGAGATTCTTAAGAAATTGTACATAAATGTACCCTTCACTGAGACGTTAAAACAAATGCCTACCTATGCTAAGTTTCTTAAGGACATCTCTCTAATAAGAGGAAGCTAGAAGACCATGAGACAGTAGCTTTAACTGAGGAGTGTAGTGCCTTAATTCAAAATAAATTGCCTCATAAGTTAAAGGATCCAGGTAGCTTCTCTATTCCCTGTTTGATTGGCAACACTAATTTTGATAAAGTTTTGTGTGACTTGGGGGCTAGTGTTAGTCTTATGCCCCTTTCTGTGTGTAAAAAGTTAGAGGTGGGTGAGCTAAAACCCACAACTATCTCACTTCAATTGGCGGATCGGTCTGTCAAGTACCCCATAGGCATCTTGGAGGATGTTCCCATTAAGGTTGGTAAGTTTTATATGCCAGTGGATTTTGTTGTACTTGACATGGACGCTGATGCTACAATGCCGATCATTAATACTAGAGCCTTTAAGACTTTTAGGAACTCACACTATGTTATTTTTCATATAAAGATTTCTTCTATAATTGTACAATTAAGAAATATGTCCTAAATGACCATAAAAATTACAAACAATTGAATTCAATGATGACTTGGTCATTTGAAGATCATATTTGAAAAACTTAAGCCTTTTGTTGTTATTACATTCTAAACTATTTTTTTCATAAGTCTTGCTTGAATTTTCATGTGGAATGACATTGGTTTTATTCTCATTAACAAGCATGGAATATAAGCAATTAAAATCATTAGCTTTGGCAAATTTTAAAGATAAGTCCCTAATTTGATTTTCTAAATCAATGCACTTTTCAAAAGAAGTCGAGGTTTCACATTTTAAAGACATTTACTCATCAAGAAAAACATATTCATTTTTCAAAGTCTCAATTTCAATAGAGGAAATATTTTTCAAACAAGATAAATTTTTCTTTTCTAAAAATAACAAGCCATCATATAATTCATCATATGCACATTGTAGCTCATCATAGGAAAGATTATAATTTAGTTTAGGATTATTTACCTCAAAGTCCTTTTTAGTCATATAAGAAGTAGTCTCAATTTCTAGCATATTTGGCTCTTTAAAGGAATCATCATCTTCATCATTGTTGTCCATCAAGGATTCAAGAACATATTCCTTCTTAATTTTGTTTTGTTTTGCCTCTTCTTCAAATTGAGCACCATCATCACCAAGAGGCATTGGGCTCATTTTCTTACTTTGAACATATTCTTGAGAACATTTTTCAATATTGTCTTCTTTTAAAGGCTTTTACTCTTCTTACTCTCTATATACAACTTTATGCAAAAAAAAATCATTATTAGCAATATAAAGAGCATCAAGGGTGTCCCAAATTTCTTTGGCACTAGCGGTTCTTAATTCTAGCATAAACATCATCATTTAAACTACTTCTCAACATTTGCATTGCTCTAATGTTTAAGGAAAAGTATTTCTTGTCATAAGCATTCCAAGTTTGTTGATTTGCAAGTAAATTCATCAAGCACAACATCCCACAAATCCAAATCAATAGATTACATATAAAACTCCATTCTAGCTTTTCAATAAACAAATTGCACACCATTAAAGAATGGTGGTTTATCAATTTCAAAATCTTCTATTTTGAAAAACTTTCAATGGTTGCCAACAAATAAGAATCTTTAACTCTAAGCGACTAAACTTTCAACGAAGCACAAAGCTCTGATATCACTTTTTAGCCATGGCAACCATCACCCAAGAGGGGGTGAATTAGTGATTACAAAATTTTAAAACACCATTAAAAAATTAAGCATTTTGAAGTACTAAATTAATAAATGTAGCGGAACATGCATAAATTACGTTAATATAAAATATAAAGAATGTAGGGAAGAGAGAATCAAACTCAAGAATTTATCCTGATTCAGCCACTAACCACTTGTGGCCTACATCTAGTCTTCAAGTGAATTACCTGAGATTTTTCACTAAATCTTCAAGCTTAAACAAGTGCTTGAAAACCTTTACAACTAAAAATACTTAACACACCTCTGGGATGCTTTACCCTTTGTGCTTGAGCTTCATATAATCTATTATTAGTTTTAGATAATTTATTATTGGTTTTAGATATTCTGTTATTGGTTCAAGATAATTTATTATTAGTTTTAGATAATTTGTTATTGATTTCAGATAATCTATTATTGATTTCAAATAATTTGTTATTAACTATCAAGAAAAAAGATTTCTAAAAGCCTTTGCAACCAAAGATTCCCAAAATCTTTTCAATCTTTCTAAAATCATTTTGCTTAAACTTGATAAATATTTTCATAAGTATTAAACATGATTTTTCATAGAGATTTAAGTTGAATAAAAACGAGATATGAACTTAGTGTGATTTTTATTTACCGTTACACAAAATCTAAGTCCTATAAGCTAAACTTGAAGATCCTTGGAACTTGATCTTTGCACAACCATTTCTTTCTTATTTGTTATCATCAAAACTATTGTCATTGTTAATGCTAATTTTATATTCGTATTTGAGAAATGAAAATCCCCAATTTGGTTCTTAAGAACCTCAAATACTAGTCAAATTAATTCTTTTAGGGATTAATTTGTCAAATATTTTAGTCCTTATTAAGGATTAATTTGATTGGCATTTGAGTTTCTTAGGGACTAAGTTAAAGATTTTTATTTCTCATAGTCTAATGTGTCAGTCACTAAATTTTTTAAAAATCAACTTGGGAGTTTACTCATTGATTTATTTTTTGTGCAAAACATCTATTTAAATTAGAACATTTAATCTTGTACCCAAAAAAAGATATTTTAAAATTCTAAGTGATTCAAGCTTAAGTTTTATAGGCTTAACATTAAAAACTTGCGAATAACTTGTGTATAAGTGTGTGTGTGTGTGTGTGTGTGTGTGTGTTTTTATTCATTCTACGCAGATAGTAAAAATTCAACCACAAAAAAAATTATAATTTAGATCAAAAAAATATAAAATAATAGTAATTTAATTGTTGCTATTACTTACTAAAAGCTTCTACAGGTTATGAATTTTTTTATGTAATATCAATTATAAGAAAAAAAACTTTTTTCTATTCTTCCTTCATTTTCTAACATAAAGAAAAATATTAAATTAAAAAACTTGAAAAATATTTCAACGAGAGATTTGATAAAAGGAAAGAAAATAATCAAGTTATAAACGTATTTATGGTGATTTTTCATCAAAGTTAATGACTATTCTTTTCTATTCAAGATTTAATATCTGGGAGCGAATCGACTCCTCTTAAGACCCTTAAGTTTCTGATGATTGGTAAAATTTTGATGTCAAAAGGTTAAATGACCATAGATTGGCCAAGCGTAAGCAAAAGAGTGTGTCAAAGCATAGTGGCATTAGATATGAACGTGAATAAATGAAAAGTAAGAGTGCGTCCAAATAAACTTACTGGAAGAAATAAAAATGTTGAAAGTAAATTTACTTAAAGTAAACTTGACATAAATGTAAATGACAAGACAAGGTAAATGTCAAAAGTAAATTTGTTGGGAAGTAAACTAATAGAATGTAAATGACTATCAAAAATAAACTTGCAGAAAGTAAACTGATAGTATATAAATAACAGAAGGTAAAAGTCAAAAAGAAAACACCAAAAATGTTAATGTCGATGCAGAATGCTAACAAAAATATCTTTGGAATGTTGTGTGTGTTTAAGTGAAGATTAAAGCATGGAAATAATGCAGAAAATGTATGGACATGTAAGAACACAAAGAACAACATAGCTGTGAAAGTAAACACAGAAAAGCATAAATTTGAACTAAGTTGAAAAAGAGATTAAAGGAAACATGCAAAAAGGTAAAATGTGTGGGAATTAACCTTAAAAGCAAGTAAATTGCAAAATTGAGAAAGAATTTGAAAGGTGAACAATGAAGAATATGAAAGATATAGTAAGAACTTGGAAATTTTGGAATTACATTAATTGAAATGTAATTGATAAATGAAATTAAGATAATAGAAAGATAAATGTCGAAACATAGAGAGACGTGTGAATTGAAAATGATAGCCATACTGGACTATTAACCTGTTAATCCACAAATGTCACACTGGGACTTAGGAACTATAGGAAATATATGGTGTTTTACAAATAAATGGACCAGCCTATTGTTCTTTGTTCTAACCCCTATTTATAGGCAACTAGCCTTAACCTTTTAGCGCCTAAGTTTGAATTCTATAGTCCCTAAGATGCAGCCATTTGGAAATCATGTAGAATTCACATGTGCTTTATTTATCTTCAAAGTGGTAACTGCTCTAAGTAGTGGGTGCTTCTTTCCTTTGTTTGAAACTTCCCACATTCTCCATTAACCACATTCTTGATGCACTCTCAGCTTCAGTTTTTTAACTACCACGTTTAAGGATAGAGCCTGCCATGAACTAACTTCTAACTTGCTAATAGCTTTCTATTGAACATAAGCTTCGATATTGACAAACCTTGACTTGCATGGTTTTGACAACAGCTTGAGACTTTACTTCAAAAGCTTCATGATTTGGTTAACTATACTTCCTTTGTTGAATATGCTTGTCAACTTACATAAGTAAAACTCTTCATCACTTGGCTTATGGTGTGTGAAATCTGCAAGTGCACGATTTCGTCGTCAAGTAATAAAAAGATCGAATCCACAGGGACTATGTCTATGAATACCAATTAATTTATTAATTCAATTAAATTAAACAAAGGGAAAATAAATGTTGAGTGATAAGAACGTAATAACTAAGCAATCAAATAAATAAATATTAAAGTGCGAAGTTGAGAACAAAAATAGCAAGTTGTTAAGAAAAGTTTTCAAATTTAAGAAAGCTTCCAAGATTGGGGGTAACCACAATAATAAAAGACAAATCCTAGTTGACAACCCTTTTATTAAAATTGAAATTCAATTGAAGGTGAATTACCCTAAATTAGTTAATGTTCTTTCTCAAGAGACAAGAACCGTGCCCAATTAAACCAATTCCTACTCTCGTGGTAATTGAATTTAAATTGAACTCATTACGCTTTATGGTAATTCATTAAATCATTGAAAGACTAAACCTACTCTCGTGATTTAGACCTTAAGTTCAATTCTTATGGTTCCAACACCTAGGTTCACCTCTCAGTATGTCTCTAGGTATCTATGAGATGCAAATATGTGGCCAGCAAATTCACATGAATAAGCGCAATAATGATTGAATCAAAGAACATTCAAAATTAATAAAAAGGGTAAACCAAGTCAATTAATCATCGTCAATGTATCAAAGGGCATTGCTCAATCCTAGAAACAAAGAGAACTACTCAGACATGGAGAAGAAAAAACAAGAAAACAAAATAAAGAACATCCAAACCCGTAGTGAAGGGAGAAGAAAAGAGGAAGATAAAGATCTAGAGCCTCCAAAATGTGCCTCATTCAAATCAAATTCAAACCCTAAAATTTTATTCAGAACATCTATAAATACCCCTAGGGTTTCAACTGGTCCCCAGCCCATAAAAAGAAATAAAAATGAAATTAAAAATTATCTCAGACTACGATCCACGACCGTGGGAAATTCCACGGCCAGGCTGTGGATCTCTCTGGATACATGTATTTTGAAAAACTCTTGAATTCCACGGCCTAGCCGTGAAATTCTCTGAAAAATCACTTTTGCTTCTTCACGCAGCTGCTCGATCCATGGCCGTGGGAAATTCCACGGGCAGGCCTTGGATCTCTCTGGAATAAACCTTTAACTCTAATTTGTTATTCGTAAAGCTCCAACTTCAACCATGCAAACTTTCCTTCCATTTTAAGGGCAATTTAGCACAAATTCCTGCACAACAACACTACAAACACCGTAGTTATTCGAACTAAAAGAAAAATAAATAAAAAGAGAAACTAAAATGCCTAAAAATGCATACAGAACAAGAATAAAATATGATGTTGTTTCACACACATCAAATCCCCCCAAGCTTAAATTTTGTTTGTCCTCAAGCAATAACTAAGGTCAAACCAAGAAAGGGGATTAAAAGACAATAATAAATAAGGAACTCAAGAAAACATCCAACCAAACAATAGGCAATAGGCAAAGACAACCAAGAGTTAGAGAGGTAATCAAAATCAAGTCCAATTAGAAGCTAAAGATCTCAGAAATCATACTTCTCACTGAATTAGGTTCACTCTACTAACCACACTCAAAGTGTTTAAGGGTGAATACAATGCGCTCAAGATTTCTCAAAGAAAAAGCACTTCCATAAGCTTGATAAGAAACCAAATTTTCACTAACAATTTGCATGTATGCAAGAATCAAAAGGTCTTTCAAGGGTTGTAATAAGGCCATGGGAATAATGTTAGGTAGGGTAAAGGAAGGACAGTATGCACAAGGGGCTAACAAAATTTTCAATAAGCAAAAGAAATCCAATAGAATATAAATGGAGCAAAGTCATTTTTCAATTGAGAGCATAACTCCACATTTCCAAGCATTTTCTTTTTATTTTTTTTCCTCTCTTTCTCTTCTTTTTCAAGCTTTCATCTCATGATTTTTCTTTTATTTTCTTTTTCCTTTCCCTTTTATATTTTTTCTTTTATTTTTTGTTTTTAAGAAAGAGAAGGCTAAAAAACATATAATTCCCAACACAACTTTCAAATTCAATTTGCACTATTTATTATTCTAAATGATTACTAACAATATATCATCATAGGCATCAAGAAAAATAATTATGCAATAGGCTTAAGATGGGCAACCAGTGGATGAAAGTGTGACAATTATTTCAGAAGGCCAGAAAAATACCTAAGATGCCTTAATCACATTCAAGCATGCAAACAAAATTTTTACCTCAAAATGGTTTCAAATCAAGTTCTAGAGCACAAAATCAATGAGGAATTATCACTCAATACAAAGAATGGGAGCAAAAATCATATAGTGCATAAATTCCATACAAGCTCAAAACTCATATTTAGAGGTTCAAAAATTAATGAGAAGCACAAATTCAGAGAACATATGCTAATTATCAACTAGCAAGAATTCACCTCCTCTATCAATTAAAACAATGTTTGTTGCTTACCACAAGAATCAACAAATTGGGTTCCGAATCAAAACAATCTTAAAATCCTCAAAAAAGAGGGGCACAAAGTTCAACCAAAAAGCTGAGAGATATAATGGTGTGAAAATGCAACATGAAGATGCAATGCAATATAAGACATGAGAATGCATGAAACTAATGATCTAAAATAAAAATGAAAATGAAAATACCCCTAAGCTTAGAACTTACATTGTCCCCAATGTAAAAATCTATAACTAGAGAAGTGAGAAAAGAAAAGAACTCACTGCGGTGGTGGGAAATCTTCTGGTGTTCAATCCATGGCCATGGAATTTTCCATGGGCTGGGTGTGGAACTTTCTGACTTCACTCTCCTCTAATTTGAGCTTCAAAAAGGGTCAAACCTAAACAAGATCCATGAGATAAAGATCAAACCAGCAATCCAACACACAAAATCAAAAGAAAAAGAAGAAATTAAAAGGAAAAGACAAAGAAACTTGGGTTGCCTCCCAAGAAGCGTTTGTTTAAAGTCATTAGCTCGACTTTGGTCTAGTTTTTGTGCTCAGGTGATGTCAATGGAGTAGTGCACAATCCCCACTCCTTCAAAGTGTTTCACTCTCTGGACATTTATCATGAAAGGCTCATGGCCTTCTTTCTTCACCTTAAGCACACCGTAGGATAAAACTCGAACAATCTCATATGGTCCTGACCATTTCGACCATAACTTACTAGGACAGAAATGTAGAAGCGAGTTATTGACAAGAACTTTATCCCCGAGTTTAAATTCACGCTTCTTGACACACTTGTCATTCTGCTTCTTAGGTCCTTTCTTGCAAGGCTTGGACTTCTCAAATTTTGTGGTACCCTTGAGCAAGGTCTTTTCTAGCATAGCATCAATCACTGATTCCTGTATGCCTGAAAGCACAACATTATCCATAACATTAGTAGCATCTATGCGATTACATGAATTTAAGGAATTAGAATTATTTTCAAAATTAAAAACATCAAAAACTAATTCTTCATCATTCAATCGCAAAGTCAATTTCCCTTCGTGAACATCAATTATCGCCCTTCCAGTGGCAAGGAATAGACGTCCAAGTATGAGCAGCATTTTAGCATCAACTTCCATGTTAAGCACAATAAAATCTATAATCATATAAAACTTACCAACCTTAATAGGAACATCCTCCAAGATGCCTATGAGGTATTTGACAGACCGATCCTCCAATTGAAGGAAGATAGTTGTGGGTTTTAGTTCACTCACCTCCAACTTCTTATACACAGAAATGGGCATAAGACTAACACTAGCCCCCAAATCACACAAAGCTTTATCAAAATTAGTGTTGCCAATCAAATAAGGAATAAAAAAACTACCTGAATCTTTTAGCGTAGAAGGTAATTTATTTTGAATTAAAGCACTACACTCCTCAGTTAAAGCTATTGTCTCATTTTCCTCTAACTTCCTCTTATTAGACAAAATGTCCTTAAGAAATTTAGCATAGGTTGACATTTGTTGCAACGCCTTAGTGAATGGTACATTAATGGACAATTTCTTAAGGACCTCTAGGAACTTCCCAAATTACCTGTCTAGCTTGGCCTTAGCCAATCTTAGAGGGAATGGCACTGGGGGTTGGTATGGTTCAGGGGGTACATACTTCGACACCTTCTCATTAGTTTCCTCCTCCTCTAAGGGTTGTGTCTTAGTATCTTTTTTCTCATCTTTGTCACATTCCCCCTTACCCTTGGGATCCTCTAATTTCTTACCGCTTCTCAGACTCACAACCTTACATTGTTCATTACCTAGATTTATTTCAAGTTGACCAGGAAACTTATCCTGTTGCCTATGTGAAGTGCCTGTTAGTTGGGAAATCTAAGTTTTTAACATCTTATTATGAATGGCCAAATTGTCAACCTTAGATGACAACTCTCTAATGGCCTCAGTCACAACTTACCCATGTTGCCTAAACTCCTCATTTTGCTTAGATTAACTCTCACAAAATTCTCAAGAAGAGACTCAAGTCTAGATTTTTGTACCTGTTGTATTCTAGAGGAGGGTTTAGCACTACTTTGCCCAGCTTGGTATTGACTATTCCGGTAGGAAAAGCTAGGATGTGACTTCTAACCGGGGTTATAAGTTTGAGAATATGGATAATTCCTCCCTTTTTGGTTGAAGTCACGAAAATTGTGGCATGATTCTACTTGCTCCACCGGTGCACCTTGTGAAGAGCCAATTCCAACTTGGCATTCAGCACCCATGTGTCCCTGTGCTCCACAAATCTCACAAAAAATGTTAGAAGCACCTATGACATTAACATGAGTTTTTTCAAGCATGTTAAAACGTTTATTCAAATAATCAAATTTTGACATAATTAAATCAACACCGTTTACCTCAAACTTACCTCCCGAGAGTTTTCTCGGGTTATGACCTCTTTCATTTACCCATTGGTGATGATTTGCAGCAACACTCTCAATGATCTCGTAAGCTTCTATTAGCCTTTTGTTCATCAAAGCTCCACCAACTGCGGAGTCAAGAGACATCATCGAAGAATATTCTAGACCATTATAGAATGTGTGGACGATCAACCATTTTTCTAACCCATGATGTGGGCAGGCTTCCAGCAAAACCTTATATTTGTCCCAAGCTTCCGACAATGACTCTCCATCTTTCTGAACGAAGCTTATGATTTGGGTCCTAAGATGAGCAGTCTTAGAAGGTGGAAAGAATTTGTCTAAGAAAGCTTGCTCCAATTGGTCCCAAGTAATGAATGTTTCAGCGGGAACAGGCTTCAACCAAGCTCTAGCTCTATCTCTCAGTGATAACGGAAATAGGCGAAGGTGAATAGCATCAACAGAGGCGCCTTCAATCTTAAGGGTCTCACAGAACTCCAAGAACATATCCACATTATCATTCGGATTCTCTGATGGCAATCCTCCAAACTAGTTCTGCCTTATCATAGAAAGTAAAGCAGGTGGTATGGTGAAGTGTCTAGCTTCAATATCTGGCCGAGCAATTCCAAATCGCAAACCCCGAGCATTAGGGGCTGCATACTCTTTTAGCCGTCTATTATCCTCAGGTTCAACCATGATGAGTGTTGGTTTAAGTATTTCTCTAGCTCTTTGCCCTTATTGTCTTCTCCTTTTACGAAAAGTTTTTTCAATTTCAAGATCTGCTTCAATAAGAGTCTTGGAACGTCTAGTACTTTGCATAAACAAGAGAAATTACATGCAGAGAGTCAAAGAGAAAACAAGAACATAAGAATATGATAAAAAGAAAAAGATTTAAAATAATTAAATTAAAAATTGAACTGATATTCAAGAAAAACACAGTCCCCGGTAACAACGCCAAAAACTTGGTGTGTGAAATCCGTAAGTGTACGGTTTCGTCGTCAAGTAATAAGAAGATCGAATCCACAAGGACTATGTCTATGAATACCAATTAATTTATTAATTCAATTAAATTAAACAAAGGAAAAATAAATGTTGAGTGATAAGAACGTAGTAACTAAGCAATCAAATAAATAAATATTAAAGTGCAAAGTTGAGAACAAAAATAGCAAGTTGTTAAGAAAAGTTTTCAAATTTAAGAAAGCTTCCAAGATTGGGGGTAACCACAATGATAAAAGACAAATCATAGTTGACAACCCTTTTATTAAAATTAGAATTCAATTGAAGGTGAATTATCCTAAATTAGTTAATGTTCTTTCTCAAGAGACAAGAACCGTGCCTAATTAAACCAATTCCTACTCTCGTGGTAATTGAATTTAAATTGAACGCATTACGCTTTATGGTAATTCATTAAATCCTCGAAAGGCTAAACCTACTCTCGTAATTTAGACCTTAAGTTCAATTCTTATGGGTCCAACACCTAGGTTCACCTCTCAGTACGTCTCTAGATATCTATGAGATGCAAATATATGGCCAGTAAATTCACATGAATAAGCGCAATAAGAATTGAATCAGAGATCATTCAAAATTAATAAAAAGGGTAAACCAAGTCAATTAATCATCATCAATGTATCAAAGGATATTGCCTAATCCTAGAAACAAAGAGAATTACTCAGACATGGAGAAGAAGAAACAAGAAAACAAAATAAAGAACATCCAAACCCGTAGCGAAGGGAGAAGAGATGAGGAAGATGAAGATCTAGAGCCTCCAAAATGTGCCTCCTTCAAACCAAATTTGAACCCTAAAACTGCATTTAGAACATCTATAAATACTCTTAGGGTTTCAACTGGTCCTCAGCCCATAAAAAGAAATAAAAACAAACTTAAAAATTGTCTCAGACTGCGATCCACTGCTGTGGGAAATTCTACGGCCAGGCCATGGATCTCTCTGGATACATGTATTTTGAAAAACTCTTGAATTCCACGGCCGTGGAAAATTCCACGGTCAGGCCGTGAAATTCTTTGGAAAACCACTTTTACTTCTTCACGCAACTGCTCGATCCATGGCCGTGGGAAATTCCAAGGACAGGCAGTGGATCTCTCTAAAATGAACCTTTAACTCCAATTTGCTATCCGTAAAGCTCTAACTTCAATCATGCAAGCTTTCCTTCCATTTCAAGGCCAATTTAGCACAAATTCTTGCACAAACAACACCACAAACACCGCAGTTATCTGAACTAAAGGAAAAACAAATAAAAAGAGAAACTAAAATACCTAAAAATACATGCAAAACAAGAACAAAATATGATGTTATGGCTGTGGGAAATTTCACGAGTAGGCCGTGGATCTCTCTAGAATGAACCTTTAACTCTAATTTGCTATCTGTAAAGCTCCAACTTCAATCATGCAAGCTTTCCTTCTATTTCAAGCCTAATTTAGCACCAATTCCTGCACAACAACACCACAAACACCGCAGTTATCCGAACTAAAGAAAAAACAAATAAAAAGAGAAATTAAAATACCTAAAATGCTAAAAATGCATGCAAAACAAGAACAAAATATGATATTATTTCACACACATTAGCTTATGAAAATTTTTTCTTACTGTTGACATAATATTTTTTGTTTCTTGGGATCTTGGCTGAACCGTTTGTCAAGATATTACTGATGTCGATTGATTGTTTCGTCAATCACTATCTTTGACAAATTCTTGAAACTTTGTCTTTTTTTGCGGATTATTATTGCCTTCTTATTGTTTATGTCAAAATGGCTACTTTTGACTTCAACAAAACGAATTAAACAAATCAAGTTCAATTTTTTTTATTTTTAAATAAGTTAAACTCAAATTTTAAATTTTTTTATTTAAAATAAATAAACAAAATTTAAGTATTTTTTTATGAAAAATAATTATCTTATATTTTTTTTAATATCATTTTTATATTTAGTTAATGATGTATAAATTTGTAGTTAATCATATATATTAATTGATTAATGAGTAAATTTATAGTTTAAGGTTAAAATTTATATTTATTTATTAACTAATTAATATATGTATTTAACTATAAATTTATATATTATTAATTAAATATAAAAAATAATGTAAAAATATAATGGTTGTTTGTTTATTTCATAAGTTAAGCTGTTTTAAGTAGTGGGTTTAACTCCACGTGTTTACACCTCTGGTCACTGTTGTCCGCCAATAATGCTGTAGTTTCATATTTGTTTGACTTGACTAGTAATTAGTAATTACCAGTTGCTTTGCTTTGTATAGCGGCCAAACACCTCGAGGTCTTAATCCCCACGCCACCCTCAATATTATTTCCTTCTTCTCTTGATATTGTTATCTGCTTCTAAAATTCTGAGTAGACTACGCTCAGTTGACTAGACTCGACTCAATATTTGTTTGGAACAAATACAATTAGGGCGTAAGGTACCAAATCTTTCTTCTCCTTAGAATTAGATTAGATTTGATGATTTACTCTTACTCTGCCACTTATTTCTTCTCGTTCTCTGAGTGAAAATGGCCCTGAACCTGCTTCAAGGTTGTGATGGATCCGTATCTTAATTAAACCTCACATCCTGATTACTTCTAATTATATATATATAGATATAATCGATTAGGCTATATATAAATAATCGATGTAGGCAACGAACAGAAATTAAGGGCATACATTAACTAACACTTTATGACTTCAATTAGTCGGCTCTTTGTTTACCTTATCCATCCTATTTACTCAAGATTTGAAACTTATTTGATCTTATTCGTTCTCAACAAGTCATGTTCTGCTATGAGTAGCTGCTTATTGTTCTTCTAGTTCAACTTTTCGTGTATATATATGGAAATTTTGTGTCTATTTTTGAAATACAGGAATTATCAGTAGTAACTTGTAAGTACAAACTAGATGGGAGAGGAGAGTAATTATTTTTTGCCATTAGATAACGGATCATTGGGAAACTCTACAAATTTCAACCAGTAATTAACTTACACACCTAGGCCCACACCTGGGAAGGGAGAGACCGCATTGAGCTTTGCTCATGTAATGCAAATGGGTGAAGTCGGAATTTGATCTCACAACCTTGCAATCATAAATTATTCATTAAATTATGAATATATGAAATAAAATAAGTATCATGTTTTGTTTTTGGGTGAAAAATTACGTACCATGTTTTGTTTTTAGTTCTTGAGCAATTCCATCATAACTCATGTTTTAATGCTCTGTTGTTGTACCATTTGTTCTAGGCATTTGATCATCATGACTGGCTTTGGAAGCATTGGTTCCGCTCTTGGAGATGTGGCGACAGAGGTGGCAAAGCAGGTTGGAGTAGAAGCAGTAACAAGCACATTTGTATCGTTAAGAAATTTGGGAGAGACCTATGAAAGGTTGAAGAAAGAACGGCAGGAGCTACTTGCATTAAAAGACGACAAAGAGAGGGAAGTTCAGAGAAACAGACAGAAAGATACCTCAAGTGCTTACGGCTTATGGACTAAAATGGTGTCAGACACTGCTGAAAAAGTTGATTGTTTGATTACCAAATATGAAAGAGAAATGAAAACCATGAATTGGATTTTGAAACGTTCGAGTCTGTCTACAGAGATTGAAAAAAGGCTAGCTGAAGTTCAGCAACTTGTTGAAAAGGGACTTTCTATGGATTTTCTAGTTGATAGACCACCAGAGCGCGTCTTAAAAATATTTGATGCTCCTCAAATCATGGGCTATGGGACCCTTCAGAGTGCACTGGAAAAAACTATGGGTTTGCTAAAAAGTAGCAAAATAAAAACCATTGGAGTTTATGGAATGAAAGGGGTGGGGAAAACAGCAGTAATGCAGAACCTAAATAACCATGAAGATGTTGCTAAACTCTTTGATATAGTCATTTTTGTCAGACTCTCAGCTGATGATCATACAGATCATGAGCTTCAATGTAAAATCGCAAAGAGATTGAAGGTGGATACTGAAGTCGTCAATGACCCTGAAGTAGTTGCGAGAAGAATACATGAGGAGCTGCAGAATAAGAAGTATTTGCTGATTTTGGATGAGGCAGTGGACGAGATCAATTTGAATCAGCTGGGAATCCCAGATAATGACAATCACAGTAAGGTGGTAATGACTGCTCAACATCCTCAGGTTTGTACCTTGAATGGGGTGGACAGGCTGATCAAGGTAGACCTGTTATCTCGAGATGAGGCGTGGAAGATGTTCCGAAACATAGTAGGTCCCGTGATCGATCACCCAGATATTCCAGAGATAGCTCAGCGTGTATGTGACAAGTGTTCTTGTCTTCCCCTTCTGATACATAAGATAGCACGTTCTTTTAGATTGAAAAAGAGTACTTCTAGTTGGAGGGTGGGACTGGAAGATCTTGAAGAGCGCTGGCCAGATTATGAGAATGAGGGTGTAAATGAGTTGTTCTCATTCTTAACTTTCTGTTATGATGAATTGAAAGATGAAAAGAAACAGAAATGTTTTCTGTATACTTCATTGTACCCTGCAAATACCAAGGTTTATACTGATTATTTGGTGGAGTGTTGGGCAGCTCAAGACTTCCTTGGTGATGTTAATGACACAAGGAAATACCAAAAGGCACGCGATTGTGGTCACACAGTATTGGAACATCTTACTGATGTCTCTCTACTGGATAAAGGAAAACAGATGATATATGTCACGATGAATGATTGTATGAAACAACTTGCTTTGCATATATCATTGAAGTACCCTGAATGTAGTTCTTATGTACAAACTAGAGAAAAACTTGAGGAAGCCCAAGAATTGATATCTTGGCAGAATGCTAGATGGGTATCTATGATAGACATCAATTTGCAAGATTTGTCAACAAACCAAGATTGCACCATGCTTTTGACACTACTGCTGCAGAAGAATCCAAACTTGTCTGCAATCCCACAATTGTTTTTCAAGAAACATATGAGAAGTCTCCTTGTGTTGGATTTGTATGGCACTGGAATTAGACAGCTACCATCATCTATATCAAAGTTGACAGGCCTTAAAGGGCTCTATCTTAATGATTGTAAGCATCTAAGACAGTTGCCTCGTGCTATACGATCACTTGAACTTCTTGAATTCCTCGACATTCGGGGCACCAAGTTGAATTTCATATCATCTCATATTGGATATTTGGCCAATTTAAGATGCCTGCGAATCCCATACATTAAAAGCGGTGAACAAAATGAAGATCAAATTGTTGATATTGATCCTGGTGCAATTTTAAAACTAACCAAATTAGAAGAATTGATTATTGAGGTGGTTTCGTACCAGGATTGGTGCAATGATGCTGAAAATGTGACGCTGATGTTGGCTTCTTTGGAAAATCTGACCAACCTCCAATGCAGCTTTCCCTCTTTGAACATTCTTGAAAGACTTCTAACAAGGAGAGCTGGAAGGCAATTTACTTCATTCCAATTCTTTGTTGGATGTCAAAACTCAAAACAACCCCAAATTCTGGAGTCTTTTGAGTACAGGATTTCCAAATACATAAGGTATGACAATACTGAGCTTGAGAATACTTTTTCAATGAGTGAGATACTTCCTCAAACCCATGTATTTGAATTGGTCAACTTCAAAGACTTCGCAGAACTATCAGACCTTGGGACAGAAAAGCTGAAGCATATACGTGGTCTTTCAATTGAGGAATGCAATGAAATTCATACCCTTTTAGCTGGCAATGAGAATGGTGCGAGAGATGTAAGCATCCTGCCAAATCTAGATCAATTGCACTTGAGAAATTTGCTCAAACTGAATTGTGTTTTTCGAGGTCCCTTGCGTCATGGATCCCTTTCCAAATTAAAGGTTTTAACATTGAACAATTGCCCATCTTTAAATAGCATTTTTAGCAATGGGGCTATTCAATATTTCTCAGAACTTCAGATACTAGAAGTTCATAACTGTTCAGAATTTGAAGAACTTGTTGTAGCAACTGAAATTGGTGGGGATGTTCTTCCAAAATTGGAGGTGCTACTACTAGCTAACTTGCCAAGATTCATATTTGCACACGCAAATGAGACATTGACATGGTCCTCTCTAGAGCAAGTAAATATATGTAAGTGTCCTGCGTTGAAATCTTTACCTTTTTGCAAGGACAAGGCAACCAACCTAAGATCCATCAGGGGCGAAGAAGAATGGTGGAATGCATTGCAGTGGGCAAACAAAGAGCATTTTCAAGACATATTTTTATCCTCGGGTGAGTATATCTTTTAGACATATTTCTTTCTGCTCATTTCGATGTTTAAAATAAAAGATTCTTGTGTGGGGGTTTGAATGTGTATCTAAATATTATTAGATAAAATCTGTAAAGTTTCTTGTATGCACACTTATTTATAATAATAAATAAATAAATAAAATATGACTTATATTTCAAGTTACAAGTCATCAATATTAATTGTTGATTTAAATTTTATGCCAAATCAATGGTTTAGTCGGTTGGTGCATTGCATGCACCCACCCAAACGTTTCGTACATTCCTGCAGAAGAGCTTTCATGGTAACGGATGAATCAATGCATCAATATCCCCATTATAATCCCATGCTGATGATCCACATGTCAATCTTATCAAGACTTAAACAACATTCTTTGTTAAGATAACCTTTCTTCAGATGGGAGGATTCTATGCTGCACCATTACAGCTTTTGGTGCAGCATTGAACGAAGTTTTTAACTGCCTCTAACCTGTTTGTAACTTATGTCAGCAGTTTGGTGGATTTCTTGGCAATATTAGAAACACGTGAATTGACATTGATAGCCTTATATACTGTAGATTAATTTAAAAATTATAACAAAGAAACTAGCCGGCTTGAACCAAGCGTAGAGCACCTATCCTCCTCCACCCCCTTGGTGTTGCACCCTTCATGGTGGCAGTGACACCAGCTTTCACCTTCCACGATAGCCCTTGCCGTCTCAATCACCGGTGTCCTCACAAAATCACGGTCTTCTCATTGAACTTGAACTTCAAAAGCTGCTCCCCCGACAACAGCTCTAGCATCACTACTCTGCTCTTACAAAAGTTAAGTCCCACTCCGGAGAATAGGCTAGAAAAAATTGCTCCAACTCGACCATGCCCAGCCCCATTGATGGACCTAAAAGGGTAGGGAATCCAACATTTGTTGCTTAGATCTTAGGCCCCAATTGAAAGAGGAACAAAATTCTGTCGTCTTTTACAATCTATACGAAATGGGTCAATGGGTGTGTCTAAAAGCATCCAAAATTACATTGCTTCAACTAAACTTGCAGAGACTCCACCTTTGAGTGGACTAAATGTTTCAGATATGTAAAGGCTCCACCTTTACATAGCATCAATTTACAGGGTTTCATTACATAGTTGTATACCCTTGTTTCCGTGATATTCAAAACAGCGATTGCAGAGTTGGCAACAAGCTTGTAGGTTTTTTATTTTATTTTATTTTATTTAAGGTTTATTTATGTTTTCCGCAGGTGTGCAACGTCTGACTTGTCATTTTACACAGGGACTGATTTGTCATTATATGCCCTTTACTTATCTCTTTTACCAGTTCGCATCATGTGTTATAATGGTCATAAGATTCATTGATTGATATTTAGTTTTAAAAATTGGCATTTACTGGGAGAGTTTAGTTTGATTTTAGATTTTTTTTGTATGGCCCACGAATGGATGTATGTGAAATGTGACGCAAATAAATGGCAGCTGAAATTACAGTATGCATTGTTGATTTGCTGCTCCTCTGTAGATGAGTTATGAGTTGGTTATTATTTGTGAATGGGAATGGTAGAAGAATAGATGTTGTTTGAGGTGCCCATTCTTATCTGAACTGATGAGCTTCTTTTTAATATAAATATATTTGATTTAGGTACTGATTATTTTAGTGAAATTTAAGCAGTATTACGTTGTAATTGCAAACTACCGAGGTTATTAATTATGTGAAGCAGCCTTTGATATGAAATTCAGTTTGACACAATTGGGATAGAGGTAGTGGTTATAATGTGGTTACTGATTTTGTTGTTGTGCCTTCATTTCATTGCTGTTAGGGTAGTAACAAATGTAGCAGTTGAGAGTAGAATTACAAGGGCTGAGGAGGGAAGAGTTGTTAAAAGACATCGTCACACAAAGTGCTGCAAACACCCAAAAATCATTTATTGAATGGTAGAATTACATTCATAGGCAAGGGATTCGTATGAGGTATTGTGTAATGAGTAAGTGTCCTTTGGGATGAACAATGCCCCAAAAGGAAGGCATGAGTAAGAGAGGGAAAGTGTATTTTGCGTAGTTTTCTATTTAAGGCACTATGGTTATTGCTGCTACGGTGACCATGTCTATCCTATTTTTCAAATTTTTGATTGACCAAGTTCCATTGCTGTGAAGGCATACATCTAGTAATACGCCATTGCTTCCCATCTGACAGATGGGTGGACCTAAATTAACCTTGTGCCTTCTGACAGGTCAGGTATTGATATTCTGTTTGTAGCTGAAAAAATTAGCGTAAGTAGTGGGTTTTTCAGCATGTGAACCTGCATCTTTTCTGTTTATCTTTGGTGGACCAAATTGAGCAATGAGTCTATTAATTATCTGTTTCTATGTATTGTGGTTATAGTTTTCCTTCCTTTTGGTAACATATATGCATGTATTAGTTAAAGATGTTAAATAACAGATACTGACATACATTTGGATCATGCCACAACAGATGAGGATAATGGAGGGGCTTGAGATGTTGTAAAGGGAGATGGCAATTGTTAGATTGGTATGTGATATTCTCCAGACTGGGTATTTGAACCTACGTACCAACGCCACATATATATATACTCCCTTGATAGCATTAAGTGTATTTTATTTTCCCCACCTTTGGGTGTTGTTAAGCATTGGTCTTATCCATCATACTGCACATGGTGTATTCCGCAGGTTGTTCGCTGAAGAAGAGCAACAAGGCCTTGCATTCTTGCTTCTTGTTGGCAATGGTGATTATTGGATTGGAATCCGAATTGAATAGGTTAAACCAAAATTCCCAAACATACTCTTGGAATGGGAAGCATTGAAAAGCCCGTGTATTGCACGGGATGAAATGAACTGGTATTGGCATGGGCAGTCTTTGATTTAATACCTATTGTAATAGGTTGGTAAATCTAATGTTGTAGAGCATTGCTGGATCAGTTTTTTTTTATAAAAAAAACTGAAAACAGCTCTCAATACATTGTCACCGTTATCTTCTTGTCGAATGATTTGATTATGAGTATGTTGTCGTCTAGATTAATTGATGACTGTGAAGTTCTATCTTCTAAGCATGTCATAACTTGAAGGCTATATGTTTTAAGCTTTCTATGCTAATTTCATATTGGTGCAAACTATGCGCTTACATTGTGGCTGTTCATCAGATTGTCAATCCTTGGACATTTAGACAGTCGGATGTTTTAAATTATAAGGCAGAGTATTTGTTATGGCAAATGGGCCTAATTGCAAATAATATGGTGACATAAGGACCAGTATAAGTGACATGGTGGCATGAGACCCAAATTAAAAAGTGAGATGGTGGCAGAATGCAAAGATTAAGGCAAATGGGCGTAGTGGCCCTAGCGTAAATTTTATGTGCAATTTGTGACTACTTTAACTTACATGGTTCCAATTTTTAATGGCAAACACGTATAATAATTCAGTTGATCAAATTGTTACATTCCCCAAAAAAACAAAGGCAATAAGTGGTGATGGTTGGCACTAATTGCAGACATTTTAAAAGTTATTGTGGATTGACATGAATTTTAAATTGAGTGATGTGAAGGCATGACCTATAGTTGAATGAAATGAAGATTCTGAGTAGAGGTTATTAAATGAATGGGGCCTACAAATGTGATTACGTTATTGGCATGTGAGTTAATGAGATGGGCCTGATATGTGCCTATTGGGCTCAGATTTGAATAATAAAACAGAGATGGGAAAATATGCATCATTTACAAACAAGTCCAAATTAGGAATAATAATAAGGAAGATCTATAAATCAAAATATACGAAGGCCTAGGGGTGTCACAACGGGTCGGGCCAGCTCATTCAGGATGACCCATTTAGGGTCGGGCCATTTGGACTATATAAATTTTGGGTTAATATTTTATTAATTCAGCTCAACCCATTTAACTTTATGTAGTAAAAAAGCGAGTTGGCTCGGCCCATTCGAGTTTGGCCTATTCAGATCATGTAAGTTTTGAGTTGATATTTTACTAATCCAACTCATCTATTTTGTTAGGTTATTCGAGTCGATCCATTGAGTTTGACTCATTTTAACATCCTTACGAAGGCCTCTAATATGATAGTACATAAGAGAGGTCCAACAACACACAAGCTAGTGATAGACTCTAAGCAACTAGTGATCAGACTTTGTCATGAGGACGATATTGTTGAATCCATCAATAACATCAAATTAAATGGTGTCACCACCTTTGAGGTTCATATGTCGACAAAAATATTTCCATTCGGTGGTTATCTTCTTCTTCTTGTTGATGTATAGACCGCATTTGTAGTCTTTATATTGCTTTCTATAAACGAAAGGGAAAAAATAATTTAGATTCAGTTGTTAATGTTTAAAGCATATGGCACAACTTAGGATGAAACGAACTTTCCGCAAGTAGAAAAATGGATACAGGTTAATATGTTCTTGAAATGTTTTGGAGTATTGGTGATTTATGAATTTTTATTCATTATAATTGATTAATTATTTTTAAAAAAATTATTATTGTATGTATAAATATTATTAGTTAAAATTTATAATTTTTTTATACATACAGTTATTTATAGTAAAAGATAAGACTAGTATCGTTTCTTGTGTGTGAATCTGTTTGTATATAAATATTAACATTTTAAATTTATAAAATTTTCTCAGTATGCAAAATATAGACCATACTTATTATCTATTAATAAGGTAACAAATAATTAATCACATTTGTTCATTTATTTTAATATTATATCAATAATTACAGATCATAGAGTATCGATGTTCCATAAGTTTTTAAGAGCATTTAAAATATTTCCCTTATATAAATTTAGAACATTCAAGTTAAGTACACTTAACTAATCACATTATTAATTAATGAATAATTATTGTATGACTAATCAGTTATCATAACTTATTTTAATTAATGACATAATTGTTCAAATGCACTCAACTTAATTAATATAAATTTATATAAAAATTTATTTAAATTTTCATGCCTTCTTTCATAGAATTTCTTCATTGTTATTATGAAGACACAAATAACACAACGATAATATTTAATTCATATAACGACTTCATTTAATAAAAAAATATTTTGTTATTATTATTATGTACAATTATGTACACTAAATTAATTAATAAATAATACATTATCACTTTAAAGTATAAAATATTTATATGGCACAAAGATTCATGTAATTATTTAATATTAATTATTGTGTGCAATAAATTCATACAAGAATTTCTTTATCTTATATGGCTTCTTTTTTTTTTCTTTTATTGTTTTCAGATAATTATGGTATAGCCTTTGATGGGCAGTTTAGTACTTAGTCATCTTTTTGGGGAGCACCTTGTCAAGTTTGGGTGTATTATACACCTAAATTTTTATTTGTAATAGTAAATTTTTTTTATAGGTTGTATCTCTTTTTTTTAAGCTTATTTTTTTTTAGGCAATCAAACATTACTGCCGAAGGTCGGCCACCGGTCAACGCCACCGGCCATCACCCACCTCTGTTGATTACTATTCACATATTTTAAAATTACACAACTCTGTAAATAATATCAATTAAAATTATATCAGTCAATTTTTATATTTTTTCATAAATAACTGTGCATACTGAAAATTTTTTTAAAACTATTACTGTTGAAAAATCTTATAAATTTTAACTGATAATATTTATATAGTTATACAACTTAAAAAAATTAAAACTGTGTGTAAATAATACAAGTAAAAATAATATCGAGTTAAAATTATACTTAGTCTTTATATTTTTTCATAAATAACGTACATCTTGAAAATTCTACATTTTTACTTGATAATATTTACACACAATAAAATCTGTAGAGTTTTTAATATACACAATTATTTATGAAAAATATAAAGACTAGTATAGTTTTAACTGGTATTATTTTAACAATAATTTTTTATACAATTATGCAACTTAAAAATAAAATAGTAACTGAGTGAACAGTAACTCTGGCTATGAACAGTGTATTTTTTCGATAATGAACAATATTTTTTCCTACTAGAACAATGTTTTTTCGGTGATAAATAGTATTTTTCTGATATAAACAGTATTTTTTTAGCATGAACAATATTTTTTTAACGTGAACAATGTTTTTTTCCGCATAAACAGTGTATGTAAACAGTGATGGTGAATAGTGCAACAAGTTACAGGTCGTTAATCATAGTCGTTGATGTATTTTTTAACATAATCAATAATTGAGATGGACTTAGTGTATCATTTATCCTCCTTTAAATGGTGTATATTAGAAATTCTCCTTTCTAGGTGGATTGAACCCGTTCTTTTTTTTTTAAAAAATAAAATAAAATAAAAAAGAATGGTAAATGAAAGTTAAAAAGCATTTCTTTCCAAAGAATCTTGCTTTGAACTTATACAAGAATCTCTCGAAAACCCCACTCCAGGTCTTGGCCGTGTAGCTAACGCATCAGCAATGGAATTGGCTTCACAGATAAATTCTTCACAATAGACGTGCCTCGACACTCGGATCAGGATTTTCTGAATTTTGTTTTCTCTTAAATCATCAATTGTAAAAGAGAAAAAAAATTGAATTTTTTTTAAATGATTAATTGTAAAAAAAAAAATATAAATGTTATAAAATAAATTATATATATATAATTAGATCTCATTGATAATTTTTTTTATCTTTTTCTCTATTACAATTAACCAATTTAAATAAAAAAACCTTGAGAAAATCCTGATTGCTTGACACACTTATCCAACTCAGCAGCAAGTTTGGTAATACCCAGCACAAGATTATAACAACCATGAGCAGCACACTGCCATGCTCTACCAAAGTCATAGCAATCTGATAATAATTTATTATTCTAAACTAATCTTTTTTGTTAAAAACATAAAATTAATTCCTTAATGCCCGTGTATCATCCTTTTATACTCTGATTTCTTAATGGCTTGTATAAATAAAGACGCAAATCGTCTGAAACTCCAGCGTGTATGCAGCCTGTAGCCGTGAAATTCTAGTATACTCCTCAAGTAAAATTAATGTGTGCTTTAGAAAAGATCTCTTATTATGATTTTAAATAAACTTACATAAATTTTAAGTCATTAATATAAAATTAGTGATAAAGATTTATTCTGAAGCATGTATTTATTGTATTCCAAAAACATCTAATAATATCTCTGTTAGGATTGTGCAAATGAGCACCAATCCAGTTCTCTAAATTACATTATCTATGTTAGTTAGTTCAACATCAATGAAGTTCGCTTATTTTATCATGACAGAACAACATCCATGGAATGATGATCAAATATAGTAAGAAAAAAAAGGCTAATTCAAAGCTCATAATTTCCCTGAATTTATTCTCAAATCCAAAACATGTCAGGGAGGGACTGGCATGACCTCTGCTTCAGTAACTACATGCTCATATGCTACCTCGCTGTCTACATTGCTAATATCATTGTTATTTATCTCCTGTCATAAATAGGACTTCTCTGGTTGATGGAGGAATTTCCCAATGCTTTTGGCACGGGCCCAAAATCATAGATAATTTCTGTGACAATACCATACAAGTTTTATAGTCTCTGGTGTTCCAATTCTTGTACCCCTAGGGTCCCCAGCAGGTCCAAACCTGCAATGGCATTATTGTTTTGACAAATTAAAGGATCAATAATCTTACGTACAAGTAAAACAAACTCAATATATATATATATATATTCACTTACCAGTGATTCTGTGGAGCCCCGGTTGCCCTTGCTCTTAGACCAGCATAAGTAGTGCTATTTACTGATTTGCCAATGACTTCCTGCAAATTTATGTTTGACCACACAAATAATCACATCGGATTGAGAACCCACCACATAAAGTAAAGCACAGTTATCATAAATATTTCTGAAGATAACTCACCCATTTATGTGCTTAACAAATAAGTAGCATTTTAGATACGATAGAAATTTCAAGCATCTCAATTTTGGAGGGGTTGAACTCTACTTGGTTACCACAAAAATTTTGCAGGTAATTGATCTTATATGCAGAATAAACTTTTAGACAAGCAGTATTAAATTATTAATCTACGGTCCAATCCCATGAACAGCTATAATTTTATTCTATGAATGAAAACATAGAAGCTATGAAGCAGATTTACTTCATAATGTCTGTTATACCCGTGTCGGATATATATCTGTATCCGTATTAAATATTTGAATACTTGATAAATATTAATTTAATTTTTTAATAAAAGTCGTATTTGATACTCATACTCGTGTCCGTGCATGATAACATAGAAGTAATGAATTAATGATTTTAAGATCAAAGTGTGCAACAAGAAAGGCTGATTGGAACCATACTGAAATTGAGACCTGGTTAAAAATAATAAACTGCACCATACACATGCACCCATACCCAGAAAATGTGAGTTATAAAATCTTGCCTGTAAAAAGAGAGAATCATTTGATACTACAGCAGCTGTCAAATGCACATGCATTCTTTCCAAAGCATCCAACACAATTGATAGTTGACCGCTTTTGTAGTCAGTAATAATCTGGGAAATAAAAATTGAACTTATTTATCTCACACGAAGAGCAGATTGATATCGTATTTAAAATAAAAAAATATTATAACATCCTAGTTGGTTGCAGGAAGAAATAGTTTATCAAAGAACTACTCCATTTTTGCATAAATAAGGGTCCACAGTCCACCAACAATGTCAAACAAATGATGCACAACCTATATATATATCAGCTAAGGCACAAACATTGAAATTTGACTCATCATTCCAAAAGGATTATCATTAATCAAATAATATAAATAAATAAATAAATAAACACAAATCAGAATCCAAACTTCTACAGGTCTGTTTATCGATTTACAGCAGATTGATCTAAATGGCTGAGGACAAATCAATTATGGTAGCCGGCTGATGAATCTACATAATATATAGATTTATAGGTTAAAAAGGGGTTGTGGTTATGTGAATTTTTAATAGAAGTTGTTGATTTTAGATTTAGGATCAGTGTAAATAAATCTCACATCAATTGTCCTCACTTATGGTAATTTTTTTGGATTGGACTAACTTTAAAAAACCATCTTTTATAAGAATTCAAAATCATCAAGTTCATGTTCAGCGCAGATCTCCCATGCTCAGCGCAAAAGGATGGTTTTGATTCTGACTTCCACATGCTCAGTGCGGATTTCCCATGCTCAGCGCAAAAGAATGAATTTATTACTGACCTTCGCATGCTCAGCGCAGATCTCCCATGCTCAGCACAAAAGGACGATTTCGATTCTGACTTCCACGTGCTCAGCGCAGATTTCGCATGCTCAGCGCAAATGGGGAATTTTCATTTCTGACCTATTTGCGCTCAGCGTGGATTTCTCATGCTGAGCGCAAACGGTTATTTCTGATACTTTTAAATAGGACGTTCAGTTCATTTTCACAGTTTCTTCGCATTTTTCTGGGCACAAATTGGAGGATTTTCAGAGAGTATTGGGATCTATTGATGTTCAAGTGCTTTTGGAAAAAAGATTTGAAGATCCAATGCAATCCTCATCCAATTTCTCTTCTTCTACTACTTTTTTCAATTTCACCATGTGTAACTAAACTCTACAGGTTTAGAATAGGATGAATTTTAGTTCAAATATTGTGTACTTGTTCTGATCTTGAATTCAATGATGATTTATAGTAATTGAGTAAATTCTTCTACTCTTAATGCTTTCCTTGACTGGCCATCATTGGAATTGTTCTTGTGACTTGATTGTTCAATTGAAAAATTGACATTAGGTTAGATCTGAAGAAATTTACCATGAATTGCATGATCTTAGGAATAGGATATGGAATTTATGCATTTGTATGAATTCTTATGCTTATTGCTTGGTTTGAATTGAGAGCACCTAAGGGATTAGGGTTCTTAGTTAAGACTAAAGGGATTATTTGTCAAGGAATTGAGGATAATCTGAATTTGTGAATTTGAATGTCAATTGCTTGAGTTTAAATTGAATTCAAAACAGAAATAAGACATAAGAGGAGAGCTAAGAGGATTCTGAACTCTAACCGATTTTATTCTAAAAATCTCAATTCATTTGTGTTGTTTGATTTTAGGATAATTCATTTCATACTTCCAGCAAGATTTATAATTCATCATTGATTTTACTTACTTCAATCCTAAGTTCTACTGTAACTCTTGACTCAAATACATGTTATCCATTAGTTCAATTAGTGATTTCTTAGTTTATGTTAGTAATTGACACACAATCCTCGTAGAATCGACAACCTTATTCACTCTTTATTACTTGTACGATTTGGTATACTTGCCAATTCATTAACACTGGCAACATTTGGTATTTAACCTGAAAACTGACTTGTCCCCCGACTCCCCTCCAACCGCAAAACCCTCTTCTTTAACTAACCATTACACAAAAGCATGGATACCATCTTTATATCCATATTGTACTGTAAAAGGGATGAACATTAAAAATATTGCGTATAACTTATCACAATTAAAACTAGAATCCATTCATATGTCTAAAGTTAAAAATGACTGCAAAGTGGTTTTGACTTTAATCACCTTATCTTACAGAAGAATGCCATAAACTGCAAGGGGGCCATGAAAACAGTTTTGAATGTTAAATCCTAGATTGATATAGACTAAGAGGATAAAAGAAAAAAGACATGTATACTTACAGTGAGGACAGGGCCAATTGTTAAGTCCTCTAGCTTTCTTCTCTCAGCAAGATCTTTCAACTTAGATATCAAGGAAGTATTAGACCAGTTCTGAACATGGGAAATTAAAACTTCCTGGAGTTAGTAATATTATACACATCCATGAATGTAAGACACAAAACAATTTTTTTTTTAATAGAAAGACACAAAACATTTAACCATTAACCATGACTTGACAACTTCAGCCTAGCTCTTGAGAACATTTAATGATGAACAAAGTTTTCAAAATAACCGAAGTGACTGACCTCATGCATAAATAACCATGATTGTGCCGAGCACTTCTGCATCCTGGTCACAAACCCAGGCAATGTAATCTTCCTGCAATAGTGCAATCAAGAAACTATTATGTAACATCGTTCATGCCACTCTCAATTGTAATTGCTGTTGCCATGGGGTTTATGTTCCTTGGTGATACTCTTCACATTGGAAGGTATTAGTAATTCAATTTTTACATTTAATTCTTCCTTAAAACACAGGAAAGCAAATATATAGAAAGCATATAAATAAATCAATTGCTATCTGATAAACTCAGACCTGTTGAGCATGTGCTTTATGAAATAATCAAGAATTAAACCAATATGGTGGTAACGGACAAAAGTGGATTGGAAAAAACTAGAGTCAAACAAAATATGGAAAATGAAAAGTTAGCTAATAGGATGATCAATGATGATGTCAAAGAAGACAATTGAGAATGACTCCAGAATGAAAGACTGGCTGATGATAAATTGGTTACTCAATGGAATAAGTGAACAATCCTCCCTTAAACAAATTACTTCATTCTCAAATGACCCACTCGACTTCTTGGATATGGATCCTTGCCCCATATTGCCCTAACTGAATGTTTAGAATAGCCAATGCAGAGTGCTACATCAATAGAAACGATAAATAAATGAAACAGCTAATTTCAGCCATGTGAACATGTGTGCTTATTCATCCTGCACTTGAAGCTAGCCACTTTTTGGTAATTTTCTTTCTCATTTGTGACTCTTCACTGATCAAAGGCCATTTTAATTAGTTAATACTTGCATATCATTACAACCCTTTACAAGCTCCAAATATTCATGTAATCAGTTCATTTTTCTACTGATACCTTATTGTTTTGTTTGTCATAGAGAAGAAACTATACAATTCAATAATATAGTATGAACTCTTTGTTTGCATACATTCTTTCTGCATTTCGCAGTATAGTTGGAGCTACAATAGTATCAATTGGACTTTATATTGTATTGCGGGGCAAAGAAAAAGAAGAGGCAGAGGAAGGTGTTGGTAGCCTGGAATCACCAACTACTGAGAATGTTCCTTTCTTGCAAAGGTACAAAACATAAAATTCTGAAAAGAAAATAGATGCAAATGTGTAAAAGACAAGCACAAACTGTTCCCCAGCACTTAACACTATAGAAGATGTAGAACAGCATAGACTGTGGTTCCATTGTCACCCAAAATGACCTCGTGCTCCTGTATACCCAAGTTGTTGCCCCTCTGGAGGACAGTGCATAGAAGATTTTCAGAAGTGGTTCTTTGGATATAAGACAGTGGATGGGATTGCATTCAGTAAAAGTTCTTTCTTATCTTCTTTCACCATTAAGCAAGATGGTGATACATAGCCCACTGTTTGTGTTAGAGAAAAGAAAAACAACTATACTTAAACAATTTTTCTATCTAGTCGTATTCATCCTCAACCTCAATGTAAAAATGTATAAACTATATGTCAATTTGTTTGGACAATAAGAAGTGAAGGTTCCATGTTGCCATTTATTTTAAAGCACCTCCTATACAGAGTATTCTCTGCATTGTTTAAGGATCATTATTAAAAGTGCCTATTTCTCTTCCTTAAATCACAAAGCTGTTTTCACCAAATGATAACTAGAATTTGATTTACTTTGAAACCTTTCAATAACAGAGCTTTTTTGTGAAATGTGTCAAAATGCTTGTAGAAGTGCCTTAGAAAAGATTGCAATGGCTGATAAATATGAAAACTCAAGCTATGCCCTACTCTGATACTGGTAAAATTGGCTACTCAATTGAAGTTTTTTCTTGGATGTCTAGTAATATTTTGAGCATGATTGTCCCTACCATGATGCTGCGTTTGACCCAAGAAACTGTTAGAGAAGAAATAAAAATCATTCATATGCATTCACCTAACAAGTTTAATATTTTAGGAGAGATAGTTCATGATATGATATCTTCTTGTCGTCTTTATTCTTCTAATAAAAAGTTAAATTTCAACACAATATATAATGTATAATGAACTTGTTCATAATTTATGTTTCAAACTCAAAAGACTCTTGTGTGAAGAGGCGTGTTAGAAATAAAATAAAAATAATTCATGTGTCTTCACTTAATAGTTTAAGTGGATTCTTAAATAACTGATATAGAATCAAAGAAGAAAAAGAATACCAAAATAATAAAGTAAAGAAAGATGGAGCTGAGTATACAATTGGATTAGTGAATCTTGTCATGCTACTGTGTTCCGGACTTGTAACTGTTGCTTTTTAATATTGGTCCCTATTAATATTTACCAAGTTAAAAAAGAGCGTCCCAATTCCATTATCAGATTCGAAATAATTGAAATTTAATATAGATTAAGACCTGTTAGAAGTTTAAGCAAAATTTGTTAGAAATAATATGCAAAGTAACTCTTCTAAATCCATGAAAAAAGAAGACACTAGTTCCATGAAATATGATGTTAGTCATTAAGCCTATAAAATAAGACATTGATAATTAGTTCTTTAAAATAAGACATGTAATTAATATAGTAGTTCTGTAGTCAATTCCTTTTCAGTTACAATATTCTAAAGGATCCCTAGTTGTACTATATAAGGAGAGACCGTATGAAATGCAAAGCATGACCCAAGACAGCAAGACATGATCAATACAAGTTCATATTCAATCCTCTCTCGTTCTTCTTTTTTTTATCCTGACCTATTACTTGCTTATAAGTAGAGGTGTTATTAAGTTATTCTTATATTATTTAAGATCAACTCGTTGAATACTCGATCAACATTGTTTGTTTAACTATAAAAACAAATTTAAACTTGAATTTAGAGATAATTATATAAATGAAACATACTCAAACTAAAGTTTGATATTAAAAACTCGTGAATAGTTAATGTATGTGTTTATATATATTTGACTTATTCATTCTATGGATAGTAAAAATTCAATCACAAAATTTTATATAAAAAAAGTATATATAATAATTTATTTATTATTATTACTTACTAAAAACTTCTATAAGAAAGTTATGAATTTTTTATGTAATGAATTATGAATAAAAAATACAGTTTTTATTTCTATTTTTACTTTATCTTGTAGTATAAATATGTCTACTAAATATTAAATTAATAAACTTAAAAATATTTCAAAGAATAATTTGTTAAAAGAAAAGAAAATAATTAAGTTATAAAAGAGTTAAATAAACTCAAACTCTTTTTGGCTCGTTTAAAATATTGAATCAACATTGAATAGTATTTTTCTTTCACAAACCAAACCTGAATTTCAAGCGTTTAACTTCACTCGGCTCGTTTACGTTCCTACTTATAAGATCCAAGCCCTATCAGAATTCTTGTGCAGTTATTTAGATTTTCTAACATATATTAGAGGTTACTCATTGTTAGATTCAGATGGCTTCATGTTCAAATCATATTTCCTATTCTAATATGTCCCTTGCCAAGTTCTCAACCTAAGCAACTCTGTCACGAAGTCCACAGTGATTACTTAATTCAGTTATCTCTTTTGGTTCTTGCATTTCTCAGCCACATCCTTTTTCATTTTTCTCATCAATATAGCTTTTTCAAGACTCGATACATCTCGATGAGCTTGCGTAAGTACTCTCCTTTATTGGTCGTCCATCATGCATATCATGACCACACTTCAAAACATCGTGAGAGTTTATGAATAATTCAGATATTTTGCCCTTCCCAAGTAGGATGAAAAAAAATTATTTATCTTGTGATTTTCATATTATATACCTTGAGCTGTGAGTTTTCAAAGAATTACTGTCTTTTTAAAAAAAAAAATTCTTTTAGCTAGACTGGACATATATAAGTGTTGGATCTCCTTATTGTGACAACACATAGCTTCATATTTATAATGTGTTACGGGTAAATCTGAAGGACTTCACAGTATATATATATATAGCATACTAAAAAGCAAACTGTCAAGCATGTTGGGAGACTTGAATTTACAATCACGTTTTGATACCAATTGAAAGAACAAGAGGGGATGAATTAGTTTTTAGGGCCCAAATTCAGAAAATTTTAAAAATCAAAATTATACAAAAAGAAACACAAATAAATATGAATGCTTGAAATGAGAGAGACAGTGTAAGGATAAGAAAATTATACATTTGATATATTCTTACACAGCCACAATACATAATTTACATAATTTACGTCTAATTCTCAAGTAATTGCTTGATATTTTCTTTACTTCTCTTTAAAATTTTGCTTGCAAGGATTCGGTTGAACTTTCCTCCATTTGAATCCCAAAGCAAAGTGTACAATGATTTTGTTTCTTCCAATTATGCCACAAAATATCTCTCTATCTCCGCACAACAATGCTATTTGCAAACACTTACCTTATACAATTATTACACAATTTCCTTTATAAATAATAAAATATGATAAATACACTTTCAATACCTTCTCTAATTCTTTTTTCCCTAAATCAGTAAGTATAGACAAATGGAGTGAAAAAGTGGTTTACAAAAATTATTTGCCATCTGTACTAGACATATGCATAGTACGAAGCAACGATTATGAATGAGTCAATAAAAGGAAACTATCTTGCAGTTAATGAAAAGAAGAAATTAAACTTCTAGTAGCATAACTTTTCGCTTACTTTCATTGTCCAACCTACATAGATAATGACCCCAATGGTTGTTAGATTAATTGCTTGAAGAATTTAGCTAACCTAAAATGATTTAATTAGAAGAGAGAAACTAAAGGCTTTTGTGGACCATGCTGTGTAAGATTTTTTTTCCGGATTGAAATATTCGGGCCCATTTTTTAAATTTATGATAATGATTGCTTAGCAAAAAAAATTCTCTCTCCTAATTGAGAATAACTTCTCTCTAGTTGCCATTTTTTGTTGTTGTTATCAACATTTATTAGAGGGATTGAAAAAAAAGATGACACAAGATGTAAATTCATTTTCTCCTCACGCTTAGCAAGTAGTCTCCTCCTATTTAATGATAAGAATCCAACATCTATATTTGTCATTGCCTTAACAAATCTTCACCTAACTTGCTAAGAATTAAGACAAAGAAGCACTGTTTCATCCTAAAGGTCCAAATAACCCATTCGTGTAAATAACATCCTAAATAGAAGCATTCAAGAAATCAAATAGATCAGACACAAAAAAAAAAAAAAATCAAATAGAGATTTTGATTTTAACCCGAAGTAAGAAAAAAGCATACAAGTTTACAGATTTCCTACCAACCTTAACATAAGGATATTCATAATGACAACTTAACAGGCATAGCCTTTTAAAATGAAGTTAAATGAGTAAAATTTATTTGTAGGGTAAGGGTTTTTAGGGGTTTAAAATTCATTTGAATCTCACTAAAGCATTTATCTCTAAAGTCACATCATCAGACATTTAAATCGAGATTAATTTCATTCTTAAATGGTTTGAGGTAAGATTGTCAAAAACGAGCTTTACAAAAAGAAAAAAAAATACTTAAGGATTTAGTAAAAGCAAAGTATAAAAACATAGATGTTACATATTATTTATAAGATGTTATTAAAAAATAATACATATACATATAAATATTGATATATAAAAATTGTAACACAAATTTAAGTACTCAAATCACAAATTTCATAACTTAAGAATTAATATATAAAAAATTATACTAAAAAGACATTTCTAGTATTATTATTATTATATATATAGCATCCTCAAAAGTTTATGCAAGCAAAAAGATCATACTTTATAAGTTTTTACGGTAATAAAAAGATAAACTCATAAATAATAGCCAACAATCCAACAATGTAAACAACAATTAGTTAAAAAATTGCTCATAACTTAAATTTCATCAAATGTGACTTTCATATTGATGAATCATCAACATGTCATATTTTTACGGTTCAATTCCTTAGTTTTTCATATTTCTTTTATTTATTTTTAATTAATTTTATTTGTTAATTTTGTTATATTTTTAGTTTTGTTTAATTGTGTTTTTATTAAATATTTCATGTGTTTTTGTCAGGTAATTGTATGGGGAGAAGATTGAATGTGCAAAGAAGCAAGAAGAAGAAGAAATTTCACCAGAAACCAGCACTTGAGCGCTGGAAACGTATGCAGCAATGGTGAATTAATGTTTCAGCGCTTAAGCGCTGAGAAGGAATGCCTGAGTGCACAAGAGGAGCAGCAAAGCATTTGGGTTTAAGTGATTGAGCGCTGACTTTCTTTAAATTAAAGAGTTACACCACATACGAAAATACATTGAGTATATTACATAGAAAATTCATAATCCTGAGAGAGTTGTTTTGCGGTAGCAGATCTTGGAGAGCGATTTCAAAGGAGAATTCTTGAAGGCTTGAATAACTTAATCTCCATTAAAGGAGTTTTGATTTCTCTTTTTTTTTTAGTTTCCTTTTTTCTTTGGATTTTCTTTCCATGTGTTTGTATTCTGATATAAGTTTGTTTTTATTGAACATGAGTAGCTAAACTCATAGTTAGGGCTATGGGGAATCTTATTTTCCTTATTATTTGGATTTGATTTCTAATTTGATTATAATAATTTCTTTTTGGGTTTATCATATTGCTTGTATTCTTGTCAGAATTTGATCACTTTTGGCATGTGTTAATTCATTGTTTGACCGGTGATTATCCGCATTTAATGAGTGAATCTATATGGTAAGCCTAGGATTAGATTGGTGAATGACCAAACATCGATTTATCCTACCAATGGAATTGACGGTATGTTAGTTCATCTCTTGAATTGAAGCTTAATGCATTCTTAATTAATTCAACTCAATGACCAAATAGGTGAATTAAATTAGGAATAGAATATTGTTTCATCCATGATCATTGGGATTCAATAGCAAATAAGAGAATATTGGTAAAAAAATTACCTACATCATAATTGAAAGAAAATCTGAATAATTAGATTCAAGTGAACCTTATGCCCTAATCTCTTTCTCATTGATTATCTTTTCTTTGTTTAATTGTTCATTATTTTTCTTTAATTGTTTATTTTGATTTTAATTTGAATTTCTTTATATATTTTCGATTGTCTAGATAACAAAGGGTTTTGCGAATTTAGTAATTACTATTTATTCCTCGTTGGATCAATAACTGGGACTCAAATCCTATATTACTTGGTGATAAAGTGCACTTACTCTTAGTGTATTTTATGCGTATCACATATCTTTTATTATCTTCATCATACTCATTATTAGAATTAAGAAAATGCGAAAGGGCGAATAAGGAAAGATTGAATAATACCCATTATACCCATTTCATTATAAATGCAAAAATTGAGCTTAAATTGAAATTTTAAAAATTGAGTTTTAAAACGTAAATAATAATGTCTTTATGAATTTTGTGAAGACCTCGTGCGTGAAAAAAGAAACAAAACAAAAATTGTCTGTGTTGAAGGTGGGGATTCGGCTGCTATAAAGTGTAGGAGTGTAAATTAGTTCGGATAATCGACCAATTCGATCAATCCAAACTAAACTAATTAAATTAGTTCGGTTTGATTTGGGTATATTAATTGGTTTGGGTAAAATCCAAACCAATTAAAACTTAATTGGTTCGATTTTCGGATTTGAAATTTTAAAACCAAACCAGATCAAACCATATATTTATATATTTTATTTTTTTTAAAAAATTATGCTACAATATTTTTTGACTACTACTTATTTTTTTAATTTTTTTTAATACTTTCTCAGTTTCCAACCCCTAAAACGTCGTTTTCGTTCAACACAGAAGACTAAAAAACTCTTCTGCCAAAATATTTGGTTATGCTCACTGGCACTGCAGTTCTGGCCAGGAATATGCTATCAGGTGTTATTCCAAAAACTCTTGGAGAGGTGAGAGGCTTGAAAACTTTGGATCTTTCCTTCAACCAACTCTCTGGATCCATTTCTATTGAACTTCAAAATCTACATGTCATTCAGCTTTTGAACATCTCTTATAATGATTTAGAAGGAACCATTCCTAATGGTTGAGTTTTCTAAAATCTTTCTGTTATCCATTAGAAGGCAATAAAAAACTTTACTTGTATTTTGCATGTGAACCTCATGGCCATAGAAGAAGGCATGTCAGACATTACATCATCATAACCACAGTGATAACACTGATACTATGTCTGACAATTTGCTTGCTACTATACATGAAGAACAGAAAAGTGAAAGGAATAGCAACAACATCATCTAAACTTGAAAGCTTGGAAATAATGAATTGACTTTAAATGTTCTAGTATTGACTTTAAAAACAATGAATTTTTTACTCTAGTTTATGAGTACTTAAGTAATGGGAGTTTGGAAGATTGGATTAAAAGGAAGAGAAAGTATGCAAATGAAAATGAGTTGAGCCTTATAGAGAGACTGAATATAGATATTGATGCTACTTGTGCATTGGATTACCTGCACAATGATAGTGAAGTTTCTATTGTGCATTGTGATTTGAAACCCAACAACATTCTCTTTTATGAAAATTTAATTGTAAAGGTTGGAGACTTTAGATTCGTTAAGTTGTTATTCAAATTTCAACTAATCAAGTCTCTATTAGTTCCACTCATGTCCTTAGGGGTTCAATAGGTTACTTATATACCTTCAAATTAGTAGCCTCACAACTTTTTTTGCTTAATTGAATAGTAGTAGTATACAACTTGTTAAGTTAAATATCTCTTAAAGAATTTTTTAACTTATTCAAATATAATTTCTTAATACAAATATCAATATATTTCTTTGTTTCTTCTTTATGAACCTTTTAATACATATTATGAAACATGAAATAATTATTAGTGTTAAAATCAATAAGTTTGATTCTATTTGTAAAATTTTTTTCATAGGTTTATCATGTATTTTTTTGTTATGAAAAATTATTTATTTAGTTAATTTTTATATTAAAAAATGGTCAACCCGATCACCCGAACCAAACCAATCCATAGATATTCGGTTTGGTTTGGTTCGGATTTGGCTATCAAAAAATATGAAAACCAAACCAAACCAAACCAATTGATTTTGATTGGTTCGAATTTATTTTTCCTCAAAAATCAAACCAAATCACCCACTTACACCCCTAATAAAGTGTATGGTCCATTTTAAAGGATAAAGTGTAATATCTTAATTGTTAATTAAAAAATTTAAAAAATTATCACATATGTATATATAATCTATTATACAAATATTTGTATCATATAAAGTCTTAAATCTTTAATTTTCCTATCAACCGATAAAATCATGCATTTTAGGGCATATTTGTTTAGGATTAAATTTTGGTCTAACAACTTTTTTTTTGTAAGGATCAAAGCTTTTGGGGTGTTATTTTCTTATATTTGATAATTTTAACTTTAATTTTTGTATAAAATTTAATGTATTATAACAATTTTTTTATAAGCTTAAAATTTATGATTTTAGATTATAAATTATTTCAAAAATTTGATATATAAATATCATTTTATTTTTAATCAAGTAATTTTTTTAATTATTTTATCTTTTTGATAATTTAATATATATAAAAAATTCTTTTTATATTATTTAGTAAAATAAATTATTTTAAAATTACTTTTAAACTAATATTTTTTTCCATAAGATAAGAAGTTATCATTTAAGATAAAAATAATATACAAAGATTAATTTGTAAGTATAATCCAAGTAAAAGAAAGGGTATTGAATCCAAAAACACACTCTATCGTTGAGAGTAGTTGTTAAAAGAATACGTCGGCATACAAGAAATTTTGCAAAAAGATGTACGGCTATGCAAAATTCTTTCCTTTCTTTACTAGCTTTCAAAACAATTTCGTATGATGACCACCTTGTTGCATAGAAAATATGATCATTTCTATTCATCCATAATCTTCAAATATCTAAATATAAAATTAATTTTATTATAATCAATTATACACTATTTAATTATTAAAATAATCAAAATTTTCATAATAAATGAAACAATCATACACTTAGAGTGTGTTTAGGAAAGTTAAAAAAATAAATTATCCTGATAATCTATTATATGTATAATCGATTATTGTAAAAATCGATTATAATCAAAATCTATTTTTGTTTAGGTATATTTATTAAAAAATAATTTTAAGATAATTTATTTCATTTGAATGATGTAAAAAAATTATTTTTATATAATAAATTACGAAAAAAATATAAAATTATTTTGTTTATAATATTTAATAAAAAATTATTAAGATCATTATGAGAAATATTTTTCTCATTAAAATATAATTAAAAAAATTATTTTAAAAATAATTTTTTATAAAAATAATTTATATTATAAACTTATACTAAAATAACTTTTTTATGAAAATAAAAACTTTTTTTTTATAAATTAATTTAAATACACAAACATAATTGATTTTTTATAAAATAATTTTTTTAAAAAATAATTAAATAAAAAAATTAATTTTTCTCAAACAAACACTAAATTTCATAAAAGCCCACACATTTTAGTAGCCAAATCCACTGAATCAAACAGGCGAAAATGACTACCACGCGCCATTATGGCGAGTATGATTAAAATTTTTAGTGTTTTGTAATTGTTTTTGTCATCCCTTACCTCGCACTTTGGGAACTGGTGTTACTTTCTTTCACTCTTTGGATTCTTTCCTTCCAACCAGAAACAAACTTAAGACGAGTTTGGATTACAGACAGAGCCAAGAGAATGCGTTTCACATTTCACTTTTCTCTTCCCTCACACTCAGCTATGTAAGCAACTCATAAACTGAGTGTTTCCTTCTGCTACCTTCAAGCCTGGATATAAACAAAGGAGGCCATTAACTTCAAGAGCTTTTTGAGAGAAGAAACCACCCATAAACCAGTTAGGTGAGTTGAGTTCAACATATTGTGCCAAAAAATAATGTTTCATATGCAAGTTTCTCTCCTATGATTGCTGCATCACTATTTTGTATTTTCATTTGAAAAATGATTTGCACAATAAGTATATAAAAAAATAAATAAATAGAAGAGCACAAATAGTCTAGTACTATACTTTTTTTGTAGAGGATATATATATTTTCTCTGGAATTTGAGTGCAAAAAGCTGCAAGTTTGGGGAACTTTTGTTGTATTTTAGTGTCAAGATGTGACTAGGTTGACAAGCACATTTGTATGGGTCTGCCTTTGTGATCTGTGTGGGACGTCAGGAAGCATGTATGGTAAGTGGTTTTTTAACCATACCCATTTGAAGATGGCTTGGATTCAGCATCAAATCCACCAAAAAGATGGTTACTTGACCTACCCACCACCACCACCAGTTTTGTCTTCATCTTCATCCCCATACCCTGGTGCTGCTTTCCACAAAGAACCAATGTCTTCTTCAACACCAACACCTTCATCATCTGGTACTAGAATTAGTCCAGCTGTTCTTTTCATTATAGTGATTCTGGCTGTTCTCTTTTTCATTTCTGGTCTACTCCACCTGCTTGTTAGATTCCTCATAAAGCACCCATCTTCATCTGCATCTGCTCAATCTAATAGACACCATGAAATTTCTACCTCTGATGCTCTCCAAAGACAGCTGCAACAACTCTTCCATCTTCATGACTCTGGTCTTGATCAGGCTTTCATTGATGCACTTCCTGTTTTTCAGTACAAAGAAATTGTGGGTCTGAAAGAGCCATTTGACTGTGCCGTTTGTCTGTGTGAGTTTTCTGAAAAAGATAAGCTCAGGTTGCTACCTATGTGCGGTCATGCTTTTCATATCAGTTGTATAGACACCTGGCTGTTATCAAACTCCACATGCCCCCTTTGTAGAGGAACACTCCTTACTCCTGGATTTTCAATTGAAAACCCAATATTTGATTTTGATGATCTGAGGGAAGATGATGGATGCCCTTGTAATGGGGAAAATGGATTCACTACTAGACAAAAAGGAGTTGTAGTTGAAGAAACAGCTGTAGAGAAAGGGGTTTTCCCTGTAAGACTTGGTAAATTCAGGAAGCTGGATGTGGAGGCTGGGGAGACTGGAGTAGGAGAGACAAGTAGCAGTAATTTGGATGCAAGAAGATGTTATTCAATGGGATCTTACCAGTATGTGGTTGGTAATTCAGACCTCAGGGTAGCCTTGAAACATGACCAAAAAGATCACGATACAAGGCTCACCAAAGGAACTGAACATGCTGAGAAGTTTTCAGTGGAGGGGGATATGGAAGCAAAGAATATTAGAAGTGTCAGTAAAGGGGAGAGCTTTTCTGTGTCCAAAATCTGGTTGTGGCCAAAGAAAGGAAAATTTTCTAGTTCTTCAGAGGCTCAAATGGGCATGCCATCTTTTCTTAATACAGACTTGCCTGGGATGAGGGAAACAGAAGGGGCATGAAAGGTATTCACAGTATTTTTCTTTTTTCTTCTTTCACTTGAATTCATTTCAATCCATTGATTAAAGCTTCCCTTGCCTTAGAATTCCTAGAAATTTTTGGTGTGCTAATTTTGAAATTGTGATGACTGATTGTGGCATAATATTGATGTATTATGATTCTAAGTTAAGAAGATATAAGAAATACATCTATTTCTTTCTTCAAATGGATCTCCTGACTCAATGGTATGATGAAATCTGATTTATGATAGCAAATGTTGATATGATCTATTGTTTGGTTATGCAAAAGTGCAAACATCAACATATCCTTGCTAGATTCATCAACTCCCTAGTCCAACAAATTTGTACCATTTACTCATAATTACAATGGACAGATCTACGGTAGTTGATTGAATTTGGTTGTGGAGCCTAGCCTGTTCAAAGCCAGAGTTGTCTCTTTCTTGTGTCACTGTTATCTTAATATCAGTATGTCTACTTGATCATTGCTAGTGGCAAGTGCATTTGCTTTCTTAGCTTTTGAGGCTTTTTGTTTTTGTTTAATCTCCTTTTCTTTATTATTGCTGATACTTTTTGGGAGAGTGTGAATACAAACCTTTTATGCTTAATAATAATATAATATCTTTTAGGCTGGGCAGTTGGGCAGTGATGGTGGGATCCATGAAAGCAGTGTGACATATTCTATCCGTCTTGTGATGAGTTTTGATTCAAAAATTGGCTGTAGCTGCAGTGGTTGGGGTCACTTTACACCTCCCATGTGTCCATGATGAAATTAAAGACCGATTTATCTTATGTCAATGATAATGACATTCAATTAGTCCCAAAATTAACTTGGGAGTGGGGGTATTAGTTCAAGAAGAAAATGATCTTGGATTTGCAATTTTAAGACTACTCTACTAGACTTGCAAACAAACCCAGCTGTTTAGTGTACTTTAGACCAATGATTTGATAGACTATCAACCATCCAATAGCGCAAAAGGCAGTTGTGTTTTTTCTTTTGGGGTACTCTTATTCAAATTTTAAGAACCTTAATATATATCTGGATCTAACACCAGAATTGAATGTATTGAGCTATGCATCAAACATGTTATTAAAGGAAGAAGATAAGGTACGAAGAAATTAGTGTGTGAAATACAAAAATGATGCATGTCTCCATGTAGTGAATTACATTTTCATTTGTTTTTTCTGTCTACTTCCCAAAGCTTAAGGTCAGCAATAGTTTAGCTTGATATGGTAATAATCTTGCGATCATCCTGTAGAAAAACTGGGAAACAAGAATAAAATGGAAATATTAAAGAATAGTATGCTATTAAACTTTAAAAAGAAAGGTATTATCATAAAGGGGAAAATTACGTAAAAAAGAAAAGGGTGAAATGGAAAGTGGATTGCCAATCGAGGAGGCGAAAAAGCGAATTGGATCAATTCAGAGAAGAGGGAGTTCATATGAATTCTAATTATAATTAGTAGTACCCTTTTATGTTTTATTGTATGTGGTGGCATCATCTTTCTTATTATTGTAGTTTAAGATTTTAACTTGTCAAGAGGTTGGTCCGTGGAATAATATGTTGATAGCATGTTACCAACTGCACCCCAACTTCCAAAAGAGTCTCACTCACATGTGAAATGATAATGTCTTCAATCTCAATGTATTAAAAAAAACCAGTACATTAAAAAAAAAAAGGACTAGACCATCACACGCACACCAACTAAATATTAATATCAGTTACCAAAAAACGTATATTAATATTTAATATCACAGATTCACAATTTGAACTTAATTAGAAAAAGTTTTTATTTAGGCATTATATATCATAAATATTTAAATTATTATATTATTATTTGATACATGTAAAATAACTCTAATTTTTTGATATTTTTTTATATCATTTTTTATATTTTTATATTATTAATTATACATATTTTTTATATTATTTTCTCATTTAATCATAATTTTTTTTTAAATGTGAATAATAATACACTTTAAAAAAGAGTATTAAACTAATATTTTCGCATGTAAAATTATAAGAATTATTATAGAATTCGAACGATGTTTAAATAATTAATTCCTGTGGGTGGTGGGCTTACCATTTGTTGGTTGGCTCCAAAGTTCAGCGGTCAGAGTACAACTGTGCATGCTGCTTCTGGATATTGTCAACGAGCTAAGCTGACACAAAACTAAATTCACGCTCTGCTAGCGCGTATGTTAGTACTATTAAGGTCCAAATCAGCACGTATGATAGTACCATGTATAATTTTTGTTGTTTTATAGAGAAAAAATTTAGTAAATTATCATTTTAAATAACGTTACTATTTTTACCTCCCCATAATTCTGCTGGTTTTGGGTGGTTGTAAGAAATAGTCTGGTGCTTTGAGGGTGGTTATGTAAGTGATTGTATTGGGGCTGTTAATGACATGACACCCTTTTGTTTGGTTTGGTGTGGTTGAGCAGCTTTAGTTACATAGGTCTTGACCTATTATAAGGGGTGAAAATTAGTTTAAATAATTTAATTAATTTAAATTAAATTAATTAAATTGATTTAATTTAATTTAAGTATATTAATTAGTTCGATAAAATTTAAATCGATTAAAGTTTAATTGATTTAGTTTTTGAATTTGAAATTTTAAAATTGAACCAAATAAAATCGAATCAAACTATATATATATATATATATATATATATATATATATATATATATATATATAATTTATACTACAATTTTTTTTAGTTACTACTTATTGTTTTGACTTTTTGTAATATTTTTTAGTTTTCAACTCCTAAAACGTCGTCTTTGTCTAACGCAGAAGGTCAGAAAATTCCTCTGTCAAAATGTTCGATTATGCTCACCAACACCGCAGCTCATCGTAGGTTATGCTCCACCACAGTTCAAACCCGATCTGTTTCGCCATAACTCGGGCCGCGCTATTCGTCCAATATAGAAAGAGACACTTCTATTAATAATAATTAGTCATGATTTGCATAATTACTAATTTCGTAACTTATTTCATCATCGATTTCTTAAATAAGTTAGTTAAATTATAAAATTAACTCTAGTCAATATTAGACAGAGTATATATTGAAAAATTAAAAAATTAACAATTGTTTGGTGATATCTCAAACTCATTCAGCAATTGTCTGAGCTTGAAAAATTTGTTTTTAGTCAAGAATATGTTATCAGGTGCTATTCCAAAAACTCTTAGAGAGGTGAGAGGTTTAGAAACTTTGGATCTTTCCTCCAATCAACTCTCTGGATCTATTCCTATTGAACTTCAAAATCTACATATCCTTCAACTTTTGAACATCTTTTATAATGATTTAAAATGAATCATTCCTAGTGATGAAGTTTTTCAAAATCCCTCTGTTATCCATTTAGAAGGCAATAAAAAATTTTATTTACATTTTGCACGTGAGTCTCATGGTCATGGAAGAAGGCATGTTAGATATTACATCATCATAGCTATAGTGGTAACATTGATATTATGTCTGACAATTTGCTTGCTACTATACATAAAGAACATAAAAGTGAAGGTAACAGTAACAACATCATCTAAACTTGGAAGTTTGGAAACGAAAAATTGACTTTAAATATTCTAATATTGATTTTCAAAACAATGAATTTCTGGCTCTGATTTATGAGTACTTAAGTACGGGAACTTGGAAGATTGGATTAAGGGGAAAAGAAAGTATGCAAATGAAAATGAGTTGAACTTTATGGAGAGACTGAATATAGATATTGATGCTGCTTGTGCATTGGATTACTTGTACAATGATAATGAAGTTCTTATTGTGCATTGTGATTTAAAATCCCACAACATTCTCTTAGATGAAGATATGACTACAAAGGTTGGAGACTTTGGATTAGCTAGGTTGCTTATTCAAAGTTCAACTAATCAAGTATCCATTAGCTCCACTCATATCCTTAGGAGTTCAATTGGTTACATATATACCTACAGGTTAGTAGCCTTATAACTTCTTCTTTAATTGAATAGTAATAGTATACAACTTGTCAAGTTAAATCTCTCTTGAAGAATTTTTTAACTTATTCAAATATAATTTCTTAATACAAATATCAATATTTTCTTTATTCACTCTTTATGAACTTTTTAATACACATTCTGAAACATGAAATAATTATTAGTGTTCAAATCAGTAAGTTTGATTCTATTTTTAAAAAAAAAATTATAGGTTTATTATGTATTTTTTTTTTGCTATGAAAAGTTAATTATTTAACTGATTTTTGTGTTAAAAAAGGGCTAACCCGATCACCCAAACCAAACTAATCCGTAGATGTTCGGTTCGGTTTAGTTCGAATTTGACTATCAAAAAACACATAAATCGAACCAAATTAAACCAATTAATTTTAATTAGTTCAGATTTATTTTCTCTCAAGAACTAAACCAAACTATCCACTTACACTCCTACCTATCACTGAACTGTCACTCATATGTGCTAAGAGAACCATGTTGTATGGAGCTTGTTATTATAAACTCATTATGTTTGAGTTTATCTAAGAAATTTGGACACTCGTTTATGAGATCTGTTTATGCGTTAGACATATATTTGTGACAGATATATGAGGATACATGTATAACACACATATCTTGTGTGTCCAAATGTATTTAATTAAAAAGATTTTTTTTTCAGTTTAGATATGTCTTAGATACATTTAAACACGTCTAAGATACGACTCGAACACGCTTAGACACATTTAGGATATGGTTTGGATACAATCCATTAATATTTAAAATAATAATAATTTTCATGACTAACGTCTAATTAGTAAGCCCGTAACCCACTGAACCTCAATCACATGACTGAAGTCCTAAGCTACTATTGTCACATACTAGCATTTTAAGTTTTATCTTTTTACATACCACTATGAGACTTTTAAATTTTATCTTTTCACATACTACTATTTTTATTCACTCTTTCTACCTATGTTCTTACCAAATCGCCCACTTCGTCGTCACCGAAACTTGTCTCATACCACTATTCCTTTTAATTAATTTTTTTAGAAGCACATGTACTTGTACATGGTTAATTCTATTAGAAAAAGTTAGTTTAAGAGATTTTTTAAAAAATGTCAATGGAAATTATGTCCTATATTTTTTAGATAAACTTACTAGGTAGCAAATATTAGTACATATGATATATATTAAAATATTATAAATATTCAAATTTATAAAATTAATATTAATAAATTATAAATCTTTTTTATTAAATTTTACAATTATGTATATATATAAACTAAGTTCTTTTAATTTATTTTGATATTAATTTATATATATATATATATGTCTATGTATCTCGTGTTGTGTCCCGTATTTATATCTATGTTTTATAAAAGTTTGTAAATGCATTATTTTTTTTTATTTAACAAGATCTATATATAAATTTAGATATATATAAATATTATTAATTAAAATTTATAAAAATTTTATATGTACACTTATTTATAAAAAAAATTGAATTATTGGTATCGGAATGCGTGGAATTGTTTGTTATGCTCTAAAATCTTGCAATGCAATTGCCTATGTTATAGCCCACCAGGCTACCATTGCTCTCAACCAGTAATGGCGTAGTTAGATTAGATGAACCTCCGAGTTTTTACGTGGCAGGAAACTACATTTAAGAAGAATTTATATTAGTAAAAAAAGGTGGCCATGTAACCAAAAAAAAAAAAATGTGGTCATGTTATAGAAGAGAATTGCTAAATGAATAGCTCGATCATACCACTTGAAAGTCTCAACACAAATTTAAGAGTAGAAATCTATTTTGGTTCTTAGATAAATATTTAAACAACTAGACTTAAAATGTTAACTTTATATAATAATCAAATGAAAAAAAGAAATAAAAGACCCTCGCCAGCATTCTTTTCTCCAAAGATACAGAAACTTTCGCTTTTAAAGAAAAAAAAATGAAAAAGAAAGGAGACAAACATCCCTTACAATTTTACTCTACATAAAGTCATAAACCCCAACTACTACTATTTTAATATATTGACAATGTTTAGCACTCATTTAACAAGAAGTAATACACTTTTATATAATAAATTAGAGTATATTTTCTTAAGAGTGACTTAATTTTTTAAATAATTATTTTTTTAAGAATGACACATTATTTTAAACATTTTTAAAATTTTAAATTCAAATTATCTTTTTAATTAAAGATAAAATAACCTCCTTCGACTATAGATCATATGTAAAAAATTATCTTGTGCTTTAAAATTTACTAACACGACTCTTTAAATTTATTAAATTGTGCATATTAACTCCTTATAATGGAGTTTTTTTGTAAATGCATGAGGGGTCAATATATATTAATATGCCATGTTTGGATAGTTTAAGGGGTTGTATTGGTAAATTTTACAGTACAAAGGAATGTTTTACACATGACCTATAGTTGAAGAAGACTTCTTGCATATTGCCCTTTAATTAATTATGCATATTTCCTTTATAATTTTAATAATTTTAAATAATTCTCTTTTAATTTATATCTTTGTAGATTATATTTGAATAAATTAATTATACATACATTCTTTATAATTTTAAATATTTTCTCTTTTAACATATATTTATTTAGATTTTATCAAAACTTAAAAAATCCATACAATTGCAAGGGATACTTGATACTTTAGATAAATGAATAAATCGCAACACAAGAAGACACCGAAAACATAAGTAATTGCAAATAATTGTTACATAATTAGTATTACTATGTTTACACCTATAGGCCTGGAAATATACAACATCAATCCGTGAAAATGTTAAGCCAAAACGCTTCCTTGTGGGTGCCTGACTCTAATCACCATAAGTGTGATAGAAACAGGAGAAAAAAAGACAAAAAGGGTGGACTTTGGTGATTAAAATGATAGGATTCCAAAAAGAAAAAGGACAAATTTAGTAGAATATTTGACTGGAAAGATAAAAAAGAATGATTGGAGATTATGGAATTAGGAGCTGGAAAAGAAGAGAATGATGAAAAAGAAGAAAGGAAAACCGGGTGGTTCTTTTGGGTATAAATGGATCCAAGATCAAGTAGCTCATGATTCCTCACCTCACCTACACCAGATAAGATTGACTGAGTTCTACAATGAATGAACATTGATTCAACTTCACATACACGCATCAAACCCATAACTATTGTGCTAGTGCTCCATGCTGCCACACTTTCTTAATTTTTTTATCAAATGCTGCCACCCTTTGACCCTCATCTCATATCTATATATGATATGATTCCATCACTGAGGGAATAATATGTCTAACACAGTTTGGGGTGTTCCCATTCCCACTACCAAATGCCAAAAGTCAACCAACATTTCCAAAGTTGTTCTCCTCTTTGTGCGTTCTCGCGGGCTCACTTTGTTATCTCTCTTTCTCTTTCTTTTTCCCCTTTATCACATGCTCTTTTTTCTTTTCTCTCCAACGGTAAAATCCAGCTAATGCACTAGTTTTAAAGGGCTGAGCGTTGCACATAAAATTTAATATATTTTTGTAAGCATAGATTTCAGTTGTACTTGAATAGTGATGCAATGAGATATCTCCTGTGAAATCCCAAATAGGATATATTTTAGGGCAACTATAGTTACAAAGAAGAAATGAACGCAGAAGCTTCACAGATGCCACCTGATAACATCAAAGAGGGAAAAAAAATTGGAGTGATGTGATTTTGACTGTGATTATTCAGTCTCCACGTGTTACTCTTTTGCTGGACGAGAGTAATACTCTCATACTATACAACAATTTCTCCTAAGACACGGTCTTATATATGTTTTAGCAAAAAATATATATATAAAAATAAAGAATTATATGAGTTTGAATATATGAATAGAAATATTGTGGGAGTGTGAGTAGAAAAATATGAATATGTAATATGAATATGAAATTTAGGTTTGACTTGAAAAAAGTTGATAGAGGTTACATTTACAATTAAAGTAATTAGTTAATAGAGAGTGTAAATAGATAATTGAGAGTGTCAATAGCCCAACTTTTATAAATATTTATAATCTATAATATAATAATTGACATATTTTGGAAGCATATTATATATTAAAAAGCTAATTTAATAAAGTGATAATCAACTTTTAAATTTTTTATAAAATTTAGTAGAATTTTTTTTATTTGATAAAATTAAAAAAAGGTACATATATTCTCTACATTATTAGTCATGCTATCTTTTCTTATTACTTTTTACTTAATAATTAGAACCTGTATGAATTACTTATTACTTATTTACATACTTGTTGCTTATTAATTGTTTATTATGGTTGTATATAATGGACTGCTTTTTGATGAACTATTGCCTAGAGTGGAACACAGGTTCCGTGTCAGGCACTTATACAACAACTTCAAGAAAAAGCATCCTAAAAAAAAAACTGAAGGAATTATTATTGAGGGCAGCTAATGCAATATACCCATAAGAATGGGAAAGGATTATGAGAGAGACGAGACAAGTTAATCATTAAGCATACAAGGACCTCATTAAGATTCCTCCAAGGTTCTGGAGTAAGTCCAGATTCACTTATTGGTCTAAGTGGGATTCCTTGCTAAACAATATGTCAAAAATCTTCAATAGTGTGATTGTTGGGCCAAGTCAGAAAACAATTGTGACTATGTTGGAAGATATAAAAGTGTACTTCATAGAGAGGTGAGCTGAAAATAGGAAGAAAATTACTCTATTTAATAGATCAGTCTTGCCTAAGATCAAGAAAAGACTGCAAAAAGAAGTTGAAGCTACCAATAGGTGGCTGATAAGGTGACTTCTTTTATCCTATTGGTGTTCATTATAATTATTTTTGTCCTACCAATTTTAATCATGACTTTTATAATATTATTGATGATAATATATTATTTGACTATAAGGTGGTCTAGAGAGCATATGTTTGAGGTTATACACATCAACATGTTAGGGGACAAATTCATGGTCAATTTAGACACAATGGAGTGCTCTTGCAAAAAGTGGATGCTCACTGGGATTCCCTGTTGTCATGTTATCTCATGCATGAATTATCTGAACCAAAGCCCAAAAGATTACATTCTTGTTCATTACAAGAAGGAGACATACGAGGCATGCTATCGATCAGTAATATTCCCTGTAAATGGCTTAAACTTGTAGCCTCAGGAAAAGTATCAAGATGTGTTGCCTTCCCTATTTAGAAAGCAGTCAGGGAGACCCAAAAATAATAGGAACAAAGAAGCAGGTGAGGTTAGTCGGGATACAACATAGATGAGCAGGATAGATTTCACTTGCAAGTGTAGTAGGTGTGGGAATATTGGTCACAACAAGTCCACTTACAAGCTTGGACCTGTTTAGATAGAAGGTGAAAGTGTGACACAACCTGCAGGTCTTAACCAAAAGCTTGCTCCAAAAAGGAAGCAAGCACCGAATGCTTCAACTTCTTCCAACCCTCCAACTCAGTCATCTCAAGAGCACCAACCTAGTCAACCTATAAACCAAGCAATAAATACTGATGCAGCTCTAGATCAGCCAGCTAGTGTAGGAGGGAGGGGAAGAGAAAGGAGTGGTAGAACATGGATGGGTAGAGGAAGTAGGGGCAGAGGCAGCACAATCCATGTAACTATTGCAAATGAAGTCATACATGATGTAATGCCACTTGTTGTAGCTCAACCAAGTGGGAACCCAGTGCAAGAAAGTGTTACCTGTTCACAATAGCCACCTGTAACTCAAACTAGTCCAAACTTGGATGGGGCAGACCAAGTTCATGCACAAACTAGTGCAGTGGGGCCAAGTCCAATAAGAAAAGGAACCATAAAGAGAAGGTTGGGAAAGAGGGTGATTTACATGGGAGGGATGCCATGGGCTTCAACTTCCTCCAACTGTAGTTAGGAGGGCTAAAAATTGCACAAGCTTCTTGTTAGGCCTCTACTAGATGGTTTTTTTGTGAGGAAGCATTAGTTGCTTAGCAACTTATTTGTTGTTGGAATTATAATCAGCAGTATGCTTAGCATTACCATATACATTTGGGATTGGCTTAAAGTTATGTTGTTGGAATTGTAACTAGCAGTATGTTATTTTGGATAGGCCTTATGGTATGTAATTACAAGTTGTAATTGGCACTATCAATTTGCTAATTTTGATTTGAACTCAACATTGTGAAGTTCATTGCACTCTTAAGTTCATGGCAGTATGACTTTGCTTTTCTTGCTTAGTATAAGTTGTAATGTCAAATATCAGTTTGATCATCACTTGTCAAGTACATTGACCAAATTTTGCTTCATGCATAATGTCAAACAAGTCTTCCTTTACAACATACCAATTTAATTTAGTAATGTAAAATCAACACATTGATTAGGAAACTCCATTCCCATTCATGTATCAATTAGCAGTACAGATGGTGGATCAATACAAAATCATTCCATTCCTATTCACATACACATACATTCCCATTCCCAAGTCTCCTATACATGACATTTAGTACATCAGGTGTTTAAGTCCCTTGTGCTTCCATATGTACACAACATGAACATAAATAGGCAATTTAGTCCCAAACAAATAATGGTACTGAAGATTAAAATTTGATTCCATTTTCTTGTTGCATTAGTGACCTATGTTGGGTTAGAATCTTTATCCTCTGCCTTAGAATAAACAAATCCATCTCATCAACAATATCCTTAAAAAAAATCACAACCAAAACCTTTCACAACTTTCTAGAAACAAAGCAAATGGTGCATAAAAAAAGTCAAAGGTACATTAAGGAAATTAGGAAAACCCTAAACCACCAAGATGAACTAAATAGGAATGAATTCACTTACTCGCCATTAATTGCAACTCAAATATCTTCTTCCAAAGTTGGCATTTGTTCTTTTTCCCCACACTTGCAAAATGGAGTTCATTAACCCCCTGTGCTGCTAGTTATGGAGGAATTGCCTTCATAATTCATTGGGTGGAAATAAAGCAAATGAAGTAAAAAAAAAAATTGTCTCTACAAAGAATTCGTTAGTGACTATATATATTTTGTATTCGGCATAATGACATAAATGAGGGTGAAAGAAGAAGAGAATCACAATGGAAATAGAGCAGAACCAGAGGAATCACAATGATGAATGGAAAGAAGAAGTTGAAGTAGAAACAAAAACCCAAACTCGAAATGGGAGTGAAATTAGATGAACCACCAATGGCTAATTTTTTATTCGTTAGCCATGTCAGATGTGTCTCGCCACATCAAGTGCCACATGTGTTTTTTAAGCCATGTTAGATGCCAAGTAGATCATTTTCTGCCACGCATTCAGATGGAGTTAACGAAGTTAGGCAAATGTTAAATTTGTTAGGTTTTTAAAAGTTAAAAGACAAATTTAAAATAGTTATTAATTAAAAAATGAATTTGAAATTAAAAAATAAGTTGAAGAACGAAAGTATAATTTTTACCATAAAAATTTTTAAGTGTTAAAAATTAAATAAAAAACATATAATATGAGTCAGCCAACCCAACTTAAATCTTCATAATAACTAAAACAATATTAAATATTACCAACATATTAAATTTGTCACTTTTTTAATTTTATATTATATATTTTATTTCGTAATTAGTATGGATTCATTAATAAACGTTTACAAAATTTTATTAAGTAATTTAAATAATTTATAAATAAATATTTAAATTTAAAGAAGTTCTATACTAACAAGAATGGACTTCACGTATAAAGGGCAACCAGGATGCACCAAATGGATCCAAAGTCCGTTTAAGACCAAACTAGACTAATAATTTATCAATCCGCAACAATTTTAGCTCAATCCACTGTAAAATGTAATTGCCCCAATGTGAACGGGTTTAAATGGGCCGGGCCGCCCATTTTAACACCTACCTTCAGCTGACAAAATTAAGTGTACATGAAACCAGTTTAAATCATTTAAAGACTAAATCATGGAGCTACCAAAACAAATAAAATAAAAGACTAAATCATGCACTTAATTTAAAATAAAAATTACTTCCAGGGAGTATATACTATTTTCAGAGATTAATATACCATTTTACGTTTTTTTTTTATGTAGTTACCATTTCTTCTATAGAAGATGCTTATGACATTGGCATCCTTCCAAAATTTATCTTTCTTTTCTTTTTACTTTATCTTTCTTTTTCAGTTTTCTTCTGCTATCATCTTCTTTTCGTCGTTATTCCCAACAACTGAAAGATTTCAATGACATTTAAGAAACAGCCAAGTATTATTCTTGTTTCGTCCCCGACTTCCTTCATATACAACAAATTAACCCAAAAAAAAAACAAAACAAAACTACTAATTTGCATCACTAATGAAGGTGGAACGATGAATGGTGCGCATTGCGCTCCACGTGCACGTTGGCCCACACGGCGCCGTACAACTCGGCCCAACACAACCTCGCGCCTCTGAACTCTGTCGTTGCTTCATTTTCTTTCAAAACTAACCTCACGTCACGTGACCCTCACATGAACCCCGGTCCGTCTTTTCCAAGGTCCATGTACGACTTCGCCGACGCCGGAACGGAAGCGAAGCGCGCTGAGAAACCGGCGTAGCCGTACCAGTCTTCGCCGTCGTTGCTGGCGTTTAAACCGTCGTCGAAGTTGAGGGCGTAGCTGAGCGGATCGTAGTGGAAGGAACCTTGCTTCGCGTAGGACGAAACACCGCGTTTGTTGAAGCGCCGTATGAAGGTCTTCCACTTGGGCCCCGCCACGATCTCCGACCACTCCCTCACCTTCTTACACCCCCGGGCCCACCACTGCTCCTCTTTCTTCTCCGGCGAGTTCATCCACTCCCACCACCACGATTCGTAAGACGATGACGTCGACGGCGTCGTTTCAGATCCGAAGCACGGCATGCAGAAGCAAATGCAGCCTCTTTTGGCAAACGTGATGTCTTGCATGTCGTCATCGCCGGTGGCGGTGGTCGTCGACGGCAACGATGACATGATGGCCGGAGAAATTGGGAAGAGAAGGAGAGAAAGGAGAGAGAGAGAGGTTGGTTCGTGCAAAACCTAGAAACGGTTTTGGTTTTTCTCTCTCTTCTTTCCCTTTCTCTCTCTCTATGGCTTTTGGCACTTTTTTTGTAGTGTTGGACGGTTAGTGTTACGAGGTTGTGAGGGAATTTATAGGGTGGCAGTTGTAGCTTGTTTCGAGTGAAAATTTTTGTTTGAATGCTTTTTTTATTAATAGAATAAAATAGAATATGCGATGATGAAGCGGAAAGAAATAAAAAAGAGTGAAATAGAATATAATTTTTATTTTTTTTAAATTTTATTAATAGAATAGGATAAAATTTTATCCATGTGATTCTCTTGTTTTACTTTAATTTTGAGAATAATAAAAATTAAATATTTAAAAAAATTTAAAAAAATAATTTTTTATGTATTTTATTTTATTTTTATATATTTTAAAATTTTCAAATAAAAAAACTTATTTTTTTTTTTTTTTTCTTCTCATTCTCCTCGTTATCTATATTCCTCTCATTTTCTTCTCGTTTTCTTCTTTATCTATAATCAGTGTAACGAAATTGTGAAAAAACCGCTGTAACTAACGGTTGGCTAGTTACTCTCACTGGGGAAGTGGCCGCTGTTAATATGTCTAATGAACTTCTATTTAAAAATAATAATAATAATTTGTCTAACGAGTACCCATTTAAAAAAAAATTATATCCTCTTAATAATATTATTAATATTAAATAAAAAATATTAAATAAAAAGTTAAATACATATAATATTTTAAAATATAAAAAATATTTAATCTTTTTTTATTTAATAATTAAGAGAATTAGTTGAAAGATTGATTAGGAAAATTTATAATTATTCTTTAAAAAATAGAAGGTATTTAATAAATGGAACTTCTTTCTATACCCTTATTTTATAAAAAGGTATTGGTATTTTTAAAAAAATTGGAGGCACCATATAAACTCAATTAATAAAAAGTAAAGCATACTTTTTTTTTTGCTATACACAATCTTGGGCTAAGTATGGTGATTAAGTAAAGTATTCTTCAAAGTGAAAATTCAAGGAGTCTAATATATGAGAAATCACTATTAAATAAATAAAAAGGTAAAATATTTAATATATTGAAAACTTAAAAAGAATGCCTATGAAATGAAGTTGACATTTTTTTTCGAAAAAAAAAAATCAAAGTTTCCCACACCACAAATGTGAGACTAATCACTTCATGCACTGAACAATAGATTAGCCCAACAGACTTTTATTTATGGAGTCTACTAATATACTTGATTTAATTGTAACAACTAATTTTGGATGAGTCATATCATATCCTCTTAAAATATTTTTTAAATAATTCTCTTAGTACTTAATAAAAAATATTAAATAAAAAAAATATTTTTAATATCTTGGAATATAATACACACTCAATATTTTCTTTATATAATAATTAGGAAGATTGGTTAAAATGATTAAGAATTATTCTTTTGGATATAGGAAAATAAAAATAAGATCTTCTATATTTTATATGGTAGGTGTTAGATTTATATTAAATATGGTATAGATTATTAAATGTTATTATTTTTTATTTTGTATGCAGTCTGGTCACCTAATTGAATTTTTTATTTTTAAATTTTTTTGGGGTAATATTAACTATCATTGTTGGATATATCCATACCCAAAAATCACGTACTCTTGAGGGTTGAGATTGTTAATTGGTCTGTTAATTAGGATATAAAAGGGTTGAGATTGTTAATTGGTCTGTTAATTAGGATATTTTATATGTAAAACGAATTTTTATGGAATCAAAATAAGAATGTTGGAATGCAATGATTTAAAATGTAATAGAATGATTATTCTTGACTGCAATTGGTTGTAGTGTAAGTGCAAACAATTATGTTTCTAGACGAATCTTACTTGTAATAGTAGAGATTTGAATTATGGAATCGTTACTTTAGGAGCTTTACTTAATCACTATCCTAATCCTAAATGCAAAAGCTATTGCTTGTAAAAAAATGATTATTCTTGGTCAAGCATTTGATTCACTCATAAATGAAATTTATGTAGTTTTATTCTATTCTATTTTTATGTTTGGTACATGAATTTATATGGAATGAAATTTATAATTATAATTGATTAATGTCAATATATAAAGAAATAAAATAAATATTATTTTTTTATTCTGGTAGGAATAACTATTTCTATCTTTGTAGGAAGAAAACCATTCTTGTCTTTGTAACATTTTTCGTATCAAACAAAAGAATACTCAGATACAGAAATGAGCAAAATAATGCGCCAAATATGCTCTTACTCCATCATCAGGTTTTTTTACTAAACTGACACTGTTAGTAAAACTATTTATTAAATTATCATTTCTTTTAACTATTTATCAAATTACCATTTTTTAGCTATTTACCAAAATATCACTCTTTTGAAATTATATACCAAAATACCACATTTTTGTCCTACGTGACATTTTTTTAATAATTTCTGCCCAACTAGGATGCGCCACGTAGAATGGCGCATCCACGTAGGTTGCGCCAACAAGCTTGGTGCAACTGCGTGAATCGCGCCATCTACGCATGGCATCCTACGTTGAAACTTTTTACATCGAAAAGTACTTTTATGTATGGCTTTTTAAATTGAAATATTTATTTATAAATTATTTAAATTACTTAATAAAATTTGTAAGCATTTATTAATGAGTCCATACTAATTACAAAGGTAAAATATAAAAGATAAAATTAAAAAAGTGACAAATTTAATATGTTGGTAATATTTAATATTGTTTTAGTTATTATGAGAATTTATTAATTACATAACACATATGCTTTTTTTTTTTGTTATTTTTTAAAAATTTGTTTCAATTTATTTTTCATTTGAAAAAAGCGAATGAGGTATTAATTATTTTCTTTTAATTTTGTCTTTATTTATGATTTTTTAAAAATTTAAAAATAATGTAATCAAATGTCGTCATATCTTATTATTGAAGTTATTGAATATATTTATTTATTTTTACACAAATATTTTAAACAACATATCATAAAAATTAAATGGTATATCATCTAGAAGAGACGTATCACTTATAGGTTATACTTATACTTATACTTGGTTAATATAATTTTTAAAACAAACTTCGATGACTTTCCTTTTATTATTAGTCAAATCATAAGAAAAGTTAGTATTAATGATATGGGCATTAAATGCTTCCTAAAAAAGCTTATTATTAGTTATATCAATTAAATTACTCTTGCATTAATTCAAATAAATAAATAAAATTTTTTGAGTAGGATTCGGATGATAGTGAGTAGGATTCGGATCCCAATAATCCCCCTCCCAAATTTTTAGTAATTCAAATTAGTAAAAATTTCGACAGAGTTTCCCCTAAATATTGGACCTCCCCAAAAGCCAATGATCCTGTTTAATGCAACCAGTTACCAGAATCTTTAATAAAATCTAAAACAGTGCGAAAAACATATATAGTCTAATCTAATAATGGTACCAAACTGACAAGAAGATATTCTCAATAGTTTTTTTTTACACAAAATCACTAAATATAATTGCATGTCAATGTCAATGAGATGGGCCCGCATCAGAATGCGGTGGCCTGTGAGATGGTTCGGAAGAGGACACATTTGTGATGGGTATGGTGGGTAACTTGGTGGTGGGTAAGGATATGGTGGGTAACCCTGTGGTGGGTAAGGATATGAGGGGTAACTCGGTGGTGGGTATGGATACGGTGAGTAAGGGTACGGTGGGTATGGTGGGTAATATGCAGGCGGTGGCTGAGTAGGGGGTACGTAACAGTGGTAGGAGGCTGAGTGGGGGGGTATGTAGCAGCGGTAGCTGCGGTAGGAGGCTGAGTCGTATGCTGGCTAGTAGAGCTGGAGTCCTCGGGATGTCGAAGTCGTGTCTGACTGCTCGCTAATCCTCTCCTCCGTCTACGTTGCGTTCCCTGTTGGCTCGACTCCTCGAGTGGCCCTGAAATGTCGTCTGCTGCTGGAGCTGGACGCAGCTGTTCCATCGTAATGCGGTCATGCTCCCGCAATGAGTGTAGGATTTGTGTAGCAGTCTCTCGAGTGACAGTGTCGGTAGTTGAACTGAGCAAATACTATGCAATGTCTGCCTAATAAATAGATATAATTTATGTCATTATACTGAATACAAAATACATAAAGTCACTAACGAATTGGTAAAGAGCTTATCGCACTCCCAATAGATGCGTTTGTGGGAGCAATCCAGCGTCTGGTAATTCTTTTATACCAACGCATGTACTCAGAACACGAACTGAGGGGTGCGACTAATGGGACTTCCCTAGCAAGCTTCTCCCTACGACTATCCCAGGTGGCTATATAAACAACATGTGTAGCTGGCCAATCCTCATCATGCCTACCTGCCAATGTAACCGAGTGCAATCTGTCTGGCTGGAGCGGTCTTCGTGGAATGGGCTGGTCAAGACCAAACTGGCGCATGACGCGGTCTGGCTGGTGCCACTCAACAATGTGGAAACATATGAGAGGGACCACTGCCAGTGCAATGTCCCTACCAGCCACACAAAAAGGTGGCAATGTTGCCACCTGCTCATCTGTGTATGGTTGCCATATAAACTGAAAAAAAAGAGATGCACAAAACATTAAGACAGCATATGCATAAGTAAATATCTTAAAGGAATGTAAACGAAGACATACCTCATCGTTCTTCAACTGATCGAAGAACTGGCGATAATATGTAAGGACGCCAATCACAGTATCACTCAATACTTTATGTTTACGCCACCTATTTGGTAAATAAAAGTATTATAAATGTAAGTAAAAATATTAACAAAGTATGTCATGAACACAACGTAAAAATACGAAATGAAATAGAAACTTACTCCCATCCTAAGGGACGTAATTGACCACGATCAGCATCGTAAAACACATCAGGCTCATCATGGTTAGCTAGTGAAGGGGCAAGCCGGGGGAATCTGTACCATGCCCAGTACTGCAATAAGATGCATGCCCCGCCGATCTCGCGTGCGTCATAGTCCGTAGCTTTACAAAGCTCTCTATACAGGTACGCCAAAACTGCAGACCCCTAGCTATACGTCCCGGCAACAGCAAAGTCCTCTAACAATGGGAGGAACATCAAGTGCACGAGCTTACCCGAATGATCGGGGCATAAGAAACCCTCAAGCAAGCGAAGTATGTAATGTCGTGCACGCTGTTGCACGTACTCATCATCATCGTCCTCAAGGACTGCAGTAACACTCGGCTGCCACAGGTATGTCATGTCAATGCGTGCCCCAGCTATGAGCGAGGGAGTCTCATCAATCCCTAACAACTGAGCACACAAACTGAGCCAATCATCCCTATGCGTAACGCCAGTGACTGCAGCGCCATCAATGGGAAGACCCGATATCATTCCGATATCCTCCAACGTAATGGTGCACTCCCCGGTAGGCATGTGAAATGTATGCGTCTCTGGGCGCCATCTCTCAACCAACGCAGAGATCAGGGAGTGATCAATGCTGCAATAGCCCATGTGGGCAACTCCCAAGAAACCAGCCTGCTGAAGATACGGAATAATCGGAGCAGGGGGTCCATATGTTTCGTCTTCTGAGCATGTCTAACACGCAGGTGTCGGTCCTCATGTCCCTGCCATACATGCTAGGAAACATGGTACTCCTGCAACTCCAAAATCGAGTCGTCCTCTGGTCCGAGGTTTACACGGAATGCCATCTGTCAGCTGTATGCCAAACAATAACAACAATTAGTAGGATTTTATTATTACTATAATAAAATATGATATAACCATATGATAACCATACAAAAATATAATATGGAAGAAATGAAGATAACACTGAGAATCAACTAACATATATAAGAAAATAGTATTCGAATACAACTGCATAGACTAGTGATACAAAACAATACAACTCGTAAATACACATGATTGCTAATACAAGATTCTGAAAAATGAAAATAGGTCCTAGATCAACTAGATGGGCGCAGTTGATGGCCCCGCTCCATCATCCCCCAAGGAACTCAATCCACCGACCCGACAAGTGCGAGAATTATGTCCAGGTTGATGGCATCTTGTACAGGTCTGTCCTGGCCCTGCTTCGCGTCAATCCATCTCATTCCTGAGTCTGGTTGATTTTGGTCGACCTTTGGATCTAAGCAATGCACGTGGTGGCACCAAAGTGGTGTCGGGAGCTGCAGGCCACCACGGTTCAGCCCGGACCGGTTCAAAGTCAAACTCATAGGCTCTATAAATGATTTCCATCCTGTAAACCCTATGAACAAGTTGGAATGGGTCAATCGCCCTTTGAAGCACACGCAAAGAATCGCATGCGAGCAAGGATAATGCAAGACTTGAAACACCCCACAGTCACACCGCCTTTCTTCCAGGTTCAAAGTATAAGAAAGTCTACCCTGTTGTGTTACAGGATTAAAAGCCTCTTCAACCATGAACCTTGTGTTCTCTCTATTGTACCGGCGAACTTGGTGTGAACTGGCCTTTGCCAGGTTGACTCTCCAGTGCTTCAATAAGTCATCACTCTAGACCTGGTTAAATTAATGTGAATAACAATATCAAATCATAAATAGATGCACGTGTGCATTTAATTTACGGGTATTGTAAAACAATATCAAACCTGGTTAAATGTCATCAATTTTGAATTTGACTCGTCCTTTCGGTTGACGAAGTATTCTACTAACTTCGTATATGTCAATTGAACCAATGCAGTTATAGGTAGATTTCTGCTACCCTTCAACACTCCGTTAATGCACTCTGACAAATTGGTAGTCATATGACCGAATCTGCAGCCACCATCATACGCCAAACTCCATTTTTCTTTTGGAATTCCGTTAATCCAATTTGCCATCTCCGTTGTAACTTTAAGCTTCTCTAGCCTAGTATCAAACTTTATTGCGATTGGTTCATACCCTGATACATCAAATAACTTAGGTTAGTATTAGAACCTAACTATTATTATCGACAAAATTAGAATACAAATAGAAAATGTAAAGTACCTGTGTTAATCAAAAATCTTTTCAACTCCTTGTTCTGAAATTTGGAGTTAAAATTGAAACCAATATGCCGTATGCAGAAGACATGATATGCATGCGGAGACTGCCATCCAAGATTTTCATTTGCCACTGATTGTAAGATGCCTCGATGTCGATCAGAGATCAAACACAAGCCCTCTTGTTGGGTGACATGCAATCTCAGGTGGGCTAAGAACCAACTCCAAGCATCCTTGGTCTCCCCCTCTACAATGGCAAATGCAATAGGCAGAGGTTTTCTATCTCCATCTTGAGTTGTTGCAATCAACAACTTATGACGATACTTGCCATACAAATGAGTGGCATCAATCTGAATGATGGGCTTAAAATATTGGAAGTCAGCCACACATGGTCTAAATGTCCAGAATAATCGACAAAAAACTCTTTTCGAACGATCGAGTCAGTTATTCACAAAACATTCCTCGTCTTGCAACTCTACCACTGTGCCTTCTATGTCTCTCTTTATGGCTGCTAGCCATCTGGGTAACACCTCATAAGATTTATCCCAATCCCCAAACACATTCACAATAGCCATTTGTTTTGCCTTCCAAGCTTTTCGATATGAAACTTGGTAACCAAATTGGCTTTGAATCCGTTCAATAATTAAGGATACAGGTGCATCGGGTTTAGTTCTGACTAACTCCAAAATGTACGAGCATATCAAACGAGAGTCCAACTTCCGGTGATCTAATGACATAGATGAGTTTACGCAACTATGAGATCCATTATATTTTGTAATCTGCCACGTATTCAACCTCTTGCTTTGTATGACTCTAAGTCTCCAACTACAACCTTCGTCAAAACTAAGGCACTTGGCAGTCAGTCTTCGTGAATCAGAGTCTTCAATCTTGTACTCTTGATGACTATGAATTGAATATTGTTTGAGAGCTAACTTCACGGAATCTTTTGATGGAAATTGCAAGCCAACATAGAATTCATCACTCATGCTCCAAGTCCCACGACTGTCTAATTCAGGCAAGTTATCAGGATTATCCAACGCATCCCAGTTAATTTGAGAAAACTAAGGGCATGGTGGCACAAACATGGATTTAGGTCCTCAAGGCATAAATATGGATAGAGGAGCAACCGCCAATGGAACTTGTAAATTTTCTTCGGCATCAAAGTTTTCTGCCTCTATGTCGGTGTCCGAATCGTCGCCTTCAGCTACTTGTGCTTCGTCTTCACTTTACTCCCATACTGCATCTCTGACAAGTGGGTTATCAAGTTCAACCATTGCACCACCAATAACGATCATATTGCACGACTCAACTTGATTAGAAGGACCAACTTGAGCTTCGATTTCACCAGGAGCTTCAACATGCTCTTCCTGCCCACTTGTTTCTACCTCCACATACAACTCCATCGACGCCATGTTCGGAGTTTAATAGAAGGAATCTATCATGTACTTTACATCATCATCGTCTTCTATTGGAAGCCCTACCCATCTCCACGGATTGAAGCATTGCGGACACCGATAGATAACTTTTGACACATGTTGGTTTGCTTGAAGCCTCAACTTTGAATGGATCTTAGTTTTCAACCCATCCAAAGTCATATCGGCTGTGATCACAATAGGCCTAGGAGGAGGACATCGATACATGACACCCTCTTCACCATCATACATTGTCCCATTGAAATAAATGTGCACATTTAGCAGTTTTGTCATGTTAACTCTAATTCTGAACAATAACAATTCAACACATTTATTTAATATATTAAACATCAATTACAATATTAATTAGACATATAACAATGTTCAAGCTATTTATAACAATGTATAATAATGTATTACATATATTTATTCAATATATTAACAATTAATTATAATATTCAATATCATTATTTATGTAAAAAAAATTTTCTAAAGTCGAATATTTTGAATTAAGCTAAATTTACTAATGTAAATCATGTCAAGTACTTAACAAAAGACATATACCCTACTCGATTACCTACAAAATAATTATCTATACAATTTAGACTACATATCATACAATTTCATTATTCATTAGTCACTAAAAATATTAAAGTATAATAATATTAAATTACAATTAACACTAACTTAGTAAAAAATCAATCAACAAATAATAAATAAACTATTTAACTATTGAAAAAGGTACTTACAGTGTGAAGGAATACAATCTAAATTTGATCACAAACAAATAATGATCCAGGCACCACTTCTAGTAAGAATTGAGTTCGTTGAGAGAGTTAGAGTGTTTAGAGAGAAAAATTTGTAGAGAGATAGTGAGAATTTAGGAAATAGTTTGAATGTCACGAACGGGGAGGGTGGGTGATATATATACTAGGGTTACGCCACCCTTGTTGGCTTATTCTCAACTTGCTTGCGCCATAAGGGTGGCGCTTTCGATGTAAAAAGCCCAACCAGGATCTGCGTAGGATGGCGCGTCATCTAGTTAAGCAAAATCATTAAAAAATGTCACGTAAGACAAAAAGATGGCATTTTGATATATAATTTCAAAAAGTGATATTTTAATAAATAATTAAAAAAATAATAATTTAATAAATAATTAAAAAAATAATAATTTAATAAATAATTTTACTAACAAGATAGTTTAATAAAAAAGTCCCGTCATCACGTATTGGTTTATTGGGGATTTGAAAGCAATTACAATGAGACTAAAGAGGAAGATAGCTGGAAGGCAACCAAATATGTCAAAAATCAATATAAAGAAAAGTCATAATGTCCCCCAAAAAGCTTCAATATTAAGGTATTACTTTTTCATTTTTAGTTGCTATCTATTATATGAAAAATAATTAATTCTCCTAATCCATTCTTTTAATATTTCTTTTAATTATTAAATAAAAAAATATTAAATATTTTTTATATTTTTAAGATATTAATTATATTTAATATTTTATTTAATATATTTTTTATTAAATAATAAAAAAATTATTAAGAGAATATTTTAAAAAGGTATAGCAAATCTCTTATTATATATGACATTATTTTTCTACTAAGTTGATCGATTGCTTTTCACATTTAATTGACGGGTCCTCGCCGCTTGAACAAATCGACCTTGGGATGAGTATCTTCTTTTTCTGGTCAGAGATCGATGAATATCTTTGATCTCATCTATATAATATGTAGATAATATATATGGTAGAAAAACTATTTTTATGAAAAAATAGTTGTGATTGTGATTAATTACACTCGTTATGATTAATGTATTCATCACGGTCACGGATCATGCTTTAAAGTGCATTAATTGGGTTTTCAAAGAGAGTTTATAGAGTTGGTGTATTTGATGGTATATTTGTGAGATTCATGCGTAGTTTAGTGTGATGATCATCCAACTGCGGGTGGCGGTTTGATTGCATCACATGTTCTAACTTAATCTATTCATTATTGATTAAATCACCAACTAAAATAAAAATCATTGATTAATCATTAAGCTAGGGCTTAGTAGTTGGCATATTTTAGTAGGCACAGCTGTGATTACAAGAAAACCAGCCAATCTGAATTCGCATACCTAATGCAAAAGTGTCCATTATGTATGTATAACGCGTCACTTCACTAGGAATATTGTTTGGTAAGTTATTAAAAAAATTAATCAGGCCTAATACGAGATTAGTTGGTCTGAAAGGAATATATCATTTATGCATACCGAAAAAGAAATGTATCTTCTCAACGCAATTTTAACAAATTGGTAATTTATCAATAGTTAAATTTAAGATAAAATTTAAATAAAATTCTTTGAGTATTTGGTATTGTTTGTCAATACAAATATAACATGTGTATATATATATTTTTTATAATTTATTAATAAAAAATTATAAAAAGATGATGAGGTAACTATAAAATAAGACATATTATATTTTTATTAGGGAATAGTATCATAAAAATCTAAAAATTTTATTTTAATTTTGTCCTTAAAATTACTCATTTTAAGCAAAATACTGATAAAGCAAAAAAAAATAAAAAAATTATTGGTAATATCTATGGAAAGGATTTTTCTTCCTAATGTATTTTTTTAAGTACAACCTAAAATCTTGTACATAAAATTATTTTTTGTACATGTACTAAGAAATTAAGCTTTGGCACCAAATTAAGATATGGTCCTATGAAATTGAAGTTGTTCATCAACTTTCTATGCTGTCGAATTAGGATATTAAACACAAGAACATTACGATCTTTACATAGCTGTCAGAAGGTAACCGCAGCAGATGAGAATAATTCTTTTCATTGTCATTAGTTTTGTCCGAAATCCATCTGCTTCCTCTGCCACTCAACCACCAAAGTGCACTAAGTTTGTAAGGAATTCAACGTAAGGATAGATAAGATTAGTTGAGCACAAGAACAAGCAATCAACAAATGGAGGATCGTTTCCTCAGCAACCCTACAACAACTACATTACTAACTTCAGTTGTAGGCACTACTCACTGCATACTGATAGCAGGAATTGGGAAGTCAAGTGCCATATTATGTCTTATATATATAGGCACGTACTGCATCAATAAATTAAGCCAAGTACGAAGACTACATATGTCCGATGAAGTTGGCTTTTTCTAGAACTTGGAGTTTGAATGGGCTTCAGAGCTAGAGCTACCGAACCTGTATAAACACCTCCGTTAACAAAGGAACTTATCAATGAAATTTCATGCCACGCTGGCCAAGAGCGGAGCTAGGATTTTAATTTTAGAAGATAGAGGCTAAAGATTAAATATATGTTTCTAAATATTTAAGTTAAATTATCATATAATATAAATATAAAAATAAATTTAATTTAATTCATAATTAATATGTTTTAAATTAAAAATATTCATAGTAAATATAATTGAATATAAGATAATCTTAAATACATATTTTTAATTTTTAAATTATGTTCAACGTTATTTCATAGAATAAAAGTTATTTATTATTATATTTATGGTAAATTTTTTAGCAATCTTTTTTTTCAATGTAAACAATTATATAATTTGTAAGAAAAATATATTCTATCTTATTCCGTAACTTTGTTTTAATAATTTTCATAGTTAAAAAGATATGTTTAGTAGTTACTGTTAATACAAAAAGAGTCGAAATAAGCCAAAATAATTTATTAACCAAAGAATAAGCATTTGTTTTTTAACTAGAGAGACCAATAAAAAAATATATTATGTGTATATAAGAAACATATTCAATTATTCAAAACTGGGAGGATCACGACTCATACACGTCCCCCCTGATTCCAAATCTGACACTGGTGCAAGTGCCTATTTGTTAATCATACAAAAATCATGTAGGAACAAATAAAATACGACTAGAACTTAACATGTATGTGCAAAACTAGCCTAACATGATCGAGCATGTGATATATAGGTAAATATACAGTTACATATTTGAATTTCCGCTACATTAAAATGTAAGAAAATTTTTTATGAATTCCTTAGTCCTACATTAGATAGCTTGCCTTTCACTAAACTAAGAGTGAATTAATCGAGATACATGCAAATATTACTAACTACAATATAAAAAAATAAATAAATACATATTATAGAGATCTGCATAATTGTATTTTCCCTTTACGTCCCTGGCTTTGTGGAAATCTATTCGTGCAGGGTCAGCAGATTCATATCTAAAAAAATGAAAAAAAAATCCAGATGCAAATATTGTGCTATTTTTATTTTTCTAAAATACTTAACTCCTTTGCTTTTGATTTATCACTGCCCAATAGAGGCTAGTCTAATCTATTATCTCCTATTCCTTTAAAAATAGCTTCCAAATAACATGTATCATCCTCTCTTTCTACGTACATCTGTCATCATCTCGTTCAATTCAACTTTATTTTGAATTTTTAAATATTTTGATCATTTTAAATTTATATAATCTTTAATAAATAAATAGAAATATTTTATAATAAGGTAATATATATAATTTAATAGTTAAATACATTTTTAATATTTGATATTTAATAATTAAATAGAAATATTTTATAAAAAAATTAAAAATCTACTAATCTACTTCTACTAATAATACATTTCAAAGTTTTGATTACAAGACAAATTACACATATTATCTTCTCATTTAAAGGTTATTTGTCATCTTTTTATGCAAGGAATTACTACTATTCATTCCAAATATTAAATTCTCATAAAATATTTTTCTTTCCACATGTGTGAGGGAATAAATAATTAAAAAAATATTTTATAATACAAAAAATTAATAATTAAAATACATTTTTATTTAAAAAATATTTTAATATTTCAATATTAAGATATTTAATCATTAATAAAAAATATTTAATAATCAAATACATTTTTAATATTAATATGTAATAATTAAACAAAAATATTCAATAATTAAATACATTATTATTTACATAAAATATTATAATATTGTAATATTATAATATTTATATTTTAATATTAAAATATCATATATTTTAATATTTATATTCTTTACATTTTATTATTTTTTAATATTGTCATAAGTATTTCAATATACTTTTTTTAATATGCATTTTAATACACTTAGTGATTGTGATATTGTTATCGTTGCATATTCAAGATGAATTCATTAATAGAAAAAAAATAAGATAATTCTGTAATTGACTATTGACTATTAAAGATAGTTTTGATGACAATAAACAAGAAGATGATGACAAGATCAAGATAATATTAGGACTTAGATCATTTGTAAAGATAAAAAGGTTTACACTTAAGTTCCAAATATATTTTTCAAGAACCCAAAAATAGTACACATGTTTTTCAAGTTTTAAAATGAGTTTTAAATTCATAAGAAATGACTTTTAAGTGTCTAAAAATTTGTTAAAACTTTTAGAAACAATTGGCAAAGTTTTTAAAGCTGATTGAAGAGTTTTTCAATAAGTCTAATCAATTAGAGGGTTTCCCCAGTCAATTAACAAAAGTAAGAATGTCAAGGTTTCAATTCCATCAAGCTCTAATCAATTAGCATAGGGCAAATAATCGATTAGACCATTTAAAACTGTTGTGTGCCTTTAATTTTTTAAAAGCCATAATCGATTAGACCTTATGGCTAATCAATTAGGCATAATTGATTAGACCTTATACCTAATCGATTAGGCTGTTCTAGAAACTCATCTCTGCTATGCTATTACGCAAATAATCGATTAGGCACTTTTTATTATCAATTATCCGAATTTTCAAAAATAGAAATTAACGGCTAGTTGCTTGCATTTAATGCTCCCAACCATTCCCAATGACTCTTTAATGACTTAGACTATAAATACAAGTCATTGGGGGCATTAAAGAGGAGTAGGAAATCATTCTAAAACATCATGTTGAACATTTAATACGAGCTATATCAGCCTAGAACATTAACACTCTATTTTTTAGTTTAAAAGTGTGATCATCTTTCTACCCATAGAATTTCAATTTGTATTATCCACTCTTGTGAGAGTTTCTAATCCATTTTTATTCTCTGAATTCCTTGTAAAATGGTGAGGTATTCCTCAAGGAAAGAAAATGATGAGGTATCCCTCAAGAAGAGAAAAAGGTGAGGTATCCCTGAAGAAAAAAGAGGGTGAGGTATCCTTTGTTTTTTAAACTCAAGCACAAAGGGTCATCCCAAGGTGTATTGAGTACTATTGGTTGTAAAGGTTGTAAGTACCTGTTGAAACTTGAAGTTTTATATTAGAAAATCTCGAGTAATTCACTTGAGGACTGGATGTAGGCCACAAAGGGTGGCTAAACCAAGATAAATCTTAAGTTTACTTTTCTCTACTCTATCTCATTTACTTTTATGTTTTACTTTTATATGCTTGCTTGAATACTATTTATCTTGGCTGGTTTATTTGTGAATGAAGTGTTCAATCTCATCTATCTATCCACCTTAATCAATTAATAACTTCAACAAAATTTAAGAAACAAGTGTTTTTGTAAAAGTTTGCAAAAGTCTTTTATAAACTCAATTCATCTCTCTCTTCAGTTTGAAGTCACTTAATAATAAATGCTACACTATCATTCTATGTTTCGGATCCACAGGCAATTTTTTCGCTTTCGTATATATGTCATGTGTGAATGCTAAGAAGAGTGTGGGAAAAGCCAATTACAGAGGTAAATGATTTAAAACTAGCAATTTTTATTGTATTTTATTATCAAATGAAGTAGTAGTTCTATTAATACTTCCAAGGGTTTGTTACATGATAAATTATTAATACTTAAATTATATTGTTATATCTCAAATTGATATTGTTGGTGGTATCTTTAGACAAATAAAAGAGAAAGTGACTATAAATGATGATAATTTTTTTACATCAATGATATGTTTGGTATAACCTTTAAAAGATTGTGAAAATTTATGACATGATTATTTATTTTTATGATAGTACATGTTTCTTATTTTTATGAGTAAATATATATTTTAATTATTAAATAATTATTTTCTTATTATTAGAAGTATTGATGTCAAAATGGATCATACTTAACATGTCAATTCATTTAACTCTCAAAAAATGGTAAGTTAATTGCATTTTGTAACCCGTTTTTAGGCAAGAAGTTTTAACCCCACCCCTATAACCCTCCGGCAATGTAAATTTTGTTTCATTAGTTCTATACTTTATTAGTTTTTATTTAGTAGTTATACTCTTTGAATTTTTAATTTTATTATATATTGATCAATTAGATCACTGGTTATATACTAATTTGGACTCTTAATTTAAGTTTTTATTTTAGATAAAGTAATAACTGTACAAATAATAAATAAATTTATGTAATAAGATTAAGTTAAATTGCTATATAGAAATATAATAATAATTTGATATGAATTGCGCACGGGTCCAAAACGATAGTTCCCTCATAAATCCCACTCTTTCCTTTTTTTTTTTTCAATTTCATTCATCTAATCGGTTTGTAAATTGAAAGACAATTTAGTGAAGATTGCACACAAGCATTAGTACTCACGTAATTTACATTATTTACTCAGAATAAACTTTCTAGGACTAGTGTGTCCCCTTTTTTTTTTCTATGATTTTGATTTGTATGACTAATGTGTCCTGCCTAGGCAGAGAAAATGAAATCAAGAGCAGAACACTTCATATTTAAGCGAGTCCAAATCTTCTGCCATTTTGATGCTACAAAATCACTAATCTTCAATAACCATGGGAGTAACCAACATAATTTAATCTAGGGCGGATATTGTGGTGACTGTATTTTGGATCTCCATAATCTACAGCCTTTATCACCAAGGCTTCACGTCTTCCATCATGTTCTTGAACTGCACCAAACACAATCTCATTTGTCTCACAGTTCTGCTCATAGTAGCTTTGAGGGGTGGATGAATAACGGGTGTGAAGCTGATGCTGCTGTTGGTGTTGGACCTGCTGGTGCTGCTGGTGTTGTACCTGCTGGTGTTGCAGCTTGGGATGCTGGTGTTGCAGCTTGGGATGCTGTTGTTGTTGTTGTTGTTGTTGCTGTTCATCATAATCACCATCCCACCTGTTCACGTAAGGGCGAGTTGGCTTAAAGTGCTGTGGCTTTTCAAGTTCCTTGGTCATAAAAGGATAGGTTTTTCTGTGTGTAGGTGTTCTAGTTTCTATAGGAGGTTCATCTTCATCTGGGGTGACAAAACTCTCTTGCGTGGGCCATGCATTAGGATGTCTGTTTGCATGCTGGTACTGCTGCTGGTATTGATATTGGAGAGGTTTTCTTTTGGTTCCTGAGAACAATCCCCCCAAAATTTCAGCCATAGATGAGCCAGAGTTTACAAAAAGCCTTCCAAGGGAAACAAAGAAGCCCTCATCTGGCTTCTCAAATTCATCTTCAGTTGGGATCAAAGGAGGCCTGACTGACTTGGGAGGCCTTTGCTGTGCTGCAAGTGGTGTACCTTTCCTCAAAGGAGCTCTTGAATCCTGAAAAATGAAACAAGATTATGAAATTTCCCAGTTTATACTGTAACATGTTTCATTCTGTGACCAAGAATACCAGTAAACAATATTAAATTTTAGGAAGTCTCGTGTTGGTAGTTCATTTAGAAAGAGTGTTAGGGTTATGCAGGGTTCAATTTTCACAAATGCTCTTTATCTTACTTTCTCATTCCCTATGCCTCACTCCCTCCCGAGCCCCATTAGGGGGCCCTTTGTCAGGCCCACAAGGTAGGTCATAAGCCTTATAAAAAAAAAAATAAATTTTAGGATACAAATGGTTATTTAGAAAGAGTTTAATCAAAAACTTGTAGCCAAGGAAGAAAATTATACTTCAAGACCAAAGATAGTTTTGAAATTTGTAGATTTTCCAACTTGTCACAACGGTAACTGTGGAAACAGGACATCATGCATTAGAAGAAAATCATTGGCATGTATAACTTACATCAGGAGAAGAAAACATTGCCCTTACTCTCCACTGCAGTAATGCCAGCATATAGCCAAAGAATCCAGCAGCAAGAAGCACCGCTATGCCTATAATGTTTAATTACATACCTTTTAGATCAATATGGCCCAAAATATATAAAATAATAATAATAAATAAAAATACAGGAGATTAGATTACAGGTGGATGGCCTAGTGATACCTAAGTGGAAACTACTGTCATACTCATATGTAGTACAATCATCATCATGGAGTTGGATCTCTCGAATTGCCTGGTTTCCACGATCCATCACCAAAAGAGAGCAGCTACTAGCAACATAAACTACATCAAAATCATTTGAAAACTTAGCATCCTCACTTGGACCATCAACATGGCCTCCTACTTGGCCCCATTTTCCACCTGCAATGGTGGTAACCCCTGTACAAGTGGCACGTTAGAGTTAAATTCAGTTTGGTAAAAAGAATATTAATCAAATTTTTCGTACACACAAAGAGTGCAGAAAGGTGCAAAGGAGAAAACACAGAATCCTCTTGTATTTTTAGAATTTCAGCATATTGGTTCATTCATTTCATTCTTAAACAGACTGAGAGCCCCAGGCATTCCATTATACCTTCATCACTGATCTTTCTGATGGCCATATTCATTGTGTCTGCAATGTAAATATTCCCTTTGTCATCCACTGTAAGCCCTTTAGGATGGTTCATTCTAGCATCTCTATGCCTTCCATCTATGTGTCCAATATACCCTTCTGGTGATCCAGCAAGCAGTTTGGGTCTGCTGTCTGTGGTTCATCCATTCATTTCAGTAAATCCAAACAAAATTAAACAAAAAGGAAAGGATTTTGAAGGGCACTAAAAAAAGAGATAATCTCAAACCAATTAGGATTTTATTCATAAATTAGCAATCATATATCAAGTAAGAAATTAAGGAATTTATCTTGGAATTCAATCGATTAGACTCTAATTTTTGACAAGCTAGAGTTCAACTCTATTTTGAAAGAAGCTTAAGTTACTTGTTAAATATGAATGAGGCCATAGTTTTGCAATGTTTCTGTAGGCCTTCCTTTATTCACTGTCACACACTCCAAAGAGTCTGTACTCAGTAGAACACTTGCATGCCTTCGCATAAGAAAATTTCTGAGAAAGTCTAACAAGCAGGTTTAATCATGTCAACCAGCTGAATCAAATCTAATTCAGAAGCCAATTTGCAATATTTTTTTTTTTAAAATTTAACTACCAAATGGTGTAGTTGTCTTCAAAAAGCTCAAAGTTACAGAATTAAATTATTATGGATGTAACATTTATATTATGTAACAAGAAGAACCAACAAGAAAGGTAAAGGACTATAGTGGGGTAAACAAGAATTCAAATTGTTGTTCAATGTTTTAGGTTCTGTATCTTTTTATTCTCTAGTGTCTTCCTTACTTTAAATTTTTTGGAAAGTAAAAGATTGCTAAATGCAGGTTTTATTCTGTAGGTAGAACAGCCAAAGGTATGTTGTACTTTTTTTGGTGACTAAGGTATGTCGTACTTTAAAAAGTGGATTCTTGCACTTAACAAAAGCTTATTAAGCATCTTTACAAAAGCTTAGCAGAATCATAAGATGTCCCAGAAATGAAGTTAAGTCCTTGTACAAGGCAAAACTCAAACAGCAGACATTCTCAAAGGACACGCTTGAATGTTGAATCTAGTATTTTGGCATAATGAAGCAAAGGAAAGCCACAATATTGAACCACTTAACATCTTCTATTGACTGAAATCAATATGGCAACCAAGAATAACCAAAAGAAGAATGGGAATTCAAATGAAAGACATAATCAAGCTTAGACAATTTCAGCAAAGGAAGCTTACATCGAGACATTGGGCTTGGGATCCTGTAGATATTACTGTTCTCAGAATCTAGAACCAAAAATTCACCACTTGGAGATATTTGAACTGAGTGTGGCTCAATTCCAAGCTTACTTCCATCAAATATTGTGTCCACAGTGTAGCCACTCTCAAATTTCATCATGGAGCGACTGTTTTGCACTGAGAAATTAATGATTCCCCACGAAAGATCAATGTTAGCTACTTTAAAAGACAAACCAAGTAACATGGGAAACAGGAAAATGTGAACTCAATGGGAGATCTCTCTACCTGGTTTGGCTGTAGATTTTAGTGACCATAGCCATTTAAGAAGAGCAGAAACCACATTGGAGACAACCCCAGTAACAATTTCTGTATAATCACATGAATTTCATAGGCAAAATGAAAAAATATATTCAGAAAAAGAAAGTTCTAATGGTGAGGAAATTTGCTCATGAAAATAACAGTTTAGACTTTAAAGCTTGTTGCACTCACTTGCAGGTGGTGTGGCTGAAGTTGTAGAGAAGAGACCAAGTAGAATTGCAAAAGCTAAAAGCAGCACAAAAAAACTCCTACCCATTATTTCTTTTCCTCAGTTAAGAGACTTAAGAGCACTTAACTGTGAAATGCTCATATATACATCGTAGTTCATACATGGATGTTATTCTAAGGCTCTAAGCTTTGCATTTTGAGAAAGGCCACTACTTAAGTAAGAGAAGAGAAGCCACGGGGCAATATGCTACTCTTCTTTACATAAAATCAGCACCACCCTTTTCAGAAAAAAAGTAAGGAGATAGACCGACAAACATGACTCAAGACTTGGTGATAATACAACAGGTTTAGCAGAGAGGCAGAGAAGACAGAATTTAGAACTGAGCATATAGATTTGTGTTTTTGATTGTCGTGTACTTATCAAGTCTATCCGACAAGGTGGTTCCACAAAGCTTGCGTTTATGTAAGTTTCCCATTTCAACATTGGGTCCACTTCGGTAAGCGTGTTAAGGTAAACTAATAAATAAATAACATATCAACGTATTCTACACTAAAATTAAATACTTAAGTACATTTATAGAATTTTTTTTAATTATGCTAAGTAGTATGGGTAAATTTATATATATCTTGACTAATTTATCATTTACTTTTGTCAAAAATAGGTCATTTATATCAGATATATTTATCCGTAAATTAAACATTCATCTACCGTTAAATTAACTCCTTGAAGTCGTATATTTATAAATTTACGTGCGAGATAGTTTATATTTAAAAAAATAATATACAGTAGTAATGAATTGTATATGCAAGATTAATTTCACAATAATGCTTTGATAATACTCTAATCAAAGACAAAAAAAATAATTACTTATTAATTTAAGAGTAAATGGTTAAATTAATCCCTAAAAGATATAGTGTCAGTTATATTAGCCTATAAATGATAAAAATTATTCTCAAGATCTTTAAATATACATTTTAATGTTTAAATTAGTCCTTAAATGTCTACACATTTTAGAAACTAATTTGAACTACAAAATGCACATTCAAAAGCCTCAAAAATACTTTTATTCATTTAAGAATTAATATAATCGATGTTGTATCTTTCAAGTATTCATTTAACCATTTACTTTTAATTTAGTATACACACAAGAATTGAGATAGAGTGTGTATGTGTAAATGATGAGCGCTCCTGTTTATAGTTTAATACTCCTCGGATGCCCACATATTACGGCCAAGGAAAAAAATGATTTTATATTTTTTTTAGAAGTGTAGATATTGTATACATCTTTTTTTAAAAATATGTAATTGAGAAAAAATAATAAAAAAAAAAAAATATAATAAATAATATTAAATAATATATAAAATATATATATATATTATTTATGATAAGAATATCAAAATTATAAAGCCAATACGTACCGGTGATCTATTTTGGTCACTGTAAAGTTTTATTCTACTTTCCATCTAATGATACGTGAAAATATTATAAAAAAGCTAGACTTTTTATATAGTATTTATACTAGTTGAACGATTTTAATTATTTGATAATATTAGATTAGATAAAAGTATAAAAAAATATATTCACAATGTATTAAAATTAAATTCATAAAGATAATAATAATTAATTATTTTCTATTTCAGGATACAATATATTTCATCATTCACCAAAAACGTGTCTATACGGAATTTATGGCATGTGTTCAAAATTATTGCTCAGGACAAGCCGACAAGGCACCTCTGTTACTATTATAATTAAAATAACAAAGTTTATGTACTTACGATGGGCTTAAACGAGCTTTTACGTTCGATGTTCACGGTTCAAACTTCCAAGTTTGCGAAAGTTCCCTCATGGTATAATGATTTCATACTATTCATTTGAAATACAAGATTATAAGTTGTCTATTAATTCAAGAAATATATAAATCACCACAAATTCATTCCTTAATTCATTTCATGCCGAGCTACTTGCTTTGCTGCTAAGCCATATTATTCTTAGATGATAAATGTAAACTAACAAACAAACAAACAGAATAAATAGAGGAAGACAAAGTTATGGATCAGATACTACTCAAAATTGTGTAGCCCGATGGCTCATAAAAGAAAGTTCCATCAAATTGTTTATAAGCACCAAAGCAAGAGAACTTCTTTTTAATTTTATCTTCAATTCTTCTTGATCTCTTTTGTTACTTGTCACCTCTGCTAATCATGTGCTTCTTTGGTCAGATTTAATATTAAGAATTTGATGCCTTTGTTTATGTGTGCCGTCGCAGTGGGAATTTTCTTTTACAAGTTCTTCGAATCTGATTTTCATTTCTTTTTTTCTCTTTGGTGGTCAAAAAACAAACTTGCCTTCTTTTCTAGTCAAGTAAACAACGTTTAGGTTACGCTACTTGTAACCATTACCAATCATGGCGGTGAGGCCATTTGGTGTATCATCACTACTTTGAATGATTTTTATGCTGTAATGCCTGCACAGACTTTGAGGCACCATTGCTGCTTATCCATTTTACGGCAAGATGTTCAGGTTGAGGTTCCAAGAATGCTTTAGCTTCCCTGCACCATGGCTTAAAAGACTCATCATTTTGTTCTATTGTATGTTCTTAATAATTAGTTTTTGAATCACTGATTTACTGTAGGTTTGTTGTTGCTTGTTGTGGGGGGGGGGGGGAGTATGTTTGGCTACATAATCAAGAACATAGTCTTTAAATATTTAGATTTTTAGGTCTTTGCCTATGTGAGTACAATATTAGGATCCTCTCATATTCTTTACTAACTTATTAGGGTCATATTATATAAAAAAAATATAAAAATAAAACTAATGAACTTTATATAAATAATGATGAATCATATTATAACTTATTTTGTTTCTTTCTCTCTCATAACATGACATTCTCATGTTAATAAGTAACATAAAAAGATTTTGATCCATAAATGCGGTCACCACACGTTACTAACTAGGAGGCCTCCCGACAAGTGCTTACTCCAAGTTTCAAATAATGGAAAGAAATTCCCTCAAATAATTATCTCACACTACCTACAAATAAGTATGAATAATTTGAGCTATTAAAAAACGATGCAAGTTAAATTTGTATATCTAGTAACTTATCAATCATTGATTATTGATCTAAAAGCAAGTTATAGGTGTCAGAATGGTATCCGGTGAGATTATAAGCATCAGAATTAAAATGGGAATAATGCGGAGATAGAAAATTCAAAGTAAAAGTTGTAAAAGAAATTAAGAGGTCATGTATTAGCCAACAAAGGAAAAGGTAAAGAGGAATAAAAAAAAAAAAACGGAAGAACATTGAAATCCCATCTTTCTTAAGATTCCCAAAAAAAAAACGGAAGAATATTGCGATTGCCAAATTTCTTTAGGAATCTAAGCGTTTCTTTTCTTTTCTTTTGGGGAAAAAATTGTCAAACAGCTATCAGATATATTTGCATTTGTTATAAGCGTTAGATTACATTATTTTAAGTAGAAGTTTTGCTTAAACAACGAATCAAACTATCAAAGATAAAAAAATATTGCTTGATCAAGCTATAATTGGTCATTTAAAATGGAATTTGTGCCAACTTAAACATAGATAAAGGAATAGTATTGGAGTAAATATGATAAGTTCAATCCTTATAAATCTAAAAAATTATCTTTTTAACTGGGGCTTGTAAACCACATAGAATTCCAGCATATAACAATTTTCATTGCAAACAACTACAACATTGGGCCAAAGGCCCACAAGGTGATCTTTCCCCTAATTTAAAAAAATCAAACATGAATTGACCCCAAAAAAAGATGCCAAACATGTTAAGAAACACAAGTTTATTAAGTTCAGCATTTATGAAATTTTAACCATTCATTTTCATTTGGAATCTATTTGATAACTATGGATGGGGTCTAATCAAAATGGATTTTTGAAATATAAAACATGTTCAGTATACTAGCTTTTTTTATATATATATTTTTTAAATATCTGTCTTTATAAATGTCGTTCATAATATAAATGATCACTAACAAAGTCATCATTTGGTTAAATAAAAGATATGTATGCAAGAAAAAGCCCTGCTCACATAGTTGGCCACAAATAAGCACCCATTTCAGTATACGGGTAATGATATTTAGAGAATATTTTACACATACAAAAGCTCACCCATCTAAATTTATTTAGATTTGAGCAATGTTTGCATCTTTAGCACATTAGTTGTCCCTATTAGTTGTATGCATTGCTTGTCAATTAAGAAGTAGGGATACAGGACATGAACACTGCGACATAGTAAAATTTGTCCCTCTAGAATTTGAAATATTAAGATGTTAATATGACACTTTTTTTAAGTGTTCATACTTCATAGCTTGACATTGTTACAAAATTTGAAAAACAAAATACTAAAATTTAAAAGATTCCTTATGGTTCCTTTAAACAGTTAGTGTCTTACTTTGATTTCTCAAACTGGTTTGTTTCATATCAGCTGTTATTATGGTAGGGCTATGGATTTATACCTATAGCAAAATTGTGTTGCTGGACTACTACTTCATTTTTTTTTTTTTAATTTTTGACTGTAAGAGGTCATCAATCAAATGCATCCTATTCCTTTATCAAGTTACAACAGCATAACATATAGCCAGGGACTAACGAAGCACACTGTAAAAAAGTTTTCCAGGGCTTGCTCTTGCTACAGGTTTATTAACCCTTTTTTAATTGACTTTTCTCCTTTTCATTCAAAAGACTCACTGCGATATCTGTTGGCAACTTGAACTTGATCTTCAATTCAGATTCATGCTAGGACAAGAAGAGATTAGATAGTGGGCGAAGTACTCCCTCCAGACACCTTATTTATATACTAAGGGAAAAAAAAGTAAAAAGGAAAAGTTGGAGGGTTACTATACAAAATGCCACCATTTATCATGTATAAGGTTGACCTAACCAGAGAAGATCACTAGTTTCAAAACTAAACTACATAAATACTAGCCAAAACTCAGACATGATAGATCATGCCCACCTCTAGGGTAGATGCATGAGGTATACTTAAAGCATAAGTTGGTCCTCTAGAGTTTCTCCTTAAGAAATCATACCCATAATTGATAACAACTTTCTTTATCCAGCTTGATCCTCTTTTTGCTCTCACATATGAGTGACCCATTATAAATGCCATTCCTGCCTCCTTTGCTTCCATTAGCTCATGCAACTCCTCTCTTGTCTCTAAATCAATCTGTGGACTGTCTGGCACAACAAACCTCACTCTCTTCTTCACATTTTCAGGAGACTTAACCTCCATCAACTCTGAAGAGCCTTCCATTTGAGGAACATCTTGATCATCTTCAGACATCCTTACACCCTCTAAGTTTGATGCTGAAGTCCCAACAACTGTCATCTTTGTATCTTCTTCAAAGTTCCCCAATCCTAAGCCATATTCAGAAGTATCCGATCGGATAAATTCTGCTATACTGCAAACAAGATCTTTCTCAAACTCAATGTCATCCTTGTGAACATCACGATAGCCATATCGTGCTATGCACCTATAAAGCCTATATTCCTTTGGGCCAACTCTACCCACTAAGAACCTTTCTTGAGGTTTGACATGTGGCACTGGGACAGATTTGATGCAGAGGAAGATTACAACCTGATGGAAAGCTGGCAGATTGGTAACAAAGTGAGAGAAAATAGCTGGGATCCCAGATACAAGCTCAGTATGTATGAGGCCAATTCCCTTAACCCTGACAATTCCTAGAGTGGGGCCTAAACTGAGGAGCCAGTTGATGGAGACCTTATTTTGAACATCAAACTCATACTTCTTAAGTGTGCCATAGTGCCACATATACATGGCAATAAGAAAGATGAGTGAGAGGGCAATGGGGACCCAAGCCCCCTCAAGGAACTTGATAAGGGATGCAGAGAAGTAGAGTGCTTCAATGGAGCCAAAGAACAATATAAAGCAAATGGCTAGCCAAACACTTCTATGCCAGCATATGACTATAACTAGAGACATTAGGCAAGTCGTCACCAGCATGACAGTTATGACAGCCAAGCCTGTTTATGGAAAGAACAGAAAAATTCATTAAGAAAAAATATTTCAAATTTAATCATGATCAGGATTAATACAATTATATTCATCAGATTTCTTAAGATACTTGGTCACCCAAAAAAGTAGAATAATACCATAGCATATAAGTGTAGTCACTGTCATAAGATGGAAATGGATTGAACTACTCCCATTGAGCCTCTAACATGGTATCATATTTTTAATAGATGACAGGGTTCAAATCAAACTACATCCTACTGGTTCCTTCTGTCAAATAGTAATGCAAAATTTTAACCACCTAATTTCCACCCTACTTCCCTTCTAACAGAGGAAAAGGACAAAAAGAAAAAAAGAAATTAGGGGAAAGTGAAACAAAGATAATGCATGAATGATTCTATGTGATTCAGTGCCTCTTATATTTTCATCTGCATCATGAAATTATTTCATGGAGATAAGAGTACCTGCTGCATTTCCCATGCGTTTAGTATCTCTAAATCCAACTGTAATAGCCAGGCAAAGTAGCATCAAACTCCAGTTGATCTCTGGAATGTAAATCTGGCCATGTATCTTAGATGATGTATGAATGATTTTGACTTTGGGGAAACATCCCAAAGCAGAACATTGTTTGATTATTGAGAAGGTCCCTGTGATGACAGCTTGACTTCCAACCACAGCTTGAAGTATGGCTATTGCAAGAACAGGCCATCTAAGTTTTACTAAAAAAGAGGAAAAAGAAAAGTAAGCCAAACAGCAAAGCAAACACTAACTGTTCTTTGAATATATGCCTGCAGAGAAGATCACAGAGAACCTACCAGGTACAGATACATAGAACCCGATTTGATAGTCACTTTCAATGTAATGATGCTTGGAAAGATACGCAGCTTGTCCCATATATGCTAGGATTAAAGAAGGATATACCAAAAAGGTGAAAGCAATCTGCAGGTAAGTGACTTTTTGTTAAAGCAGTTGATTATTCCCCCTTGGCTTCTTATCAAGTAAACATCCCCCAAAGCTTGATATCCATGAATGATGCTTCTATATGAATTAATAATCAGTTATCAATGATAGAAAAAAGTGCAATTGAATTAGTTGTGCATAAGGCAGAGGAATTTCCTTCTATATAAAATCAAAGATTTTGAAAACTAGTAGAAAGGTTACCATAAGGTTCAAGCATATAAAGTATTGGATAATGTTACCAAGATAACGCAAGACGTAGGTGTAGTAGAGAATCCACCATTCTATGTAACTTTTCATCTTTCGATTATGGTTTACTTTATCTTCTTATGCAGTTTTGTTTGATGAAATTGCATCAGGCTGTCAGGTACTACATTTAAATGAAATGAAGAACTATTTCAACAGGCAAAATCTCCTACTTTTCCCTTCTTGGTTCATGTAGCATTAATTTTTTACCTTAAAGAAGTTGGTGCAGTCTGACTCATGAAATGAGACACCAAAATTATTCTCGACCAAATGGATAATCATTTCATATTGAAGCATCAGATGTCATTAGCATCAAATCAATAATAAAACATTACTTACCAACCTCAGCCATTTTCCATTTCTGCAAATTGAAAGTATGGCTTCATTTTGCAGAAGGTACAATCAACTTCAAGAAGTAAAAATTCTGATCATAGTTGTTCATATGAATTAATGCAGCCAATAAAAGAGTAAAACTGTACAAGTAAAGACCATTGACATAATGGTGCTGATATGTATTTCTTTAGAAATGAATGCAATAGATACACGTGTGTGTGTGTGTGTGTGTGAGAGAGAATGCATATAAAAAGTTACTTTAGCAATTTCTAATGCTTTGAACAATTCATCATTTTCCATCCATTATACCCTCATAATTTTGTAATTCAAAGTTCCAAATAAAAGGCTACATTTGTGTACCTTAATTGACAATTGTGAAAAGTGTCCTAGATCAGCAAACATAGCTTCCGAACCTGGAACATAGAAATGATAATATCAGAGAAAGATAAAGCATATGTCAAGCATACAGCAGTTTAGAACACAATTTGCTACACTTGCTCCATACCCGTTATACACAGTAGAATCCCACCTAAGGACATCCATCCTCCCTTTTGGGTCTTCTTCAGAAATTTGAACATGTAGTATGGGGATAGAGCTTCATAAACATGTGGATTCCAGTGGAAGATATTATAAACACCAATAGCACTGATGCATAGCAGCCAGGTCATCACAACAGGTGCAAATAGAAATCCCACACGGTGGGTGCCATAATGTTGAAGGGCAAACAAAAATACCAGTATTATACAAGCAACTGGAACCTCAACATCTGCACAACCAATTAGCTCCAACTATCAGGAATTCAAGATTAGAGCTATTTGAAAATATATGTTTAGAAGCAAAGTAGCAATCTCAAAAGAAATACTTTCACTCAGAAAATCTTTCTCTTTTCAGTTGGTCCTGGAGGTTGGAGCAGGGAAAACTTTCCAAAAGGAGAAAATATTAGGCTTAAGTATAGCCATGTTTTCTATCATGCTGACGCAAGAGGGAAAAACCGGTATATTTCAGTTGCAAGTGCAAAATGGAAGATCAGTTAACACAAAACATATGAATAAAAGTCTTGATTGATCTAGTAGGAATGAGGATATGTGCAAGTTTAGAGAAGAATAATACAACATGCAGCTAATAAATGGACCTCTTCCATTGCCAGGTTAACCATGCAGAGAGCAGGCCAACTTCACAACATCAACGTACAATAAAGCACATATTTAAAACATTGGTTTGTTTAGTAAACAAACAGAAAAGAAAAAGGAGAGGAGAGGAATGAAAATTGGCAATGAATCTACCCATGATGCATAAATGCATGACTAATTTTCATTCACTCCATTTTCTTTCTGTCATTATATTTCCCAAAGAAAAGTAAAATGATTAAATCATAATTGTAACGTTTGAAGCTAGGCATATAACATTCAATAAGAATAGAATCATATAGAGATAGATGCTAATTGAAGGATAAAAACAATTCAAAGTTGGAAAACCCAATTACAAAATTACTTTCTATCAATGATTAAGACAACCAGCAACCATGAAAACTCATGATCCAGCCATATTTAGTTTAGCATGTATCAATGGCAATTAAGCTAACAAACTGTTGAATAAGAGCACAATGGCAGCCATACTGTAAAAACGCTGGCACTAGGACAACAAATTAAATCGATACAATGATTTAGAGGTTACTGATGTCTTAAGAGTTTGTTATCATCCATGTCATTGGTTAAATTCTTAAACGAGGTATCCAATTTTTCAGGAACTACATAGTAGTGGGAGTAGAAGGCAAAGTCCAACAAATGGAAATTTTCTAATTTTATTGTTTGCTGAAAAAGGTATACTATAGTAAAGAGGAACATTAACGATCAAACTACAATTAGTGTTTGAATGCTTAGAGCAAAGACTGATATTTTACATCAAAGGCATATTAACTTGCAATTGGTAATTTTACTGGTCCATAAATCATCAAGTGAAAAATTGAGAACATATTGCCAGCAATTTGCAAAATCTGAAGGTGAGAGATCATATTATTAAAGGAGACAAGTGTTATACCCTGTAGCAAAAGGACAACTTGCAAGAGAAATTAATAAACATTAGATGAGAATCATAGAGGACAATGGAAAGAACAATTATAAATCCAGCAATGCGGGAGCATAAAATAAAGATTCATTTTTAAAGTTGTTATAAATAGTGATTGAGATGACTTTTTCTATTAAACAAAAGAATAATGATATAGATATCAGATTACCCAAGGGCAAAGTTAAGTCAGTATATAAAAGTATCATTAGATGACTTCATTCTTGTATTTCAGCAGCTGCAATGCTTTGAAATTGGACAGAATTAGGTATTGATTTAGTTGACAGGCACCATAGATAATCAATTATTTATTCATCATAGTGGAATTGCAGACACTGTTCATGATCAGTCTAGTAGTGGCCATACCTAATTTTGTATCCAATCAGATAATCAGATGACTGCTCTAAATTGATCCACATGGATAATTAAGGTCTTATTCAAACCACAGTGCTTTATATCATAAGCTAATGAAAGCTTAACTTTATAAAGCAACTATTTTTTTATACTTGATCTTCTGATTAATGGCTTTAAGCTTTACATCTTAGCCACACGTTTTATGTGTACTTTTTTTTTTAATGGTCAATTTAGTATCAATTATGTATTCAAATACAAGTTTTAGTATGACAGTGATTTGACTTTGACCAAAGCAAGGAAATTTGCCCTGACTATATTGACAAAGACCCGCAATTGTGCATGCACTTACAGTCATGGTTCTCCCATATTGTCCACTAATTTAAACGACTTGCAATAGGAAGCATGAAAAGGAAGGCATCTAATAGTTCAAATAAGATTTTATTCATGCATTAAACAAATCTATTGTGATACCCAACAAGAATAAATTTTGCTATTAATATCTTTACAGCATATATACCATTGAGGGGGCAAAAGTCCTATGGGAATGCACAGCCAGCTAAGACAATTGCATTATGCAATAATACAAACAATGAGAACTACTCTAAATGCTCGAGTGCTGTGTGAGTGTAAAAATGTTAGTTTAAGAATTTTAGTTATAAAAGTTATGTTAATCTCAAGAAAAACAAGTGATCTAACGGCCAAAACTATCTAGCATTGAAACGCTCGATAGTTTCATAGCAAATTCCTTACAATAATTACTGAGAACATATTCCAGAGAATTGTTCAAGATGCCAAAAGCGTTTTGAAATCTACTCATCAAAGTTGAATTCTGGAAAACAAATTCAGAACCTATTCAGTTTTATCTGCATCTGTAAGCTAGATATAATATCAACAACAAAAATTTTGATGATTGAATAAAGCATCTTGTTGTGTATTAAAAAATACCACAGCTTTCTCCAACTGAATCCAATTATCCAAAGACCTATTGCTTAGTTGCAAATATCTCTCATAGTAGTTAAAAGCTTAATCTCCCTAGAACACAAACTAGATTATCACTACTGCATTAAAATTTTATAGAGAAGAAAAAGAAGAAGAAATGAAAAGGAAACATGAATTTGTAGACAAAACTAATTGTACTTAGAAGGGAACTTACATCGGTGCTGCTCTTTAGACATGGAAAGCTCCATACCTGACACAGCAGAAAAAACTGCACAATGACCAAAAACCAAAATAAATGAGTTACCAAGATCCCATGTTCACTTCTTGCCACCAAAAAAAAACACACACACACACACACACTATCACAAATCCTAAATACCAGAAATTGCTGGTGTGAGCACACCATCCCCAATAACCATGCAAGTCCCTATCAAAGCCAGAACAAGCAGTACCCTCTGCAGCACCCTGTGTTTCTCCAACAAGGATTTCAAGCCAGACCCAACATTTTTCTTGTTGATTGGTACAGTTCCATCTATGGTGTACTCTGTTAAGTCCTCATCAGCAAGCTGAGTGTTAGGCAACAAGCTAACACGGGCATGGCGGCATAGCAAGGAATAGAGAGCAAAAGTCCCTCCTTCACCATTGTCATCCGCTCTTAGCACAATGAACACATACTTGAGCAGTGGGATCAGTGTGAGTGTCCAGAACACAAAAGACAAGACCCCGTAGATTTCTTCATTGGTCTCAGAATGATGAATATCCTCAGCAAAAGTGCTTTTGTAAACATAAAGTGGGGAAGTGCTCAAATCTCCATAGACAACTCCCAAGCTCTGATAAGCCAAAGTTAACACTGTCTTCCATGATTCCTCCTGCAAGGAGATGAACATCATGGATGGATGATAAAGCAAAGATTTTGAAACATATTTCCTATTCTATGATATGAATATGATACTTAGCTCCAAGTGCCACATAGCACATGACATGCCTTACCTTAATTGGGTTCTTGTAGATCACAGACTCAAGATCCATGATGATGGGATTTTCTTCAGAACTACAAAGCAACCATTTTCTTCAGCTAGTTAAAGGAAAATAGAGAGGACAAGGACCCTGTTGAATTAACACCCACCCCAGTTCAACCAACAAGTCAATGAAGTACAAAAAAAAACAAAAATTTAAGGGACAAAAAGTGGCTATAGTAATGGTATAGTAGTGTATAACTCCTAGTACTTGTCTTCTCTCCTACCCTCTTTTTGTTGTTTTTTTTTAATAATATGTATATTAGAAAAAGAGTGTTTTGGGAGAAGTGGCTCAACAGGGACAAATGCTGACAAAAGAAGAACAAACACGAAACACCACCAACAAGGAACTTTTGAGAATAGTGCTGTGTAACGAGGAAGGGGTGTGGTTGGAGTTGGAGCTGGAGCTTGAGAGAATGAGATTAGAATAATGAGTGGGTGGTGGAGTGTGTGTGTGTGTGTGTGTGTGAGAGAGAGAGAGAGAACAGATGGTGGTAGCGGTGACTCGGTGAGTTTTAGGTTCTTATTTTTTTTATAAAAAATTTATTTTATCTATCTTGTGCTGTTATAGTGTAGTTGAGTTTAGTTGAGAGTTGAGAGCAAAGAGCATCCAGAGGGGAATATTTTTGGGTCATGAAATATCAACTACTAGTACACATGGCTGTCTTTGACACAGATGATATCAACCATGTTTGAAGAAGATGGGTCATGGGTGAGAGAAGAAAGAGAGAGCTTTATCCATTCCAATTCCAAAAAGAGAGAGAATTAACAATGAGCAGAATGGAATAGCATGCACTAATTGCAAGCATTAACACTAACGCTGACCCCCTCTGAAACTGACGTCTCCATCTCTTCCTCTTATTTTCTTAGCATTTAATATTTGTTATTGAACATTTTAAATTATTTAAAGGTAATAATAAATGCAATTTAAAGTTTTGAGTACATTAAATACTTTAGTTTTTATTTAATATTTTAAATTTTTAATTCCTTAATCATTATTTTTTTTTTACAAACAATTTATCTCACAATTTCAGATCAGAAATAGTACTTAAATAAATATCTCCAAAATATTGACTTAATTCGAACCTTTGACATTAAGCATTATTTAAGTATATATGTTAGCAAATTTATCAAAAAATGTTAGACTGTCAATTTTTTTTATAAAATAATATGATATATTTATTAACTTTTAAATAAATAAATGATTCCTACTACTTCATTGCTCCAACAACTACTCTTATATTTAGCTAAATTATGTTAAAATATTGACTTCATTTGCTAAGTGAGTGCATTACTCAATTAATTTTGTTATTTGCACACCATAATTATTATATTATTTTTACACTTTCTTTTGTTTGAAAAAATGGAAAGTGAGACTGAAACGTATATTTTTCTTGATTTATTATTAAAAAAATAGTGTAAAAGTGATACAGTAAAATTGGTGTGCTAATATCATTATTGTTATTCAATTTTTTTGACCCTATGAGTAACAATATTTAAACATTATTTTCTTTATATAATTCTTATACCACTTCTTTTTAGATAATAAAATAAAAAAACATATTTTAACACATTCTCTATCTCTTTTCTACCTTTTATCTTACTTATTCAACCTTTTTTTAGTTTTCTAAAGTATATTCATTTAATAGGTGTGAAACTAATATTTCAAAATACAGTCAAACGTCTAAGTAGAAATCTCTTTCAACGATATTTTTTTCATATACATAAATTAGAATACACTCTTTCGAGAGTGACTTAATATTTTAAACTACCTTTCTTCTAAGAATGACACATGTCATTTTTATTTTTTATTTCTTTCACATGTCAAATTCATTCAAATTATCTTTTTAATTAATTAATTAATTATGCATATTTCTTTTATATTTTTAAATATTTTTATTTTTTAATCTATATTTTTTAGATTCTATATGAACAAATTAATTATACATTTCTTTTTTGCAATTTTAAACATATTTTCTTTTTTAATCTATATTTATTTAGATTTTATCTGAATCTAAAAATCATGTGCAATGTACGGTATACTTGCTAGTTGTAATAAAATTAATAATAAGAAATTGATATAAGAGTTTTACTCTCATCATGCTACCTTTGGTGTGAAAGAATAGAATATCATTATGACATTTTGCATTTAATCATAAAATCAAATAATTTCAATGTTTGTTAGTGGGAAAAAAATGTAATGATATTTTTAATATGAATTTCATTCATTTTTTTCCTTATCAACAATATTCTAGATCATTTTTTTAAATCCTATTTTTTGATTTGTCTGAAAATTTTCAAATCTTGCACTAAATTAAAATTAACGCTTTATCAATATCATAAAACTTAAGGCCATAAAATATTCTATTGGTAACTCAGTTAGTATAAATTAAAGACATGTAAAGAGAATAATGGAGTTTAATCTCCACAAATATTTTTCATCTCTTTGATCCCATTATTTAGAGACCTCACTAGGAAGTCCCTCTAAAAGACTCATAGAGTAAGTCCTAGACGTTAAAAAAAACTAAAGGCCATAACATTAATTATAATTATAAGGAAAGAAAAAATAATTAAGAAAGATATTGTCAAAGTTCCTCTTCTTAAGTTGTTGAAAAGTTCATTTTGAATATTAATTTTAAAAACATTCGGTATATATATATATATATATATATATATATATATATATATATATATATATATATATATGAGTAAATTACATTCACTCTCCTTCAAGTTTGATGATATAACACTCAACCTCATTTTTTTTTTAAAAATAACACTCACTCCTAATTAATTGATCAAATTACATAATTATATAAATATTATCAGTTAAAATTTATAAAATTTTCAGCATTCATAATTATTTATAAAAAAATATTTTTTAAAAAATATTATTGTATATAAATATTATCGCTTAAAATCTAGTAATATTTTTTTATCGGTTAAAATATGATAACATTACCAGTTAAAAAATGTATATATATTTTTTAAAAACTCCTTACACACCCACACGAGAGAAAATTATAAAGATTTTTTTTAAATATTATTATATATAAATATTAATAATTAAAATCTGTAAAATTTTTAGTATACACGATTATTATTATTTATGAAAAAATATAAGAATTGATACTTATTATTGTAACTTATTCTAATAAGTATTAGTTAAAAAATATTATTGTGTATAAATATTACTGGTTAAAATATGATAATATTTTTTTCGATTAAAATCGATAACATTACCATTTAAAAAATGTATATATTTTTAAAAAACTCCTTACACACCCACACATAAAAAATTGTAAAGGTTTTTTTTTTTTAAAATTATTATTATATATAATATTTTAAAAAATATTTTTTTAAATAATCATGAATCTTGAAAATTTTATAAATTTTAACGATAATATTTACACAATTATATAACTTGATCAATTAATTGGAGATGAGTGTCATCTTTAAAAAGAATAGGACTAAGTGTTATATCTTCAAACCTAGAGGGACCGAGTGTAATTTACTCTATATATATATATATATATACAATAATATTACTTACAAATATTTACACTCACATTACCTCACATCTCTACAATTTTTATCATTTAATTATATCTAAACCTACCTTATTTTTCATACACGTATACTCTAATTATATCATATAAGTATATGTAAGAGACACATCTCTATAAATAATGTGTTTTTAGCATTTTTCATATACAGAGAGAGGGGTATTGGTGCATGTAGCATTCAATTAATAATTAATTAGATACTATAATTTAAGGAGTGTTTGTTAATTTTCAAAAATAGAATATCTAGAAAAGAGGGGTGCCGGTGCATGTAGCATTCAATTAATAATTAATTAGATACTCTAATTTAAGGATTGTTTGTTAATTTTCAAAAATAGAATATCTAGAAAAAAAAATGAAGCTGATTTAAAAATCTTATGTGTTTCTTACTTGAAATATGAAAATGCTCATGATATATTATTTGATTAGTTTTAAATTGAATAATATTTATTTGAATAAGATTTTTTTTTCTTTGTACCCTGTCTGAGAATTTTTAAAAAATTCAACAAATTTATTGTTAATCTTTGACATTAAACTATTTTAAATAAACAATTTAAGGATATTATCAAGTTAATTATTTATATAGTTAGTTGGATTAGTCCACCAAAGTTTTTCCTCACATGAAAATAAAGCTAAATTTGTATATCACAATTCAACCTAATAAAAATATATCATGCTCGATTAATATGATCAATCTGTGACGTTTTAAATGTTATTTATTCGATTTTTAATCATTCGTTGATAAGTTATTCTGTAAGTATTATTATAAGTCTTCATCAAAATTTGTGTAATGCCTTAACTTTCAAGCGGGATTATTTTCCCTCCTCCTAAACTTTCACTAGAAAAATTATATCATTAAGATATATCACAGTCTTTAGCATGGAATGTTGTTTTCTTTTTTGCCTAATAGTATATATGAGAAATGATTATGTTTTGTGCACAGACAAAAGTGTGCACATACCTCAGAAAATAATGTGAGGCATTGATATCGATGAATACAAGAAGAAAAAAAAGAGAGAAATAAAAAAATAATGGAGATGATTAATTTTTGGTGACATTTGTGAGCAAAAAAGGTTTATGTAACTAACATTACTCCATAAAAATATCCCACTAGACTTGTGTTAAATAAACTAAAATTATTTTTATACTTTCCTTTGTATTTGGAATTCGAACTTGAGGGAACACCAACTATAAAATTTTGTTTGTTTATAAATCATGTATAATATTGTTTGTTTTTTTTTTCAAAAAAAAATATTTGATAATATTATATTCTTTAAAAAATGAAAATATACAAAATCAGAATCTGACTCATTTTTGTTCACCTCGCACAAACTTGCTATCGAATTTTTCATTTCACATTTGCATGATAGAATGATATAAAGTTAGATTGCACCTTATTCCTCTATCGAATTGTATTATGAAGATGGTACAAAGATAGATAACAAACTGTACCTTTTACCTTATTCCTCAATCGGGCACAAATTTCAAGTGATACGCATAAAGATTCTTGCCACTTTTAATGGTAACGTTTTAAAATATTCTTAAAAGAATTTAAAATATAGATGTTCCACATTTTTTTATCATTGATTTTGTGAAAAAATAATTGATTTTGTATCAACAGCTCTTGTGTTTTATCTACAACCTTGTTAACAGGTAAACAATAATCAATTTCTTCTTATATTTCTCTCTCTTTTCTTTTTCCTTCCTTTTTCTTATCTTCTTTTTCGTCTCTCCCTCTGTTATCAAACTTTCATGATCACCACCATCTTCAACCCAAAAATCATCTCAGAAACAATATCCTCCACCTTTTGAAATCTAAAAATAGAAACTATCAACAAGAACAGAACTACCCCAAACCAACACCTCTACTCCTGTGTCGCAGATCTGCTCACCTTGTCGCGGATCCACCCATCTCAACTCCCATAAACCACCAATGTGGAACTTCAGGGAATGTTCTCCACAAGTGCACTAACAGTTGTTGTTGTTTTTGGCTCTTGTTGAGTAGAACATGAAGATTGTGAGAACAATAGCAAACTTTGTCTTGTAATGAAACATTTCTAGATGCAAATTGAAACTGGGTTTTGAGGAAAAAGTATAATCATCACCCTTCTTCAAAGTGCAAACAAAAAAAGAAAACAGAGTTACCCAAGTTTTGGTCCTTTTTTTTTAATATATAGAAATAGAAATTAGAAAAGCATATAACTATCTTGTTGAGCATGAGATGATGGATTAAATGAGAAGAAAATTTATTTTAGAATGTTCAAAATAATCTGACCATAATCCAACCATCAGGCTTAACAAGATATCTCAATAAATGTTGCATACGTGACTCGAGAAATTATGCAACCTCAAAATGATCACGTTGGTAAAGTATTCTGATGGTCTTGTTTAGAAATTCAATAGTTGTGGTAGATCTGATGCATACCTTCACTCATATCTGTTTGGATGAAGGGGATTCTGAGTTTTCACTAATATGATTTCAACAAGATTCAGAAAATGGTTTTTTGTTTTGTTTTGTTTTTTAAGAAAAAAACCTAACAAGTCAATGAAAGTTTACTTGTAAAAACAGGTAGTTTTCAAGGAGCATCAATGCTCAAAATCTTGTTAGGAGCATTGTAAACGGCTTCGCTTTTAACATGTAATTTTCAACTCAAACTTGTTGATAATTAAATAGAAAAGGGTAAATTCTTTATCTTCAAGTGGAATTAAACAAAAGGAAGATTTTGGAGCAACCTTGAAGATTTGCATCAAGAATTTGTCATACTTTTCATTTCACTAAGTTAGGATTCAAGAGCGTAGTTCAACAAGAATATATACTTCCTTGATGGATTGCCACAAACTTTAAAAAATAAAAGGTCCTTCTTGAATTGTACAAAAAAAAAGGCCCTTCTTGAAATTGCAACAGTTTACTAATTTTGACTCTTTGACAACACACTTTCATTTGTCTAAATGAGTTTTTTGTACTCATAGAAGTTATTCTCATATTCTAATAAAGTTGCAGTGGGAGTGAATTGTGATTTCTAATGGATTTTATCTGTAACGTCAGAGAATTGAATCTTAGAGTCATTATTTTAAAAAAGATTTTACCTAACTATCACTCTTGACTTAAAATTGCACGAGCAATTAGCCAAATACTAAAAAAAGCATAACAAAGTTGTCAAAAATAAGTTTTTACTAAAAAATGAAAGATAAAAATGAAATGTAAAAGCATAGATATTATGTAATATATAAGATATCATTAAAAAATGATACATATATTGATGAGAAGATACTTTTTGGGCTAGATTGACCAACATCCTCCTACAAAAGTACAAACCAGGCTAACCACCCCTTGGTCGACCATCCAAAGACACAAAGTTTGGTAAAGCCTCTCATGCTAACCAAGAAAGGCCTCGTCGGCAAGATGATTCACACAACTAGCAACTAGCCACATAGGGACCCTAGCTTAATCGAGGATACTCACCCAGGTCACGCTCCCACCATAATGCTAATTCTAGATTATACCCCTATAATAGAATTGACAGATGGCAGCACCTGTTACGTCATTAGAATAACAAATATTCCCTTTATCAATCATAACAATCATGAGGAGGGGGTGTGTAAGGTACTCCCACTGACCCCCTATATATTATAGTGACTTCAACATGGTTAGTTGAGTTGTCTTTCTAGCTTAAATACTTTACACCAACCTCTTTCAAATATTGACTTGGGTGTTAGAATGTTTTTTGCAAGTACATTCACTGTCGCCTTTGGCCCTGCATTCAGACCTTCGCTGCAACTAGGCCAGTGAAAAACCACCTTGGGTGTACATGATGAGGACACTTACGGAAAATATAACTTAACTATTTCAAGATTTCAAGTGAAGATTAGTCTCATAATAAAGTAGTATAAACAAAAAAAATATACAAATACATATAAGTATTAATACATAAATATTGAACACACATTTAAGTACTTAAATAAAAAAAAAAATTTACAAAATAATTAATAATTAATATATAACAAATTATACAAAAAGAGTATTTTTAGCTTAGCTTCTTCTTCTTTTGGTAGGAGAACAGGGCAACAAAACGCCCACAAAAGAAACAACAAACAAAAAGAGAAACGAAGGAACCAAACTGCAGAAGACTACAACCACGGCATCTTCATGCAAAATAGATCCAAGACTGGGAGGAGGATCCACAAAACCGTAGTACCAAAGCTCTGGCAAGGCAGTTCGCTACACGTTTGGCTTCCCTAAAAATGTTAACCAACACCACTTGCCACTCCCTTTCTAGGAAAGGGGGGTGCTTGTTATTCTTATAGGAATTTATCACATGTGAAATTAAATTTCAACTTAAAATTAATTAACATGAAATAAAGTGACCTAATAAATATATAAATCGTACTTGAAAGATTGAAACAAGTGATGTGAAACTCTTAACAAATATGAAAACACTTTTAGAGTCCAACCCCATGCAAACTCGACGGCAACCATACCCCCAACCAATCTCAAGTGTCTAGTAAACACTCCAAATTTCAGCTATCGTAATGGAGGTGATTCCATTGTTGGCTGTGAAACCCACAATAAAGGAGCCCATCTCATCCGTGCGTCCCAAGCACAGACCCATCGCTATTCGTAGTAATCCATCCCTATACGGTCACCTTGCCACAATATTCATAGCAGATGAGAAAATGCAATGCCAAATTAATTCAACCATGTCATTATGAATACCCAAGTAGCGCAAAGAATCCACAATAAAATCCCAACTCAGAGCATAGCTTCTTCTAAGTTTACAATAATATTATAGCTAGAATAGTAACTTCTTTAAAGTTTACAGTATCAAAAAGGTCGAATTTCATAATATTTACGGTAGTAAAATGATAAACCCATAATGCTAACAATAACAACTAGTTCAAAAATTGTTCATAACCTACTAATACGGATCATTAGTTGTTACTTTCATGTCTTTCTTCACCTTCGTCATTAGGACAAGGAGAGAGCGAAAAATGAGATGAGCGAATAAATGAAAAATGAGAGGCAAATAAGCTTAAAAACTTGATTGAATTAAAAAATTGAAATAAAAGGAGAGAATAAGAAGAGATTGAATGATTATTATTTATAAAAGAAAAAGGAGATTTAGCCTATATATGTTACAAATGTTTTTATTTTTCACAGAAAAAATTATATTGTAAGAAGAATGTTAATAACACACTCTTTTAGACATTTATTTTAATATTTATTTTACTATTAATTTACCTCATACAATTAAAAAGATTATTAAAAAAGAATGTTAATAATACTTATTTTTAGACTAATAATAAAATAAGTATTAAAAGAATTGACTAAAAGAATATGTTTCTAACATTTTTATATATTGCAAATATGAAAGCATAAAAGCGTGAATTAAAATCAAGATTTGGTAATAAAAAAATTTAGGATGAAGAAAGACTCTCTTTTCATTCTAAGACAAGAATAAACTATCAACCTAAGCTAAAATTTGTAGTGGGATCAAGATTTAAAGCATACCAAAAGACAAAAAAAAAATCAAGATTTTAAGAATTCAAATTTGAATTTTATACCTAACATCCAAGGTGTTTTTCAACTTTCATGGAAGCGAAACTTTAACTACCTTTGAGCCAAGTACGGTGAACAAATAAGGAGTATTAAAATTCTGCACGTAAAACTGATTACATGGCACAACTCCTTTTTAACATTGATTTGAAAGAAGCCTCGAGATGTTTAGCCCTCACCCAAATCCCACAAATCAATTTGTGAAGAAAGCTACGTGTGAATGTGATGTAACCACACAGCTACAAGCCCTTAGTGGCTTTGTTTGTCTATTTCATTTGTTAGCTACTAGCTCATAAATTAATTTTGATATTTACTTGACCACCAAGGTCCCATGTATTCCTTTTTAGGCCTTATGTAGTATTAGAATACATTTTTGTTGTGTATTTTAAGCACGTCATTCGAACCTTATCATCACGGCTATAAAACATGAAGAAAGAAGAAAAAAAAACCCCACCACCATTCTTCCACCAACTCTAATTAAATAACTGATCAGGAGCCCTTTAGTGCCTGCTCTGTTCTGTTCATATCTTTCAACATTATATACAGTGAAAGGGAGTTAATTATAATTATAAGAGACTCTGAAGATGAGATAAGAAAACTAGACTTCCTAGAGATATTATAAAGTGGGAGATAAGTGAAAATGACATTAGGAAAATTCAACAATACTATGTACACAGCTTTTTACACTCATATCATTTTATATTTATATATTTTTTATTATTTAATTATAAATAAGTCTATCTCTCATTTTTTATACATATATACTCTAATTTTATTACATAAATATATGTGAGAGAGATATATGTGATAGTAATGTGTTGCTAGCATATTTAAGGGAAATTAAAAGGCATTCACTCTTATCTAAGGGGGGTAACTTGTGTGGGAAAGAATTGGTACAGGTGGACTAATTGCTAGAAAAATGCCAAGGAGTTTTGTACAATGCAATTACAAATGGGCCTCCCTTGGCTTGCTTTTCTAGGTAGGTGACCACTTTCCCTTTATCTGCTAATCTTGTGAATGGACCATGGCCTCTCCAGATTTTGGAATTTCTTTGCTCAACTTGGCTCACTTACCTCCTCCTATCAAATCCCAATTACCATCAAACTTTAAAAAGAAGAAAACCCACGCCCTTTTATTTTTTGGCTTTTTCTTTCAAAAATCTAACCCCTTTTCTTCTCATATTTTCAATTTTTATTTATATAAACCAGAAAACTAGAGACAAGCTATATATATGGTGGATATTGTCTTAAACAAAAGAAGAAAAGGAAAAAAAGTTAAACGTGCAAAAAGTTTAGACATTGCTTAGTTTAGTACGTAACATAACAATGTTACTATTCACTAAAAATGATAGATCCAATTTGATCCTAATTTCATCTTTTGAATTTATTTGGTGTATGCATAGTATGAGAAAGTTACGAATTGGTGAAACATGTTACAGCTGGAAAACGGGAAGGGACTTGGTCAAATATTGAACAACAACAGTTAAAAGTGGCTATTTTGGAGAAATTCTTGGTGGGAATGGAATTTCTCACCTTAGTAACGTAGAACTAAAGGATTAAACGAATAAAGAATTTTTAAGGTTTTAGCGGCACTTGGTATTAAGAGATTCAATTTCAAAGTATAAATATAATACAAAGTGAATTTAATAATCAATAATAATTAATAATTATTTTTTATATTTTGATATGAGAGTATTTATAGTCCTCTTATAAAAAATATTAATCTTAACCAAAATTATAGATAATAGACTTATCCTATTTTAATTCAAAATCTTAATATAATTAATTAATGATAAAATTTGAGATTTAGATAGAATCTTATTAAAACTGAAATCCTAAAATAAATAAGATTCCTAAATAAAATCTCAATTTAAAATAATAGAAAATTCATAATAATAAAAATCTTAATTATCCTAATATCATCTGCATTATTCTCTCCCTCTGAAAGAACTCGCCTCTGAAGAGTTAAATCTCTATTTCATCCAGGATCAATATGATAGGAATGATCTTCGAAAATCGAAGTAGTAACGAAATCAAGATAGTTCTCCTTCTTCACAAGATAATGACAAATCAGATTAGGAGAAAATTCACAATCAACAATATATCATCCACAATCAACATTGTATCATTCACAATTAACATTGTATTAATTTGGTTCGGATCTTGTGGTGGAATTGACAGAACTTTAGGCATGCAAGCAGTCAGGTGATCTGTAGCAACAACTAGAGAGGACATAGAAGGCTTAAAGGTATCTTTAGAAGGAAGCAAATCATCAACATCAAAATTATGATCCCTAAAATGCACATTAGAATCCAATTTATAATTATCACTACTTAATGCAAAGTGGCGTCTAATGGCGGCACGTAATTTAAGGATACGATTAGTAATTATCTCAACTGTATCAAGATGTTTAAGAATTGGTGGTATGGGCTTAAAATCAATAGGCTTAGTATTTTCTTTCTCGACAATGATTATGTCTTTAAAATCCCTAACATTCACCTTTGGACATTCGTTACTAGGATCAACAGATTTCAAGATAATCCTTCTATGACATGATCTTAAGAAAAAGGAATATGTATTGTCCTTATTGTTGTGGGTCACATCATTATCATATATTCAGGGACAACCTAACAAAATGTGAGCAACATTCATAGGTAAAACATCACAATAAATATCTTTCGCATATGACCCTAGTACAAGTAGAACCTTACACCTATGAGTGACCTCTATATAAGTGTCATTTACCCAAGTTATCCTAAAAGGTTGTGGGTGAGGTTCTAGGTTTAAACCGCAACTAATCACACCCTTTTTAGAAGTCACATTTAATGTGTTATCATTATTGATGACTAGACTACAAGTTTTACCCTTACATTTAATGTAGATTTTTCATGCATCACAAATAGGAGATTTATGAATGCATTTTTATGACACTAATGTAATTTGGCAACAAATTATTCATGCTTTATAATAGGGACATATCACAAATAAAAGAAGTACTAACACACTAGATGCAAAGTAGTGAGAATTATAAACTATTCTAAAAGCACAAATAAATATCAAAATTTCAAGAGCCAAGATTAATTGAAAATTTTGCACCTTTGTTAAGCAATAGGAGAAAATAAAACCCAAATTTCGATGGTTTTATGGCAATTTTCGACAAATTTAATGGAGATCTAGTGATCGGTAGGTAATGGAGCAACTTTGGCTATAAAAGTCGATGCTTTCAAATAGCTCAAAGCGTGAGGATCAACAAGATTCGGAAGCTAAATTGATGTAGAACTAAACGACCAAAAGAACAAAGAATCATCGGGGTTCCAGATACACTTTGGTGCCAAGAGACTCGATCTTAAAATAAGAATATAATTCATACTGAACTCAATAATCAATAACAATCAACAAACATCTTCTAAAATCTGATAGGATGATATTTATAACCCTCATACAAAAAAAATTAATTTTAACTAAAATAAATATAGACTACTCCTATTTTAATTCAAAACCGTAATATAACTAACTAATAATAAGATTTGATATTTAGATAGAATCTTATTAAAATTAAAATATTAAAATAGATAAAATCTCTAATTAAAATCCTAATCTAAAATAACAGAAAATTCATAATAATAAAAATTTTAATGCAAATCAACTTTTGACATGTGTAGAAGTATGTGAGTCATATTAAAAATACATATATCTTTATTATTACAACTTTACATATGTTAAGGATTAATTTGCACGAGAAGTTCTCATCCAAAAATTTCGCACTATTATTTTGTTTACAAATGGGTCCTACAGAGCCATTTTGGAGCCCAAAAAGGGTACACGATGCCACTAAATTAGACATGGACGGGGCATTTGGCATTATGATCATGCTGATCAAGAATCTTCAATGAGAATATTTAATGGTGCAAAGATGACGCTGTTATCATCTCAAACTACAATCAATAGCGATAAGCTGACCGGGGCAACTTTGTTCATGTTCTGGCATCCCACTGAGATCAAGGGAGTTCTAAAAATCCGGGTTTATTATGTCACTTCTATATATATGTGTGTGTGTGCAAAGTCAGACTTCAGTAATTTATTTAATGAAATCTTGTTTTCTATAATTGCTATAGAAGGAGACGGTCCATAATCTGTAGGTCTAGAGTGAAAGTGATAAGTTTTTTTCTATTTTCAAATTTAAACTATTTCACACATTTATTATGCTAAACAAGTTCAAAATATTAATTTCATTCTCAACACTTTGACGATCTTCTGACACTAAACATGTTCATTTGCTTATTTTTCCTCAAAATCTGCATAATGTAGTATTTGATATATATGGTATTCATTCATTTAACCGGCCTCCGGCAGATAATAATCAGATCGAGCCAACCATTGTGATTTAAAATGTTGATAAACAATTAATGAAAGATCCCTACTGAGTTTTTATTTTTATTTTGTCCTCTCATGTTGTCATAAAGCTTAAGATATCGATTGAGCCACACCTTATAATTAGATCTCTAATGATCTATATATTTATTGAATTCGGATATCTCATTCCCACTTTTCTTAATGTTAGCTATCACGTCAAGATAGAAATTGTTTCCTTCTTTTTTTTTATTTTAAAGAAATTGTTTCCTTTTAGAAATCTTTCTTATTAAACTGCTGATGCCTGGGTTCTAACTTCCAAGGCCTTGTCTTGTACACAATCTGCAAGATTCTCTGTTGCCTTGAATGGGATGGGGTGGCTTTCCCTTTCTTTTTAGAGTAGTAATAAGTATATGTTTTGTTGACACTAACTTTAAAAAGAAAAAAGAGAATGTATATATTGAAAGTATATATATATATATATAACCTATCTGAATTTAAGTAACTTTTTTCTCTTCACAAAATTAGCCTTTTTTTATAATGTTAACAATGTTATGCTATTCACACAACTCTTCTATGTATAGTTAGTTACACACAACAATATATATAAATATATCCCTATTTGAGTTTGATAAAGTAGAGTTAACTAAATTGATAGAGTCATTCGCATTTTATTGACTGTATTGTAGGTTAACTGAAAATTTTCAAAAAAAAAAAATCACAAATAGATATATTAGACAAACTAAATAAAATTTTATAAAAAATTATGTGAGACCAATTATATTAAATATTAATAGAATGTTCAAAAAAAATTATTTGTATTTTAATTTTTTGTCAAATTTAAATTTAATTAAAACAACGTGGCAAAAAAAAAAAATAACATGACAACTTTTATTGACAATTCCTCTAACTTTTGTCAATTAAGTTTATATAAGAATTTCTTTTAAATTTAAAAATCAACACTACCTGTACTTACAGAGTATCATTAATTGGGGTATCATAACGAAAAAAGTATTGTCATACTAAATTTTGCACACAACTTTTATAATGGTAATTAACGTGTAAATTATTAGTAATTAATGTTTACTATGTAGTGATTGGGGATGATAATCTATTATTTTTATGTGATAATTGGCGCATTATGCAGTGATTAACATATATTATATAGTAATGATCTTGTATTATATAGTAATAGATGTAAAAGTGAACCGTATATTTTGGTGTGTGAATACAAAAACTGGTATCATAATACAATTTTTTGAACTGATATGTAATTATTATGAGTGTAAGACTTGTGTAAAATATCTGGTTCTCTTATCTTGATTCTGGCCTCATTTGTACAGCTGGTTCCTTATCCTGTACTTGATCTGCATTATTCTTCCCATACATCATATATAAGGTTTAACTTAACCCCACGAGATTTAGGTTAGGCCATTTTATGGGGTTCATGGTCTGGCCCATTGTCTAACACTCCAACGTGGTTAACAATTAGTGGAGTTTCAGTTTGAACACATGGGCTTTGCTCCTTGCACGATCTGACAACCTGGTGGTGGTAGGTACCTATTAAATTCAAACCTGCAAGCATTGAAGTTATGTATGCATTCTGCACTCTGCATACTGCAGGAAAGGAAGACAATGTCTTTACTATGATGTATGATGTCCTACTTTTCTAGAGTGTAAATTTAAAAATAATAAAGAAAAAATAAAAGAAAAAATAATTCTTAGTATTTTTTGGTACATAAGAGAAAATATATACAACTCTGTAAATTAGTAACAAACACTTAAAAACCAAAACTAAATACTACACAAAAAGTTAACTGCTTGTGAAGGATTTTTGAAAAGTTGCCTGCTTAGGGGAAACTTTCTTGCAACCCTTCTAGCTTTTAAAGCTGTAATAAAAACTTTTTGTGGGTGAAACATTTTAATTTTCCAAGATGCTAGCTAGAATTTTGAAGCTCGAGGACTCATCACTCAATTGGGTTCCGCAAATGGACGAGAGGTAATGGTTGACATGTATGCATGTAGCAGGTGAAAGGGCACTCGTAGAGCTAGTTTGTATTGTTGTAGTAGTCATACTAGCATGGCGTCCATGAGGACGTCGAAAGTAAAATGGATATTTATGAAGGGTATCAGAGAACAGGCCTTGATGTTGAGATTTTGCACAGTTTGCTGTCAAGTGTCCAAGTAGACCACTGTTGGGTTTCAACCAAATTTTTATTGTGATAGATAATTTCTTATTTGATTGTTAGATTTATATTTTGTAATTAATATTAAAATAAATATAAAAAATATGTAAAAAATATGTAAAATATATAATTAATTTGTTTTTTTATAAAAAATTCAGAAAGTCATTTTAATAAGTATTGAGTAAAGATAGTTGTTTGTCAAGTAAATTCTTCTGAAAAATAAATATTTATAATAAAAAATATTGTTTGAGACATGAAAATAAGACAGAAGAAATTATGAGTAATGTTTCAATAGATAATTTACAACTTTATTCTCAAAAGTTATATTGAAAAGGATTTGTAACTTTATTTATAAAAGTTGTAATAATATTAACTATTAAGAGTGAGCATACAACATTTGTAGTGAGAGAGAGTCTGTAACTTTTTCGTTAGTGTTGTGAATTTAATCACTTCTGATCCGTTGATATGTATATGTTAGACTCAGATTCATCTTAAAAGTTAAATCAATAACATTTTTATTTGCTTTAAGCTGTTGCATATCCTGATCAACGTGTTTGGGAAAATTGTTGGAGGTGGATCTCTTGGTTAAGCATTTTGTAAAAAAATTGTTAGGATTATTCTCAATAGTAATACAAAAATATTATTTTATTTTTAATTAAATAATTTTTTAAATCAATTAAATAATTTTTGTAATCAATCAAATAATTTTTTTAATTATTTTATATCTATTTTAATAATTTAATATATAAAAATAATTTTTTTTATATTATCTAAATAAAATAAATTAGTTTAAAATTATTTTTTAACTAACATATCTAAATATAAATTTTTTCTTATAATCAATTATAACAAAAAAAAATTATACAATAATTAATTACTTAAAAAAATTAATTTTTACAATTATCTCAAATATGTACTTAAATATGTTAAATTTGTGTTATGTGTTTATGATACTTTTCCCAAATCTGTAGTATTTATCAAGTACTTTTAGAAAGGGAAGTGATATAACACTCAGAGCAAACAAGAACAATATTCTATTTTCTGATCTATACAAATTTGGTGTTCTCTGAAGTAGTAGGAACAAACACTCTAAACTGGTCTGCCGAAGAAGCTAATGTAATTTGCTCATATTTTGCCAAGACGACTATATACTCCTGAAAGTGGTTTCCTGACTTTAATGAGTTACTTCTAGCGTTTGCATATCTCTTTCAGGTTCTTCATGCTCTAGATTGCTCCAATGAGTTAAGAACAAGCTCAACCTAGCTCTCTTGCTTGAACAAATTACGGTGACCCACACCTTTGCAATTGCATTCTTACTGTTCCCAAATGTTAGTTTGTATCACATCGCTCATTCATTTACATTATCTAAGTATTATAATCTTTGCTGCATTTCATAATTTTGTGCATAAATTTTTTTTTGCATTATTGAGTAAATTTAAAAGCAACCCATTTCAATCCTTTTATAAATATATTCTTCAAATAGTTGGTCAAGTTCGTGACTTTTTGTGGCACATTAATGCAAATAAAATGTTGCAGAACCAAATCATAGGAACAAGTGAAACAATCCAAAGAACCATTGTGTACCGAGGAAGAACGTGAACACACAAGGTAGATGGAATCATTCACTTTGGGGATTCATCGAATGTCTTGAAAATATTGATTGGTCCCTCCAGATGATGAGCATTGTGCTGGATAAATGGGAAAATGGCCCAACAATGGCGCACACTCACAAAAACATTATTCTGGCCCAGAATAGCCAAAGGTAGCCCAAGAAAAAATAATAAAATATAGGGTAATCAGAAATTCTAACAGTCCATTAAACCTGCTAAATATGTGACAAATAACATTTATGGTTAATTGCCAAAAATAAATTATTTGACACATTGAAAATTTAAGAAAATTAAATACCAAAATTTTTTTTGGTTAAAAAAAATTAACAAATTTAAGCAAACTAATTACGAAAAATAAATTAATTTTTATTTACCAAAATTAAAAGCACATGAGTCATTTGTAACCACAAGGAATTATTTATCAAAGAATCAAAGTTAAAGGATCCTATAACCAATAAATTTAAAAAGAATAGTTATAAGAACACATACCTAAGATTAGCAATTTCGAAGTAAAAGTTGTAGCAACACAACTATATTAGTGATAAAAATAGTGTATGTATGAAGGAGAATAAAACAAAAAACAAAAACTACTCTCACGTCTTAGATATTAGGAGGAGACTAAAATACTTGGAGGAGTTTGCATCCAATGGGCTAAGATAAAAATCATATTCATGTACTTAGCATCACATTTTAATCAAAAACCTGATGTGATATATTCTTATTTTATTAAGCAAGAGAAAGGATCCGTTATGATTATAGGAGTCTTAATTTTCTGCAAGCTTTACATTCATATAAGAAAATAAATTTATGTTTAACATGCTTTCACCGTATTTTTGCTTTAGGAACATTTTTGTGAGTAGAAATCTTCATTAATCTAGTTTCATTTATTATGCTTGTTTGGTAAATAATTTCACAAGCCTTAGTAACTTCATAAATGATAAGTGGAATGGCTGTGTGCTTTCTCAAACTTTACTAGTCAAATAATAATAATAATAATAATAATGATAATAATAATAATAAGAAGAAGAAGAAGCATTCATGTCTTAACGTACATGATAAATAATTAGTAGTAGAGTATGAAAACATAGCCACGTAGGAAACTTGACCATGTAAGAAAAACAAAAAAGTTGGCGGCATTATTTATTGGAAATGGACAAAATCCATTCATAATGCCTTACGCATGTTTGTAAATAGGAAATAAATTTTGGTTTTTTCAAATCTTGCAAAGAAATGTTAGCATGCTCCATGAATGAAGAACCTAAACCCTACCATAAAAACATGTTTTTGAATGAGTCTTTCCACTTGTTTGATTATTACAAGCATGTTATGTTTCCTCTCTATGCAAGAAGCATGTGGAAAAAAAATGATGGTGAGAACATGTTTTGAAAACAAGTATCTACATTAAATCCTTATAATAATTGTGAATGGAGAAAAATTCATAGGGGTTGAGGGAGTATTTATGGCAAGTCATACTTTCATGCAAATGAGTTAATATTTATGTAGAATCGATATTTCAAAATGGTCGTCTTACCAATATCCGAATGTATCATATCAGATACTTCAATACTTTTAGATATATATTTTTATATTTTTTAATTATTTTTTAAATTTTTATCGTATCAACATATCTGTGTCCCGTATCTGTATCCGTACTTCCTAGGTTAAAATTGTTTGGGCATGCTCCAAGAATGGATTACGTAATTTACCGTGTCTTGCATGCTTCATTGACTTTTGTTACATGCTTTGTGGATGTTCTTATAGCAAATAGGATGGTGAAGTTGGTAGTTTCATTTATTAGGAAATGAACAAATTTCATTCATGCATTTTTAGACATGATGAATAGGATTATTCATGCACACTTTGTGAATGTTTCACGAATGGACAGATTCCATTCTTTGTCAATCCATGCATTTAAGGCCATTTGCTTTTTGAACTATGCATCTCTCCTTTGGTTTATTTGAGAAAGGCAGCAGTAATGGTTATAAATAGTTGGTCAAGTTCGAGACCTTTGTGGCACATTAACGCAAACAGAATGCGGCATAACCAAGTTATAGGAACAAGTGAAACAATCCAAAGAACCATTGTATACTGAGGAAGAACATGAATACATAAGTTAGATGGAATCATTCACTTTGGGGATTCATCAAATGTCTTGAAAATATTGATCAATCCATACTGATACGAGCATTGTGTTGGTGTTGATAATAAAAATAATCTTTTCGATTTCATAAAGTAATCGAAAGTCCCATAGTTTTGATTCTAGGAATGATTTAGGTTAGACTTCAATAACATCTTTGATCAAGATTGAAGGAGTCGACAAGATTTGGACTCGAGTTAGAAGATGAAGATCGAGATGAAGGGAAGAATCAAAGACTATAAGTTTCTGCTAAACACTTAACCAAGTTCAACATTACAAGGATGGATTTAGGCTATCAACAATTCGAGTTGGATTTATCAAGCGGGTCGAGTTAAGGATTTAAATTTGAACTTTAAATTCAAATGATAAGTTTAGCATTGCAAGAAATTCGCATATTACCAACGGTCATATCCACTAGTAATAAGTCAAATTTTTCAACGGATTTTTGTTGGCCGGTAAAACGCTTGTCGGAAACTTTTTCCTTCCAGTAGATATATGTCAATAATATATCTGGTAATAATTTTCTATTAGAATATTTGTCAAAAAATTTTGACAAATAACTCCTCGTCAAAAAATGAGTCTTGGTTTTTGAAAAATTTGCGGCTAATAAATACGACAGAAATGATGTACTTATTTTTAAATAAAAAATTAGTAAAAATAATAATAAGATATATATATATCAATTAATATTATTTAATTTATATAAATTTAATAATTAAAGATGATAGCTTAAAAACCAATAATTTTATAAAATGTCAAATAAAAATGTATTATTAAATATGACAAAAAAACTATTCAAATCAAATTATTCAAATCCCAACATGAAAATATAAAAAAACAAAAAAATCTAAAAATCATAAAAATGTTCAACATGAATAAAAAAATGTCTAATCCTCTTGCATCTAATCACCATCATCATCATCATCATCCTATAGAGTGTGAATAGGGTCTTAGGTGAGCTGTTGTAGGTACTGCTGAGAATTGGGATAATGTTGGTATAGGAGCGGCTGGTAAAGGTGCTGCATAGGCGACTGAGATGGGTGTTGGAGAATTGCTACTCTTAAGGCGGGTGTTGAAGCGACTATTACTGTGGAGATGTGTGCTGGATCAGTTGATGATCATATGGACACTGGTACTAGAGCAGTTGAGGGGTCTGTTGGATTAGCTATAAAGGTTGCTGAGGAGATGAGTATTGTTGCAACTGAGGAGATGAGTACTAGTGCGGCTGCTAAGGCGACTGAGGAGACAATTGCTGGAGTAGCTGGCCATGGACAGGCGGCTGAGGAGACAGGTGCTGCTATATCGGTTGGGACATGTGCTGTAACGGCTAAGAGGGCATCGTTCTAGGAAAAAAACTCTGACATGGACTACATGTCAATGCCCATGCCCATTCCATAGCAGACTGCATTCCTATGTCCATACCCATACCCATCCCAATGGAGTTTTGCATCCCCATGCCAATCCCTCCCTATGTGCCCATCAATGCCTGCTGTATGGCAATATGGCCCCAAAACTGCTCAACGTTTGTATCATGTCCTGTCTCATCTATGTCTAAATGTCAAAAATCTTTTACTCCATCTCCTTCCTCATTTGTGCTCTGATGTGCTCCTCTATCTCGGTAGTGTTGAGCTGAGATAATTGACTTTGAAGATTGCACGATGACTTTGTAGTTTCTTGGGATATAAGACCATAAATACGACCTTTCTTATTTCCCCCTGTCGCATAAATCAACAGCTATCTAAGTTCCCTATCAGACAATTACGTCCCTTTCGAATTATGGGTCGCTTGGTACTCATTTTCATTATAAGATTCCTACAAAAATAATACATAATTATCTTAAATAAACTACATATATATGTATATACGAATATATGTATACGAAAATAAAACGTTCTTTAAATTAAAAATAATAAATGATATTTTTGTACAATAGTGAGTTGAGCCCTAATCTGGACCTATCTATTAACCGCTAGCCTAAAGTGCAAGTGCCTAAATAGTTCCCCATCTTTTGGCAGTGCGCCCAACTCTTATGCCTATGAAAACTCGATGTATATAAATAAAATCATAATCTCACAAAGTGTCAACTACCAAGATAAACTAAGGAAATTAATTATAATTAAGTAAAGTTAAGAAAAATAACTATTTTTTCTCAATGGATCCTATAGGAGATGAAACCCTAGTATACAGGCATCCACTAGAACAAGATGCACTGTTCGCCTTAGCCAACTCCTAATTATCCTTAAATTTTTTACTCTCCTAATATTGCTAGAAAGCTTGAAAAAGCAAGGTCCAAACGAACATTCATCTAAAAAGACAACAATGATTACACAATAAAACAATAATTGAATACAAAATACCAATATTAGTAAATTTTAAATACCTGAAACACATGAAACCATTCCTGTCTCATGTCATCTGGAATATCTTGGCAAGATTTCTGGGATTGTTGGTACCTAGCCCGGATGAGTTTAGTCAAAGTTTCCGCAACCAGTTTTGAAGGCAAATTTTTTTACAACCATTTGACAAAAAAATCAATACCACAAACATAATATCTATATATATACTTGTTATAAACTATAAGAATTAGAAAATAAATTCCTTATTGCTCTCTTCCATCGAGCTTGATGAGTCCCACAGGTTGAATATGGGTAGAGCCAACACCAAAAGCTGGACAACCACCATTTGAAGCAGTTTGGTTGGCCGGACTAGGATCTGAGGTAGCGTGGTGAGAGTAGGAGTACCAATAGGAGATGGGGTAACAAGTGGGGGGGATAGATGGTCAGATGCAAGTGTGTGTGCAAGGGATGACTACTGCAGTGAATATGGTGATAAAGCAGAATGAGTGAACAACGAAGGCGGTCAACATACAGTTTGCAGAGGAACTAATGGTGATGGAGATCCAGAACTGGAAGTAAATCCAAGGGTTGATATCATCATAATCCCAGGTTCTGAAGCAGCTGCACTAGGCCTACCCTGCCAAGGCTCCACAATAGATATCCCAGAACTCATATTTCACCGTCAGGGTGATTTCTTAGTTGCCTTCACTTTCCTTTACCTTTGTCCTAGTGTGACATCATCTCCATAAGCAAGGAACACGTTAGAATATGTCACAGGAAAATTATTGTTAACTTAAAATTAAATATACATACAAATGGCAATTATAACCTGTGCATGAAATAAATATTAAGCACAAATTAATGAAACAAATGAATGTTCAATAAAGACACATACATTAAATGAAATATAAGCACTAATGTTAATGCAAACATAACTTAACTTAAGCCCTCTAGCTGACAATTTGGCCTTACTATCAATCTGAGTCTTCATACTCCTCTTATTTCTCATCCTTATGTTGAGAGTCTTTCTCTTTGTCATCCTATACTTCGTTATCCTCCTCTTCCACATCAATTTTTTCATCAGGATTTTTCGTTCCAATGCTCACCAGAGCTACGTCAACTACTTCAAACTCACCATTATTATCTCGCAAAGTTTCAACCTTGTTTACATCAACACTTAGAGAAAACTGAGACATAACATCATTCTGAAATACAGTTTCCAATGCACCCTCAAGCTCCACGTGATTCATGGGCTTAACCTTAATAACTACTCGCCAAGCAATCTTGTCCTTAGACTTTCTTGGTCAGGGAGCATAATACACATGTCTTGCTTGTTGAGTAATGATAAAAGGATCATATATATGATATCTTCTTGTGTGTCATACTTCCACAATTTTATAATCATTATGCACCCTAGTTCTCCAATTTCTGGTTGGGTCAAACCATTTACATTGGAAAAAGACAACTTTATTGGTTGATTCCTCAAGATATTCCAACTTAATGATATCTTGAATTATCCTTTAGTAATCATCTTTTTTACCATCACTTGATCCCTTAACAAAAACCCCACTACTAATCGTCATTCTTCGTTGTGACCATGTAGAAGTGTGAAATCTATATCCATTAACGAAATACTATAAACAACATTTAACTTGTCTACTTAGGCCACGAGCAAGATCACGTAGGCCACGATTAGTTACCACATGCTGAGGTTCGTGAACCTACACATCATGATTTCTTATTAGGCGGCAACATTATCTATCAAGAAATTCATGAAATAGATATTTAAGGTCAAGTTATCTACTTATATAGTATTGGAATCATGCCGCAAAGTTAGCCTCTATTCTCTAATACGAATGTTCTTATGGAATATTGAAATGTTCTAAGAACATATTAATCATGGTCCACAAATGAACAAATGTTAGACAATATGTACTTAAAACTTTATACGTAATGAAATTAAAAAAGCAAGTAGAGGTACTAACTTTATAAACAGTTGGACCTCTTCATAGTTAATCAAGACGTGAAGTGCAACAAACTTGAACTCAACATCATTCAACTATTTAGTAGCAAATGCTCTAACTTATTGGCCAAGTTGATTGAATACTGATACAGATGGTTGTGAGACATCATTTTGACACCCATCATCATTGCATCTCCTTCTTGTTCTCATACAATTAATAGTGGGCTCAAAGTAGAATGGACAAAAGTATGCAGTCTTGTATATGGTGTACCACTTACTTATTGCACCTTCCACATATGATTTATTCTTGACTGCTCTTTGCAACTCATTCAGATACCTTTCAAATAGATACATCCATTTATATTGAACTGGCACACCTACCATCGCTTCATAAGGCAAAGGAATTGACAAATACTCCATAAAATAAAATAAAAAATCAGGTAGGAATATTCTCTCCAATTTATATAAAATGACAGGAATGTGTTTTTTTCCATTTCCATTAAGTCTTCTCCTCTAAAAGTATTTGAGCACAAGTCTTTAAATAATAGACTTATTTCCAGCAAAGGCTTCCAAACATATTCATGAAGTAAATGGAATGCAATTGGCAATAAAGACTCCATATACACATGACAATCATGACTTTTCAACCCAAGAAAATGCAACTGATTCATATCCACACATCTAGGCATTTTCAAATCTTTAACTCATTCAAAAATCAACATCTTCTGCTCCGTGTTACATAATTTGCCTTAGGTTTTAACAATTTATCATTCCCCATATCAACAAGTTCTAGGTTGGGACATTTGCAATACTTTTTCACATCCATTCGCGATTTCTCATATCTTTTGTTTTGCCTTTGATATTCCATTATAGTATTAAAAACGTTGTCAACAAAATTTTTCTTAATATGTATAACATTCAAGTTATGCCTTATCATGTTATCCTTCTAATACAGCAACTCTCAAAAAATACTTTGTTTTGTCCAATTATAATTAACACCATATCTAGGAAATCTACTTCTATCACATGTTTCTGTTACTTTTAGCAAGGTACTAACAATTTCCAACATAGCTTGTCCAGATAATTTGCATGGAAGGGAATCATGATCAACAATTCTCCTCTTAAAGGCATCATTATTCTTTCTAAACATATGGTTAGCATCCAAACATTGTCGATGATAATCAAACGACGAATTCTTCCTATTATGCTTTAAGGTAAACGCCTTTGACTATTCAATGCAATGAGGACATGCTAGTTTACTAGAAGTCATCCAATCAAATAACATGTCATATGCAAGAAAATCATTAATTGTCTACATTAAAGATGCTCTCATTAAAAAATTCGATTTCATTAACTCATCATAAGTTTTAACACTACACCAAAAAAATTTTAACTCGTCTATCAATGGTTGCAAGTAAATATCAATCTTGTGTTTCAAATTACGATGACTAAGAATAATGCATGTCAAAAATATATATGGTCTCATCTTACAAATTTTTGGGGGAAGGTTTTATGGGTGACAATGATAGGCCAAACAAAATAAGGTGTAGATGACTAACTAAATGAATTAAACTCATCATAGCATAGACTAAGCCTCATATTTCAAGGGTCATGTGCAAAATCTTGATGTATCTTATCGAACTGCTTCCATGCCTCTTTGTCCGATGGGTGACTACTAACACCTAATTTTATCCTGGTCATTAAAACCTTTTAATTCAAAATATAAAAAAAAATCAAACAAAAAAAATTGTTAAAACGAATTTTATTTTGCTCAATCTTTTACTTTGATCCAAATTTTTCTTAGGCCCAAACATACAACTCACCTTAGTCTAGATTTTAAAACAAAAAAGAACAAAAATAAAAAAATAAAAAAATAAAAGAAAAAGAAGAAAAGAAAATTTAAAAAAAAATAAGATGACTAAACCTTCCAGTATGCATAAGCTTAACCCAAATTTTCTCAAGTTACCCACCTTAAACCCAAACTAATTTGTTACCCATCAAATATGGGTCAACTCGGATCCATCACTTCCACCCAACCCATCTACCCACTTACATCCAAAACCCTAGCAGTAACCATCTTCTTTGCTACTCAAAATCCTAACAATCTGGCACCCTCCAATTTTGCACATCAAGGACGCATTATATCTATAGAATACGTAAGTTTCCTTTATCACTTTGATTAAAAAAGTCTAACATGATTTCTTCCCCATTGTTTTCCAATTCAACGGGAATTAAGAGCGTGATTAGGGAAGACTTTTGCAATGTTAAATACTCACCCTAAAAGGCTCAGAAAAAAAATGATAGACACTTAAAGACCCATACATAGAAATTAGGGGTGTCAAAATGGGCCGGGCTGGCCTGAATGTCAGGCTATTTTCGGGTCAACCCATTCGGGTCATGTAAGTTTCAGACTGGTATTTTGTTAGCCCAACCCAACCCATTTAGCCTTATGTAGTGTTAAAAAAATGGGTTGGCCTGGCCCATTCGAGTCATGTAAGTTTCGGGTTGACATTTTGCATTCCATCCATTTTGTCAAGTTATTCAGGCAGGCCCATCGGGCTTGGCCCATTTTGACACCCCTAATAGAAATACAAAGAAAACAAAGCAGAGAGGGTCAGACAAAAAGAAGGAGCCACAGGCGCCACACCATCTAGCACGCGACTCTGTCAACCACCACGCACCATCAACCACGCCACATACTGGACTCAAGCAAAGCTACCGAACTCAACTCCTCCCCGCAGCCATGACCTGCTGTCCAAATCCACCACCGCATGTGACCCAGAACCCGTGATTCATCGTTGCCTAGCCCCTTTATGATCCAACACAACCCATCATCCCAAATCAAATTAACCCAAGCCATCATCAGCCAGCAATGCCTGGACCTCCGAGCACAGCTAGCGAATTGTCACCACCGTTGTCCCTGTCTTTGCTGACGAGTCACACCAGCCAAGGTCTTCGCACCGCCTCCACTGCAAGCCAACCTCTACTCCAGTACCGTCGGCCACCTCTACTGCCACTATGAGTGGTCTGCTCTTCAGACTAGAGCCCCTTTTCGCAGCTTTGCTCTGAGTTGTATTTGGTTTTTAAACTCTATTATTTTTTTGTTGTCATAAATTCTATTAGTTTTATGATAATGAGGGTTAAGTTTTAGTTTCTTTTAGGCCAAAAGTTTATCTCTGTTGGGCTAACTGCATGTTTGATTTTTTTTTTTTTTGGTTTATACCATGTTTCATCTTGAGCTGTTTGTTCTTAATATTGATGGGCTATTACTTGTGATAAAAAAATTATTATTTTTAGAACAAGAAAACTAACTTGTTTCCTGTAGCCTTTAGAAAGGCAAATAAGTAAATAATAATAAAAGAAAAAGAGAGAGAAAATCACAATATACACACACACACACACACACACAATAAAGGGGATAATAGATAAAAATGATAATAACAAAAAAAATCAAAATCATCTTAGGTTCCCCTTATTGGTTTTATTGAAGTTTTGTTTATCTTATTGTATGTTTATCCTATTATCTTATGTTTATTTTAATCATGTTGTTAATATTGTCTTTTCTTAGTTGTTGATTTTACAATTTTTTTTAAAAATAAAATAATTAAACCTTATTGACGAGAATAAAACGAGATTAATTGAGTTGTGACAGCTTATTAATCTTGTAACTTTTAGAATCATCTAAGTTATGACAACTTGATAATTCAAAATCTTTTTTTTCTAAATATAAAAAAAATCAAATGAATTTTCAAAATAAAAAATCTTTTCAAAATTAAAAACAACAAAACCACAATTATTTTTCTAAAGAATGATGTGACTTTGAATTCTTCATTGCACTTAGGGATATATAGGAGCGGGATATCTATTTTGTCAAGGCAAAATTAAATTTTCATAATTTATTTATTAATTTTCTTTCTATTTTTTAAAAAAAAGGTAAAAAAAATATTTCCTAAGGTTATCAATTTTTTTTGCACGATTAACTAAGGTAACCGTTTTAACACGGATGTATTAGAGGTGCTATGAAATTAAGTTTTCACCCTTCCCAATGCATAATTGACTCTCGAATCCAAATTTTTTTAAAAGACCAATTTTTCCTAAAATAAAAAAGTTTTTCAATTTTTTCTTGACTTAAATAAAATTGGTGGCAACTTTAATTCATTTCTTAATTTATTTATTTTTCATCACTCCTACCACGATCCCAGTTGTGATATTGACATAGGACCCTATCTTGTGTCATATTTAAATAATGTCATCTTATGTGTTCAGCAGAACTCATAGAAGCATACAATATCTTAAACCTAGGAATTAGAGGCAAATAATGCATTCTTGCTCAAGAACACCTTTTTTTATTTATTTCAGATTGTATTTTTATGAGGCTTATACCGTTCATCACCACAAAATTTACGCATCCTCAATTGCTTATCCTCGTCGATGTAGAATATCATGCATCCATTAACATAATAATCATATTAAACTAATTTAATCCTTAATTTAGCAACGAATTTCTTTGTCATATATAGATTATTAGGAACAAGTGACCCAATAGGATTTGCTTCCTTTATTAATCTCATTACAACATTATAAGCATTCTCAAACAAGTTATGGTTAGATTTAATGCTCAACATCTAAAGAACAACGGATAATTGAGAGTGTCTTTTGTACCTAGGCCACAAAGATTGTGTTGCAGCATTTAATAAGTTATAAAATTATTGTATCTCATCATTTGGGAGTTCCTCTATTCTGTCCTTATAAGGGCCCTAAAACTAGGAATTTTTGCTCTAGCAACATCGTATATCAGTTGCTAGTAGTCGTTAACTACATTTTCATTACTAACTTAAGGGGCAGCAGAAGTACCAACACCAGTATTGTACTGAAATTGAGGCACAGTTGGGTCAAACTCTCCATGATTTGACCAATATCAATATTTTAATTGCTTGGAATCATTTCCTATACAAATGTAATCTAGCTGTATCAAGGTCTATTAGGTTTCTACTACAACATTTCATACATGGACACCTAATTGTTCCCTCAGTTTCATATTGTCAAGACCGACATGCAAAATTAACAAATTCTTTAATCCCATCCAAAAATTATTGTTCAAAACCATTCCAACCAGGAAGAAGCTTATTATGCATGCATCGATGATTTTCAGGAATATCCATCTTCTGTAATTAACAACAAACAAAATTCTAATTTAACGTTAAACTCATAAAGGCCTAAATCATAACATCTAACATTCAATTTAAACTTTTTGATAACTAATTCAACTACAAGATAAAAATGTTATAACAATAAAAATATATGTAAATTATGACTTGGTCTAAATTCCTAAATTATTAAATTAATTATCTAACACTAATATTGGTAATAATTCACTCAATTTTCTACAAAAATCATTGTAACTTTATCATGTTATCCATTGCAGTTAGATCAACAGTTCTGCAAATTTGACATTAAACCTAACTAACATTTAAATAAATTATTTGCACATGGATTGAGATGAAAGACGTAGTGGGATAGCAAGAGCAGTTAGGGGTGTTCTTGGATCGATTTGAATCGATTTTTAGGCAAAAAACCATCCGATCCAAACAAGGTAAGTATCATCGGTTCAGTTTGGATTTGATAAATTCCAATAACCAAACCGATCTAATCCAAACTAATTTTAATCGGTTTGGATTAGATTGGATGATTCGATTTTTGTCCAATAACATAATAAAAATGTAATCTAAATAAAAATAATACACGACAACAATATAATTCAAATTCCAAACTTCAAACCATTCATAAAGTCATACACAATAAAAATGCATTGACCAAATAGAAAATTTTAATCCACACATCAACTCCAGTTGAGTGTGTACTGTCATTTAAAATCTCGGTTTGGTATAATAGAAGAATAATATGGCACCCCACAAAAAAAAATTCAAGCGAAATTGAACGAAACAACAACTGGACAGTGAATAGAACAAGAAGGGGAAAAAAAGAAAGATTGTTTTACTGATGGAAGAGAATCTTGCCAAGTTTGGCAAATAATGTTGTTGCTGGCTTAACTTCTTATTCCAGTTGCAAGTGTTGGGCCTCCATCTCAGTACTCGTCACTCACACTCACGTTTGTGCCAAAGCGATTGGGGGGGGGAATGGGCCATTGGGCCAATGGGGGGATAGGTTTAGTTAGGGATATTTAAATAATTTTAAGTGTAAAATCAGTTTGGATCGGTTTGGATCAGTTTTATAAAATTGAATTGAAAACTGAATCGAACCGATCGGTTCTTCAAAAACTTCATCCAAATTAATCCAATCTATTTCAATTTTCATCAATTTTTGATTTTTTTTATCGATTTTTGATTTTTTTTTTTAGATTGGTTTGGATGTGAACACCCCTAAGAGCGGTGGATAAGGAGTGGTGGTAGTGAAATTTTGTAGTCAGTAAAGACAAAACTCATCAATTGGTCAATAATAATCTCAAAACCAAGACTAATTCAACAAACAACGTAAAATTTCGGGATAGTTAGTCACTAACACGAGTAAATAACTTCAAATCAAAATGAGAAAATCATAACAACAAAAACTGTTCAGAATAACATGTAATGTTCTCAGAGTCTTCATGTGGGTTATAAATTGGCCAGTAATAAAGCATGGAAGTACAGAGACATTTTTAATTCTTTAGCCTTGGTGCACTACAATAAAAATGCCATTTACCCACAACGAATTTTAATGACTAATATAAAAAATGTAGGTATATATATGTACTTTATACTATCAATATATGTTTCAGTCACTATTAATTTTAGTGACAAACTAAAAAAGAATCCCAAATGCCACAAAACCTCTTTGCTCTCTCCTCAAAAAATTGTAATCTCAGACTAAAGGATTTTTCATCGGAGAAGTCTAACAAGGCAAGCACAATTTTCTAACCCTTACTTTCTCATTTTCTCCTTTTTCTTGACTTGGCAATCACTCAGGATTGAGAGCTAAGCCCAAAATCATTTGCAAACTATTGAAATTGTAACCCGCATTGTAGAGCCATGAATTCAAGCTCATCAAGAAGCAGCCTCAAAAAACCCTTCAAACCCTTCAAACCAACAACCTCAACACACCTCCACTGCGCATGCCACCACTAGCCATTGTCTAGCCATCACACAACAACCAATCAAACCCACCACCACCCTAAACCTTGCATTCATGATTTTAATACAACACATCAGTGATTCAATATAAGTATATAACATATAATGACCTTGGATTTAAGTAAATGTTTTGTCTTTGGAGTATTTATCGAGTTCAACAATATGAGAGGACAGATGGACCAAGGAGTATGGCAATGAGATACATTCTAGATTACATTTTCTAGATTATAACATAGTTATCAATGACCAAAAAAATGTAATTTAAGTTTAAAACTAATAATGAAATTCTTTAAATTTTACAACATTTACATCATAACTAATAATTAACCACAAAAAAAAATTTACATTGACAAGCACAATAGAAAATTACTAAATTAAATCAGAGATTACACAATAAACATATATAAAAATTTTGTTTGATAGCAACTTACATTTATTAATTATGTCAATTACTAACTTAAATCATGCAACTAAAGTTTCTAAATCAGAAAATAATAAAGATTAAAGTATAAGAACCTACTTGTGAGAGAGAGCGGCGATGAGAAGATAAAGGAGAGTGAGAAAGGAGACTGAGAGTGAATAAGGGAGGGGAAGGCTGGTTGCGTAGATAACTACATAAATTTTCATCGGCCATATTCATCATAAATTATTTCCAATGAAATTTTTAAACTTTACGTTTGAAATTTTGCTAAAACAAGGCGTGAGCGCTTTGCATCGATCAACTAAAAACACTTCTAGCAGATAATCTGCTAGAAACTAATTTAATATTTTTTTTTAAAAATAAATTCTTCTTTCATATAATTTTAAATATTTTCGGTGAAATTTTTCGTTGAAAAATCAAAATTATAGTAGATAAATCCACAAGCGCCATTAATATTTTTTTTAAAAAAATTATCTGTTTTTTTATTTTTTCTATAAAATTTCCAGCGATCAAAAAAGTTAGATATTAGGAGGAGACTAATCCATCTAGTTAGGCAAAAAATCACCATTATAGACAATAAATACATCACATCTTAATCAATAACCTAACTTTGATTGCACTTTTTAAATCAAGAAAAGGCATAATGCTTACGTAATTTCATATATGTATTTAAGTTCTATCATAGCTATCAACTAATCAACATTAAGTGCTTAACTTCAGTTCCTGCAAGAGGACCAACTGGGCAGCTGGATGTCATCTTATAGCAGCTTTATTGACTGGACAGTGGACATGAACCCATTATATATATATATATATATGAGGAATGATTAATTTATATTAATGTAAGTTTTTTTTTTATATTTATTTTTAATCATTAATTTTATTTTTATTTAATAATTATTTTTAATAAAATAATTTTAACTATTAAATAAAAATAAAATTAATAATTAAAAATAAATATAAAAAAAAATTATACTTATATAAATTAATCTTTCTTCTATATATATATATAAAAATTAACAAATTTTTTCATAAATAAGAAGCATTTAAGATTAGTGTACTAAAATAATTATATTATTAATTATAATAAAGTATAATTATTAATTATTAATTAATAATAATAATAATTTATTAATTAATAATATAATCAATTTAATACAACCAACTTAAATACTTAAAGAATTTCCCACCGTAAGTATCCCGTGTAAGTAGAGTTTCCCTATTATGGCGGCTGTCATTATTTTTGGCAGAAATGTGACTCGTTCCACTTGTTTATTGTCTCACTCTACCAGAACTACATTCGGATACAAGGCCCATTTTTAATATACATCGTCTTTATAACTCATAATTTAAGTTATTAATTTATTTATAAAATAAATCAATAACTTAGATTAATTATAAAAAATTTATTAATTAAATTTTTTTATTTTTAATTTTTTTAAATTTTTTTAGTATTATATTTTTTCACATATTATCACTATTATTATCATCGATTACGCTACTTATCAACTATCTACTTCATTCACCTTTAATTTTTTTAAATTGTATAATTATATAAATATTATCAATTAAAATTTATAATTTTTTTAAAAATACAGTTATAATTTTAAGAAACTCAATCACTTCTAATTTTTTTAAGTTGTATAAATCAGTATAAATATTATTAATTAAAATTTATAAAATTTTTCAATAATAATAATTTAGAAAAAAAATTTAGTATACATAATTATTTATAAAAAAATATAAAGATTAATTAATATAATTTTAATTAATATTATTTATAAAATTGTATAATTTTAAAATATATAAATAATATCCTTTTTTGATATAATAGTATTTTTCTTGACATGAATAATAATTTTTTTGATATAAATAATATTTTTTAACGTGAACAATATTTTTTAATATGAACAATTTTTTTGACATAACAGTGCATCCGACCTAAAGTAAATAGTATATGATATCTGGTAAAAAAAATAACCTATCCAAAAAAAATTTTGTTATTACAAATAAAAATAAAAAATATATAATATACCTAAACTTAACCTGGTGTATATTAACAAGCACCCGTATACAAGACACTCGTTTAAGTGTGCAAGCATTATAGTCATAACAATCTCAATTTTTTTCGTTATTTGTTTACATTATTTTTTATATTAATTAATAAAATATAAATTTATAATTAATTATATATATAAGTTAGTTAATATATTTTTATTAATTAATTAATATATATAATTTCTGTAAACTAATTAATAAACTTAATAATTACAAACTTATATTTTATTAATTAATAAAAAAAAAAAGTAATAAGATGATTATTTTTGTTATCATAATAATTGCTTAGTGCCAACTATTGTTTGTTCTCAACCTTCTCTTCCTTTCTTGTGACACAGTACTGAGATGCCTTACAGTAACACTTAAAGCTCTATAAAGAAGTGTGGTGAGAATTCAGGAGAACGCCTGCATTTGGAGAAGACTTGAAATCACTGAGATAGTGCAGGTGTGAAAAGAGCAGAGAGAAAAAAAAAATTTTTTCTCTTCAACGTTCAAAAGATTTATGCAGGTCATGGCTACTCGAATTCTTTCCTCTCTGCAATATGTCTCTTCTTCTTCTGCCTCAGCTTCTAAACGTTGTTTAGGTAATAGCACTGTCTCTCCCTCTTATGATGATTTTTTTCATGTATTTGAGCATATATACTTATTTATGTAAAATTGAAATCTTCATAACCTACCTGTTGTGTATATATATATAGGAGAAAACAACTTAAAACTTTCAGGGAGGTTTTGAACCTTTTTTTTTAATATTGCACACATGCATGATGGTGCTCCCCTCACTCTCTTTATAAGACATACTCTCACTTGATATGTTCTCACGACCACACATCTTAACTTTCTTAACAAATAAGCATAGAGAAGAGTCACACAAATTGTTGAGCATATCTTATCATTATGTTATTGTAGGACTGTAGGAGATACATTATTAAATTTGATTGTCTAAAAGATTGGATGGCTCAATTTTCAGGCCTATATTGTTGCTGGCTTAGAAGTATCAGTGGAATTGGTGCTTCTGCTGCTGATGTGGAGCCTATCATACCACCTGTGCAAATTGATCATAGTCAGCTTCTAATTGATGGACAATTTGTTGATGCAGCTTCTGGTTAATATCTTACCTTTATGTACTCAAACAGTTGCTGTTTCGTTCATATGAATACATAACAATCTATGCAACAGAAACTTAATTTTAAAATTTCTTCCTTGTTAGGTAAAACTTTTCCAACCTTTGATCCTAGGACAGGAGATATAATTGCCAATGTCGCTGAAGGTCACAGTGAAGATGTAAATCGTGCTGTCTATGCTGCTCGCAAGGCTTTTGATGAGGGACCATGGCCAAAGATGACAGCTTATGTATTAAAACATATTTATCTAATACTTTTACCCATTTTTCTTCTATAAACTTCAGAACATGTATTCTTTTGATTGGGAATATGGAGAGGCTATGATGCTGCATTTTTTTTTTCTTTTTGGGGGTACAAGATGCCCTGCATTGTATTTCATATGCAACAATTTTAACTAATGTTCTGATGATCTCCTCTAGGAAAGGTCACGTGTAATTTTTCGCTTTGCTGATTTATTGGAAAAACACAATGATGAAGTTGCAGCAATTGAAACATGGGATAGTGGAAAGACTTATGAACAGGCTGCAAATGTTGAAATACCTATGGTGGTACGTGTGTTTCGATATTATGCAGGTAATTACATTATTTATGAGCTCCTATTTCATGTTCATTTTGTTATAGTACTTTATAGTGTATACCAAGTTGACATTCTTTCGCTTCCCTTCTGTTTTCTTCAGGTTGGGCAGATAAAATTCATGGTCTAACAGTTCCAGCTGATGGACCACACCATGTCCAAACCTTGCATGAGCCCATTGGCGTAACAGGACAGATTGTTCCTTGGAATTTCCCACTTCTTATTTATTCATGGAAGGTTGCGCCTGCATTAGCATGTGGTAACACAGTTGTATTGAAAACTGCAGAGCAGACACCTCTTTCTGCCCTTTATGTGTCAAAGCTATTTCTTGAGGTATGCTTACCACACCTATATATATGTTTTCGTGTATGTGCATACTGGCTTGGATTTCAGTTTTGTGTGCATCTGCTCATTCTTTTATAGGGCTGCAGTCCCACTTAAATCCATGCTTTCATTAGTGATATCTTGAATGATGACTAGTTCATCTTTTCTGTTCTCATCTTTTGGGATCTAATCTACCCTTCAAACTAAATCGAATCAATAAGATTCTTGACCAAAATGACAGCCACAAAGACATTTTTCTCTCTTTAAGCATATTTGTTACCAATACTAGATCGATAGCCTCATTTTAGCTAACTTAAATAAAAAAGTTACCTCTTCCTGCAAAGAGAACGTGAATAGGTCTTCAATGTTATCATTGTCACAGTTATTAACTGGACCTACAGGAAAATAATTGCTGAAGTTAGTTTGAAATAAACCTCGGCTTGCAATATCAAAATTGCCTTCAACCAGCAATCTCAAGACTGGGCTATGCAGGATAGCAAAAAAGAACAGCTACAAGTTGGACTTGCATACGTTTACCTATTATATAGGAGTGCAACTCCTACTATAATGATTTCAGGTTTATTTGAAAAAAATATATATCTGGTCATAATTCTAATTTCATTAAGATTCATCACAAAAAAAAAAAGACAAACAAATAGATTGTGGTTCTGCATGTCTCTTTACATGTGTGATCGTCTTCACTGATGGATTTGATGCAACAGGCAGGACTTCCTCCTGGTGCTCTAAATATTATCTCTGGCTTTGGTCCTACTGCTGGTGCAGCTCTTTGTAGTCATATGGATGTTGACAAGGTACTTCAAAATACTTAATGGAATAGTTTTCCTGAGACATCACAAAACATATCCTTCGTTTTTGTGATTCTCTCTGCCAGAAAGTCGTATGATTTGTTGATATAACTAAAATGAAAAATGTTAGACAGCCAGAATTTTTGACAAAATGAGTTAGACATGTTTTTTAACTCATGGATAGATGAGTGGTTCCTACCTCTTTATTTCATTCAATCACCACCCTTGAATCTAACTGAAATTTGTCAAAATTCTGGCTAATTTTTTATGGTTATTTAGCATTGCTCAACTCAACTCCAATGCATATACGCATTAAAAGAAGTTCCTAATTTATGCCTGTATGGTGTAATAGCTAATTGAAAACTAAAAATTGCTTGATTTTATTTTGTAGCTTGCTTTCACAGGATCCAGTAGCACTGGTAAGATTGTACTAGGACTGTCTGCACAAAGCAATCTGAAGCCAGTAACTTTAGAGTTGGGAGGAAAATCTCCCTTCATTGTGTGCAAGGATGCTGATATTGATGCAGCTGTTGAGGCTGCACATTCTGCTTTGTTCTTTAATCAGGTATGATGATCCAATTTTGTGTATTCACTTAGAGAACCATGCATTCTTAGGATTTTTATTATTGCATAGTGATCCAATATGGTCCAAGTTGTTTTGTTTTGTGTCTAAAGGGCCAATGTTGTTGTGCTGGTTCTCGCACATTTGTACATGAAAGCATATATGATGAGTTTGTGGAAAAAGCAAAAGCCCGTGCCCTTAAACGTGTTGTTGGAGACCCTTTCAAAAATGGGGTTGAGCAAGGTCCTCAGGTATCTCTTATCCTCTATTTCCTAATGCACCTCAAATCAAAGTGAACCCTATGGTCCAAATAAGAATAACTTCTAAATTTTTTAAACTTTGGTTTCAGTACAAGAACCTGTTGTTTTGTAATTGCTCATACCAACAGAATTCTTCTCAAATTTTTTGGACTGAAGTTTAGATAAATGCTAAGTAGTGGCACTTGAAAGGGTGATGACATTGATAATTGTATATATGTTTTAGATTGATTCTGTGCAATTCGAGAAGATCCTGAAATACATAAGATCAGGCATTGAAGGTGGTGCTACACTTGAATCTGGTGGTCAAAGAATTGGCTCCAAAGGCTACTATATTCAACCCACTGTTTTCTCAAATGTTCAGGCATTGTACCTCTAATAATATCTCTACTTCTTTACCACTAGCAAGATAATGCTAAAACAGATGTAAATAATCAAAATGATTTCTTCCTTATTATTACAGGACAACATGTTGATAGCCAAAGATGAGATCTTTGGTCCGGTACAGTCTATCTTGAAATTCAAGTATGCTGTAAATCACTAGTCAAAATACCATCATGTTTGTACATTCTTCAATAGTTCCTCTTCTTAAATCCCAGTTATTCTGTGTTTGAAATAAATGATAGGGATCTAGAGGAGGTGATACGAAGGGCGAATGCAACTTCTTATGGTCTGGCTGCTGGAGTTTTTACTCAGAGTTTGGACTCTGCTAACACCTTGATGCGTGCATTGCGAGTTGGATCAGTATGGATCAACTGCTATGATGTCTTTGATGCAGCAATACCTTTTGGTGGGTATAAGATGAGTGGACAAGGGAGAGTAAGGGGAATCTACAGCCTTAGCAGCTACCTTCAAGTTAAAGCTGCTGTCACTCCTTTGAAGAATCCAGCATGGTTGTAGTTTTCCAATACCCCTTAGTGCTCATGTTCATGATGTCTTATCTGAAAAAGAACTAGCATGTACAATTGAGGTTAATATAAGATCAATGAAGAAAAAGTTAGTTTGAAATGTTCAGAGGCAGTTCTTCTATTATTAGACAAAACCACATCCCTCAGTATGTTGGAACACCTTTTGAATTAAATGGTCTCAACTTTATATGCAATTATTTTGTGAATAATGATCACCAGTGGTTTGTTTGTCACTCACCCACTACCTTTTTGAGTTGTTATATTGAATCCGTATGTTTCTTAAACTAAGATTCTTTCACTTTAAAGCATGGCTAGCTGCTAGCATGTAGATTTTGGAAGCATTTTAGACAGTGGACATCTTTCTTCAGTTGTCTCAACTCCATTAGTTACCATAACTGGTTATTCTGAGAGGTTATCATGATTTGGAAGAAGATTCGAATGTTTATCCATCAGTCCCAGTGGTTGCATGGAACATCCCTAAGGCATTGAAATTAGCCGAGTTATTGTACAACTAAAGCTTTTGTGGGCCCAACCTCTGATGCCTCAACTTGCCTTCTGTTAGAATATCATCCTTGGTATCAGAAAGCTATTCTTTACTAAAGTGGAAAAAAAAGTAGCTGTTTGTGAATCAAGTGAAAAAAAAAATTCAAGAAAGGAAGTTGCTTTATTTATCAAATCAACTGTAAAAGTATATATACATAGCTCAACTGTACTTAGACTAAGTTTGCAAAACATTGGATATTAAATAGACCTCGGTTTTAGAAATCACTCTTATGTAATGGAACCTAGATAGTAATAATCGAGAATAGCTAATTAAACAATTTACTTTTATGGATGCCATTCTTTTTAAGCATCTCAGGAAATTAATACATATATTTTTAGTGTGTAACAGAAAAGGGTGCAAGTAATCACAGAATCTGAATACAAAATTCCATGTTATAAATCATGTAGAAAGACACAAACGATTCTCATAACAAGTACTAAAAAAATCTACAAACTAATTTCCAAATCTCTGATTATAAAAATGCTCCCAATAATTACTCTTTTATGGATTAGAAGTGTTGTCTACTGAAGTTTCTGTAGTAGAAACCTTCCTCCCTGTTGAAATTAATAGGACCTCTTCTATTCTTTTGACAATTTGCTCCATGGATGGACGCTGTTGGTTGAGGGCTGTGCATGATAGAGCAAGCTGAAGTGTAATATCAAATGCTTCCTCAGAGTACTTCCCTTGCAGTTTAGGATCAGCAAATCCTGTTATGCTTCCATCCCTGGTGAGCGCTTTTGCCTGAGAAATGAAGTATGTTATACAAAATTGGCACCATGAAATAGAGTAAGAGAATTAAGAAATTTGGTTTCTGACCATTTTACTCAGTGACATTGGTCTCTTCATTTTCAAATTGATAACCTTCTTTCCTGATAGGATTTGTAGAAGTACCATGCCAAAGCTGTAAACATCGCCAGCTGGATTCACATGGTGGTTGCTTTTGTACTCAGGATCGACATATCCAAAAGTTCCTCTCACTTCTGAGCTAACATACGTTTCACCCACCTGAATAACTTTAGACAGTCCAAAATCTGATAGCTTTGCGTCAAATTTAGACCCCAGAAGAATATTTGTTGGCTGCATGAGAAACGTACATCATTCTATTAAAACTCCACTATCATCTAAGAATTGTTGGACCTTTTACACAAAGGTTTGTGTATTTGAGTTACAATTTTTCTGTACTAGTTTTTTTGCATTTTTTTTTTCATTCCTACTATACTAAAAGAAAAACCTATAAAAATTGAAAATGAGAAAAAAAAGTAGAAACAAAATCTAGTTTTCTCAAAGGTTATATAATGAGGGCTGATATCTTGAAATAAATTATCAGTAATTGTGTCCACTTTCATTGTATCTGAAGTGTATACTTGGGAGAGTAGTTGAGGGGGGAAAAAAAGGTCCTGAGTGTGAGACATGACCTTATCATTGCATTTATGGTTGACAATTGAACAGGATTCATTGAGTTTTAGATATATAAGCATTGAACTATCTTTAAGTTATCTTTTAATTCTATCAGATTAAGAAGAAGAGACTAAGATTTGTTATTGGGGTAAACAACATGTCATGTAGCAGAGGAAAACTGCAAATTAGAATAGGTGTGAGATGTTTGTAACATATATTTAGAGATTGACCTTGATATCACGGTGAACAATGCAGCCTCCTGGATATGTGTGTAGAAACCAAAGGCCTCGAGCACTATCGATTGCAATTTCTAGCCTCTGTATCCAGGACAGGACCTTGTTCTTGCCTGTTGTATTCACTTGTCAAATCTTCATAGGTCATGAATAGAAGAGCAAACAAGTTCAAACTCTCAACCCACAAAAAGGGATAAATTATAATTACCAAATAGCCACTCTGAAAGACTCCCATTGGTACATAGTTCATAGACAAGAAAACAATCATCTCCCTTAACACAGCAACCCAGCAAAGCAACAAGATTTGGGTGCCTGACATGTGATAAGCTTGTAACTTCCCTGACAAAAGTCTCCATATTTCCATCATCATTGATTATGTGCTTTACAGCAATTTGCTGGTTATTTGTCATTGTGCCTTTATAGACCTTACCTAAAATTGAAATCCAGAAATAAGGTTGCTTTATACATACAGATTTAATCAGGCTTTGACAATTTAAACAAATAAGTCGATATGTTCAATTGGTTGGTAAGGAGAAGAGCCAAGATTTTAACTCTAGAACACTTAACTAGTAGCTTATGCTATTGAAAACCATAGAAACTATGTGAATATTTATGTACATATTGTACAATTGATGGTAAGATTTTACAGTAATCTGTATTATGCCTACACATCTAGGAAATTTAAATTTCTGTGAGTTATATTTTGTCTAGACCCATTCATGAATAGGTTAAACAAAATTTTGTCTCCATCAGCTTTAAACAAACAGAGAAAAAGAATCTAACCTGCAGTTCCTTCTCCTATGATATTCATTCCATTCAGATGGTTAGTGGCTGCATACACTTCCTTGATAGGAATTCTTGGACAAGAAGTTTTCTTTAACATGTCTCCAAATGTTACTGTGAAAAATAGAGTGCATAAGCATAATAGACTTTATTTATGATGCTATCTAATATGGGTTTGAAACAATTTAGGTCCTACCTTCTTTTTTTTGTGGAACTGATCTGAAATATCTACGAAACAAGATGTATGCAGTGATAACTAATATCAATATAACCCCTATGGTTGCTCCAGTTAGAATCCATTCAATCCCTATACCTAATTCCACATAAAGGCCTTGATGGTCAGGAAGAGAAGAGCACACAAGAAGCTGCATATTTGGAAACATGATTATGACATTTAAGCACCTCTATTACTCTTCTCGTTCTGATTGCCTTCTGTGGTTTGATATTCTGCTTGAGAAAAAGAAGATTGATCACAGACAATCTAGACTACGTAGCACTACATGTAAGATACTCGACAACTAATCCAAAGTTTATGTTTATGACATTTAAGCACCTCTATTACTCTTCATGTTCTGATTGCCTTCTGTGGTTTGATATTCTGCTTGAGAAAAAGAAGATTGATCACAGACAATCTAGACTAAGTAGCACTACATGTGAGATACTCGACAACTAATCCAAAGTTTATGTTTATACTTACCTGTAAAAGAATGTTGTGCTCCAAGGCATCTCAGAACTGTGTGGACATACATATAATTTTCAATTTTGCTGCTTATTAATGTCACAAGTACAGCAATTCTACAAAGATCAGCTTCAATTTTTTCATCTTTGATATTGGTCTTTCTGGAATCTGGCCCTACTATGGTTTTCCAGGTCCTCTGGCAGGAAGGACATGAGTGTTCCCACTCATTCCCTGAAGTCTTAAGTTGACAGTATTCATCTAAACTTCTAAGCTCATTTCCTAATTTATTCCTAACATCATCAACCAAGAAATCAGAACATCCACCAGCACCACTTGTTAGGTTCTCAATTCCACAACCAAAAATATTATCTTCAATGTTCTTTATTCTAGACAGACAATTTCTTTGCTCAGTAGAATCCAAGTAAATCTTTCCTGTCTGATTTGCCAGCTGACCCATTGCATAGAGGAAAGCATCAAATGCTGCTCCACAGCACTTATTGTGCAGGAGCCCTTGCCAGTCTCCCTCCTGACAACTTGTATCATTCAACGACAAAAGTTTAATGTTATGGCTGCATCCTGTCTCCAGAGCCCAGGAAGTTGCAAACTTCATAGTGGTAATCAGAATGAAGATGCAAACAAGCAAGATAGATGTTGGAAAATCAGTTCTGGTCCAATTCCAATAAGCCATTGGGAGTTTAGGCATCCTATAGTTGTAGGAGGGACATGAAGAACTGAATGTAACAACGTTTTAAGGGGATGTATTCATCAACTGCAACTCTGACAAAATGGGAACAATAGCTAAGAGGTATGCTAATGAGCAACTTTTGTAATGAAGTGTGGACATTTGTTTGGCAGTAGAACAGGTTGAACTTCCTTGTTTTCCTCTTTGTTTGTGTATGTGTGTCTGCTAAGAGAAAAAGACAGATGAGGGGAAGGGAGACTGAGACATTCTCTTTTTGAGCATTGGACTGGTTTATACAACTACTTCTTGGAAAAAACACATAATTGGAATATCTTCTAGATTGTCTTAATTGTCAATTATTTTGTTTGTTACTAAAACATTCAAATGAAAAGCATTTCAGAGATTTGGGTGCATCGTCCAGACGGAAACATAAACAAATCAACTAACAGCACCCGTTTGCTTCTTGTGTACCATTAGTCTTGTTGCCGGCCAATGCAATTTTACAGGTTTTTTACAGATGGAATGTTACTTTTCTCACTCCAAGCCCATGTCTTGAAATTTCATATTCTGATAGAGAAAGATAGAAAATCACATTTCTTTTCGCCGTCCATGACACTTAAAATAAGGTGAGTATATTGACAAAGATATTATATCAAAAATATCCGCCCGAATGTAGATGCCGTTTATCTTTCTCCCATATCTATCAATTAAATTATACAAAAAAATAAAATAAAAATAAAATAAAAAAATAAAAAATATAAAAAAAGTATATTTTTTTTAAAATTTTTTTAATACAACTTCTAAAAATAATGTCAAACACCTTACTTTTAATTTATATAACTTTATAATATTTAAATTTATATAATTAAGTTTTTAATAATTTTATATAAAATATTTATATAAAATTTTTGCGAATCTTATGTATGAGAGGAGAACCACCCTGCCACCCCTTTATTAAACGGGGATAACATGGCAATTATTTATATCCGCATGGAATTGTGGTCTCACGGTATTACACTATCAATTCATCCCTACTTAAAATAAGGTGAGTATATTGACAAAGATACTATATCAATAATATATCTTAGAATTAAATTATACTTAATTTTATGTTATTTTAAGAATTTAATTTCTATATAATTAGAAATACTATTTTAATTATATTTGATTATATTTACTTTTTTATATAGACTTCATCTCCTATAAATAAGGAATTCTCTTGTATACACTATCAATTCAAAAATTTAGAGATAATTCAGAAAATATGTAGAAACTTCTAGATTTTTTTTGTGTCTCTATTTCTCTATTTCTAATATGGTATCAAAGTAGTATCATCCTCCGTGATCAGTCACGTTACTATTTTGCTGCATAATTCCTGAAAATCTGAAACTCTGATTAGTCACCTCTCATGTTGTGTTCTAGACTAGATATTCTGACAATCCTTTCGCTCACCGTCACCAATTTTTCGTCACTCCATTTCAAACTCAGTTACCATAGTCACCGTCCTAGATTCCAGACACCAATTATTGTTTTAGATTCCAGACTCCGATTATTGTCTTATATTCTAGTCTCTGATATGCATCTTTGTTTAGTTTCGCCAATCAATTCCATCTAATCCAACCTGAAAGATTAGCTCTATCTCTGTTACTCCAACCTCCGATTAGTTCTGTCTGATAGATTGGTTTCATCTCCGTTGTTTTAACCAAATGCAGATTGGTTCCATCTCAGATGCAGTTTGACTCGATTCCCATTGTAGATTTTTTCAAATGTAGTTTGAGCCGCTTGGTTTCTCCAAGATCTCAACGTTGTGTTTTTAAAATATTTTTAATTTATTTTATTTTCATATGTCTAACTGTAACAAGTTTTAGTTTTGAAAAATTGTTAAAATATTTAGAACATATCTCAAAATTAAATTAGGCTTGATTTTATATTATCTTAAGAATTTGATTTCTACATAATTAGTTATATTATTTTAATTATATTTGATTGTATTTTTTTATATAGACTCTCTCACTCTCTTATAAAAATAAAATTTTCTTATACACACTAATTAATTCAATAATTCATAAAATCAGAAATTCAAAATAATTCAAAAAATATATATATAAACTTTTTTAGACTTTTTTTTATGTTCCTATTTTTTATTTCTAACAGACACTCTTAATTGTTTATTAATACCTCTTATTAATCACTCATAATTTTATAAAAAAAATTATAATTATAATTAGTTGATAAAGAATATGAATAAAGAATTAAGAGTGATAATGGCTTCGCCTTTAAAAACATTGGAAGGGCCTTGGTTTTTTTATTCAATAATTATAAAAATAACGATAATCAAAACATGCAACGGTATTTATTTACCTGAGGGGTGAGGGAACTGAACTGTGTAGAGCTTTACAGCTATCAGTTGGGTACACTTAGATAAGTTAAAAACTTGGAAGTATAGTGGGTAACATATTAAGCCCAAGAACAATTTCAAACTAGGGTAATAATTATAGTCACAATTCAAGTTTAATTGGACCCACAAGCAAATGAAAAATGATTGGTTTTATCACCATCATGCTGAAAGCTTTCAGCCATAGCGATTTGCAAGTCTGTCCAACAATGTCCTCTGCGAAGCATATTCCTGGCCTTGCTGGCCCCATATTCTAGGAGTGATATCTAGCAACAAATAATGGAATAAACTTATGCCCATCATGGAGCCCCATTTTTTAGACTAAAAGAAACTGATTCCTTCCTGCATGATTTTTGTTTGAACTTTGACGAGTAGTGCAACCTACATGATTTTACAATCACAATTATACACGTTGATACACTTATTTTCCAAAGTTCTTTCACAACCATGCGTATAATTGTGTCCAATTGTTATTGTAAAATTATATAAATAGTGTTACTGTTGTAATTACACGACCGCCCCTAACTTTGTAAGTTTCAGATACGAATAATATTTCTTCTGTCATTATTAATTTTGTAATGTTGCTTACTCAACATTTTGCAGAATTATTCAAGTGCTTGATTCAACCACCTCAAAAAAATTGCAAATAAAATTTGATATCAATTCATTCTTTGTGTAAAATATCTTAAAACCCATTTAATTATATGTTATCATGTCATTAAAGAAAGTTGAATTATAATTTCTTACGTTGTGATTTGGTCCCAATTCATTTTGTTAGTTTATGTATTAAGATATATTTGTCTGAATGCATTTTGCATTTTCTTTTACCCAGTATATGATTTTTATTTTTATTTTTGACCAGGGAAAGTGTTAGTATAAGACAAGTGTTAGTATAGGACTAATCTCTATTTTTTTTTTTCCTCAAGTAACTCCAATGTTTGGATTTTGATCATTTTTCTAAGAGGGTGGCTAGCTCACTTACCACTTTGACCAACTCATATTAATTACTTGATGTATTATTTGTTCTGTTATCACATCCCATACAACAAAAAAAGTAAGTGACGTATTCAAAATGATCTTACCTATTAATTGGTTGTTACAAAATAAATGAAAGGATTACTAAGCATTTGGATAATATAATTTACTCTAAATTTGTACAATAATATTCAATAAATGAAAAATAACAACAAAATCAAGTTAATAACATACTATTACATATGTGTAAGTACTATAACCATTAAGAGAATGCTGGGTTTAGATTTTGGGCACCCAAACTTTTGTTTTTTCGTAGTGGTTTTCAACATTTGTTATGCTGTTTGGATTAGTAAAACAATTAATCTGAACGTGTGTTTGTTGTAGGAAGAATTAATATTTAGAGAAGTAGAATTTTTAACTTTTTGTGGTGAATAAAATTAATTTTAGATGTGAGAGATCTATAAAATCTTTTAAAATATATCTATAACTACATTTTAAAAGTAATTATATTTTATTATCTAAATAAAATCAATTATTACGGGATTGTTTATTGTAGGAAAGTTTGGGTTTTAGTCGGGTTCGGCAGTGACTCCTCCTTCTTCATTCATGATTTTACCTCTTGGCTCTCTCATTATAGCAGGAAACCTCATATAGCTCTCTTTTCATTGACACTCTGTGGTGGATCTGGAGATGGCGTAATAACCAAATATTTGGTTTTGATGTATTATGAGTTATATATTATTTGTCTCAATATTTTAAGTATGGTTTATATATTTATTGAATTATTTCACTTAATACTAATTGGTTTTAAGTTAGAATCTAACATGATATTAAAATTAAAATTTTATCTCTATTGCCTACTTTATTAAGTTTGTTTCTGTCTATTTCAATAGACTCGTTTATTCTATTTAAATATCTGTGAAAAAAGTATTAAGAGTCTCATATTATTTGTCTCAATATTTCAAATATAATTTATATATTTATTAAGTCACTTCATTTAATATTAATTAATTTTAAGTTAAAATTGAACATAATGTATGTCTGTCCCACAGAGAGGGTTATTTGCAGGATAATGAACTTGCGAGGGAATATGTGTAGAACAATCACCATTCATAATCTTGTTGGTCGTATTCCCTTAGGGCCTGTTTGGTAGTCAGGATAGGAGAGGTAGGATAGGATAAACTATCATATCCTACTTTAATAATAAACCAATAAGATATATGGTTATCCCGTCGATTATCCCATTCTACTCACTAGTTAAAATTTTATCCTAAGGGTGAGGTTGGGTTAGAAGCAAGTAGGATAGGATATCATTTTTCTTTTCCACTCCAGCCCTCCATTAACTCACACCCATTAACCAACTTTCATCACTTTCATCCTTCACCCTTTAACCATCTTCCACGTGAAACCTCATCCAAACCATCACAAACACCACCCATCCACCGTCCCAATTGAGACCACCACGGTCCAATCCTCTTCCATAACCAACGTTCAACTTCCACCCAAACAAACCTCTACATCTTAGCCACCAAGCTCAGAATCACCGACAACCACTGTTGTTCCCGCTGCCGCTGTCGCAGATCCGTCCATGTCGCGCACCAACACCGTGAGCTACTGTCAGGTCGCGCCTCCACGTCGTAGATCCGAGGCCACCATCGTTATTCATGCGCCATTCGTGCCACCTAAGACCGCTCCTTCATTAATCGTCTTCACGCAAAATAGCATATCCAAGTCTTTAGTCATACATCAAACCCTATCTCCTTTACCTCTCTGTTTCTTGCTTTCGTTTTTATTCTATCTATTTTGTGTAATTTTTTTATATAATTTTTTATAATTTAAATGTACAAAATGTAAAAAAAAAAAAAAAAAGTTAATTTTTTTAAAAAATATATGTAATTCTGATATAAGGGTACATTTGTCATTTGCATATAATTTATATCATATCCTGATAATATCTGGTTTACATCAAACACAAGACAGGATAATATAATGCTATCCTGTTGGTTATCTGGTGGATACCAAACATTAGATAGGATAATAACTTATCATGCTCATATCCTATCCTACTCCTATCCTGCTCTCTTATCCTATCTATTCTTATCTTATCCTGACCACCAAACGAGCCCTTAGGGTTGTGATGGAAATTGGATTTTGGGCTATTCTGGAGCTCTTCTAGATGCAGATATTTTTGCTTGCTATCAAACATGGTTTCAAAGTTGTTTGGGAGTAGAGTCGTCAAAATGGGTCAAGCTTGATGGACCGATTTAAATAGTTCAACAAAATAGATGGACTAAACTAACAAATGTCGGCTCAAAATTAAAAATAATTCGAATGAGTCAGTCCAAATAGGCTAACCCGCAATAGACTAGGCTAGCTCGACCTGTTTACATTGAAAAGAGATGGGCTGGATTGACAAAATGTTAATCCAAAACTTACATAACTCGATGTAGCCCAACCCAAAAATGACACGACCCAAATTGGCCCGACTCGAATAGGCCGGATCAACCTGTTTTGATAGCTATACTTGAGAGTTTAGTGAGAGGAAAATTTGGTGTGAGTGAAACTGACCCTTTGGAAGCTGTTAGGCTTGCTAATCTTCCTACTCCTCCTGCTTTCCATGCTTATATTGCTGTCATTGGAGATATTCAGGCACTGCTTAGTAGACCGTGGAGTATCAAAATTTCTCATGTTCTTCGTGAGGCAAACTCTTATGCGGATGCTTTGTCTAAGATGGGAGCTTTGGGTTCTCACAATATGACAATATGGGATTCTCCATCCCCCGCTCTTGGTCCTCTTTTGCTAGCTGATTTATTCGTCAGTAGCTTGTTTATAGTCTTCCAGCGTACCAAAAAAAAAAAACCTTAACTTTTAATAACGTTAAAGGATTGACGTAGGAATAGATAATATATGATGTGTAAATAATTTGTGTTTAATTAAATTTAAAAAGTAAATTAATTGATGTGTGCATAATATCTTACTCTAATATAAAAATATAACTTTAAAATATTATTACTAAAAGTAAATTAATTTTTTTAATATCAATTCTTTTACATAAATTCTTTTAATATCAATCCTATTATATTCTAAATCAAACTGTAGCAATTAGTAAGTTAGAAAGTGTTCATGGCACGTTTTGGTTTTGATTATTTTAAAAAAATAATCACTTTTTATCAAAAATTCTCTCATATTATAAATTATTTTAAATACAAAATAAATTAATTAATTACAGCTCATTCTCGAGTCATGAGTCATGACTCGGGGTTCTTTACGGCCCCTTTCATCATGAAATTAGGGTTCTGACGTCTAAGGAAACTAATGATGAATAAGTGCTGTTTGAGGGCTTACGAAGTGAATTTTTTGTTTTCTGTTAGATTTTTATTTTTATTTGAATAATGATTCTTTGAAGGGATAATACTTGCAATGAACAAGGATTCGAAGGTACCTGCTGAAGATCTAAAGCTGGATTTGTTCGAAGACGATGACCAATTTGAAGAATTTCCGATTCATTAAGGTACTTTTACACCATTCACCATTATATGTGCTATTTTGTTATTTATAACAAACGGTAGCATTATTCATTCAATTAAAATATTTTAATTTTTATTTAATTCACTCATAAATTTATTTTATATTTTATAAAAAAATTATAATAACATATAATTTAATTTAATATATTTTTTATATAAATCTACTATATAAATATAATATATATTTTAATTATACAAAAAATATTATCTTATAACAATTTTGCGTGCTAATGTGCACCTAAATTCTAATTATTTATTATTTTTAACAAACTGAATAGGGTATGGGTAGCATAAAGAAAGTTACTTGTACAGCACATATAATGGTTTCCTTCAATTCCTTAGCTTTTATTTAAAATAATAATTTTAATGTATTTTCAATGTGAAATTTTTTTATATTCTTTTAATAATGCATTATTATATTATAAAAAAATTAATTTTTATAATAATTATTCTTTTTTATAATTCTTATAATAATTACTTTAAAAATTATATATATAATAATATATAATTAATTGATAATATAAAATTTTTACACTAACGATATATTATAATGTGTAATTACTTTTTGGTGGTGTGGTCCTTCTTCTTGCAATAATTCTTTTTTTTTTCATATCCTGCTATTATTCATTTTTTTTAGTATGGTCATTTACATCACAACTCTTATATTTTTATATCAAATATTATATATACTTATTTTTATATTTCATATAATATTATTTATTATACATACTTTTTTTATCACTTTCTCTCACTCATTTACATCTTTTAAAAAAAATATAAATAATACTTATATCTTTTTATAAAAATATAAGATGATCATTTTTCTTTGCATCAAGTGATGCTTGTAAACAACATTTGACACAGTTGACCGTAAGGGTCAAGTGTGAGATTCTTGTCTATTTGTAGAATAACTATTATATTTTTGTCATCATAAATAATATATACACTTTTTTTTTATATTTTTTTAATATTATTTATTATATTTATTTTTTTATTATTTTTTACTTAATCATAATCTTTAAAAAAGTATAAACAATAATACACCTATTTTTATGAATCTAAGAGTATCATTATTCTTTATAGAAGCCTTACTTGCATTGATGCAACTTCAATTGTTTATTAAAGTTTATTCATTTACTGCATCAGGGCATGAATGTCCCCTTACAATTTACAAAGAGCCAGAAGGCGGTGGAATTGGAAAAATTTAAAAGTAAAAATAAAACAAAATTCAAATGTTGAAGGCATAAAAAAAATTAGTCATACACTCTTTTTAAAAATATATGATTTTTACATTCTTTTTAAAAGATATAATTGAGTGAAAAAATAATAATAATAAAATATGTATAATAAATTATATTAGATGAGATATAAAAAAAAATATGTACTATTTGATATAAGAATGTAAAAATCCTAAAAAAATAAGAAAACATACATTCAGTTCCCTTAAACTTTAACCTATATATATATTGGTATGATGAACATTAAAATCGTCTTAACTAATCCTCAAATTATAATAATCATACCAATAGATCTTTCTATTCATTCTTGTTAAGTTCCTAATAAAAATTTTAAAATATTGAATATTCATTAATTTTAAATAATAATTTTATTTATAATTTATATTAAATTTTAAAAAATATATTTAAAACTAATAAAATAATATACGTCTTCTCCTTTCACAAATTAGAATGAACACTTAATTCCATAGACGAAAACAAGACCGTGCAGATCAAGAGCACAACAATTGACAACTTCACTATCATCCCCTTGAACCCTGACCCCCCTCCTTGCCTCCCATGGTTCTTGTGAAACCTAGCTATGCAACCAGCAACAACAAAAACAAAGTGAACATTGAAAACCAGAATTAAAAAAAAATACATAAAAATATATATATATCAATTCAAGCTTCAATCATTATCTTCCCTTACCTCCTCACGGTTAAGATTGAAATAGCTATATTCTTCTACGGATTCAGCACTATGATTTTAGACTTAATGATATCGGAGAGCCAATTTTGCACCGTCCTTGCTTCTCTTCTCAAGGGTGAAGTACAGAACAGTGGCTGCAACTGATAGTGAGAGAATTAATGGACGTCATGGTAGCGATCTATAAAATGGCGGCAACGATGATGAAAGACATGGTTTTAAATTGTGATTGCGGTCGCAGTTGCGGTCATTGTGGTTACAGGTATTGAGGCTACTACAATGTAGATTGCGATCATTATGGCGTGAATTTTTTTAATCTTGCACAAAATATAAAAAAAATTCTATAATTATTGTAACTCGTCATATATCTTTATTTATAATGTTTTATAAACTTTTACTCATTTGATAAGATTTTGTAAACAAACAATTAAGTAATTAAATTAATTATCACTATTCTTAATACCCCATCAATAATTAAATTTAATTTTAAACCCTTAATATAGACTATTAATTATCTTCCTTAAACAAAAACATTATTTTCTTTGAACAAACAACTAATTAATTATCATAAATTTTAATTAATTATTACTATTCCTAATACTCCGATTATCAACCAATAATTAAGTTTAATTTTAAACTCTTACATAAACTACTAATTTTTTTTGGAACCAACAATTTATTAATTAACTTAATTATTAGAAATTTCAATTAATTATAGGTATTCTTAACTTAATTTTCACTTTTCTCACAATTTTTTTCAACTTTTCTCTTTTCCAATTTTTCTCACTCTTTTCCTCAAATTTTTTCCATTTTTCCCTAATTTTCCCCCTTCCTCTACCCCCAATTCCTCCCAGATCGCTCACTTTCCTCTCTACCTCCATTTTTTTCACTTTCCCAAATCTCCCTTGACCCTTCCTTTCTCTCACAGTCTCTCCATCTCTCCATCTCCAATCTTAATTTGAAGCTTCATCTTTCTCTTCATTTCTTAACTCAACCCTTAACCTCAGATGTCAGATCCTTCTCTTCCTCTCTGTTTCGGTGCTTAAGGCTTCTGCTTCCCCTTCCTCTGAAGTCTGATCCTCTCACCCCCTTCCTCTCTACTTCGAAATGGCCCTCCACCCCCTCTTCCTCTCTAGCTCTGCTTCCCTTTCCTCTTGCAGAGACCGCCACTCACCTCTCTAATAACTCCATAAAATGTAGTTATTTGTGTCCTATCTCTGTGCTAGAATGAATACTTAGTCCTTGTTTATAATGCATATTTAGAGGGTTTTGAACTTATATTTGTTATATTCTGATTCTGATCCTTTCTTGTATGTTTTATAGCAAATTATGCTTAAATGATATATGATTAAGTAGATTTATAATTGTTACTGATTTGGTGTTTTCTCTATGATAGGAAGGGCTCCAAACAAAGTCAAATGTGGAGCATGTGAGCTTAAACTAGAAGAGGAAGCCAAATCTGCCTTCAGTAAGTCACCGTCGCGGCACAAGGTAGTGCGCACCGCAGCGCAGAGAGGCATTTTAGCCATGTCATACTTCAACTCGAGGCAAGAGGGCCGCAGCCCAAAAGACGTGGGCACTGCGGCGTGAGTAGACCGACCCTGTGGGCGCCGCGGCGCGCGTATATGGGGGCCACGGCGCGATGGCGGCAAGCTGAGTTTATAAATAGATTTTTCACGTTTTTCTTTTAATTCTGGCTGCCTTAGCCATTTCCTTTTTAGGTTTTGTAGTTTTTCTTAGTTTTAAATTAGAAAGCTTTAGCTAGATCTCTATTGATGGTGGAGTGGAGGCTAGGAACAAGGATTGAAGGAGGATTCAAGCTTTAAAAAGAGACAAATCAATGAGTTTTCTTTCTCTTTTTCCCTTTATCTCTTCTCTTCCTTATCTATTGTATAGCTGAGCTGTGTTTAGGGATACTTTGAATCCGTTTATATATATTAATGATGTGTTCTTCTCTGAGTTGGTGTGGATGTTTAGTTATTGTTCAATCATAATCTATGCTTAATGCTTGCTGTTGGTTGACCATCAATTGCATGATTCTAATATTTGTAAATGAACTAGACATAGGGATTTGTTGATATGGATATGGTATGGTTGATACATGTTCGACGATTTCAATTGGCTTGGATGAGTTGATTCGTTAATGGGATAAAAATATACCTATTGGCCATGTATAGTGTGTGATTGAGAATAGATCGTTCATGAGTGGATGTTGCGCTAGTTTTCAAGGAAACTTAGTGAGTTGGGCAATAGAAATCAGGGTTGATTGACCTAGACATAAGCTTTTGGCTATTAAAGATTCTCAAGCTAACCTAATCAGTGCATTTATGTTTATGAGGAAGATTGCATATTGTTGGTAGATGTAGGGGGTGAAGAAAGATTTCCTGAAACTTAACCATTTATCTTTATTGTTTTCTTATTTTTATGTCCTTGAATAGAATTGATTAAGTTATTGGTTAGTACTTAACTTTATAACCAATTATCCTCGTGGGAACTAACTTTTACTCTGTATCTGTATTACTTGAGTGATCCGTGCACTTGCGGTAGCAATCCTCTCAACCCAAATCATTGACACCGACCATCGCCCCGGCCCCCTCTCTGCCTCCTTCTTCGTCAGTCTCAGTCTCAATCCCCAAATCTCATAAATCTAACGCCAACCGGTCAACCCCAACCCCAAATTTCACATGATTGTCATCGATCTGCAAGATGGAGACTGGAGACTTAGAGAGGGTTTCAGTTTTTAAAGAGAATGAGATAAAGATTCAACTCCAAGCTTGAAAGGTGAGTCCATGACTGAGATGAGTGAGATATGATGACTCTGTCTCTGTGTGATGATATTTGTTTATTTTCTTTTTTACTGTTGATGAAATTATTGATGAAAGAATCTTCTTCTTTTTCCTTTGAGATTGTTTGACACTTCTGATTTGAAAGGAAAAATAGAATGGAGTACCGTTGCGGCCTGTTGCTGCCCATTGCGGTCACAACATCGTTACGTTGCGACCGTTTCATGTGATTTTCAGTCACAGTGCAATTGCGGCCTGATACCGTTGCGGCACAGGCTTCAACTGCAATATTGCGGCCGCATCTGGTGATGCGGACCGCAATTTAGAACCATGGTGGAAGAGAATGAGAATGAAAAACAGTGGCGGCAGCAAAGGTGGTTGCTGATGGAGAAGTGGTGGTGAATGGCGGTAGAAGAAAGTAAATATTACCCTCTATGAAAAGCCTCTACGAAAATAAAAATATTATTTTATTAGTTTTAAATATATATTTTTTTATTTAAGAAGGAATAAAAATAAAGAAGATTAGAACTTAATAATGAATAGAGGTGGAAATAGGCCAGACCAGACTTTGCCTTAAACAGGTCTGACTTGTATTTCAATTATAAGACCTGAGCCTGACCTGTGAGCCTGTAATAGGCCGATTTTTAAGGCTTGAGCCTGACCTTTTTAAAAGTCTGGCTTGACCTGAATGCTTATTTAAAGACCTACTTTGCAATGAGGCATTTAAATAGACTAACAGACCTAACTTTAAATAGGTCAACAGGTCTTTACATAGGTTAACAGACCTACTTTTAAATAGGTCAATATGCCTTACATAGACTAACAGACTTACCTTTAAATAAGTCAATATGCTTTTACATAGGCTAACAGGTTTAAGCCTTGAAATAAGTCAACAGGCCTACTCAAACCAATAGGCATTTGTTATAATTTAACAATCACATTCTAATTTTATAGATGATTACCACTTTCTTACTTTTGTCTTTGGTCGATGTAAGGCTTGGAGATATACCAAGTTACTCACTTTCTTACTCTATTCTTTCAAGTCCCACGTCAACTAAAGATCAGAGTAAGAAAGTAATGAGCATCTATAAAAGTAGGGGATGCGTGTTAACTTATTATTTTTATTCTAATAAATATGTTACATTAAATATATTAATAATTATGTTATTTATATTCTAACTTACTAACTTAAGTTTTAGTTATTGACTTTTATTAAAATTGAATTAAAAAATATATTAATATATTATAATAAATTAATAATTATAATTATAATTATAATTTATAATTATTATAATACTATATATTATATTATATATAATTAAATAAGTCAGGCCGACCTACTAGGCTTAAAAGGCCTATGAGATGGTCTGAGACCTGACCTTTTTAGTTAAACAAGCTTTTAAAAAAGTATTGGCCTAACTTGTTTAATAAACAAGCTAAGTTAGGTCATAGGCCCTTGACAGATAATTTGACCTATTTCTACCCTTAATAATGAATCATTAGGATTTTGCAAAGATAGACGGTTCAAATTTGGCCACATCATTTCTCTGTTAATAACTTAACGGAGACGGATGGAAGTGTATGTAAATATAATTGTTATAGTTTAGGGACCAATTGACACAATTTTAAAGTTTATGGTGCTAGTTTACAAACAGACCAAAGTTTAAGGGGGCTAAATTTACTTTTTCCAAAAAAAAAATGAATATGATGGAAGTTGAAATATAGACCTAGGTTGGTATAAAGAATTCAAGTGTGAGTTCCAAAATAATTGTTGATCTCAGATTATGCAAATGACTTAGATTGCAGAAGATCTCTTATTGGTTATATTTTCTCAATTAGTGGCTCTTCAGTTAGTTTAAAAGCTACTCTACAACCTATTTTAGCACTACCCACCACTGAGACAAAATACATGGCTATAACATAGGCTATTAAGGAGGCAATTTGATTAAGAAGTCGATATGGTGAACTTTATTTGGATCAAGAAGTGACTATAATTCACTGTGATAGTTGAAGTGTTATTCAACTAACCAAAATCGGATACATGGTGAGCAAACAAAGCACATTGGCGTTCGGTATCATTTTGTTTGAGATATTATTTCTCAAGGCAATATTCAAATCAAGAAGATTAATACTAAACATAATCCAATTGATATGTTGACAAAACCTCTCACAACTACAAAATTCAAGTATTGCTTGGATTTGATTGGAGTTAGTAGTAATTTAGATATTTACCCTTTGGGGTATTGTGGAGAAGGTGGAGAAATTTTTTTGAAGCTTGGTGATATTCAAGCCAAGGTGAAGATTTGTTGATGTGTCTTGATTATCACCATGTAACCAAGTCTTTTTTTTTTTAGCGGTGATTTGACTCTTGACCATGTAAATAAGTGTGGCTGAGGTTCATTATTGACTAAGCAATTGTGTGGCTAAGAAGCATCAAGGTAAGCTTTCCTTACCTATAAATATATGTCAAAGAAGTCATTCTAAAGCATTCTATCTTTCATTCTCTCTACTAACTTTGTATTCTACTTACTCTCTTTTCAGTGTTGTGACCATCTTTTGTAATCTCCTATCATATTCTTTAGTAAATTTTGTTCCCATCTTATTACTTTGTGTTAACATCTTTATTGCCACACAACTGCTTGGTTAATAATGAACTCGTGTAACACTTATTTACATGGTCAAAAGTCAAAACACCACAAACAAAAAAATACTTGCCTACATGGTGATAATCAAGACTCATCAACAAATCTCCACCTTGGCTTGAATATCACCAAGCTTCAAAAAATTCCCCCACCTTCTAACTCCAATCAAATCCAAGTAATGCTTGAATTTTGTAGTTGTGAGAGGTTTTGCCAACATATCAATTGGTATATTCAGTCTTAATCTTCTTGATTTGAATATTGCCTTGAGTAATAATATCTCGAACAAAATGATAATGAACATCAATATGCTTTGTTTGCTTATGATGTATTTGATCTTTGGTTAGATGAATAACATTATCACAGTGAACAATAGTCACTCCTTGATCCAAACTGAGATCACCATACAGACCTCTTAACCAAATTGCTTCCTTATCAACTGTTAAAATGTGACTTAATAAGTCAACAAATGAGAAAGATTTTTTCATTTAGTTAAGAATATCTTTCGATAAATGATTAAAAGATAATAATTGGCTGATAGAGACCTCTTGCATGGAATCATTGGTCTCCATAAGCCAATTATTACCTTTCAATCATTTATCGAAAAACATTCTTAACCAAATGAAAAAATCTTCCACATTTGTTGACTTAATAGAAGTCACATTTTAACAATTCTCCACATTGACTTGTATTTTATTTGTCTCAAGTAGTGGCAGAGCCAAGCCCTGAAGACTAGGGGGAGCATAAGTAATTATAAAAATTTATGCTATAAATCTATTAATAAAATCATGACTAATAAGTATAATTTCAAGCGCTTGTCTTATTATTTTTCATGCTAGTTCCAAGTTTAAATCATGCAAAAATTATTATTTTTATGTTACTTTCTATGTTTTGTAGTTAGTAAAGGTTTTGGAGTAAATTTGCGTCAAATGGAGCCAATTTAGGACAAGTTTGAATTAATTGAGATTTATTCTTGATTTTTTTTTCTTATATCTAGGAAATTATGGTAGCATGCCTTTCGTAGGGCATAACTTTTTGCTCAGAGCTCGAAATGAAAAAATTCCACTTGGAGGTGAAAGTAGACATTTAAAACTTCAATTTGACACTAAGATCACTAAAAAAATTCAAGAGACCAAAGAGAACCAAGTTGTCGAAGTTAGCCTTAAAACATCTTAGGACCTATACCCGGGCTTAGTTCTGTGCGAATTTAATTAAATCAGTTCTCATTTGATTTAAGCCTGATGAGGTGATTCCAAAGCCTAAACTTAAGCTCAAAAAGTCTATTTTCAAGTGATTTTAGAATTACTTAATTTAAAATTATATAAAAAGAAGTTATGACAATTTGTTCAAATAGTGTCCAGAAATGAATTTAAAATAAATGGGGGCCTATGATTAAATATACATGAAAAACAAGCCTAATTGAATGATGGTTGCCACTAAACTTTATTAGGCATTGAGTTATTGTACGGTTTAACACACTTTCAACTAAACTTAAATTTATCAACTACAATCTAAACATACACTTAATGAGATAGAAGGCTACTCTAACCTTGAGAAGCAACAAAAGCAATTGAAAAAGACAAAAAGAAAAACCTAACCTAATTAATATTTAATTCTGGTGTGGGCGGCGCAAATCAACAAACAAGTATATAATTGAGGGCTGGCAGCAACTTATAAAAGAGGAGAACCGTACAGCACAAAGTGGGGGTGAGATTTGACGCCGAAAAAAAGAAGAAAAGACGCGCCACAAATACGTATAGAGAAAAAGGAGCGCAGCGAGCTGCAGGAGAGGAATCGTAAATTATAATTTGGGAACTACTTTTTTTTTTTAAAATTATTTCTTTAAATTTTTTAATATATTTTTAATATTTTAAGATATTTATCTTTATTTTGTTAGGCTAATTTTTCTTTTAATTTAAGATAATAATTAAATTTTAGGATAATATGTTTTTTAATTTAATTTAATATTAATTTTTTTATTTATATACTTGAGTTGTTTATAATTCTCTAACACTTTAATATTTATGATATATTCAAAATTTCATTAGTTTAATCATCTGAATTTGTTTTGAAATTATTTATTATTAGATTAAGATTTTGCACTTCCATAAAATTTTAATTAATTATAGCACTTGGAATTAATTATTATGGTTAAGTAATAATTAATTTTTAGGAGAGAATTTAACATATGTTCATAAGGTCTACGTGAGGTTATTTTAAACAACTTACCCTCTATTTTAATTGATAATTTAATTTTATACATTTTATGATTAATTATTAGTTAGATTTAGGAGAAAACATTTTCATCCTATCTATTTTGAAGGAATGTGTATGTTACATTTAATTATGCATGGTTGTTAACTTAAGTGAATAGAGGAATTAATTAAAATTAAATTAGCGAAATAATAATCTTAGTGAATGAAACTGATCTATAGACCAAATCAATCAATCAATTTTAAACTCATTATTTTCCATAATTATTTTCATTTTGGCTAATTTAACCATTTAAGTTTAATTTTAATTATTCTCGTGTTTTTGCTATCCATATTAATTATTTGACTTAATCAATTATTTTTCCTTGAGGATGATACCCTATTTGTTACTGTGGTAAAATTTAATTTTTAAAATCAGTAAAATTATTTTAATTTTGATAGTAAAATGACCTATTAATGACTTATGTAAAAAATAAACAAAATTAATTATTGTCATATGAATAAATATATATATAAAAAAACCTTCTATAGCTGTCCACCATGAGTTCTCATGTTCTGAAATCGTTGAACAATAAGCTCCTTGTCAATGCCAATAAATATATTCTTCTCACTGCAAGTGATCAAACAATCATTCATCTAATCATTTCTCATTCAATTTCTTAGTTGGTTCTTCACAATCTTCATAGCAGAGAATGTTTTTTCAACAGTTGTTGTAGCAATAGGTAAAATTAATGTCAACTTCATAAATAAATACACCAATGGATAAACAAGATACTTCCTAGTTTCAACTAGTTTATCTTCTAAGCAGCAAATCCCTCTCAAATTTGAGAATTCATCACTACTTTGCACATTAATATTTTATGTGTCAAATTGATTCTCAAGAATTATCAAACTAGTGGGAGAAAAATCACATGAGTAAATTTTAGCAAATTGAATCAATTTTTCCTTGCAATTGCTATTTAAATTGGAACTGGAATTTACTGTTTACGACATTTGCTGAATGAAAAGATAGGAATTGGGAAAACAATTTATTGTGTATAAACTTTAAAGGATATAAGATAGAATAACATTATTATTTAGGCACACTTAAGTCTTAAAATTTTTTAATATTAGTACTTAATTTTTATTTTCAAAAATTCCAAGGGAAGCACATGCCCCCCTTCACCTCTATGTGGCTTTGCCATTTATCTCAAGTATTCTCAACCTCTACAAATATTGACCAAATTCAAGCAATGCTTGAACTTATCAATTGGCGATGATTTAGTCATCATGTCTGCTTGGGTTATCTTCTAAACTGCAATTGTGCCATTATTAATACTTTCTCTAGCAAAGTAGAGTCTGACATTTATATGCTTTGTCCTTTCACGGTAGACTAGATTTTTAGCCAAATGTATTGCACTTTGACTATCACAGTATACAACTGATATTTATTAGGTTTACCCAAAACTACCCAAAAAACCTTACACCTATATGCTCTCTTTAATAGCCTTTTTCAATGCTATGTATTCAGTTTTAGTAGTTGATAGTGCAACTGTAAATAGTAATGTCGGCTTCCAACTAATAGCAAATCCAAAGACTGTAAAGATATTGTCATTCGATGACCATATCTTGTCTAAATCTCCTATATAGATAGTCTACTACTCTTTGAGTCTGCTTACCATCAAATACCAAACAGATATCGGTAGAGCCTTTCAAGTACCGCATGATCCATTTCACAGTTTTCCAGTGAGGCTTTCTAGATTTGCTTATATATATTTGCTCACTACACTTACAACATGTGAAAGATTGGGCCCAGTGCATGTCATAGCATACAGAAGACAACACAACACTAGAATATGGTATCTAAGACATATGCTCCACCTCCTCTTTAATTTTTTGACATTCCTTTAAAAATAACTTAAAATGTACAGCTAAGAGAGTTCTAAATGGTTTCAACTATTCATATTAAAGCATTGTAGCACCTTCATAATGTAGCTTTGATGTGATAAACGCAGCCTGCCACGTTGCCTCTCCCTATGAATATCTATTTCAAGAATCTTTTTTGCTGCGTTTAAGTCTTTCATCTCAAATTCTTTTCCTAAATGAGTTTTTAGCATACTAATTTCGGTCTTGTTGTGAGCTGCAATTAGCATATCATCTACATACAACAACAAATAAATCTAGGAATGATGTGTGTGAAACAACATCATGTTTTGTTCTTATTTTACATGCATTCTTGAGCATTTTAGGTATTTTAGTTTCCCTTTTTTGTTGTTTTTCCCTTAGTTCGGATAACTGCGGTATTTTTGGTGTTCTTGTGCAGGATTAATGTTGAATTGGCCTTGGATTGAATGGAATGCTTGCATGTTTGAAGTTAGAGCTTAATGGATAGCAATTAAGGTACAAAAAGGCCATTCCAGAGGGATCCACGGCCTGCCCGTGATTTCTACCACGGCCATGGTTCGAGGGGATCAAAAAAATGAAGAAAACTGAAACATACTCAACCACAGCCACGGCCGTGGTCCGCAGCGCGCAGCAGAATTTTAGTTTTTGTTTTTATTTCTTTTGGGGGCTTTTAGCCCATAAAAACCCTAGACTATAAATAGATGTTCTGAATGCAATTAGGGGATTCTAACCTAGTTCTAATTTGGTTTTGGGAGGAGGCACATTGGAGGCTTTGACTCTTGATCTTCATCTTTCTTCCCTCTTCTCTCTTGGATTACGGGTTTGGGATGTTTTTAAGTTTGATTTATTGTTTCTTCTTCTCTATGTCTGAGTAGTTTCTTTTGTTTTTAGGATTGGGCAATGCCCTTTGATACATTGATAATGATTAATTGACGTTGTTTCCCTTTTTATTGATCTTGAATGTTCTTTGATTCAATCTTTATTACTTTTATTCATGTGAATTTACTGGTCACTTATTTGCATCTCTTAGGCATTTAGGGACGTATTGAGAGGTGAACCTAAGTGTTGGAACCATACGAATTGAACTTAAGGTCTAAATCACGAGAGTAGTTTTAGCCTTTCGAGGATTCAATGAATTACCACAAAGCGTAATGGGTTCAATTTAAATTCAATTACCACGAGAGTAGGAATTGGTTTAATTGGGTACGGATCTTGTATCTTGAGAAAGAACATTAACTAATTTAGGGTAATTTACCTTCAATTGAATTTCAGATTTAATAAAAGGGTTGTCAATTAGGATTTATCTTGTATCATTGTGGTATCTCAATCTTGGAAACTTTCTTGAATCTGAATACCATTCTTGATTACTTGCTATTTTTGTTCCAAATTCTGTTTTCTTGATTTTATTTAATTGTTTTGTTACTACGTTCTTCTTAATCAACAATCATATTCCCTTTTGTTTAACTTAATTGAATTAATTAATTAATTGGTATTCATAGACACAGTCCCTGTGGATTCGATCTTTTTATTACTTGACGACGAAACTGTACACTTGCGGATTTCACGCATCAAGTTTTTGGCGCTGTTGGCGGGGACTGTGTTTTTCTTGAATATTAATTTAATTTTTAATTTAATTATTTTAAACCTTTTTCTTTATATTTGGTTCTTACGTTCTTGATTTCTTTTTGACTCTCTGCAGGTAATTTCTCTTGTTTATGCAAAGTACTAGACGTTCTGGGATTTTCATTGAAGCGGATCTTGAAATTGAAAGGACTTTACGAAAAAGGAGAAGACAACAAAGGCAAAGAGTAAGGGAAATATCTGAACCACCACTTATCATGGCAGCAGCTGAGGATAATAAACGGTTAAAAGAGTATGCAGCCCCTAATGCTCAGGGTTTGCGATCTGGAATTGCTCGGCCAGACATTGAAGCCAGGCACTTCACCATACCTCCTGCCCTACTTTCTATGATAAGGCAGAACTAGTTTGAAGGATTGCCATCAGAGGATCCTAATGATCATGTGGATATGTTCTTGGAGTTCTGTGAGACCCTCAAGATCGAAGGCGCCTCTGTTGATGCTATTCGTCTCCGCTTATTTCCTCTATCATTGAGAGATAGAGCTAGAGCTTGGCTGAAGTCTGTTCCTGCTGAGATGATAACTACTTGGGACCAATTGGAGCAAGCCTTTTTGAAAAAATTCTTTCCACCTTCCAAGACTGCTCACCTAAGCACCCAAATCACAAGCTTTGTTCAGAAAGATGGCGAGTCATTGTCAGAAGCTTGGGATAGATATAAGGCTTTGTTGGAAGCCTGCCCACACCATGGGTTAGAGAAATGGTTGATAGTCCACACCTTCTACAATGGTTTGGAATATTCTTCGAAAGTGTCTCTTGACTCCGCAGCTGGTGGAGCTTTGATGAATAGAAGGCTCACAGAAGCTTATGGGATAATTGAGAGTGTAGCTTCAAATCATCACCAATGGGCCAATGAAAGAGGGCATAACCCGAGAAAGCTCTCGGGAGGTAAGTTTGAGGTAGATGGTGTTGATTTAATTATGTCAAAGTTTGATTCTTTGAATAAACGTTTTGACATGCTCGAGGAAGCTCATATTAATGTCATAGGTGCCTCTAACAATTTTTATGAGATTTGTGGAGCACAGGGACATATTGGTGCTGAATGCCAAGTTGGAATGAGATCCTCACATGGTGCACCAGTGGAGCAAGTGGAATCATGCCACAATTTCCATGACTTCAACCAAAAGGGGAGGAATGATCCGTATTCCCAAATTTACAACCCCGGTTGGAGGTCACATCCTAACTTCTCTTACCGGAATAATCAGTACCAAGCTGGGCAAGGTAATGCTAAACCATCTTCTGGAGTTCCATAGGTACAGAAATCTAGACTTGAGTCTCTTCTTGAGAATTTTGTTGAGATCCAGTCTAAGTAGAATGAGGAGTTCAGGCACCATGGGCAAGTTGTTTCTGAGGCCATTAGAGAGTTGTCAGCTAAGGTTGACAATTTAGCTATTCATAATAAGATGTTGGAAACCCAGATTGCCCAACAAGCAAGCACTTCTCTTAGGCAGCAAGGTAAGTTTCCTGGTCAACCTGAAGTCAACCCAGGCAATGAACATTGTAAGGCTGTGAGTTTGAGGAGTGGAAAGAAGTTAGAGGATCCTAAGGGTAAGGGGGAGAGTGACAAAGATGAGGGAAATGAGGAAAAAGAGATTGAGGCACAACCCTTAGAAGAGGAGGAAACTAATGAGAAAGTGTCTAAGTATGTACCCCCTGAGCCATACCAACCCCTGGTTCCCTTCCCTCAAAGACTTGCTAAGGCGAAGTTAGATAGGCAGTTTGGGAAGTTCCTAGAGGTCCTGAAGAAATTGTACATTAATGTACCCTTCACTGAGACATTAAAACAAATGCCTACCTATGCTAAGTTTCTTAAGGACATCTTATCTAATAAGAGGAAGCTTGAGGAATTTGAGACAGTAGCTTTAACTGAGGAGTGTAGTGCCTTAATTCAGAATAAATTGCCTCCTAAGCTAAAAGATCCAGGTAACTTATCTATTCCCTGTTTGATTGGTAACACTAGTTTTGATAAAGCTCTGTGTGATTTGGGGGCTAGTGTTAGTCTTATGCCTTTTTCTGTGTGTAAGAAGTTGGAGGTGGGGGAGCTGAAACCCACAACTATCTCACTTCAATTAGCGGATCGGTCTGTCAAGTACCCCATAGGCATCTTGGAGGATGTTCCCATTAAGGTTGGTAAGTTTTACATGCCGGTGGATTTTGTTGTGCTTGACATGAAAGCTGATGCTACAATGCCGATCATACTTGGGCGTCTATTCCTTGCCACTGGAAAGGCGATCATTGATGTCCATGAAGGAAAATTGACTTTGCGATTGAATGATGAGGAAGTAGTTTTTGATGTTTTTAAATATGAAAATAATTCTAATTCCTTAAATTCATGTAATCACATAGATGCTACTAATGTTGTGGATAATGTTGTGCTTTCAGGTGTGCAGGAATCAGTGACTGATGCTATGCTAGAAATGACCTTGCCCAGGGGTACTACAAAATTTGAGGAGCCTAAGCCCTGTAAGAGAGGACCTAAGAAGCAGAATCACAAGTGTGACGAGAAGCGTGAATTTAAAATTGGAGATATAGTTCTTGTTAATAACTCGCTTCTACGTTTCTGTCCTAGTAAGTTATGGTCGAAATGGTCAGGACCATATGAGATTGTTCGAGTTCTATTCTACGGTGTGCTTGAGGTGAAGAAAGAAGGCCATAAGCCTTTCATGATAAATGGCCAGAGAGTGAAACACTTTGAAGGAGTGGGGACTGAGCACTACTCCATTGACATCACCTGAGCACAGAAACCAGACCAAAGTCGAGCTAATGACTTTAAACAAGCGCTTTTTGGGAGGCAACCCAAGTTTTTTTTTTTTTTTTCTTTCCTTTAATTTTCTTCTTTTTCTTTTGATTTTGTGTGTTAGATTGTTAGTTTGATCTTTGTTTCATCGATTTTGTCTAGGTTTGACCCTTTTTAAAGCTAAATTTAGAAGAAGAGTGAAGTCATAAGGTTCTACACTCAGCCCATGAAAAATTCTATGGCCATAGATTGAACACCAGAAGTTTTTCCACCACCACAGTGAGTTCTTTTCTTTTATCCCTTCTCTTATTTTGGATTTTTACATTGGGGACAATGTAAGTTCACTACAACAACTTTGCCCTTTGGCAAGGGCTGAAAAACGTTGCCTTTAGTTGAAAACTGTTGCCTAAAGTCTATGGCAACGCTTTCCAGCCCTTGCCAAGCCGTTGCCTTTTCCATCGTGGCCTATTATAACAGGCAACATTTTTTTAAACTTTTGGCAACATTGTATAAAAAACGTTGCCTATTCCTAGCTTCTGGCAACGCTTTTTCAATGTTGTCTATGAATAGTATTGGCAACGCGTTTGAAATGTTGGATATAGGTACTTCTTTAAACAACGTTTAAAAACCGTTGCCTATAGGTCAAGCTTTTGGCAACGTTTTGCGCAAGTTGGTTATAGGTGCTGCTTTAGGCAACGTTTTCTACCTGTTGCTTTTAAGTTTGACGTAAGGCAACTTGTAAAAAACGTTGCCTATAAGTCTAAGATTTTGGTTATAGGTGCTTCTTTGGGCAACGTTTTACGGCTGTTGCTTTTAAGTTTGCCTTAAGACAAGTTGTAAAAAACGTTGCCTATAGGTTCAGATTTTACTTTCAAACAACACTTTTAAATATGCTATAAAGCAACTTGTATGAAACGTTGCCTATAGACCTTTTTTCTTTTTAAATTTACCTGTATGCTACTTTTAGGAAACACTTTCTACTTGCATATTAAAAAATCATGTATTAAAAGCTAATAATACATTAAAAAACTAATTCTTCTCAAATAAAATATATTAAATTATGTAATGTATTTACTTTATATATACATCAAAACTAAAAAAAAAAAGTCATTTACTACTACTTTACAAAAGTAGTGCGATTGTTCTTGATCATATATAACACAAATGAAAGAACCAAAAAAACTAAAGTTTTGAATATCCTTCGCAAATCTCCATAATTGTATTGATTGCTTTATCCGGTATATTCTCACTTGCAAAAGAAAAATAGTAAATATATATAAATATATATTTTGAAATACATAAGTATTCGTCCTCGATACATATTGAAGTTAGCAAAAAATAAAATATTAAAGTGGTTAGTTACATATACTTGTAACTACTAATTAACTAAGAAATTGAACTTATGAATCAATAATGCTTAGTTAGTGGTAGGTACAAATTGAAGGATGACATACATGGGAAATAAAGAATACACACATATCGGAAGAAATTGATAACAAAAATCAATAATAATAAAGAGTACACTTTCTACATGGCTTCTCTTAATTCTCAATAGTCAACACATACATGAGATGCACAATAACAATACCAACTCTGTAACTACACAAGAACCAATCAAAAATAAAATGATAAGCTCAAGTTATGCCCATACTAAATTCAAGAGCAAAAATGTTCATCCAAATAAATGACCCCACAACATCATCAGTCCATATTCCAAACATATTTAACATCAAAACCAGTCATAGCACCCTTAGTTAAAGCTAGAATATCTGGTGACAAATAAAATTACCGATTAATTCTAATCTCAACAAGATTTTTCAGTGTCCAAATCCCACTTGGATAATAAAGAGAAAGAACCCCAAAACAAAAAATTAATTATTTTTTCTCATTTCATCAAATAAGTTCCATGGAATCAGACAAAGCATGGAGAAACTAATACATGCAACAATTTTCAACATGTGTATCATGACCCACGAACCATAGCATTTTCAGATCTAGAGAAGAAACATAATAAATAGAAAAATGATTTACTTTCGTGAAACTTATCCAAAGTTCTAAACAAATGTAGATTAGATTATTTATTTAAAAACAGAACCTTTTCAACATAGACCATCATACTTGGGATTTCAAACTTAATCTTCAAAAGCAGAAAATCATACTTGATTACAAACTCATCAATTTTTTCCAAAACTAAAACATGCATCATTAATCATTCATCAAGGTTTGTATACGTGGAAACAACAGCCTCAAATTTAGGCTTCCCAAGGCTATATAAACAAGCCTCAAGTTTGATGTAGTGTTTGAAAGACAAAGAATATGGATTTCATTGTCTTTTTGTATGTATTCAACCAACCAGCACCTCATTTGCACAATCTAGGAAGCTATTAGATTCTCTATCGATTATGCCAAGTACCCAAGTACATCTTTACCATATTAATTTATGACAAACATTTGTGAAACATATATAATTAATGGCCCATTAACAACAAGCATTCTATGAAAGCATACCTCTACTTGGTTAAACTTTCAAAACAGCAAGTTAACTAAAATTGATTTATTATCACCAAGATAAATCTTAGTCAATCAATAACAATAATGAGAAAATGGAGGATAGAGTTTGATGTAGTGTTTGAAAGACAAAGAATATGGATTTTCATTGTCTTTTTGTATGTATTCAACCAACCAGTACCTCATTTGCACAATCTAGGAAGCTATTAGATTCTCTACTCATTATGCCAAGTACCCAAGTACATCTTTACCATATTAATTTATGACAAACATTTGTGAAACATATATAATTAATGGCCCATTAACAACGAGCATTTTATGAAAGCATACCTCTACTTGGTTAAACTTTCAAAACAGCAAGTTAACTAAAAAATAAAACGAAAGCAAACCCTCAAAAAGACTAAGAATAATCCCAACAAAATTTATCAACAGTCCATGAGAGATTAGAATCTATCCAAATAAACAAAAATCAGTAGAACAATCCCAGCGATCCAAAAAGAAAACAGGTCCCAAACATTACACAAAAATTAAATCCAAGAGATCGATTAAGACAGACTAGACCACCATTATGTAAACCAAAATCAAACAACCAAGGATTATAGCATCAATTAATGCTCCCATTATTCATTAACAGATATTACATCCTTTTTCAATCAAATTAATATGCAAAGATCAAGAATAAAACCAGAACAATAACCCATCCATTCATATCAAACTAAAATTGAAACAAAATTCAAATCACTATTCTAAATCAACGTTATTATTACCTTTTCTTGGCTTGGAATATGCATTGATGTAGAAGAGTGTGGAAGACCATTTTTATCCATGTTAGGTGCACTATTCGCATCAGCTGGAGATGAGTGCATTAAGGGTGCCAAGTCTTCCAAGTTAACACCAGGGCTAGCTCTTTGAAGTAAAGCCTTCACAAGATTTTCTAATCCTCTACATGTTTCTTCATGTTATTCATCGATTGTCAGTGTCCTGCTTCGATTTTCCATCTCGATTTTCAAGGTTAACATTTCTTCGAGTGCTTGCGCTTTCTGACATCAATCTCGACATCCATTTTTAAACTAGTTTTAGTGACACCTCTTCCATACCCTCGAACTCTCCCTGGCCTTTCCTTGCTTAGAACACAACTTGAAAGGCTTCATCAGCATTCTCTCCAGAGTTTTCAATCCGATCTTGAACTTCATCCTGCAAAAAGATGGAGCACTCATCAAAACATAATGTTAAACATCAATAAAAGATTTGCATTTGTTATAGTTTTACATTATATAACTTACAATTGCACTCTTAGTTTCTAAATCCAATTCCTTTCCTTTTGTTCCCGTGCGAGTTGTAATGAATAAATCAACTTGGGTGACATCTTCATCATTCTCATTTGCCAAACGCTTCAACAAATTTAAAAAAAGTAAGTAAAATATTTATCAATGAGTAAAATTCACAAATTTTCAAGCACTGATACCAAACGATTCGAACTCTAGCAAAATTCACAGGTCCCATTCGATGGTTCCACCTTTGACGCTTTCTATTTTCAGAGTTCATCTTGCTTGATTGCCTATATTCCATAAAACAAAAAAAGAATTATAATGTTATGAGAAATACATCTCATAAGTTACATGAAATTGAAATATGACCTTATAATTTAGATCTTACTTGAATGGCAGGAAGACCCAAAAGGCAATCAATTTTTTAAAAATTGAAATTGGTACTTCTCTTGGACGATTCTTTAACATATCTTCGGAGTTGTCATAAGGCTTAAAATGCTTTTTCTTGATCTTACACTTATGCCTCTTCCAAGCTTCCTTTACTCTGACGACAAGCCCTGATCTTCTCCTTCTTTTGGAATGATGAATTTTGATTAAGGAAAGTACCACAATGATGTTAGCATCATTAATATACTAATATTGCATTTAAAATGATAGAAATTAATCCTACGCATGCCCTACATATGTCATAATATTATCTGTGTAGCTTTTTGGAATGGCCTTAAAATTGGTGTAGTTCAAGGGGCAAAATTTTGAATTTCTGGCAATTGTGCCCAAGAACAAGCTTAAATTAGAAACACTTTTATCAGTGGGCCCAATTGCTACTCTTTTCTCAAAAATGATTTCTTCTCGTTCTTCCTCTGATCTAGTATGGATATCTTTACATTCAGTCTTGCCTCGAGTTTTTTTTCTTCACACTTCCCTAATTTTACATAAGTAGAGGCATAAGTTTTATAAGTCAATGCATACAAAGTATTTGAGAAATATTAGTGAAAACTAAGTAGTTGGAAAAATAGTAGTTGAAGACAATGATGTTACCTTCTGGATTATTATCCATTTCCTCAACTTCCTCTCTGTCAACATCTTGGTCAATGAAGTTATCATCTACCTGATGATTTTGACCTACTTCTCCAACTTCTTGGACTACTCTTTCATTTTCAGTTTCTTGTTCTTCATCATGTAGCAATTGATTTTCTTCTTCATACACACCATTTTCTTCAAGGAAGTCATCAAGAGACATTGCTGGGCAAACTGCATTCATCCTCTTAACTTTAGGACCATGATCGTTTTGGTTCGACCCTTGATTCACACTTGTGGTGATTGATTGTCTCTTTTTTTCATTTGGAACTTGTTTTCCACTTGTTTCTTTCAATAAAGGTAAACTTGGTGTCATGAGACAACCACCTTGGACTTCGCTATCAAATATCAATTCAGTAGGCTCAAGTTTTCAATATCTGAAATTTAGGTAATTGTGATCATCAGGTAATCTATTCGATCGAATTACTAAAATTTGCAGCTATGTATACCTAAACAATATGTGAATCTACAGGAAATTATAAAATCTAGCTAGCTAGAAATGCTAGCCTACTAATCAATGCTTGATTATTATCTTCTCTCTTTTGCCTTCTTTAATTGTTTTGTGAATATCCGATATGAGAATTTGAGTGAATATCATCAACTCAAGGACCACAAGACAACAAAAAAATTGGCTCAAATAACCAATAAAACAAAGGTTGGAATAGGATGCTTTTTTATGAATCTGGTGACTGCAAACCGAACCAACAATTGTCCATTCATGCAAGAAAACATAATATCTCCCCACATAGAAAATAACAAAGGCCATTTTAGTAGTAGTGATTTTGAGAATTATATACATAACATTACACTAGGAAAATGGCTTTCTTATAATTTACTTATGAATTTTCAATGTTGTTGTTTTGCAGAATTTAATTATTATTTTCACTCCTTTGTTGTCCAAATAATAATAATGTCATTCATATCATATGTTATGATCTCATGATTATCTTACTACTCCATACATGCTCAAGTGGTTAAGTGTGAGAACATTAGGTGATTGTTTATAGTAATACAGTTTCAAGAACAACCCAAGACTTCAAGGTCCAGAATTAATGGGATTCGTCAGATATGATATTGGAGGAAGCTGTAAATGAAATATTATATCTACTGAATAACGATCAGGAGGAAGCCAAATTATATTGTAGACATTAAAATGTACAGGGGGCTACTAGGCCAAATTTATGAATGTCTTCCAAAATTGTAGACATTTTCTAATTGGGTTGAATATGATTTTTTACAAGATATGCACAAAATGAGATAAAAAACTGCAGCACCTCAAAATTGATAACATTTCAATATCCTATATACAACCCTATATACTTGCATCAATGTCTTACATCATGTCCTCAAAATCAGAATCTATTTCTTGTTCAATTTCATCAGACAACGATTCATCCATGTCAATAATGATTTCTGGAACATCTCTTCTCACAAGTTCAATTTCACCATCATCATTGGGCATAGCAAGACTTATAGAATGGTTAGACGGCTCATTACCATAAATTTCTTGAGCATTAGAAATTGGTTCATCACTTAGGCTAAACAAGTCTCTTGGAACTGTCTTCATGACATAATGCTTGCTTTCATCAATGGGGTCTTGGATATAGAAGCATTGGCGTGCTTGAGATGCAAGAATAAAAGGCTCGTCATGGTAACATCTCTTACAAAAGTGAACATAAGTAAGTCCAAACATGTCTTCTTGAGCTTCAAACTAATCACATCTAAACACCACAACTTTAAAATGACCATAATAATCTAATTCGATCATGTCATTTATTCTTCCATAATAAGTTACATTTGCTGTGATTGGGTACTCATCCTTAGAGCTAGCAAAGCTTGTAGTTAATGCCATCAATGTTACACCGCTGTTTTGAGTCTTCCGTCTCGCATCACGCCGCATTGTATGAAATCGATATCCATTAATAAGATACCCATTAAATCTTTTTGCAACAAAATTAGGCCTCTAGACAAAGCTTTAATGAAGTCTGGAGTATCCTCTTTCATGGCACGAGTTTCAAACCATTCAATGAAGTCTTGGCTTTGAATTTTTGCTTTCTTCTACTTTGTTCTTCTAGCTTGATTTTTAACAACATTCTCATGCTCTCTAAAGTGGAAAAAATTAAAGGCATTAATATAATTATAATCGTAATCTACTTATGAAAAAGAAAGATAATGAAGGAAAGCACCGTACCTAAGGTATTCTTGTACTTCATCACAATTGATCAATATGTATCCATGTGCTTGGTTTAGTGACTTATGATCTACAGAAATTAGAACACCTTTCTTTTTCCCTCCTATAGGACGTCCTTTGCTAGGAAAAAGATCTAATGAGTCAGCCTCACTATAGCATTCATCATTGTTTCGGCTTAATTTATTCAACATAGTTTGCACACCTTCATGCAAATATCTTGAGCAAAATGTCAAGCATTCTTCAGCCAAATATGCCTCTGCAATTGAGCCTTCTGGACGACTTCTATTGCGAACATAAGACTTCAACTTACATGTATATCTTTCCGGAGGGTACATCCACCGAAATTGAACTGGGCCACCTAATCTCACTTCATTTGCTAGATGAATAGGCAAATGGACCATTATATCAAAAAAACATGGAGGAAAAATTCTCTCCAATTGACAAAGTGTTTCTGCAATCTCTGCTTCCAAGTGATCTAATTCTTCTAGTGTAACAACTTTCTGACATAAACATCAAAAGAAAGAACAAAGACGGATCAAAGGGATGGCAACAGGATTAGGCAGTATGCTTTTTATTGGTATTTGCAACAGATAATGCAACATGAAATGAGCATCATGGGTCTTATAGCCTAATATTTTTCTTTCACCAACTTGAACGCATCGAGAGATATTTGATGCACTACCATCTGGCAATTTTGCTGACTTCAAGACACCACAAAATAAAGATTTTTCTGCTGCTGTCATAGAAAAACAAGCTTTTGCAAACTTAGTGGCTTTTCCATCTTTTGTCTCCTTTGGTTGAAGGTTCTTTCTTATGCCCATTTCTTTTAGGTCAAAACGAGCTTTTGCATGATCCTTTGTCTTCCCAGAGATATCTAACAGAGTTCCAATAATATTATCACATATGTTTTTCTCTATGTGCATCACATCAAGGTTATGGCGCATGGGGTTATGCTTCTAATATGGCAACTCAAAGAAAATTGATCTCTTTTTCCACGGACCATCATTCTTTTTCTTCTGTTTCTTTCCGAACACATTGTCAAAGTCTTCTAATTCAGCTAAGATTTCTATCCCACTTAATGTTGGTGGTGGAGATCTAAATTCTGTATCTCCATTAAAAGACCTTTTATTAGATCTCCATGGATGACTCATGGGCAGAAAAATTCGATGATCTATATAGCACATCTTTCGACTATGTTTCAAATAAGTAGAACAAGTCCCATAATTACAACAAGGACAAGCCAACTTTCCTTTGGTGCTCCAACCAGACAACATAGCATAAGCAGGGAAATCACTAATAGTCTATAAAAGAGCTGCTCGCATTTGAAAAGTCTGGTTGGTTTGAAGCATCATACGTTTCTATTCCCAAATCCCATAATAACTTTAACTCCTCAATCAATGGTTCTAGATAAATATCAATGTCATTTCCAGTGAATGTCTTCCAGGGATTAGTAAGGATAACATGCAATATTCGCTTCATGCACAACCATGGAGGTAAATTATATGCCATCAACACCACAGGCCATGTACTATGAGATATACTCATGGTTCGATATGGATTGAATCCATCGCTAGCCAACCCAAGCCTTACGTTGCGAGAATCCTTTGCAAAATCAGGATTATGCCTATCGAAGTCCTTCCACGCTTGACCATCGGCAGGATGTCTCAACTTTCCATCCTTTGAACGCTCGTCTTCATGCCACCTAAGCGTATTGGCATGTCCTTGAAGACATAAACATCCTTTGGAGTCTGGGAATCAAAGGAAAGTGTCTCAAGATCTTAGCATTTACATTAGGTTTCTTGGAAGATTCACCTCACAATCGACGCTAGGATATTGAATATATCGTGAAGCTCCACATATATGGCAAAACTCTTTATCAAAGATAACAACCCCTATATAGCATGCAATCATTGGGACATGCAGGGATCTTCTCGTAGTCAAGACCCAAGTCCTTTATCATGGCCTTGGTTTTGTTGAAAGATGGAGGAATATTCAAATTAGGTATAGCTTCTTTCAACAACTCAAGGAGAGATGTGAAAGATGCATTGCTCCATCCATGAAGACACTTCAACAAATAAAGCCGGATGGTGAATGACAATGTAGAGAAATTTTCACAACCTGGGTACAGTTCTTGATTTGCATCCTCAACCAGTTTATAAAACTTCTTTGCATCTTCATTAGCACCTTCATGAAGCCCATCCTCTTGCACTACATCTCTAAACCTATCGTTCAATAAGTTATCAATGTCATCACATGGGTCTTCAACATCCATGTCAGCATCAAGACCCGATGCGCTTAGCCCCTCTCCGTGGTTGATCCATTTTCGGTAGCCCACAACAAATCCCTTGCATATTAAATGTTCGTACACAACATCTCTTGTTCTCCAATAAGAATTTGCACATTTTGCACAAGGGCATAATATCTCCTCCCCATCAGGTTCTCCAATAGTAAATGCAAAATCTAAGAAAAAATGGACACCATCAATGTACTCTTTGCTAAACCTCGGTAAATCCATCCACTCCTTGAATTCATCTTTTAATTCACTGATAAGAAAGTTATTTTTGGTATTAATATTCAAATGCTAATACAAATATTCATAGTACTAAATTAGTCTAAACAATGATACCATATATATCAGTTCAGGTAAATAATGCGGGATAAAAGTAAGACTTAAATAGGAGAATTTTATGTCTTACCAGGTAGAAGAGTTGGGATCAGCCATCCTTTTTGAGTTCAGACTCTAGGAGCTAATTGAGTACCTTTATAATGCTAGAAAAACAAAAAAAAAATTATGAAATTGGGTGAAATATTGGCAAAAAAATCCATTCTGAATATTTCAAATATATTATAATTATATTTGACTACACTTGCTCATTTTCTTTGCCATATATATTTTAATATATTTCAAACTCTGTCTCTGTTACTTGTTTATTCTATCAACGTACAACCAACTTTAAAGAAATGGAAAACAAGAGCTCATTGTACATAAGCAAGAAAATAATAGTTCTAAGAAAGAAAAATTGATCTACTTAACATATCTGATCAACATAATATGATCTGATGTAATCTCATCATGAAATTTATTTATTTAGTTTTTTAAAAAAGAAATTGCAAGACCAAAGTAATAATCTGCAACCCAAATAGAAGTAACTTATTTTTATATTATAAATTACTTATTTAACTTATAAAAATATTAGGATACTCACGTGATATCATGAGACATGTATAGTTTTTTTTCTCTTGGTGAACGACATGTATAAAGATTTTAATTTTAATTAGGTTATACGTAATTATAATTTTTTTAAATGATGTAGATGATATTAAATCTATCTACCCTCACCTCCATCATTATAGTTTAAAACAAATATATTTTTATCGATTAAAGGATAACATTTATATCATTATTTTTTAAAACAAATCTATTTTTATCGATTAAAGGATAACTATTTTATCATTATATTTTAAAAAGCAAATCTATTTTTATAGATTAATAGTTACTATTTTTTCAAACAATTCTGTTTTTACCGATTAAAGGATAACAATTATATCATTATATTTTGAAAACAAATATATTTTTATAGATTAATAGTTATAATTTTTTAAATAAATTTTGTTTTTATCTATTAAAGGATGACTATTATCTTTTACGTTAAAGTAGGAGATTCCACAAACTGAAACAGTATCAGTTGTTATCACTAAGGCAATAAAGAGGCTTAAAACAAAATACAAATTAATTCATTATCCTAACCTTAGCTGAAGAAGATCACACATGGAAGCGAAAGATATCAACAACTAGCTTCCCATCACTAAATCGAGGAATGCAAAGTGGTGGTATTCTGCTTTTCACAATGTCACTGCCGTGGTTGGAGCTGGAGTTTTGGGATTCCCCTACGCTATGTCAAGGTAGAAATTCCAGGTTTGTAGAAAATTATCATCATTTAATATGAACTGAAAGTGAAACCTTGAGTCACATAGAATAACATAAATGGCGAAGCAAGTAGTTGGCATAAGAAATAGACCCTTCATTAAAATGGACTGGCCAATGATGTAGCAGTAGCCATATTCTAACCAAAATGCTAGAAAAACAAAGGCATCAATCACACTGATGACTAACCATTACAGAAGTTGGTTTGCCAATCGTCCACAGATTGACCTTGTGATCATCCCCTCCTGTAATGAAATGATGGCACACCTTCTTCCTAATATTTAAACAATTGACACTGCCTGAATGAGCCACAAATTCCTCTATAGTTGATTGGCTTAGGAAAACACATTATCAAATACACTCATCACAGTCAACAACAGGCTAAACCAGATTGAAAAAATAAAGAACCCAACAAATAAAAAATCACCCTTTTAAGCTAAACGCAACTAGAAAATTCCCATTCACTTACGCAACAATTTCCCTAAGCAACCAAAATAGAGCAAAAAAAAAACCTACCATTTAAACTTTTCACGATAACTTAAAAATTTGCATAACATTTTTTCCCGAGAAAACAAACAAAGCATTAGTTCTACATCCCACATTGCCCCTCCCAAAGCAAAAAACCCAAAAAGGGTTTAAAGAAACTAAAAAAAAACCCACTTTCGAAGTCAGTAAAGAAAAACTTAGTCCGATTTCAATAGAAACCATTACAAGTAAATACTTTTAATTTAAAAACAAAAAGACAAAAAAAAAAGAACCGTAAGCGCCCAGTTTTAAAACTGACATCCCACTAGGTGCAGATAACTAAGATCTATAAAGAGGCTAATGGCATTTCTAACACCCTTTCAATCTAATGTGTTGCTTTTAATAGACTCCATCTACATGGCTCCACAAAAATATTAGAAAATTCTAACAACATTAATATCTACCAATGACAAACAAAACCACTTTCTGAATACCTCATAAATGCTTGATGTGATCTTCAAATGATAATTTTTTATCATTAAATAAAATCAATTTAGTTCTGCTAAACAATAATTTTTATACTATTTTGATGTAAATCAATTTGCTCCTGAAAGGAAAAATTAATATAATAATATAATTATAGATGAGAGAAAAGATAACCTTCTAGATATATTTGGAGGCCACGAGACAAAAGACAAAAGACAAAAGAACAAGCTTGGCTTTCTACACCAAGAGCGGAGAGGATCTAACGTTCTTTGGAAGCGACGGACGAACTACGAGAAGGAGAAATGAGAGTGATATTTTCTTCACACTAAGACACTTTCAGTCTAGGGCATCGAGATAGAGAGAGTGGATTAGTATTTTTTTTTCAAGAATTCTCCAAATGTTTCAGAGAAATGAGTGGGTTAAAAAAATTGGCCATTCCCGCGGAATGGCTTTAGTTATTTGCGCCTTTTTTGGCCAAATAATTTGAAAGAAGCTAATAAGTATTAAAAAAATCTTAAGCAATATTATAATGATGTCTTAAAAAGCAACATAACTGGGAATAGCTTTAAAACGTTGCCTATTATGTTTCTGGCAACATTTTATTAAAGGTTGTTAAAAAATCATTTTCTAAATATGATTAAATGCAGAGAACACTCTAAAAACGTTGCCTGTAGACTCTATGGCAACATTTTTGAAACGTTGCCTTAAAAACGTTGCCTATACTAAGAATTAACAGCAACTTTCAAAAAGCGTTACTTATACAACTTTAGACAACGTTTATGAAGCGTTGCTAAAAGTAGCGTTGCCTAAAGTCAAAAATGTTGTAGTGGTTCTAAGCTTGGGAGGGTATTTTCATATTTTCATTTTCATTAGTTTCATGCATTCTCATGTCTTATTTTGCATTGTATCTTCATGTTGCATTTTCACACCATCATGTCTCTCGGGTTTATGGTTGACTTGTGCCCCTCTCTTTTGAGAATTTTTTTTTAGACGATATTAATTTAGAACCCAATTTGTTGATTCTTGTGATGGGCTACAGGCATTGTTTTAATTTGATAGTAGAGGTGATCTTTTGATAGTTGATAATTATCATATGTTCTCTGAATTTATGCTTCTCATTGAATTTTTAAACCTCTAAATGTGAGTTTTGAGCCTATATGGGATATATGCATTATATGATTTTTGTTCTCATTCTTTGTGTTGAGTGATATTCCTCATTGATCTTGTACTCTAGAATTTGATTTGAAACCATTTTGAGGCGAAATTTTTGGTTGCATGCTTGAATGTGATTAAGGCATTTTAGATATTTTTCTAGCCTTCTGAAATTGTTACACTTTCATCCTCTAGTTGCCTATTTTGAGCCTATTGCATACTTGTTTTCTTGATACCTATGCTGAAACATTGTTGATAATCATTTAGAATATTAAATGGAGCGAATTGGGCTTGAAAGTTGTTTGAAAGTTGTGTTGGGAATTATATGTATTTGAACTTCCTCTTTCTCAAAAAAAAAGAGAAAAAGAAAAGAAAAATAAAAGAAACATGATGAGATGAAAGCTTGAAAAAGAGGAGAAAGAGAAGGAAAAGTAAGGAAGAAAATTCTTTGAAATGTGGAGTTATGTTTTAGATTGAAAAATTGTCTTTGCTTCATTTATGTTCTATTGGATTTCTTGTGTTTATTGAAAATCTTGATGAGCCATTTGTGCAAACCTTCCTTTCTCTACCTTACCTAACATCATTCCCATGGCCCCATTACAACCCTTGAAAGACCTTTTGATTCTTGCATGCATGCTGATTATTAGTGGAAATTTGGTTTCTTATCAAGCATATGGAAGTGCATTTTCTTTGAAGGATTTTGAGCGTATTGTTTTCACCCTTAAACACTTTGAGTGTGGTTAGTGGAGTGAACTTAATTCAATCAGTGAGGATGCATGATTTCTGAGAACTTAGCCTCTAATTGGACTTGATTTTGATTAACTCTCAGATTCTTTGTTTGCCTTAGCCTATTGCTTGGATATTGTTTTCTCGGGTTCCTCATTCATTATTTTCTTTTGATCCCACTTCTTGGTTTGGCTTTAATTTTTGCTTGAGGACAAGCAAAGTCTTAAGCTTGGGGGGATTTGATGTGTGTGAAACAACATCATGTTTTGTTCTTGTTTTACATGCATTCTTGAGCATTTTAGGCATTTTAGTTTTCCTTTTTGGTTTGTTTTTCCCTTAGTTCGGATAACTGCGGTGTTTTTGGTGTTCTTGTGCAAGATTAATGTTGAATTGGCCTTGGATTGAATGGAATGCTTGCATGTTTGAAGTTGGAGCTTAATGGATAGCAATAAAGGTGCAAAAAGGCCATTTCAGAGGGATCGACGGCCTGCCCGTGGTTTCTACCACAGCCATGGTTCGAGGGGATCAAGAAAATGAAGAAAACTGAAATAGACTCAACCACGCCGTGGTTGAGAGTCAGTATTAGAATTTCCATCTCAGAACTGACCACGGCCTGGCCGTGGTGGCCACTACGGCCGTGGTTCGCAGCGCGCAGCAGAATTTTAGTTTTTGTTTTTATTTCTTTTGGGGGCTTTTAGCTCATAAAAACCCTAGACTATAAATAGATGTTCTGAATGCAATTAGGGGATTCTAACCTAGTTCTAATTTGGTTTTGGGAGGAGGCACATTGGAGGCTTTGGCTCTTGATCTTCATCTTTCTTCCCTTTTCTCTCTTGGATTACGGGTTTGGGATGTTTTTAAGTTTGATTTCTTGTTTCTTCTTCTCTATGTCTGAGTAGTTTCTTTTGTTTCTAGGATTGGGCAATGCCCTTTGATACATTGATAATGATTAATTGACGTTGTTTCCCCTTTTATTGATCTTGAATGTTCTTTGATTCAATCTTTATTACTTTTATTCATGTGAATTTGTTGGCCACTTATTTGCATCTCATAGGCATTTAGGGACGTACTGAGAGGTGAACCTAAGTGTTGGAACCATAAGAATTGAACTTAAGGTCTAAATCACGAGAGTAGTTTTAGCCTTTCGAGGATTCAATGAATTACCACAAAACGTAATAGGTTCAATTTAAATTCAATTACCACGAGAGTAGGAATTAGTTTAATTGGGCACGAATCGTGTATCTTGAGAAAGAACATTAACTAATTTAGGGTAATTTACCTTCAATTGAATTTCAGATTTAATAAAAGGGTTGTCAATTAGGATTTATCTTGTATCATTGTGGTATCCCAATTTTAGAAACTTTCTTGAATCTGAATACCATTCTTGATTACTTGCTATTTTTGTTCCGAATTCTGTTTTCTTGATTTTATTTAATTATTTTGTTACTACGTGCTTCTTAATCAACAATCATATTCCCTTTTGTTTAACTTAATTGAATTAATTAATTAATTAGTATTCATAGACACAGTCCCTGTGGATTCGATCTTTTTATTACTTGACGACGAAAGTACACTTGCGGATTTCACGCATCAAGGAACCATTTGGAAACCTTTTGGAGTAGACACAATTATGATATTGGTTCTTGTTGTATCTATTTTCAATCATAAATGCATCAAAACTTTTGTACCACTACCTCGGGATTGCTTCAAGTTGTACAATGACTTCTTCATCAAGCACACATAGTCCTTCTTATCAGGGGCTATGAACCCCTCTGGTTGAATCATTTAGATTTGATCATCTAGCTCTCTATACAAGAATTGTCTTCACGTCAAGTTGTTCTAGCTCTAAGTAATACGTACTCAGAATAGCTAATAGGATCTGAATAGAGCTATGCTTTACCACAGGAGAGAATCTTTCATGAAAGTTAATACCCTCCTTCTAAGTATAGCCCTCAGTTACTAGTCTTGCCTATAACCTCAGGGGTTCAACGCCCTTCTTTCCTTTTGAAGACTCATTTGCAACCAACTACTTTTTTCCCCCTTTGGAAGTTGTACAAGTTCTCACGTTTAATTTTTCTAAAAAGATTCAATCTCCTTATGCATTGGCACCAGCCAGTGTTGTAACTCATGACTTTCTATTGCATCAGTATAGGTAAGAGGTTCATTTCCCAATGCGTTATCAATCATAGCCAATGCAATGGCTACAGAATTTGCATCAAACGAGTTAAGTGCACAAGTGATATAATTCAAATATCTTTGAGGTCTTCGAATTTTCCTCCTTTCTCTACCCGTAGCAATATTGTATGGCTCTACTCCTCTGGTGTCAGCATATCTTTCCATGCTATTACCATTCATGTTGCCTAATTCGTCTTGTTATTCTACTTCAGCTTGAGCAGTACCTAAAGTGATCGAGTGATTTGCTTCATCTTCATGCTTTTTTTCCCTAAGCCAATCTCCAGCTCCACTTGTTTTCTAGCACTATGAACTACCTTTGCCTGATATCTTAAAGATTTCTGCTTCTAATTTAACATTGTCGCCTCGTGAAAATGTTGACCAGTGTAAAATACACTCATCTTTTAGGCTTATTTATTAGGATTTTTTAATTTTTTTAATTTTGTTTTTATTTATTTTTATTTTTTAATTTATTTTTAAATAATTATATCTTCACCTAGTCATATTTGAATTTTCAAATAAATTATTAGATTTTGTGCAAAAATAATAAATTCCTCAAGAGTTGGAGGATTTATTGAAAAAGAATTCGAACTTATTCGCTTGGACTGCCTCTAAGATGTCAGGGATTGATCTCAAATTCATCTCGCACAAGTTGTCTTTATTGGATCCTAAAGTAAAGCCGATCACCCAAAAAAAAAGGAAGTTGGGTGCTGAAAGGCAAAAAATTACAGTTGAGGAGACCAACAAACTTCTGGAAGCCAGATTCATTAGAGAGGTGGAATACACGACTTGGCTATCCAATGTAGTCATGGTGAAGAAATCATCGGGTAAATAGAGGATGTGCATGGACTTCACTGATCTCAATAAAGCATGTCCTAAAGATTCTTACCCACTGCCTAGCATAGACAATTGGTCGATGAAGCATCTGACTACCAGTTTCTCAATTTCATGGACGCATATTCCGGATATAATCAGATCCAGATGCATCAAGATGATGAAGAGAATACCATTTTCATTACCGAGTTTTGGAATTTCTATTATAAGGTAATGGCCTTCGGCCTAAAGAACGTTGGTGCAACCTATCAAAGATTGATGAACAATGTGTTCGAAGAACATATCGGTTGGAACATCCAGGTTTACGTAAATGACATGGTAGCCAAAACACTGATCAATGGAAATCATTGCTCAAACTTAGCGAAAAAATTTGCTTAACTCAAATAGCATAATATGAAGCTGAACCTTGAGAAGTGTGCTTTTGGGGTTCAAGCTAAAAAATTCTTTAGTTTTTTTCTTACCGGTAGAGAGATCAAGGCTAGCCCAGACAAATGCAAGGCTATCATGGAGATGAGGAGCCCGACCACAATAAAAGAAGTCCAAAGGTTAATAGGGAGAATTGCTACCTTGTCCAGAAACTTTTCAAAAACTGCTAATCGAGCTTTACCTTTCTTCTGGTGTCTCAAAAAATTGAAAAACTTTCAGTTGACCGAAGATTGTGAGAAGGTTTTCAAAGAACTCAAGTACTTCTTGACCACTCCACCTATTCTGACCAATCCTGAACCTAGGGATTAACTTTTCCTTTACATTTATGTTTCTAACCAAGCTATAAGCTCAGTTTTGGTGTAGGAATATGGCAAGGACCAAAGACCAATTTACTTTTTCAGTAGAATCTTGCAAGGTCCAGAAATTAGATATCAAAAAATAGAAAAGATGACACTCACTTTGGTAGTAACAACTTGGAGACTTCGATCGTATTTCCAAAGTCATCTGTTTATTATAAGAATCGACCAACCTATCAAGCAAGTGCTCAGAAAACCTGAACTGGCCGGGTGAATGATTTCGTGGTCGATCAAATTATCTGAGTTCGACATACAATATCAACCTAGAGGACCAATAAAATCACAAGTATTATCTGACTTTCTAATTGAATTATCCTCACCCTTTCAACATGATACGAATTATAATACTTGGACTTTATTTGTTTATGAGACTTCTAACATAAAGGGAAGCATCGCAGGGATAATCCTGGAAGGATCGAATAAAGTTTTGATCGAGCAATCTTTGTGATTCGATTTCAAAGCAAGCAACAATCAAGCTGAATATAAAACTCTTATAGCTGAGCTTGGCTTGGCAGCAGAAATGGGAGTAACTCAGCTAATTACAAAATTAGACTCTCAGTTGGTAACATGACAAGTCAAAGGGGAGTATTAGATGAAGGATCCGCAATTGATCGAGTACATGATGAAGGTTCAGAGCACCATCAACAAGTTTGAGCAGTTTAAGATCCTCTAGATCCCGAGAGATCAGAACTCTCGATATGATTTACTTTCAAAATTAGTCAGTACAAAGGGACTTAGAAATAATTGATCTATTATTCAGGAGGTAATCAAGAAACAGAGCATTGAAGTAGAGGAATCCTTCGTTGTCAATGATAATCTGAATTATTGGATAAGCCCAATCGTTAGATATCTATAGGATGGTGAATTACCGACTGATGACAAGAAAGTAAAGAAATTGAAGAAGTCAGCCAGCTATTATACCTTGGTCGGTGATGAACTTTTTAGAATAGGTTTTTCACTACAACTCTTGAAATGTATCAACCAAGATCGAACTTAGTCAGTCATGGAAGAGGTTCATGAAGGAGTTTGTGGTAGCCATATAGGATGAAAGTCTCTGGCAGAGAAGGTATTAACGATAGGATTTTATTGGCCAACCATGAAAGCCGATTGCCAAAAATATATCCAAAAATATGAAAGATGTCAAAAGTTTACAAATTTACACAAAGCCCCACCCAAAGAGTTACATTGTTTGGAGACTCCATGGTCATTTTGTAGATGAGGGATCGATCTACTAGGCCCATTCCCAGCAGCAGTTGGATAGTTGAGGTACATTGTAGCCGTAATAGACTATTTCATTAAGTGGGTTAAGACTGAACCTCTCTCCAGTATCACATCAAAAAGGTAAGGAAGGTTGTTTGAAAAAATATAATTTGTCGATTTGGTTTACCTTTTGTGATTGTATCTAACAATGGAACTCAGTTTACTGATAACAAGTTCTAAGAATTTTGTGGAAAGAATGGAATAAAGCAGCCTTTCACCCCAGTCGAACATCCCCAGGCAAATGCGCTGGTCGAGGCTACGAACAAGGTCATCCAAACAAGATTAAAAAAGAGGTTGGATTGAGCTAAAGGATTATGGGTGGAAGAGTTTCCCAGTGTCCTCTGGGCATACCATACTAATGCATTGTCGTCAACTCAAGAAACACCCTTTCGATTAACCTTTGGAGCTGGTGCAATGATTCCTGTTGAAGTTGGAGAACTAAACTTCAAAAGATTAGCATTTAATAAAGAAGTCAACGAGGAAGGAAGAAAGACCGATATTGATTTGTTGGAGGAAGAAAAAGATATTACAATATCTAAGAAAAAGGTGCCAAGGCTAAGGAAGCTAAGAAATATAACTTGAAGGTTTGAACCAAGAAATTCAAGGAAGAAGACTTGGTCTTACGCAAAATCGAGGAATCCAAAAAACCACATGGTGAAGGAAAGTTGACTGTCAATTGGGAAATGCCTTATCAATTTTTGAAAAATACTGGTGATAGAGTTTACAAGATGGCAAATCTCACTGGAAAAGCTCTCCCCAAAATATGGAATGCAACTTCTCTTCGAAAGTATTTTAGTTAAGTCCTCATAATCATTATTCTTTTTTATTTTCCATAAATTGTATCATTTAAATGATGATCAATGTACAGGAATAAAGATGATGTACTCTTTCTCCTTACTAGGTTTTTTCTCTACTGGGTTTTGCCTAGAAGATTTTAATGAGGCACATCTTAGTTCCATCCTATTAATGAAAATTGTTTCATTGTTGTCATCAAAAAGATCAATGCATGATGCCCATTCAAGAATGACCCAGCTCAAAAAAATCGAGGTCATGGTCAATCTATGATGCTCATTCAAGATCAGCCCAGCTCAAAAAAAAACCAAGGTCGTGGTCAATCCATAATGCCCATTCAAGAATGGCCCAACTCAAAAAAAATTGAAGTCATTGGCAATCCATGATGCCAATTCAAGAATGGCCCAACTCGAAAATAGTCAAGATCATGGTCAATCCATAATGTCCATTCAAGATCGAACTAGTTCAGAAAAATTTGAAATCACGTTCAATCCTATGATCGATAAAAAAAATGGGGGGAAGAAAGACAGGTAAATACAAAATACAAAAAATCTGAAGTACATCTGCCAAAATATACTTTGTGATTACAAAAAATAATCTGAAGTTCAAAACGAGTCGAAACAGAATCCGAAGTACATATGTCATTACAAAAGATAATCCGAGCTGAACAAAATGGAATATGAAGTTCAAAGTCCGAAGTACGCTTAGTCATTACAAAAAAAATAATCCACTTGCTAATACAAGTTCAGTATAAAGCAAGATGATATATTCAAGTTGTTTCTTCTTCATCTTCGGCAGCTTCAATAGCTTCCTCCTATTCCTCGGGCAGATCTACAATTCAACCATCCACAATTTCTTTAAAAGCACCAAGTTCTCCAAGGCAATTATCAAATATCATTTCAGGATTCAACAACTTGGCATATTGAAGATTGACTTCCTATCTTGCAATCTTTTGCTCGGCCGCTTCAAATTTTAACCCATCTAGCTCAGCTCTTAAGTCCTAGATTTTCTTCTTTAATTTGACCTCTTTTTCTAGAGAAGCATTCAATACTTGATCATACAAGATTTTCTACTTTTTGGACTTTTCCTCTAAGTCCAAAAGAGAGTCTTAAACCTTTTTTTTTCCTCCCTCAACATCCTTTCAGTCTCTTTGAGTTCAATCACCATAGCAGCTCGCTCTCTCAACATTCCAACTTGCTTTTTCAACTCGGTCATCTCTGTAGCATAACTTTTCTTGATTTTTTCTAACTCGACATGATATGACCGACCAGTAAACATCAATTTTTTCTTCATATCCTCAAGCTCAAACTCAATTGACATTGTAATACTGGCAGCCCAAAGAAATTGAACATCCATCCACTGGCACAATTCAATCCCCCGACCTACTATTTTCTTTCTTTATCAAAAAGAACTAAGATTTGAGTATCCAGAAACTCTTCATAGAGAAATTAGGAACTCCACAAAGAAGAATTATCTGCAGTGTAGTCAAAAACATTCAGAGCCTCAAGTGCAGTTCAACGTTCTAAACGAGGAGAAAAAACATCCTGACCTATTTCATAGCGCTCCGAGGATGGAGAACTCGTCGCCTCGACGACCTCAGTTTGCTCCTCTGACTACTTACCAGTTTCTCCCCTAACCCGTTTTCTAACTAAATGCTCCAATTGAGTCTCGGAAGATTCTGCAATATTAACCAAAGAGGGCCCTACCTTCATAATGTCTACTTTGACCACCTCATTTCCTGGATTCTCGGTCGACTGAGCAAATCCATTCTTCTTCAAAAACTTCTACAAATCCTAAGCTGAAAGCAGAGGGGCCATTGATCCTGAAAGATAATGAAATGAGTTCAATGTCAGTTTATCTGAAAAATAAACAAGAATGAGATGGAATTAATAACTTACGCATAAGTTTCACCACCTCGTCCGAATCATCCTCGAACTTGACAAGTGAACTTCAGTTTAATAAAGGATAATTTTACAGAAAGTCAATAAGATCTCGATCAGTCGATGAAAGGCTTCGGTATTCGACACTTAAAACTGAAGTAGGTTTGCTATGCTAATAGAGTGGAAACCTCTTAACTCCAAATTGGTCAGCATAAAAGGCTACATCTCCCAACCGAGAACTAACTCAAAAATACTTGTTCTTGAAGTTCTTGTACAAAAAGTCAAAAATTGAAAAAAAAAAAAGCTTTTTCCGCAGATGACCATTGATCAGAACCCAACCACCTTTACCAACCCCTTTACACTAAAAAAACAAGAAGAAGACTCCTATGGTTGGTCTCTACCAAGATAGTTTAATAAAACTTCAAAAACTCTCACAAAAGCCCAACTGTTAAGGTTAGTTAGGTCGGAGCAACGTTCAGTCAAGAGAGGACTAAGCAATGAAAGTTGGTAAAGGGTAACCTCAACTTAAGTCTTAGGAAAAAAGTATCATACACATATACCCACCTGAGTTGATCCCTGGAACTAGGTGACATATATACCCTATATTCAGCTTTGCATGAAAAACAAAGAAATCGAGTATTATTTCCATCTGTAGCCAATGATATACACCTCCACAACATAACAATACTCTAAGATGTGTCAAAAATAGACGAATATCTCCTCACGTCGGCATGAACCTAGTCGTAGCAGTCTTCGACTTCAACTTGATCAGTTAGGTAGAACCTTGATTATGAACCTGACTGGCCCAAAGTTTCTCGACTATTGATTGATCAGAAATTTTGAACCCTACACCATACTTAGAAATATCAAAACTCATTTCCCGAACACCCCCATTATGCATTTCAATACTAAAATCCTTTCATAAAAAATCTCTAAATCCTAAAACCTATTCTTCCCTACTAATAGAATTTTGGCATCTGCAATGGAATCATCTAAAACTACCACTGAGCCACCATTCCCAGAACTACCATATTCAAAGAACCTAACCAAAAAACAAAGAAAATAGGAATAGGAATAAGAAGAAATTACCTGGAGTGCGCTGACAATGGAAGAAAGAAGTAGTGCCTCTAAGGTACAACAGTAACGTAGATAGCGATTTAAAGCAACAACGCAGAAGTAGCAGCAGAAGAAAGAAAAATGTGAGAAGAAAACGGGGAGGAATTGAAGGAAGTGATAAAGGAAGTGTGGAAGAAGTGGTGTTTAAATTAAAAACTGCCAAGGATCAAAGGTCATAATTAAGAGGAAGTGAAAAGGCCTATTCTTAGCCGTCAGATGCATCTAATGATAGGATTTCAAAGGGTAGTAATCAACGGTTAAGATACAGTTTGACGTGAGTGATGAAGGTAATGCATTAGTGACAAAGTGAGTGATGTGATGTCTGCCCCAGCTATTATGTTACACGTGGCATAACCCGCACGACTTCCCATACAAGAATGGATGCACAAAGTACGAAATATCCAACCAAGAAGGATCGACTTATAGACTGCTCGACCTACCCATCAAGCTCGGCTATCATTAAGCTCGACTATCATCAAGCTCGACTAATCCTCATGGATAGCCAAGCTAGGGGACAGTGGACCATATGAACTACACAAGGCGAACACTTAGCCTGCCTTACACTTGGCCTATCTTTACAGATGACCAAGCCAGGGAGTTGTGGACCGTCCTGATCTAATTGACATCCAATCGTTACTAAGCTCAGGCCATCTTCACAAATGGTCAGGCTTAGGGCTGTGACCGTCTAGGCCTAAGACATAATAGGCTTGTTATAGCTAAAGTAGACCTTGATAGACCGACCATACAAGACGAACATTTATACTAGGCAAGCCCATTTTGAATCACTAAGTCCAAGAAGATTTGGGTCAACCTGACCCAAGTCCTATCAGACAAGATCCGACTTATCCTTACCCGAATGGGTAACAGCTCGACTTATACGTGCTTAAAACGACCCACCAATGATCGTCGACAGCTTGGTGCCATGATAACTAATGGTCGTCGACAACTTGGTGCCATGATAACCAAGCATAATGTAACCCTAACGTCTATAATCCTTAATGGCCTGAACGGAAGGGATTCAGAGGGTCAGTCCTCTAGAGCCCTACTTAAACCGACCTACAACCTAGGTTGGACATGTTCCATTTTTTACCTTAAACACTTAAACTTACTAACTTTACGTACGATCCTACCTATCTTTTGACATGCCTATGTTCTCTTGCTCTCGTTATTGCCTTCCCTGTAGGTCTCCAAGGAGTCTTTTTTGCCTACTGATCTAGGTTCCAATCATTGCCCTAAACAGGCTCTAATTCACCGTCTTGATGCGCTTTGGTGCAAGTTGTGAAAGCTAAGTATGGGTATGGAAATGACTTCATTCCTAGATTGCAGAGGAGAACTGGCACATCTAATGTTTGGCAAGGTATTTCTAAAACTTAGGCTCATTTTAATAATAACCTCATCTGAAGGATTGGGAATGGCTAGAGTATTAAGTATTAGTCTGATCATTGGGTTACTGGAATCCATAAGCTTGGGGATTTTGCCTTATCTGATTTTGTGTATTAGAATGCTTCGGTTAATGAGTTTTATTTTCCTCAGGGTGTTTAGAATTGGGAGAATCTTGTTGTTTCTCTCTCGCAATAGTTCATAGATATTATTGCCACATTTTCTTCTCCTACGAATGACGTTGTGCTGGATACAGTGGCTTGGTTACCAACAAAAGACGGTGCTTTTACTGTTAAATATGTTCATACTAGTCTTTGTCAGGATAAGTTTCAGCCTTTAACTATTGTCTTCAAGCATATTTGGAAGTTACAGGCTCCTCAGCGTCATTCCCTCTTTGCTTTGGACTTGCTACATTGGCTCATTGAAAATATTTCTCTGGATCACTCTTCTTATTTTGCTGGTAATTGGCCCCCCATTTTTGCCACTATTTGCTCCTCCATCTGGCATAATAGGAACCAATATGTTTTTGAGAATGGGGGGTATTATCCTTTGGAGGGTGTACCATACACTTAGCCAATCCTAGTCATTGATTGTGTTGAAAAATACATCAACGACTAGGATCAACGACAGGTAACCTATTGAACCTTTTTTTTTAAGTTTCTTTTTAATCTCCATCACCACCGGCTAGTCACCGTCCAACGAACTCCAGCCACCGTCCGGCGAACTCCGGCAATCTTCTGACCAACTCTGGCCACCTTCTGGCAAACTTCGGTCACCGGCCGGCCAACTCTAGCCTGCGGCCGGAGTCCCCCACCTTTTTCCATGGTTATAAGGTCTATTTTTTAAAGTTGTAAAATTGTATAAATAATATCAATTAAAATTGTACTAGTCTTTATTTTTTTTTCATATATAATTATGCATACTGAAAATTCTACCGATTTTATTGTGTGTAAATATTACTAATTAAAATCTGTAGAGTTTTCAGTATGCACGGTTATTTATGAAAAAATATAAGGAGTAGTATAGTTTTAATTGATATTATTTTAACTCGATATTATTTACACAAGCATGCAACTTAAAAAATAAACAAGATATAACTTGAAAAAAAATGATACCCAATGGACGATGGAGGATGGTGACTAGCGACATAATAGTGGTGGTAATGGTATGTAAAAAAAATATAAAACCAATAAAAAATTATAAAACAAAACTTGCAAAAAAAAAAACTTGCAAAAAAAAAACTTGCAAAAAAAAATTACAAAAAAAACTTATTATAACAAGTAAATTAGAAGGTGTATGATACACCCAAACTTAAGAGGGTGTACATAGCATCCACCTTCTCCTGTTAACCTGCGTAGGAAAGCTCTAGCTTTAGCTAGAGATTATTCCCTTGCTCTTTGTGTGCTTCGTAATTCTATGACCACTGTTTCTCAGGGGCGTTTTATCCAGGTTGCTTGGAAACCCCCTCAAATTGGATGGATTAAAGTTAATGTGGATGGTTCTGTTTTTATGAATAGATGTTCTGGTGCTGGTGCTTGTGGTGGTCTCTTACGAAATGATGGGGGTGGTTTTTTAGCTTGTTTCAGGGCTAATATTGGGAACATTTCCATCACTTTAGCTTGTTTTAGCATATTCTATGGGATATAGGCGTGTTGTGGTGGAGTTGGACCCTCAGGTGGTTTTGAAGCTTATCAATTCGGTGGCTCCTGAGTTTCACTCTTGTGCTGCGAACCTTGCTTTAGTGAAGTCCCTATTGCACCAAGATTGGCTTGTCAGGTTCAACCATACCTACAGAGAAGGTAATGAATGTGCAGACTTCTTGTCTAAACATGCCCATTCTCTTCCTTCTCTTCCTTTAGGTTATCATTTCTTACCTTCTTTACCTCCTTTTCTGTCAGTTGCTTTTCAGGCTGATGCTGCTAATATTTCATGTGATAGCTTTGTAAGTAGTTGTTGTTTTGTTGGGCTTTGCCCCTCTTGAAATAATATATATACGTATCTGGAAAGAGATTAATTTATGTCAGTACAATATTTAATATATTTATATTATTTAATAATTTTTAAAAAATATAAATTTTATCGATTTAATCATTAAATTATAAATATTTAATACTTTGATCATTTATATCAAATTTTGAAAAAATTAAATATCAATAAGAATATAATCAAGTGATTCTTATTTTTATATATTTTAAAAGTATATATTATATTAATCTTAAGGTATGTCAATGAAGTACTTAAATAATTTTAGATTAATATAAAATTTTATAGATATAATCTATATGATAAAAATTTTTAATGTAACAATAGATTTTGTAATAAAATTATTTAATAAAAAATTATTTAATAATATAAGAGTAATTTTGATTTATATCGATATAAATTTATTCTTCTTTATATATATATATATATGTTATAAAGTATAATTGATGCATTAGTAGAAAATGTTACATGTCATCATTATCTTTCATTCAATTTTTCTTTAAAATTTTAGCCTCCCTCATAATGCATGATCATTCATCTCTCTATTATATTCTATTTCTTTTATAATTAAAAAATATTCTAATTTTAATTTTTTTAATGTATTCATATATTATCTATTATATAAAACACAAGTGATGCCTATAATGTCTTAGTGGAAAATGTTAGCATCATATGTTTAACTCAATTTTCTTTCAAAATTTCAATTTTCTTGAATAACTAATGCTTGTTTGTTCTTCTTTCTTTTATATCTTTATTCTTTTATAATTAAAAAATTATTATAATTTTATTTTTTAATGTAAAACAAAGGTGATATTTTAATGAAAAATGCTATGTGACAAGAAATACTATCGGTTAATAAAAAATTAATTAATTATGTATATACGTACATTTACTAATATTTTTAAAATGATTTTTTATATTTTATTTAAAAATATGCATTTTAAACAATTTACAAAGAGACAAGTTCTATCATTCTTCAGCAAAGGGACAAAGGTTGACAAATTACTACCAAACCAATACCCTTCAGCACAAAAGGACAGACAGCCACAACTAATTTCATTGTCTTCATCACTGATTTTGCAATTGGTAGTCGCTTCTCTTTTCTAGCTCTTACTGATTACACTAAATGTTTTCTGTAGTTGTGTTTCAGGCACTTCAAATCCGTCTCAGTTAACCAAGTTCAGCGACTACAACTTTTCTCTTTCACACCCTGTCTATCTCAAATCCTTGAATACAATGATCAAGTTTTTAACAAGCAAATTCTTGACCATATCTATCATTATTCTTCTTCAACAAAACTTGGTCTTTTCAAAATGCAACTGTGATAACCAAGTGCAAGATTCGGATCATAATGTTTCTGAGGCACTGAAGTACAAATTGATTGCTATGGCTTCAACTTTAGTTACAAGTCTAATTGGTATGTGCCTGCCAATCTTGGCAAAAAAAAATTCATATCTGAACCCAGAAAATGATTTGTTTTTCCTGGTTAAAGCATTTGCTGCTGGTGTGATCCTAGCAACTGGGTTCATCCACATACTTCCCCATGCTTTTGAGGCTCTAACAAGTCCATATATAGGTGAAAAGCCATGGGGCATGTTTCCTTTCTCAGGGTTTGTGGCAATGGTAGCAGCCACTGGGACATTAATTATGGAAGCTTTGGTTATGGGGTACCTTAAAAGGTCTGAAGTGAGGAAAGCTCAGCCATTGAATGAGGATGAAGAGACTCATGCAGCTCATGGTAATCATGTTCATAGCTCTGCACTTGCCTCAGAGAGATTAGATTCACCAGATCTTCTTCGGCATACCATAGTTTCTCAGGTAAACTATATTGATGGGTTACATAAATTTTTATTATCAAAGTGTTACTGCTGGTTGTGGAGTATTTTCTCATTCAATGTTGTTAGAACTTGGAACTCTCTAGTTGTAGTGCAGCAAAAACTTGAAAATATCTTTAATCATGGATTAAAATTCCTTCCACTAATTTGGCTGTGGCTTTTTCGGTACATCCCAGATTATGGAATAAAAGCATCCTAATTATATATTAAAATTTTATCCCAAAAGAAAATAAAGTTAACTTCACAAAAATTGAGAAGAGATTATGGTTTGAGGATTCTTGTGCTCTTAATCCTAGAAAACATTTGAGAATATTACAAAAAATATAAAGAGATTTGAGTTTATTTTCAATTAATTACAATAAAATATACAGATTTTGGAGCTGGGTATTGTGGTGCACTCAATCATTGTAGGGATATCTCTTGGGGCGTCCAGAAGTCCTAGCACAATCAAATCTCTGCTGGCGGCACTAAGTTTTCATCAATGCTTTGAAGGCATGGGACTTGGTGGGTGCATTTCACAGGTACTTCTTATATATATATATATATATCAGTCTTTACTATTTTTACTCAAGAAAAATCACTTTTATTAACACTTTTTTTCCCTTTCTTTCATCAGGCACAATTTCAATATCATACAATTGCAATTATGGTACTATTCTTTTGCCTCACTATCCCAGTTGGAATTGGTGTTGGTATTGGCATATCAAACATCTACCATGAAAGCAGTCCAAAGGCGCTAATAGTTGAAGGGCTTCTGCTATCAGCATCTGCAGGGGTCCTCATTTACATGGCACTTGTTGATCTTCTTGCCACTGACTTTATGAACCCAAAAATTCTAAGGAGATTTAGGCTCCAACTTGGGGCAAGTTTTGCACTTCTCATGGGATTGGTTTTTATGTCAATCTTGGTATTCTGGGGAGAAGCCTAGCCATAATTAATTGTAACTTTTCTTTTCCTTGCAGAATATTAACAAAGGAATTAGTCTTATTTGCACTCTAACCACATCTGATATCCAGTTTATAAGCTTGGAGCCTACACTTGCCCTGTAAAGGCAGGGGTCCCTGTTATTTGTTATATTTTGTTTTCTTGATAGTTTATGTTACTTGGCATGTTGATTGACCCACAAGCGGTTGGGATAGTGAACAGCACTTCCAGCCTAAGTGCGTATTTAATATATTTGTAAAAATTTGATTATTTTAATAATTAATTATTGTATAAAAATTTATTATTATAATCTATTATAATAGAATCAGTTTATATTTAAACATATTAGTTGAAAAATAATTTTAAACTAATTTATTTTATTTAGATAATTAAAAAATTACTTTTATACATTAAATTATCAAAATAAATATAAAATAATTTTAAAAATTATTTGATTAAGAATAAAATAATATTTATATCTTAAAATGTAAAATAATCTCAATTACTTTTATAAATAATGCTCAAATGATAGTTTTTGAAAAAAGATGTTGTTCATACAAAAAATGACATCAACAACTTTTATGGTATGAAAAATGATCATTTTACACCCTTAAAAAGTGTAAATATTATTCATATCCTTTTTAAGGGATGTAATTGAGTGAGAGAAAGTGATAAAAAAAGTATATATAATGAATAATATTAAATGAAGTGTAAAAATAGATGTATGTACTATTTGATATAAGAATATAATGATTGTTATGGTATTTACCCAAATGTGTTGTGGCTGCAACAACTTTTATGCGAAAAAAGCTATTAGATGGCATAAAAAAGTCATACTAAACATGCTCTAAGACAAAAAATTAAGTCATATAGATAGGGCTTAATCATATTTCTCTATTAAAAAAATTAGTCTCTTACTTAAAAGGATGTGAAATATTTAGGAAATTAAAAAATTGGCATGTTACTTGATTTAAATTTATTTATTATTAAATAAATATTTCTTGAACATGTTACTCTTTTCAATTAATTAATTAAAATTAATTAATTCACATTTATTTTTATTTATTAATTTAGAATCATTATTTAAACTATTTGAATAATTTGGTGACATATAATTAGATGATTATGTAAAAAAAATTACATTAATAATGGATTCAAATTATGAAAATAACTATGCAAGTTTTAATTGTTACATTTGTAAATAAGTATAAATTCACACAAGAAAAAATAAAATTGTGCATATAATTTTTAGTATTTAAAAATAAAAGAGTTCCACCAAATATATATATATATATATATATATATATATATATATATATATATATATATATATATATATATATATATATATATATATAAGAGTTAGTGGTTAAAAAACAAACATAATTATTTTGGGAAATGAGCATGTAGTTCCCCTTAAATTTTAACCCTTTTGTGTATCATCATTACAAACTTTAAAATCTTTTCTATTAATCCTTAAACTTTAATTAATATCTTAATAGAATTTTTTATTTAATTTAGATATGTTAATTCAATAACGATGATGTAATTGACATTGATAATAACAATGGTTTTAATAATAACAAACAAGAAAGAAATAGTGGTGCAAAAACAAGTCTCAATGTTCTTCAAGTTTAACTTATAAGACTTAGATCATATATAAAAGTAAATAGAAATCACAATAAGCTCATTTCTTAGTTTTTACTCAACTTAAATGGTTTTACAAATTCATAATTTACACTTGTGAAAATTATGTTTAAATTTGAGCAAAATGGTTTTAGAAAGTTTGAAAAGATTTTAAAAATCTTTGGTTGCAAAATCCTTAGAAATCTTGTTTTTCTTGACAAACCAATAACATCTTATCACTGTTCTAAAACAGGTTATTTGACCAAAACAAAAGTGCGCCAAAGTATTTTTAAAATGGAATAACCGATTATGGATTTCTCATAATCGGTTATTCACTAAGTTAGTAGTCAATTCCTATGTTTTTCTAAAAGCTCATAACCGATTATTGAATCCCATAATCGATTATTCTATAAGTCAAAGGCGCAGGGCTCTTTTTTAATAGCTCATGATCGATTATGTCTTTTCCCATAATCGTTTGTCCTAAACTAAATAACCAGTTATTGGAAATCAATAACTGGTTATTTGAGAAAGCAGAAAGCATATCTCAACGGCCCTATTGAGAGCATATAATGTCCTCAACAACCACCAATGGCTATTAATTAGTTGGAGCTATAAATAAAAGTAGTTGGACATTAAAATCTAGTTGGAGAACAATATGAAAATCATTCTTGAGCATCAAATTCGTATTTTACTATAATTTCTCCAAAACCCCTATTTTGAGCTTTAAGTGTGTGATTCTTTGATACCCACATAGTTTCAATTTGTATTATTCACTCTTGTGAGAGTTTATCATTCAATCTTATTCATATTAACATTAATTTTAGACTATTTATTTATTAAAAATGAATTTTAAATATATTTTATTCTTTACAAAAACAAATAAATAAAATTTATTTTTATTTATATTTGTAAGGAATAAAATATATTTAAAATTAATTTTAATTTTTAATAAATAATAAATAGTCTAAAATTAATGTTAATACTTGATAATATGTTATCATGCAATATTATAATTAGTGATTTAATAAATCCAAATTAAATATAATGATTTATTGGAACATTAATTAAAGTTCAAGAATTACTTATGAAGATTTTAAAATTCATGATAGTGATTTATAAAATGATCAAAGTTTAAGCGGTTTCTATACTTTTTTTTCCTAATTATTGTCATACAATTTTATTTAGAGGTGTACATGGGATGATTTGGTTTGATTTCATAAGGAAAAAAATTCAAACTCATCAAAATCATTTGATTCGGTTTCATTCAAATTTCACAAATTTTTTTTTACCAAACTTGAACCAAACCAAACCAAACAACAATGGTTTGGTTCGATTCAGGGGGTCAGATTGTGCAAATATTTTTTTGTCCGATATAATATAATAATTAAAATAAATAAATAAATTTAACTGGGTATGAAGAAAAATAATCGTGACTGTGAAGAAGTGTATGTTTGGATTGTCGTTGCACCCTCCAAACGTAAGTTCACTGTTGCCTCGAACGATGCATCTTTTATTTGGCAATTTCATTTTACGTTTGCTGCAACACAATTTTGAGCTCCAACATACGTTCACATAAAAGCAAGATTTTCTTGCTTTTGTATTGAATTTTGAGACAAAAGTTTGATCAAAACTCACTTTTGAAATAAAAGTTCTCAAATATAATTCATGTTATTACAAACTCATTTTCAACTAGATTTAAACTTACAAATACACTTTTGACTAAATTTAAGTTTACTAACTTTAATCTAAACACATATAAAATCTCAAAAATGAAAGTAAGTCTAGCTTGTTATCGTGAGTGTGTGCAAGTGGCATTGCCTACATGGCATCATTTAAAAAATACAAATAGACAGTAGTCAACTCAAAACCCAACACATTCACAAACACGAGCTCATCCCCCAAACCTCAACGTTGACGCACTTCCTCCACAGACGGAGGCTCCAAATTGAATGAAACTGCCATCGATAAACATCCATGTACTTGGTGGGGAGTATCAGCTCTCCCAGCAAGCAATGCCCACGACACAAGAACCTTCTCAATTCTGAAGTAACAGCAACACACTTTCCAAATTCCAACAATAACAACAAGGTATCTCTTCCCTTCTTGGTTAAAAATAAATAGATAGATGTCGAGTCCATGGGTCGAGTGGTCAGGTCTCAAACCACTCATAATTGATTTTTAATTGAGTTTTACTCAATTACACTCGATTAACTGATCCGAAATTAAATTAATTTAATTAGTTTGATTCAAATTTTCAGGTGGTCTAAGCGGCGAACACTTCTAATTTTATTATCTTTAACTTTTTTTCTTTTTTTTAATGAATGGAGGTGTTGAACCTATGGGTCAGTCCATTTGAGTCTATATGGGGTGGGCTAGCCTCCTAAAATACCAGTCCATTTAGCAGTCACTTTTGGGCCAGCCCAGCACGGCACTAGCAGTCTAGGACGGTGCGTTTTGCTGATTCTTTTCTTCCTCCAATCCCTAATCCCCTTTCATCGTTTCAGTTCAGTCTATCTTCCTCTTTCAATGCAAGTTTCACTGCTCAACCTTGAAGCTACGAATTAGGGCTCAGAAGTGAAGTCTTTGGTTACGTGCTCATATACCTGCTTGTGGGGATATGGTCTCCAGATTGGGGTGTTAGCAACAAGTTTTTCACATCATAGGGGAACAAGATTTGGATCAGGAGTGTGGTATACCTTTACCTGATTCAAAATTTGAATTTTTGTGAGTTTATTCGAAACTTTATTGATGAGTCTGGTTGGAATTGTGAAATTTAAACAAGATTTTTATTTTACTGTTTCTTTTTTCTTTTTTAAGGGATTGGAGGTAAAAATGAGAGTAATTCAGAAGTTTTTCATTGCGTCATTGTTCATGTGGGCTGCCCCTATTGCAATTTTATATGGTTTTAACCATAATCTGCTTCCTGGTAAGTTTCTAAAGCGCCTAAGCTTTAAGGGGTTTGTTTATTGAATTTTTTTGAAGTGGGTGTTGGCTTGTACTCTAATCTGAGTGCTTGATAATTTCTCTCTATTAACTGGCAGTCCTAGTGAATCTTCTTTAAGTCAAAGGATCTATGCAAATTTTTCTTATTATTTTAAAGCAATTTGTTACCTGTTTTTCTTTTTCTTTTTCTTTTTCTTTTTTTGAAGATTTGGTAGCTTTTTTTTTCTTAATTGTCAAAAACTGATACTGAAAATATTGGTTTTGAAACTGATGAAAATGTTGTTGCTTATTAAACAATGCCTAACTTAGAATTTCTCTATTCAAACCATCTAAGAAATTTCGCTACTTAGTGGGAAAAGGGTTTTGTTGTCATGTTGAAACCATCTAGAAAATTTGATCTGAGTACATATGTATCAAGCCTCTGAGGAAATGGATATTTGTGCCTATAGGCTATAGTATATACCGTCATGCTGGAAGGTAATTTGCTGCTTCCAGTGGAGTTAAATCTGCTAAGTTTGTAACACAATCATTACAGTGGAGTTACATCTATCACACAAGTCTTTACCTGTGATCTCAAGAGAGAATTTGTAGTAAGTGGTAGTTGATTTTGCACATTGGAGTTAATTTTTAGTGTTGTGTGCTATTTGGAAATACCTAACGGTTGTCACATATTTAAATGGCGATGCTCTTTATTTTTGTGTCTGTTCTTTTTTCTGTCTGACAAATAGACTGAGGATCATGCCAGAAACAACTGATCTATTTTCATCCATCATTACATGTGGTATTGAGCTAACCAAGTATGCCATTCAGACCCCATTATAACCAGAAAGTATTGTTGTTTGAATTGTCATAAGCGAAAAAAATTCATGGGGGAGAAATTGGAGTATTTTTCATTTTTGGATTTCTTTTTCTGTGCATGGCTGTTATTTTCATGTGACAGAGGGCAATGGCTATTGACTTGGATATGCCATAATTGCCTAACCTCAAGTATTGAGTTACTGAAGAATTTATGGTAATTGTTAAGGGTGTTTGAAAATGGTAATTTGTCAATGCTTTTGTGATCATTGCATTATGTCAATACTACAAAATGCTGCCCAGATCAGCTTGATTCTTTAATCAAATTATTGACCCTTTTAATTCGTATTCACTTGTCTATCTGGTCTGGCATCTAAATGTTCCCATTCTAAGGCTCTCCAAATGTGGAGTTCCCCTTTGTCTTATTTATTGAGTGGTTCATCTTCCTTGCCTGGTGAGAATGGATCTCATCATTTTTCTTGTTTCGTTCCTTTAACATTTCTCAACTCCAATTTGAAGTAAGACCAATAAAAAAATGGAATAGAAGTTGTAAAACTACCTTACCATGATTCCTTGTTTGTAACAGGAACAGCCAATTTGTCCCCTTACTCTATGACACTAGTGAGCGGATTTCTTGCTGTCATATCTGTTAATGTAGTCATAGCATTTTACATATATTTGGCAATGAGAGAACCTGCAGATAAACACGAGCCTGATCCTAAATTTCTTGCTGAGGCCAAAGCTAGTATGAACCAGCCTACAAGAGATGATCAGCAATCTTCCCAGCCTCTCAAGAAACAGCAGTAAGACGGTGTTCTTAGGCCTCTTTGTTGTACTCACAACCTGTTCATCGCAGGAAGGAGAGGGGAGAACGGGGATGAAGGGAGATGGTCCTGAACTGTGTGCCGATCATGCTTCTTTCATGAAGTTTGTGCACAATTTATGTTTCCAATATGTTAGTTTCATAGCATTTTATATATCTGCAAGTTACTTTCAGTTCAGAATATTTGTTACAACGTTTTTCTTCTCCATTACCATTTTGGTTTCAATGCATTGGAGAAAGTTATGTGCCTTTTGATTTATCTACGATAGAAAAAAATAAAGAAAGAAAAAAGGAACAACACACGGAAAGACCGAAGAACAACGAATACATTTGCTAGAAGGCATCAAAACATATCTCATATTACGTATTGTGCATAATTATTATAGCCTAGAAAAATAATAGACATGAAGTATCATTAATCTTAAACTATACTACTATCAAGGGAAGAAAAACAATTACATCTACGTTGTTCCATTATGTAACCCCTCAAATAACAATCAGCATTTTCTCTGTTGTCCGGGGACATTTTTTTCTTCTGGCTTTTCTCATCAATGATTGACTCTAACGTATGTTATCTTGGATTAGTATAGTGTAAAAAACAGTAATCCCCTAATGTCTGTTTGAGTAATTGTTGTAAAATTATTAAAATATATTTTGAAAGAATAAATTTTAAATTTATAATTTTTATAAAAAAATGATTATTTATTTAAAAATGCCCACTCAAAAAACTTAGGCATTTGCTGGGAACGTACCTAAATTTTTATTTGATTGAAAATAAGAAAATTCCAATTTAGTAGAGCTAACTCTAGGACACGATTAACTTTGGATCCATCTGGCAAAGAAAAACTCGTTAATCTACCGAGCAATCATAAAGTTGCTTTGTGCTTGAAAGATTTAAAAAAGCGACAATGAAAAGAAATTAAAATATAACCAAATTGAGCAAAATAATAATATAATATTGATAATACTAGACTCCATTGTTCATTCAAATATCTTAGTGGTACTCATCTTCAGTTATCTATCACAGAGCTGCAAATTCTACAGCATGAGACAAAGTGGTAGCAGATATCATCTGATTTTCAGTTGTATCTGTTTGGTGCTCTCTTAATTCTACTTCTCTATGACTAGAGTTGGGGCTTCCTAATATTGGATTTTCTCTCAACTGTAACCTATTCTCATCTAGCTAGCTTCCTGTGGTAGTTTGGCTCTCCCTAGACTCACTGTTTTGTTCAATAAAGTAGCCGTTGTTACCCACAACTTGGCTTCCACTCAGAGAAGAATCAGCGCTGGCTCTGCAAATTGGACATAAGGGTGTCTTTAGAAGCCATTTGTCCACACATTGCGCATGAAAACTGTGGTTGCACATAGGCAACAACCTGCACTTGTCCCCTGCAGTAAGGTTCTCCAAGCAAACTGCACAACTCACAGGGCTGCTGGTATTGTCTTTGGCAATGTAATCATAGCAGGGAAGCTTCTCCAAGTCATACATGGACATGCTTCTGCCCCCATTTGTACCCCTTTCAGCCATTGATCCTCTGATTTCTATCCAAGTGGCTATCCAGGAAACACAAACATGAGCTAGGACCAGGAACACAAATCCCACAAATAGTAGTACCACAGATATAATAATTGACATTGTCAAAACCTATGCTGAAAAACTCAAATTTTCTAAACATGATCTTATATTTTTTCTGCTAAAGCACATTGCAAAAACCTGGTAACCCCCTCTCCAATGAATGCATTTGTGAAGCTTCATCAGATTGAGCACTTTTGCCCCTTCAGAACAAACTTTTAAAATTGCAAACTTTGTTTGCACCTCTTGATTGACCAAATTCTACGTCTGGACCTATTATCAAATAGAGCAAGAAAGTGGATGCATGGTTGTTCCTCAGTTCCTGTAGTTCCAAGAATCTGCTAGAGACAGAAAGTGCAAAGTATAATTGCAGCACAAGAAACAGGTGAGCTTTCTTTGTTGTTATTTTCTTTAGTAGTTCTTGATGATGACTCTGATGAACCTGACAATTAGTTTCATTTATAAGAACATATAAGCACATGAATGTAGCTGAACCAACTAATGGGAAATGACTTTGTTGTTGTATAATTACATGATCAATCAGCTTGGTCAATAAATATTTTTTTTGGTGATTTGTATATGGACCAGGATCTTCTTCTGTAGTAAAAAATATGAGAGGATTCTATTGGTTAAAAACACATTTTTAAACACATTTTTATACATACCGCATGTAATATGTGTGTTTTTTTATGGATAGATCCTCTCCATCCCTTTGTATATTAGGTGACTGTGGAATGACGGATAGAGTGGGTGGGAAAGTTAGTTTTGACGGGTGGACGCAAAAATCACGGACGAACGGACGGTTAGCTTTCAATTTGAACCTTTTTTTTTTTTGTGTGTTTGGTACCCCTTTTTTCCATTAACAATGAGACGTAGGATCTCATGTTCTTAGTCTATGTATCTATTTCCCAAGTTTAGCTAGTAAGTTAGTTTTGCTATTCTGAACCTTTCAACAGATATTATGAGTTTGATTATTATTTAAGTTTTAAAAAAAAAAACTGATAAAAAAAAATTTCTAAACGTCTTGTGGTCTTTACTTAAAGTCTTAGACTGTTAAACTAAGATGGGATCTCTCGTAAAGAAACAATTTATGAATATTAAAGACAATTAGTTTCTTCTTTTTTTCTTTTTGGCTATCTTCCCCTACAAGTGTTCTTTCTTATTGTTTTTTTTTTTGGTTCATTCTTTCTTATTGTATTGATATATATTAAGTGTACTTAGGAAATTAAAAATGCACCACTATTTTTATTTTTAATTTTTACTGGAAGATGTACCACTATTCTATATGGATAAAAGAAGCCACAAATATTAACCTAAAAGAAGACGTGCAAATAGGTAGTTGGGTGGGTGATATTTTGAGTAAACTTATAAATTTAAATGGTAGCAATAATTTCACACTAAAAAGATAAGGATACGTTTTATGCACACAGCATCGATTTTTATGTTATCAAAATAGGAATAAGCATTTGGTTCACTCATCAATGAAATTTATTTTATTTCATTCCATTATTTTTGTTTACAAGGAATAAATATGAAATGAAATTATACTTATGATTAATGAAAATATATAAGAAAATAAAATAAATACTAATTCATTCCATTATGCAATGAATGATCATTCCCTCCTATTAAAAGAAATAATGATCATCCGCACCAAAAAAAAAAAAAGACGAGGTCATTTTACTTTTTTTCATATTGTTCGGAGCGACATGTGACCTGGATTTTGGATTGGTCAAGTCAACCTATTAAACCGTTTTCTTCAACAACTTGATTAAACTTAGATTGATCCAGGTGATCTAGTAACTTACTCAGCTAAGTTGATTCGGGTTGACTAATTTTTATTTTTTTATTTTATAGAAGATCTTTATCATAAAGTGTAAAATTTTACCATTAGTCCATACGTTTCCATTGAATATTATTATCAATTTTTTAATTTATTATGCAACCAATAGATTATTATCACTACTTGTTTGAAAATATTTTTTTCATACAATATTTTTTGTTTAATACTTTTTAATATAATATATTTTATATTAAAAAGTAATTCTTCATATAATATTTTTTAAAATATTTTTTTCTTTATCTAAGTTTTTCATTTTGCCCGTTTGATCTTTAATCGAACCATTGATTCGGTAACCCGACCTTCTTACCAGATTGACTGAGTTAATAATTGTACTTTTTTTTCTTTTTGTAATAAATGAAGAAATGCAGCCCCCATAAAATAAAGAGGAATGTAATTAGAAATTCAACCTACCAAATATACTCTAAAACTTACAACTAACCTAATCATAAGGCATGATTCAATTTTCAAATTGAGCTATATGTGAGCGGATTTTACCAATGTTATAAGGGTTAAAAACAAATTAAAAAAATCTTGTGGGCAACTATAGTAGCAATCAGTCCCATAATCAGAGAGTGTGAGAATAGCTTGTCATCTAAAAAGACTTACAAGCTAACGTGGTCACCTAATAATTTTATGTAAATCCAAACATTTAGATGGTACTTTATCCTTCTTATTATTATTATTATTATTTGGGATTTAAACTCAAATAAAGAGAAAGTAATACTCATTTAGAACAAGCAAACCTCTCCTCCCTCTAAACTTTTATATTACAACTGTCATTATAATGAACAAATACTAATAAATCCATTTCAAAAATTAAAACCATTTATTTGATTAAAAAAAAACATTTATTATTAGTTTCGATTGGTTATGGGTGTTGTCTCAGATTCAATAGTCATACCCATGTCTGTATGCTTCCTGCACAAAAGGTCCCTGATTTGGCTACTTCTATGGTGACCAGCGATCCTGGTGCGTCGAGTAAAGCAAACCAATCAAATACTTGATTCTTCTAAACTAAATATGTAGACCCTCGGATGATATTCAATCCATGTGGCCAAATTTGATTAAAGGCTTACAGGAACTACCGCTCATCTTCACTGTATGCAGGTCAGCCATGTTCCCTTCATAGAATCTTACAATCTCATCTACCAGGTCTAATATTTGAACTTTTCACTGTATTTGCACAGGGAAGGAGTTAGGGGGAAAATCGATAGGTCACTTAATGATACCTCCATCATAAAATCTATAATAATAATCAAAAGTTGGTAACCTTAATTAGAAAATATGTGTGAACTAAATGACATTAACGTTAAGATCAAACATCCAGTCATCCACAACCCCTGAAAAGTAACAGTAGAGATAGTAAAGCGCAGGATGCAGTGGTACAGCACATTTGTGATATGTTCTATTCTAACTTGCAAAACAAGTGCCGTTTTCACTCAGTTCCTTAATGTTGTCGCCAAACTACATTTGATCTACCTAGCAAGAAGTCAGTCGACATAAATCATTAGTCTGCAAGGGCAATTGGACCTGGATACATCAATGGCTAGTCTAGTCAATTTTAAATGGGAGTACGATCAAAATCAACATTATCGTTCAGCATAGATTTTACCACTGATTATTCATAATAATGTAAGTTATTCTCCAAATCTGAGAAGTTAGTACCCCGCTAACTCAACCATTCATCCTCTAAAATTTGAGTTACTAACAACAAAATGCTTCATTATAGCATGGCATTGTTATACAGATCAACGATTACTGGTATCAGGTAACCATGACATACATAACTGAGATACACAGACAGGGTCCTCAAACCCTGACATCCACATTGAAGGAGTGAATTTTATATAAGCGAATCAATTACTAAAGTGAATTGCAAAAAGAGGGAAACCCGTAAGGAGAAGGAGGAAGTACCGTAATTTATATATCTATCAAATATCAATCAAATACGTAAGCATAGCTAGTAAAAAAAATACATCATAAATCTTCGGCTCAATACGTGCTTCAACAGCAACTCAAATCATCTCAATTGTCGCACTGTATTTACAGAAGAAAATGACAAGCAAACCAGTAAAACATGAAGTACACTAACTGAAGTGCATGCAGGTGTCATGAAACAAGACCCTCTCGAGCAATACTGGTCACACGAAGTACAGCTTGAGCACTTAAAGGAGAAAGTTTTGATTGACAGAAGTTCTCCCAAGATCCCATCTCTGGATGCTCGGAGACAGTAGTTGGCATGAGATCGTGAAATTTCTCATATACATTTTGAAGCTCAAGAAGTAGAGTTCGAGCTGCTTCCCTGGACTCAGGGAGCTGGTCACTCAACTGGGATGCAGCTACTTGGATCAATTTGTCAATCCCATATGTTTTTATACCTTCTGCACCCTGTTTAAATAAAGTACAAAGGATACAAAACAGAAAATGTTAATGCTCACAGGCCATATTCATTATCCTTTCTAGTTCACCAGAGTCCCTTTCAAATTTCAACTGAAGAAAAGGCATACAATCAACTTTAAAATGTAGCAGTCATTAAAATCTTTTTAGAAAAACCTCACCACCCTGCAACAGAATTTTGTTCAAGCCCTGATCTATTCACATGATAAGGATTCATTTGAGCTCTTTATGGCAGACACATTATAAGGATTCATTCATACAAGTATTATGACAAATATAACTATTGAAGCAAACAGCCTCAAAATAAAATTGAACAAAAGAAAAAAATATATAAATATAAATATAAATATAAATACATATATATAAGAGAGAGAGAGAGAGAGATTCATATGTACATAGACTAAAATAGACATAAGGTCATTATTACTAGCAGGATAAACAGACAAACATCAACCAAGAAAAAATGTGTACCCAATAATCAAAGAAAACAGTTTAGGGCATCTATCCATTAACACCTGTACTCCTAGTCCTAGATCGGCAAAAAAAATTATCCTTCTATTTGATGAAGCTATGTTTGGCAATATATAAAACAACAACGACCAAGCCTTTTCCCACTAGGTGGGGTCGGCTACATGGATCAAACAGCGTCATTGTGTCCTATCATAAACTAAGTCTTCAAAAATGTTATTCAAATCTAAATCTTTTTTAATCGTTTCACCTATAGTCTTTCTTGATTTTCCTCTACTTCTAACTATTGGGCTATTCTCCACCTGATCTACTCTTCTTATAAGGGCTTCTAAGAGTCTTCTCCTTACATGTCCAAACCACCTAAGACGAGATTCTCTCATCTTTTTCACAATAAGTGCTACCTTTACTTTCTCTTTAATGCATTCATTCCTAATCCTATGTTTGGCAATATATCAACCAAAAAAACTATTTACATGGATGTTCATGATAAACCATTCCTCAAACATAGATATAGGAAGCTTTGTTGGATAAATTTGGGACCAAACCAGAACCCATTCAAAATTCAATTCAGATGTCCAAAATCAAGGTAGACAAAATTTTGGGATTTTAACATCAACACTGACAAAGGTTCTTTCCCTGCATCACTAATCTGTTTCCTAAAGTTTTTCTTTTCTTTTCTTTTGGCTGCAGAGAAAATCACTTCATAGCAAATAATTCTTAAAAAATTGAAAGAAAAATTCATCAATGTGAGCATGTCTTAAATTGTACTCATACCAGTCGTGGAACACTTCGACAAAAGCACATTGATGCCTTTGCACGAATACGAGGATTCTTGTTCTTAAGGTATGGTTGCAATTTTGGTAACAAAGACACAGGGGAAATCCAAGTTGTCATTGCTACCAAGGCTTTTTCAGCTGCTTCACATACAAAGCGTTTGTCCTGCGAAGACTTGAGAAGAAGCTGTACTAGCTGCATCCACCATATTCATTTCACATGGAAAATGTTAATATACTAATAATACTATCAAGTGTGAGATGAGATTCCATAATGCTTAAGTCAGCAAATTTACCAGTACACGTAAGGAATGTTGACTTACCAGAGGATCCACTGAATCTATTATAAGATCATTATATGCACTGAAAATGTCTGCAGATGTCATAATGGCAGTTTTGCAAACAGCACTTCTAGGACTTTTCAGGGACTTAGCAACAAATGTGATCACATCCCCCCTGTTTACCAGATAGCATATCAATAAATTAACAAATCCAAACAAAAAACATAGCATATTAATCTATGATATTTCGATTTAAATCAACATATTTCAATCAGAAAACATACACAATTTCGATACTTACAACATGTCAAGCATTGCTTCCTTATGAAATAAGGATAAACGACGTACATTATTGAGTGCATCACAAACCAGGACCCAATCCTTCGAGTCAAGTCCAGCTAAGAGGTTCTGTAACAGAAGTTGAATTTCTTATATAAAGCTAGTAAGCAAAGGTAAATAATTAAAAAGGAAATGAAAAACCCACAGTATCAAGCCAGACCAATGCCAATGATTATCAACTTTAAACCCCTCTATTCCTTTCCCTCGACCCAAAAACAATGAATAAAATAATACCTTGAGACAAGTATCAATATCTTCTAGATCACTCAAGTTCTCAGACTCAATGTATTCTACTTCTGCATTTCCAATCTCTATACCAGAATTGACGGTCACAGCAAGATTTCCATTAACGGGCAGAGAAACCAAGGAGGAACCATTCTTTTTCTTTTGCCATTCTTCAATATTTTCATCAGCATTGTCAACAGATGGCTTCATTAAACATGCCTTACTGGAGCTCTCACTCTTCCTTTCAGTTTCAGGGATTGTATTGAGATCCCTAAGAGCTTTCTCTGACATCCCTGACAGCTTTAGTCTGAGACGAAAAGGAAGACATCTCATCAAATTCAACAGTAAGAATTATTCAAAACAGCATTTAATTTGTCAAAACAAAGTTCAATGTAAAGAATGAATTTAACAGCCAAAACCAAACTCCTAAGTCAAGATCTGAACTTAACAAAGAAGAAACAGTCATGAAAACATGTTGCAGTGTCATAACCAAAAATGCATTTTTTACATGCCTCACTCCGTAGAATGAACGATTTTTCCTTATTTTGATTCACTCCTGATTTTCCATATCTCTCCCAAACTTCATATTCTGACAAAGTTGCTCTTCTTTCTTTGTTCTCATTTATCAAAAAAAAAAAAAAGATGAAATTTCCAAAGACAAGCCATTCTTACAAGTTGCAACAGCCTAATTCCAATCTTAAGACTGAACTTCCACTTCAAACTTATTACACTGAAGCCAGATTTTGCAAATCACCCACGCAAAATAAGAAAGCACTACCATTACAAAATAAGAAAGCATAATTCCAAGCATTACGCATGATTTTTGCCCAAATGCAAAATCTACTCATGCAAAATCGACTCACAATACCCACTAACATTGAGATCACAATGGAACCAGGAATCAGATAAAGTAGATAAAGTGATAAAACCAACAGATTCAATGCAAAATAAAACTCTAGGGAAAAAAAAATGAAGCTGTGCAATAATAAAACTAAATCCCCCAAAATTTAAAAAAAAAATCGGTAATATACAAAACTAAATAGCAAGATCTCGCTGTATGCCGCACTACACTCTCCAATCTTCATGAATAAACACTCGCATTTCAATTCAAAACCCTACCACTATCGAATTCGATTCAAAGATGGGAAAACCAAAACGACGCAGCAATGACGTTGCGCGTGCGGATCACAAGCAGCACGAGTTCGATTAAAGTGAAACAGAAGAGAGAGAGAGAGAGGTTACAGTGTGATGGAAGCAGAGAATGCAGAGAGTGCGATGATGAGTAGCTGAGAGCAGAGAGCGAGTTGCGAAGACTCAGTCAACTCAGTGCGAAGAAGAAGAAGAAGAGAATGAGAAAGATTTGGCTTTAGTAACTGGCGAGAGAAGAAGAGAAGAGAAACAAGAGTCGCAATCGCATACACCAAAACGACGCCGGATAAGGGGAACCGGACCAGACCGAGGCCGGCAAGATTGGAGGCCTATAAAGATATATTGCTTATTGCATTTGCATGTTAATGTGATGGGCAGCGGAATCAGGTGAACCAAATTAATTTCACTTTTCCTTTTCTTCTTGCTGATTTTCCGATTTGCCCCAATGATTTTGCCCCAAATTACTAAATACTAATTATCTTTTTACTTTCAATGCTTGAGATTTAATTACAGCATTTAATTTGAATCAATTTTCAGTATCATTTCATATAATTATTTAAAAAATCTTACATGTAATCATGTATGATTAATTGATAAGATAAAAAATTTTACATTAACAATGTATTAGAATTAATTTTTTAATCAAAAATTATTTAAAAATATTTTAAATTTATCTAACTATCTATATAATTTTATAATTATATAATAGCTTTATTAAACTTGATTGTAATACTCTCAGAATTTTTTTCAACTTTAATTAGAGAAGGGAATTGCTATTATATCTTAATGGGCATGATACTTAACTTGAGTTATCAATTATTTATTAAACACTGATTTTTTAAAATTTAAAATTTTATTAAATATAACTAATAAGTAATGAAAAATTATATAAGAGGGGAAAAAAATTAAAAATTGGATACAAGAGTAATGCCCCTCTAATTATGCTTCTTTCAAATTTAAAAATTTGTTTTCTTATTAATGTTTTTAAAGTTAGGTCGCCGGTTTCTCAAACAATCAATGACGCTCCAACACAAGAAAGGTGCATGTTTTGAAATGATGCTTTATCATTTAGACAAGGATTAATTAATTAATTAATTAATTATATTAAAGTTTGATAGGTTTGTCTAGTTGGCACCTCTTGACTGAGAGTCTTGTTCTCAAATTATGATTGATGAATCATATTAGCGGAGTGAGTTGTCTAATTTACATTTATGTCCCTCCTTCGAATTGTTTCTTCTGTTGAGCTGCTAGCCCTTTCAAAATATATATATTGAAAACTCCAGATTTTGATTTAAAGTGTGACTTATATGCTAAACTACTATCCCATTCGAGCAAATTACATTTATCCGTCTACTTCACCTATTTAAGCTGCCATTTTCATACATTGTCATCATCATTTTTTCAATCGGGTATCAAAACTTGGGATACTTGAATAATTCAATAAAATATGTGGATTACATTAATACATTTTTATTTGGCACATCGCAAATTAATTTGTCATAGTTTGGGCTAATATGATGTTTTGATGTCTAATTTTTTATTAAATTGCTAGTAAATAATTTCAATGATATGTGAAAGATTTTATCCTTATTTTTCTATAATAATAAGTAAAATATTTTTTTATTAGATATGATCGATTACATAGATCAAATTATATTATTAAATTTTATAAAAAATCAAATCTTTTGATAAAACATTAAAGTCTAAACCTTTTATAATAGTTTTACATATAGTTTTTCTTACACTATGTTTGGATGATAGGTAATGAGAAAAATAGAAAGGGAATAAGGGAAACGGAAATAATTTTCATTGTTTAGAAGTTTTAAAATACATAAGAATGAAACGGAATACATAGAGAACCATTTCCCTCCTCTTCTCCTCATGTCGCAACCGTCCCGAAGGGCGCCGCGAAAATAAAAAGGAAAGAGCAGGAGAAGACCTCGGGGTGTTGGGAGTCGCCACCAATCGCTTTATCCATTAAATGGAATGGTGCATTGACACCGAGAGATGGTCTACGTTTCGAGTTCATGATTCGTGATTGGGGATTGATTACACGGGTAGGGAAGGTATTAAGACTTCTACACCGTCCGTTAAAACGGTTACCTATTTAATCTAATGTTATTTGCAAGTTAATTAAATTGGTCCTTTGAAAACTAAAAGAAGAGAATTTTTTTTTTTATTTTGACATGTCCCATTTTGTCAAGTATAATATCAAGAATGATAAATGACTAAGACAACCAATGGGTGACTAAATAGTCATTATTTTGGAACAAATTTTAAGTCTACAACATTATATAAAAGTGGTGAATCAAAATTTTATTTTTTGAAGAGAAGTAATTTTCAAAATAAAATGGCCAAATAAAAATATTATTTATAAAATAAAATAAAAAAAGCACAATGAGATTTTTTGTAGTAATTTCCAAAAAAAAAATGTCTTCATGGAAAATAAAACTTTAATTCACCACAACTATGATGTTGAAACTGTATGAAATCGTTCACTTTTATTTGAATATTTTATTTTACAAAAAAAAAAGTTGTATTTTAATTTTTATGTGGGATTAGACTATGCCAACCTGGCAAGAAAATCCAATATAAAGCCTCAAGATTATCGGGAAGAGTGTAATCGATCGTAACGCTCGATCCTCTCCCAATTTTTCCGTCATAGGCCATTTTAATCAATAAGATAAATTCACAAATTATAAAGAGACAGACAAATTATAATCGATCAAATTAAATCACAAGTTCACTTTCATTACATTTTTTTATTTATGATTTTTTATTTATTTATTTATTTTTTATTAATCACAAAACACAATATAAAACATATTATTGAATAAAATAAATATGGTCAAACAAGTACTAAATCTTAAAATTCAAAACATGTTTTGATCTTTTTTATTTCACACCTTTTCTTTATTTTAGTAAAATAGAATAAAAAGAAAGAAAAAAAAAGAAATGGGCTGAAGCCCATCAAACAAACAAAACAGAAAGAGAAAAAAAAAGGTGAAATGCACAGGAAGATACAAGAGACTTTAGTCTCGTAAATTAGCAAACGAAAATGAAAAGAAAGAAGAAGAGGGGGAGGGAGAACTCACGGTGATGCGAGAGGAGGGAGCGGCGCCGGGTTGATCAATGCCGCGGAAAAGGTTCGTCGCTGCGCAGATCTAGGACAAGGTGGGGGCGTGGCGTCGCGGGGTTCACGTTGGGTGGAGCGGTGCAGCGGCGGCGGGTAGCGAGGGACGGACGGTGCGGGGCACGGAGGTCCTGGATTGGCGCGATAGGGAGCTCTGGTGAGCGACGTGAGTGGTGCCGATGGAACGAAGAAACGCCGGCGCCGTGCACGGATCTGGTCGTGGCAACACCGGACGGCGGGGTTCTGGGACGTCTTGGACCGCCGTGTCAATCGGCTGACCGGCGAGTTTGGGGCCAAACGGTGTTGGGTGGTCACGGTGGTGCATTTGGGGAGGCCGGTCACGGTTTACGTGGGTGTTGGTTGTGGGGTGATGAGCTTGAGGATGGGTGGTGAAGGAGAAGATGAAGGGGTGATGGTGGTGTGAAGAGGTTTTTGAGGTTGAAGAGGGTGAGTTAACCGGGTGGCTTGGTGTTGGTGAAGATGGAGACGTTGGTGGTTGAAGGCTGAGGTTTGTGATGGTGAAGGTTGGAGGTTGAAGATGAAGGGTGTGGGCTTTGGTCAGGAAAAGAATTTGTCTGTGTAGCTCTGTGATTTCCCTTGGGTTTTTTTCTGAATGATTGAATTATCCCCCTTCTGAATGATTCAATCCCCCTTTTTATTCTTGCTTTGATTCACATTCACAATCAATTTGCTTTTCCGTTTTGAAATGCAAACAGGCAAGATAATGATTGGAAATAATGGTAGAAATGCCAAAGGGAAAAAAAATTGATAGAAGCTTTAATCCAAATCAATGCAAGCTATTGATGGTTCGGTGGCAGCAGCAGGAAGGGGAAGAGTTGAGAAAATGGGTTATGGGTTGAGAAGAGAAATGGGCCATTGGTTGACCCATACAACAGGAAATTAAATTAAATAAATAAATAAAAACAAAAATAAAGAAAATGGATAAAATTTGGTATCAACAGCTGCCCCCCTTTGTTTTACATTTAGAATAAATGAAAAACAAAGGAATTGATTCAATTTTATCCATGAGACGGTAAAAACATGTGGATTCACGTGTCCGCTGAAACTTAACAGAAAACTTCAAAGCAATGGGTACGGGGACCCAAAAGCTTGCAGAGTCAGGTATTCGCTGAAGCTTAACAAAACAAGGTAAGAAGCTTACGGAGTCGGGTATCCGTTGAAGCTTAACAAAAACAAAAAGGCAATGAGTACGGGGACCCAAAAACAAACAATGGGTACGAGGACCCAAAAGGTAAAAAGCTTACGGAGTCAGGTATCCGCTGAAGCTTAACAAAAACTTAAAAGCAAGAAGCTTACGGAGTCGGGTATCCGTTGAAGCTTAACAGAAAACTTAAAGGCAATGGGTACGGGGACCCAAGAACAACGGGTATGGGGACCCAGAAAAGGTAAAAAGCTTGCGGAGTCAGGTATCCGCTGAAGCTTAATAAAAACTTAAAAGTAAGAAGCTTACGGAGTCGGGTATCCATTGAAGCTTAACAGAAAACTTAAAAGGCAATGGGTACGGGGACCCAAGAACAACCAATGGGTACGAGGACCCAAAAGGTAAAAAGCTTACGGAGTCGGGTATCCGTTGAAGCTTAACAGAAAACTTAAAAGCAATGGGTACGGAGACCCAAACGAGAACACAAGGGTGTAGGAACCCAAAAACTAAAGACAATGGGCGCGGGGCCCGAAAGGAAAACACAATGGGCGCGGGGGCCCGAAAACGAGAAAACAATGGGTGTAGGAACCCAAAAACTAAAAGACAATGGGGCGCGGGGGCCTAGAAACTTAAAAGACAATGGGTGCGAGGACCCAGAAACGAGAACACAATGAGCGCGGGGGGGCCCTAAAGGAAAACACAATGGCGCGGGGGCCCTTGAGAACACAATGGGCGCGGGGCCCTGAACGAGAACACAATGGGTGTAGGGACCCAAAGGTAAAAAGCTTGCTGGAGTCGTATCCGTGAAGCTTAACAAAACTTAAAAGCAATGGGTACGGGGACCCAAAAAGGAAACAAAGAATTTGGACCTTTGTAGGTCAAGGCTAGCAAAATGAGAACAAATGCACTATGCAATGTATGCTTCAAATGTATGAGAGTATGAATTTTTTTTTTTTTGTCTCCACGACCCTTGAGGACATGATTGCAATCATTTTCAAAGATGAACTGGTATAGGATTTAATGGCATCCTTTCATTTGTCTATTCAGCCGATGGTTGAAATGTCCAACCAGAATGACCCTTGAAGTGTGCATTAGATGTGATACACAAGGGCAATGGGAAAACCCTTTAGATGACCTTTGAGATGACCTGGTTGTCCTTCTTCTCTAACCAATACTCTTAAAAAGCCTTGAGCCAGAAAGCTTTATGCAGTAAGCCTTGAGTCAGAAAAATTTGCACAGTTAACCATAAGCGAAAGAAGCGAATGTTCTTGAGAAAAACATCTTTTAGCAAAGTTTTGAACCAAACTCTTCTTTGACCAACCAAACCCATATTCCAATGGGATCATTGCCAATCTCTTCTTGTTCAACTTTCTCTTCATTAGATATGGCGGGTGCAGAAGCTTGTGACTTCATTTTCCAAAGATTTCTATTTCTACCAGACACACTTCAATTTGAATTATCAATTGAGAATGTCATTCCCTTCATCGATTGAAACTCTAGAGCTCCTTTGGCTTGAGTTGTTCAATAAGAGATTACCATTAGATGGTTAAATTGTGCTATTGTACTCATGTTCACCTAACCTGAAACATCATGTATCAGATATGCATGGATTCAACATGAAAAAGATTTACTAACTGAGAAACCTTTTTTGATTGATTTTGGGAGTATGACTACACAAAGGACATTTACAAAGAAAAAACACAAGAAGTGGAATAGTACGAAAGCCAAGAGTTTTTTTTTTTTTCTTTTTTCTTCCCTTTTTTTTTTTGCTCCGATTTAGATGTGATTGATCTTTACTTGACAACTGGACATCATGACCATTGCTTTATCCACAAAATCTACCCTCATGTATGATATCAAATGAATTTGACTCGAGTATGTCATTTGAGAACAAAGATGTCCTAGTGTAGGCCATTTGACAACAAAAATTGTCCCAATGGAAAACTTGAGAATAAATTTTTTTTTTTGCCCCAGTGTAAGGTCGAATTGAACAGTGTAGAAATTTGCCCCAATATAGAGCCAAACTGAACCAAAAGATTTGCCCCAGTGTAAGGCCGAATTGAACAGTGTAGAAATTTGCTCCAATATAGAGCCAGATTGAACCAAAACATGCCCCAGTGTAGGGCCAACTTGAACAGGGTAACAACTTACCCTAATGTAAGTCTTTTTTTTTTTAAGGAGCAAGGATTGCAAATTCAGTAAGGTATGAACCTTTTGTCTCAAAATTAAAGTCAATGAAAATGAAAACAACCCTTCATTGATCAGAATGGACTTTTTAACGCTTGTAATGTGGCCAAGGTTAGGGGTTATGAAAAGAATGGTATAAGGCTCAAACAAGTGTTTAAAGGTTAAGTGGGACCAAGGATCCTTGTTCAAACTTAAACTTTGTCAATTACTTTTGCACTTTCAATCACACTTTTCTCTTATTGTTCTTTTTCATCATTGTTCAAACTTGAACTTTGTCAATTGCTTTTGCACTTACTTTCCGCCCCTTTCACCTTTCCTTTCTTTTCTTTTTTTCATTATACTTCAAAATAGTCATCATGGCAACCAACTCCTTTTTTTTTATGTTATCCTCTAGTGTAAAGGTGATCCTTGTCCAGGGTTTATTGAAGAAAACTTTCAAGCTCAAAATGGGACAACAATGGATAATGAATTCTTGTGAGAGATAGAGAAAGATAGCCAATCTTCATTTCAAATTTTGATTGCTCATTTTCAAAAAGTTTAATTTAGAGACAAAAGGATAATACACACTGAGTGATTATTTATTTGCTCCCTTTATTTTTTTTCTTTTTTGTTTTTTTTGCATTTTTTTTGGGACGAAGAACACCTACACACATGGGCCTCATGACCACAAATTTTTTTCCAGAATGAAAGTCCTATAGGATCCAAACCAAAAGAAAGCAAGTAAAGGGAAGAAAAGAATGACAAGAAAGATTTGACAAGAACACGAGTGCCAAGAACATAGGAAAAAGAAATAAGGTATGCTGAGATCCATGCAAATCCATCACATTAATGCTTTAAGAAAGTTCACATAAGCTCAAAAACCAAATGATTTTAATGATTGAACAAGCATGGGATCAAGTACAATTAAACCATTATTTCATGGTAACAACTTGATAAACAAATCGAATACTAGTCGCCGTAAATTTCCCAAGGTCTTTGGAGGACTCCAAGGTACGGTTCATTCTTGACGGTTAGAAAAATGAATCGCCACTTGATCAAACTTTCTAAGGTTGCCCCTGATTGACCATTGTAAACAATTGCTCCTATTGCAGATGGGCATGTGTAGAAACCTCCTGACAACGCCTAGTGAATTAGGTAACCGTTGTCATCCATGAGTTTTCTTGAAACCTCATTTAACTCATTCAACCTGAAGTCCACCCTTAATTGGTTCAACATTTGTCCATACTTTCCTGTTCATCATTCATTTGATGCAATCTTCCCCTTTTCATTTCATTTTCAATCCTTTCACCAATTATCACAATATCTAAAAAAATCGATGACACACTTCCAATCATATGACCATAGAATGACGTGTGTAGTGTATCAATGAACATAGTAACCATCTCTTTTTCTGACAAAGGGGGTTCCACTTGTGCAGCCATTTCCCTCCACCTCTGAGCATATTCCTTGAAGGTCTCAGTATCCTTCTTAGACATACTTTGTAGTTGCATTCTATCTGGTGCCATGTCAATGTTGAACTTGTACTGCTTTACAAAAGCAACAGCTAAATCCTTGAAACTCCTTATACGAGCATGCTCAAGATGTGTGTACCAATTCAAAGCTACCCCAGTTAAACTATCTTGGAAGAAATGGATTAACAGTTTGTCATCATGAGCTTGTGAAGCCATCTTGCGAATGTACATTATCAAGTGATTCTTTGGGCAAGTAGTCCCTTTATATTTGTCAAAATCTGGGACCTTAAACTTCGGAGGAATCACTACATTCGGGACAAGACAAAGCTCTGAGGCATCTAGAAGACCATAACTACTTGCTCCTTCTATGGCTCGCAGTCTTTCTTCAAGAACTTCTAATTTTTCCTTGGATTGAAGGTCTTCAGTTGAAGGGTTCAACAGAGAAGTACCACGATCTTATGAGGGAAAGACTGTGGCATGTAAAAATGAGGTTGGGCCTGAGTCGAGCTTTGTGGCCCCGAAGTAGGTATTACAAATGATGAGTTTTCTCAAGAGGGTTGGTAATTTGTGACGGCATAAAATCGGGGGAAGGCCATAAGGTGGAATGGAAACAGTCCGAGGAATCACACCGGTATTTGGTGAGATCCTTGGGTAGTGTTTGGAGGGTTTGAAGTTGTTGTGGATGTCGGTGCACCGCCTCAAGAGTATTGGTGGCTAATAGTGGCGCATAACCAGGTGGAAGGTCATATGGTGGGAATGAAGATGCATGTGCTTCAGGATTATTTGAGTAAATGGTGAGTGGCATCATGGCCCCTTGAGAGGTGACATTTGGATATTGCCAAGGAATTGGTGTAAAGCTAGGCGGGTGAGCAGGTGTGGCCGAAGGATCATCATTTGCCCTTGAAGGAGTCCCTCTCGTATTCTTCATTCTTTTCAAATTTCCAAGATCTTGGCCATTTGTTCCTTTAGTGACTTACTTCACTTCTCGCTCTTCTTGTGATTGACCAGTTCATCCATGACTCTTGATTGAGAACGAGTCCTATATGGGTGTCGTAGAGACAGTTTTCCTTTAGTATTCATTATTTTTTTTATTAGAAAATATGAAAAAGAAAAAAAAATACAAAAATAAACCATGCATGTAGAGACATGATCCAAAGCAGCAAGCGATATCGAATCGATATCTTCACAGGATTGGACCACATATGCAAATGCAAGATAAAAGAAAACAACAAAAAGTTAGCAACTACAAAATAAAAGACAAACAGAAATTCCTCATGTGTTAGAGGAAAATGGGTACCTAATCTTGGTACCCGTTCAGTAGGATAAGTTCTATGGACGATAGTAGCTCTAAGATTATATCTACAAGTGAGAGCTTTGGTTCTAGACCCCTATCGGACAAAAAGGTCCCCAAATTGTCCCTTGCTATCACCAACACTTTGGCTAGCAAGAGTCCTCCATCCTCACCCATGATAGGTTACAAGCGGAAAGAGTTCAATTTCAGCGAGGGGTTTTCATGTGCCTAAACGGAGACCAACAGTCCCACAAAGCAACACTACTTCACCCTCTATCTAAGCCTACAAGGTACTGAGCTCGGGTATAGAGCTTGTGTGTGTAGGTGTACATGAGAGAACTTTATTTACAAAGCAGAAATATAATACATATAATGCAAACAAAATATACAATAATATGAAACAAATAACAAATAAACAAATAAAACAAAAATGGACCAACATAATTAAAGAGCAAATCACATGAGATTAAAATAAGGTTTAACCCTCTAATGTCCCCAGCGGAGTCGCCAGCTGTCGCAACCGTCCCGAAGGGCGCCGCGAAAATAAAAAGGAAAGAGGAGGAGAAGACCTCGGGGTGTTGGGAGTCGCCACCAATCGCTTTATCCATTAAATGGAATGGTGCAATTGGACACTTGAGAGATGGTCTACGTTTCAGAATTCATGATTCGGGGGTTGATTACGGGTAGAGAAGGTATTAGCACCCTACATCGTCCGTTCTAAGAACGGTTACCTATTTAATCTAATGTTATTTGCAAGTTAATTAAATTGGTCCTTTGAAAACTAAAAGAAGAGAATTTTTTATTTTTATTTTGACATGTCCCATTTTGTCAAGTATAATATCAAGAATAATAAATGACTAAGACAACCAATGGGTGACTAAATAGTCATTATTTTAGAACAAATTCTAAGTTTACAACATTATATAAAAGTGGTGAATCAAAATTTTATTTTTTGAAGAGAAGTAATTTTCAAAATAAAATGGCCAAATAAAAATATTATTTATAAAATAAAATAAAAAAAGCACAATGAGATTTTTTGTAGTAATTTCCAAAAAAAAAAATGTCTTCATGGAAAATAAAACTTTAATTCACCACAACTATGATGTTGAAACTATATGAATCGTTCACTTTTATTTGAATATTTTATTTTACAAAAAAAAAGTTTTATTTTAGTTTATTAAAAAAAAAGTTGTATTTTAATTTTTATGTGGGGATTAGACCTCATGGCCTCCTTGCAAAATCCAATATAAAACCTCAAGATTATCGGGAAGAGTGTAATTTGATCGGCGCTCCGATCCTCTCCCAATTTTTCCGTCATAGGCCATTTTAATCAATAAGATAAATTCACAAATTATAAAGAGACAGACAAACTATAATCAGATCAAATTAAATCACAAGTTCACTTTCATTACATTTTTTTTATTTATGATTTTTTATTTATTTATTTATTTTTTATTAATCACAAAACACAATATAAAACATATTATTGAATAAAATAAATATGGTCAAACAAGTACTAAATCTTAAAATTTAAAACATGTTTTGATCTTTTTTATTTCACACCTTTTCTTTATTTTAGTAAAATAGAATAAAAAGAAAGAAAAAAAAAAAGAAATGGGTCAAACCCATCAAACAAACAAAACAGAAAGAGAAAAAAAAAAAGGTGAAATGCACAGGAAGATACAAGAGACTTTAGTCTCGAAATTAGCAAACGAAAATGAAAAGAAAGAAGAAGAGGGGGAGAGGGAGAACTCACGGTGATGCGAGAGGAGGAGCGGCGCCGGGTTGATCAATGCCGGCCGAAAAGGTTCACCCGGCGCAAGATCTAGGACAAGGTGGGGGCGCGGCGTCGCGGGTTCACGTTGGGTGGAGCCTGTGCGGCGGGTAGCGAGAGGGGACGGACGGTGCGGGGCGGCGGAGGTCCGGATTGAGCGGCGATAGGGAGCTCGGTGGTGAGCGACGTGAGTGGTGCCGATGGAACGAAGAAACGCCGCGCCGGTACCGGATCTGGTCAGGTGGCAACGGCTGGACGGCGGGGTTCTGGACGTCTTGGACCAGCGCAGCGTCGGACTGGCGAGTTTGGGGCCAAACAGTGTTGGGTGGTCACGGCTGGTGCGTTTGGGGAGGCTGGTCACGGTTTTACGTGGGTGTTGGTTGTGGGGTGATGAGCTTGAGGATGGGTGGTGAAGGAGAAGATGAAGGGGTGATGGTGGCTGTGAAGAGGTTTTTTGAGGTTGAAGAGGGTGAGTTAACTGGGTGGCTTGGTGTTGGTGAAGATGGAGACGTTGGTGGTTGAAGGCTGAGGTTTGTGATGGTGAAGGTTGGAGGTTGAAGATGAAGGGTGTGGGCTTTGGTCAAGAAAAGAATTCGTCTGTGTAGCTCTGTGATTTCCCGTGGGTTTTTTTCTGAATGATTGAATTATCCCCCTTCTGAATGATTCAATCCCCCTTTTTATTCTTGCTTTGATTCACATTCACAATCAATTTGCTTTTTCGTTTTGAAATGCAAACAGGCAAGATAATGATTGGAAATAATGGTAGAAATGCCAAAGGGAAAAAAAACTGATAGAAGCTTTAATCCAAATCAATGCAAGCTATTGATGGTTCTGGCAAGCATAGATAGGAAGGGGAAGAGTTGAGAAAATGGGTTATGGGTTGAGAAGAGAAATGGGCCATTGGTTGACCCATACAACAGGAAATTAAATTAAATAAATAAATAAAAACAAAAATAAAGAAAATAGATAAAATTGGGTATCAACACCTCAAATGTCCAATTTTTGTTTCTCCCAAAATTGAGGTGGAATGGGGGGAACACGTGGGAAATGAAGTTCCGTTCCATTCCGTTCCGTTAATGAAACTTTCAAACAAAAAGAATGAAAACTATGTTCCATTCCTTCCCTTTCCTTTCCGGTTCATCCCCACATATTCCGTTCCGTTCCATTAATGAAAAAATATCTAAACACAGGATTAGTCTTCCTCTCCCTTTAATTATTGGACTATCTTTTATCTGATCAATTCTTCTAACTAGCGTTTCTATTGGTCTTCTTCTCACGTGTTCAAATCATCTTAGACGTGATTCTGCCATCTTTTTCTCAATAGATGTCACTCCTACTTTCTTTCTAATACATTTATTACTGATCTTATCTTTTTTTATATGCCCATATCCAGAGCAACATTGTACCTTTGCACTTTTGAATATAAATTAATATTTGTGTTGCAAAAACTCTTTTATTTAATGTTTGTTGGGATTTAAAATGTGCAAAAAAAAGTGTTAAATCATAAGAATAAAATTTTAAAATGTTGAAACTCAAGAGAAAATTAAAAAATAATAATAATTTGGATCAATGGGCTAGCCGGCCTAACGTATGACTCGCATAGCTTGACTAGCAATTTACAAAGCCTCATAACAATTTTAGCTTGGTTTGACTCGGCTCAAAATTAGCTTGGCCTACAGCAAGCCAGCCATAATTGACACCACTAATTTTCTTTCATATGTCATTTTGTCTTTGTCACCTAAATCATAATTATGATTTTTTTTCTTTTTAATCTTCATCTACCTTCTCAAGCGTCCCTAGTTATTTTCACATTGTCCTTATTTTTTTGTTATCTTATTCTCCTTGGTTCATTTATATAATGGAGGAAATTTTTATGTCATAGCCATGTTGGAAGATTATAGTGACTATGGATATGGTCAATAATAAAAATTTGATTCGTAACTTTATTTTGATATTGATAGAGTAATTTCTCTAATTACTTCCATCTTTTAATGATTCCAAATATAATGTTAGTTCACAGCTCTCTCGTTAACGATTTGTTTCTTTTTGTGCTTTGGATAATGCGTGTTTACGGATTGGTTTAAGTTGGGTTAAAGGGGGGGAAATCCAAACTAATTGTTGGGTTGATTTAATATTGTAAATTTATTTTAACAAACCTAGCTAAAATCAAATTGGTTTGGATTAAGTATTTGAGTCATTCAATGATCAAACCAATACAAAATAAAAAATAATTCACGTATACAAAACAACTCTGTCAAAGACCAAACAAATTCAGCAAAATAAAAATCCTCAAGAAATAGGGAAATAACTCTAGCAAATGATCTAAACCTCTAAAATGAAAATTCAATTTTAAAAATATAGCATTTTCAATATCTAACACATGCAAAAATCAAAGTGCATATTATTGCAAGTGATTTATCAATGCACCACAAAGTATTACTCAATTTCAATATTGTTCTCTAAGGCAAATGAACCACTTGACAATGATTCCAACAAAGAAGATGACGACCATAATGGCAGTGAAGAAGATGATAGCCTTAGGTGTAGTTTGGGAATCCACATTAGGTAAGATTTGACTATTAGAAATGATACAATGGTTCATTTAACAACTCACATTGGCCTACTAAGGAATTTGTGCTCACAACTCACAAATGGGACTTGGGTTGGAATTTTGCATGTTAGGGCATGCATCAATGGGACTGAAAATGTTGAAGGGGTTGGCGGAAACAAGTGCATATGGAACCAAAATGTGATTGAAATGGATGATTGTTGTAACAGATCAATATTTGCTATCTAGATATATCATCATATAAATGAATAACTCAATATTGGTCATGCTACTACTAACATACATCAACATTTAACCCATATCATTCATATATAATGAGTAAATATGGAGAGTCATGAAAGTAAAAGTTATATATATACATCACAGCCTCAAAGCAAATGGTTCAACCAACCATTCGCAACACCCATTTTTCTGCACTCATGGATATGAGGTTCCAAGGATGCAACCAAGTTTCAAACAACCATTAAGCACATTCTAACTCAGTTTGAGACATCAAACAAGTCCTCAACCAATTCTAACATCTCAAACCATAGAAAACACCAAAAACCTAATTTCTGCCCTTCAACATGCATCAAACAACATGAAGAGGAGAAAGATGGAGTTTGGATATGAGAGACAAGAACCTCAACCTCAAGATCAAGAAGATGAAGCCAATGATGGATCTAAGCTCCACTTGATTCCTCTTCCTTCTTCCTCTTCTTCTCTTCCTCTTTGGTTTCCCTCTTCTATTTTCTGCCGTGAAAATTGAGTATCAAATTCTCACTTTGCTACTTAAAGGATAGCCACTAAAAGGTAGCAAAACTCCCGATCTGCTAAGAGTACTTAGATTTCACTAAAATTAGTTTCTTAGCTTTCAAAATATTTAAAATAAATCATAAGATTCATTAAAAATCCTGTCTGGCCATTTTCACATTTTTTCATATCTGGTAGTCAATCCGGCATTAAAACACACAACCAGTATGCTTAAAAATGTCAAACTAACTCCGATTAACCTTAAACTTTAACTGTAGTACAATTCACACATTTGTGATCTAGAAACAAACTTTCCACATATATTTCCATTAACTAGGCAGTTTAAGCCACTTTCAAAATAAATAATAGCTATATTTTACACATAGTATTATAGTAAAGTGCCTAAACTTGCTTAGACAGTCACAAAATCACACAGACATATTAAGTAAGTATTGAGTTACCTCTATAATCATATACAAGTCTAACATGTTTTTCAAGGTGTTACAATTATCAACACCTAATTTTGTTCAGATCTTTTGAAAAAAATAAATAAAAAGGGAAGATAAAAAGATAAAAAAAGAAAGAGTAAAAATTGTGCATTCATCTCTTTTATACATAAAGTCCTACATTGAAAAACTATTATCTCCACTGAGTCCCACATCAGAAAAATTATGTTCTTTCACCATTCCCACCTCCTATATAAATAGTTAGTCCTCAAGTGTTTGATCCATAAAAAAAAATTACATATTTGTGCTTATACTAAGTATAGAGCTCGAGAATTTTAGTAAAAAAATTTCCAAGGGTTGAGCATGTGGAACCCTATGCACCACACCTTTCAAGCATAGTATTTTTGCACGTCTTGGAAGTAAGTTTTTTATTCTTTTTCTTTTCTTTATTTTTTAATATACTTGTATTGTTCATTTTAGCTTATTTATTTATTAGCTTAGTTTAGTTATTAGTTTTTTAGATTATATATAAGGTATTTATGTTTTAAATTAATTTTATTTTTAAATTGATAGGACTTTTTTTTCTTGTTGGGGTGGATAAAAATAAAATAATAAAAAATATAAAAAACAATAAAAAGATAAAAAAAACTTTGATTCCTTTTGTTGACTTAATTGATCTTTACTTCACTTCTTTTTTTCATTTGACTCGTACTTGCCTAAGTTTTTTTATTTCTTGTGTTTTCTTAGCATGTCTAAAATAACATATTGCTAAATAATTTAATTTTTTCTTAAATATTTTTTTCTTAATTAAAATTAATCAACACACTTATTTTCTAAAGAACTATGTTGATTTTGAACTCTTCATTGCACTTAGGGGTTGCATAGGTCGAAAATAAGTCAATCTATTAATTTTTGTAATTTTGTCTTTAATTCATCCTTATTTTTTGTTATCTTTTTCTATTTTACTTGTAAATTTTTTTTAAATCTTTGACTTTGTTTCTATTCCAACTTATAAATTTTGTAAATTAGTCTTTGGTTCTTTCATTGTTTGTTAACTTGTAAATATTTAATTTATTTTCTATTTTCCTTGTAAATATATTGTAACTTGTTTTTCTTATTATTTTTATTTGCTTATTCTTTTATTATTTATTTTGTGGGGTAGATTAAGTGCTTTTAGATTATTCAAGTCACATAATTAAATTTAGGATCATCGTCTTAAGATGGATGTATAGGGATGTAACGGGGTTAAGTTTTCACATTTTCCTATGCATAATCGACTCTCGCACTTAATTGGTTTGCACATACTATTTTTCTAAAATTTTAAATATTTTCCAACTTTTTTATCCCAATAAAATTGGTAGTGACACCTCTAAATTTATTGTGCTTTTTAAAAATTTAGTTGTCTTCTGTCGCAATCCTAGTCGTGACAGTGATACCAATTTGGTTGGTGCATTTTGTTAAGGCAAAATGATTAGGGCCTTTGGGGAACTTGAATGCCTAGGTTAGTAGGTGTGGGAGTCGAAGAACAACAACAACGTATATAGGAAGTCTAGGTTCATCGATTCATACATCATGTCTTCGTGTTATAAATTCTCAACTTACAAATCGAACCTTGTATGATTTGGTTTGGTTGGTTTTGACCTGATTGAACCGAATGACTTAACCCAACCTTTTTTTTACTTTTTGGGTTTGAGTTAGTTTTTTCAAGTCATCAGATCAAACCAACCCAATGAAGACTCCTACTTTGGACTAGTTCATGTGCTATAACGTTGGATGATGAAATGTAATTTGCTCATATGAAGAATATTTAAAGGTGGGAATTTGCCTCTTATTCAATTGTAGTAGAAGCACACCTAGAGTTATTTCATATCTTATTTGATCAGTTAAATGTGGCGGGAAATATGGTTGGTAGCACTTTGCGTTAAGGGTCAAAGTTGTTTTCACTCACTTCTTCATCCACCAATGACTATAAATAAAAATTCTCGATCATAGATGTCACTTTTAAAAGATTAATATTTTTTATCTTCTTGGAAAACTTAAGAAGGTGTTTGATTTATTTTCTGTTTTCATTTTTAAGTGATATATTTTTATTAATAATTACAAAAATAACATATTATTTTCATTTTGTTTCATGTTTTTAGACTTTTGTTAAGAAAATGGTAAAAATAACTTTTTCTTATTTTCATTATTTCCTTCACAAAAATATGAAAATAGAAAACAAAATGAAAATAATGTGTCATTTTTGTAATTATTAGTGAAAATAGATTAACTGAAAATAAAAACAAAAAATAAATCAAACAGGCCCTAAACTTCTGTTTATTAAAAAAGGATTTTCAATGAAAAAATCGCAAAATGTAGGCACACCTTGAGTTTTATGGTAGTTTTTGACATCTAAAACTAGCAATAATGGTTTCCAGTATTTATACACAGTCACCTAGTTTTTTTTATTATTTTCTTTCTTATTATTCTTATTCTCACTCAATCTACTACTCCTTCATTTTCCTTATTATCCTTCCTCGTTTCATCCATTCATTGCATTATAAAAATAATTTAATTTTAAAACATTTTTTAAAATAATTTGAAAACATCTTTGACAATCTATTCACACAAAAAAAACTCGAATTAATTACATCGTTTTGTGTCTTTGATGGCAAAATTGTCCAATATACAATCTATGTTGTTAGTTAATGGTATCATGACATGAATTTGAATTCTTTCATGTCATTTTTTTTCATAGGGTCAAGTGAAGGAAAAAAATAGATATAAATATATTTATTAATAAGACTCAGTCATGATTTATGAAATTTCTTTTATAATTTTTGTGTCTATCTCTTTTCTCTACTTGATCACATGAGAAAAAAAAATATGAGAAGATCTAAATCTATCACGACACATTTAATAACACACATGAACAATTCCATCAAATTATTGATTAGTGGATTGACATAAGGGCAAATATAAACTGATTTTTTTCTCCTTCTAGAGACTAGATCGATAAATTTTGACAGTTAAAGATTAAAATTAAAAACAAGAACATAAATAAGATACAAAATAGTGTTCCAGTCTTAAAATTAGTGTTTGATTATGCAACGAGGATTGCCGGGAAGTTTAGTGGTGTTAGCACCACAAAACTTAGGAATTTAATTGATTTATAAATAGTGTTCTGTATTTAGAAAGTTATCAAATAGGAATAGATTTTATTTTTAAGTTTTTTCGATTTAGTTTCGTACAAGAACAATCTACTCAAATTTAGTACTGTTTGAATAAATTTAATCTGATTTTAAATTATTTGAATTTTTGAATAGACAATTGTGTCTTTTTAAAAAAATAATTTTACCTATTATAAATTATAAATAAGGGTAATAAAGTATAATTATTAAAATAAAAAATCAAATTATCTCTGATGTGTAAACTGATTTTCAAATCAATTTCAATAATAATTTTCATAATGAGATACAATCATGGAAGATGATTTCTAAATAAAAAAAATTAATTCAAATAAAATAAATTAAAATAAATAAATTTATTTTTTTATGGTTTCAAACACAATTTTAATTTATAATTTGAGTGGAGTTATATATATCGTGAATGGAGCAGAGCCTAAATAAACATGATAAGTGGTCTGGACTGGATTTTGGGTTAGTAATTCAGGAACAACTTGACCAATTAGAATAATACTTATATATTACTATGCACTATTTTGATAAGTACATCTGCCTATTTATTAGGCATAAATATCTCAAAGTATTCTAGATGAATATAAAAGCTAATTACATCCCACATAAATAGGTAAATTAGTTAAAAGAGATCACAATTTCTAACGGATTCTAATTCTAAATAACTGCATTTAATATAGATTGCATTCCATTCAATAACGCTCTTATAAATGCCAAGCAATGTCTCAAAGGTATGCATCTCATCTAATATACAGATCGTCTTCCTTGTACATGGTCTAACTTGAGCATCAGAGTGCCTTTTGCAGGTATCCACTCATTCGTCTCATCGCTAGAGCAGTCGTGTCACGGAGGAGTCCACCTTCAACCACCTTTTCAGGTAACGCTCTGAATCCACTTCAGAACATTGGCGCCATCTATGGGAACGATAAACTTCGAATCCCACCACCATCGTCATGGGATACAAGAAAAAGGAAAGGCATATACCAGAACTAAAGCTACAAATCAAAACTCAGCATGTGGAAGATATGAGTTTGATGGCATGCGGCTAGAGATGGATTCCAACATTCTTAGCCAACATGACTTCGTTCATGGCAGTGCCCTTTGCTGTTTTAGTTCAAGACATTCCTCAATCTCTTGGTGGGAACGCGTTGGCTCCACTTCCTCTTGGTCCTCAATCCCAAGAAGCACACCCAATTGGAACTGGTGACCACTGGTGGACGCGCGCTCAAGAAGCTCTGGGAATGGTCAACGATCGTGGTGATCCTAGGTGGAAGACCTTCATTTGGAAGATGATGATTAGACTTATGTGAAGACACGAGTTGAAGGGGCTGAACAGGAAATGATCACATTTACGTGAATATGGTCCATACTATCATGTGAATTTAGTCCCATTTCCGTGAACGTGAAGGACGATGATCATATTACACGAAGTTAACGTGAGTTGTGATATTTTGGGGGTCACAAGTCCAAGGTCGAGGCCAAGTGCAACAACGTCCTCAAACTCTTGGACTCCAACCTTTTTCCTTCTACTTCTGCCAGCAAGCCCAATGTCTTCTTCTTGAAAATATAGGAGGATCATCATCACTACTTGGTTGAGTTTAATGTTAGCGGTGATGGAAAGAATACCGCTGAGAACACCACGATGTCTTACAAGGCTACCCAAGAAATTCCTCATGCGAATCTTGCGCCTACTCAACCCATAAGATTAGGTCTGTCACTCAACTTCTCTGTGTTCTTCAACGAAATTCTCAACCAGACTGATAAAGCATGTGGGATAGCTAAATAGTGTCTTGTTTACTGGAAGTTATCTTGGACAATGTGCGACATTCAAAGGACACAAGGCTTATCATTTCTTTGGTTCTCCTTGTTGTTGCTGTCTATATAGTCACTGATGTAAAGGTTCTTGGAGGCCTTGGAAAGAGTAATTCCACACAATTGAGGAAGAAATTCTTTTCGACGGTCACTGTACTGCACAATGGGACCTCCAACGTCACTGCATTCGTTGTGGGCTTTTTATGCTCTTCTCTATCTTTTAAGGGAATTGATGGCCAAAGGACCAGGAAGTAGGTGCAACATTATACGAGATCACAATGCGCTTATCGCTAATGGTAATGTTGAAAAAGAGGCTTTGTCCATTGAGGACCAGGTCAAAGTAAGAATGGCCATTGAAAGTGAGTCTGGTGCCTCTTCTCTTTCTACAAAAGACCCTTATGTGAGGCATAGGTACTATACCAGATTTATTTTGAGTTATTTGTTGGAAGACAGGCTGAGAAAGATCAAAATGGTAAAAAGGAAGGTTGCATTAGCCACCTGCATTATTTGGGGGTATAAATTAGTAGTAATGACCACGATTGAGCTTGGAAGGCACCATCTTCTGTCATTAACACACCAAATCTCAAAACAATCCCCACAACTTAAACAATTGTTGAACAAGGTCGTACTCAAAGCAGCTGAGTTAGTCCTATACCCCTGGTTATACAAGTTCCCATATCCACAAGCTCCACTAAGACTTGTAGATCTTCCATTTTGGGAATTTTTGGGAAGGCTGACTTGAAGCTGGTAGGTCTCATTGGTGTCCACGAATTCCTCTATGAAACTGACCAATCACATCACTGTCATCCTTTTTGGGTCCATGTGACCTCAACACCTCTAGATCTTACTTATCATCGACCGTCTAGCCACTGGAACTATGAAACTTCGGCCCGACATCATTTAAGCCAGTACCTCGGTCGCGACCTCGAGTTCACGAGTACCTTGACTCGACATCATCTAAGGCAGTATCTCGACTGTGACTTTTGAGTCTAGGGGTACTTCGGCCTGACACAACCCACAAGATTATCACACCTTGGTGAGGTCCGAGGAGTACAAGATCCAAAGAGGATCAGCTATATATGATGGTCAGACAGGGGTATCCACTTGACCATTGTCCAAGGTCAAGGAACACATTCAAGGGTTTTCACCCGTACCCTTATGAGCCTGACCTTAACCCATAAACTAACCAGATTTACAGAAGTTAAATGTATTCTTATACTTTATGCTTAAAGTCTCAAAGGACCTTCAAGTCGGACTTCGCCTTGAGACTGTCTACTGAGCCCGTTCATTATAAGATCTGGAATTTCTTTAGTCTCAAAGGGCCCTCAAGCCGGACTCCATCTTAAGAATGTCTACTGACTCATTCCTTATGAGATTTGGAATTTCTTAAGTCTCGAAAGACCCTCAAGCCAGACTCCGCCTTGAGAATGTCTATTGAACTCGTTCCTTTTGGGATTTGGAATTTCTTTCAACGATCCAAATACCCTCAAGCTGGAAAATGCCTTGAGAATATCTCAAGCCCGCTCCCTATAGGATTTGAGGTCTCTTAGATTCTGGGTTAAGAGGAGTAACCACAAAACCCGCTTGTGTATTTTGGTCGTGTCCATACCAAATCCTCAACACTTAGTCATAACTATTTTGTGGTTGTGAAATTAATTGACAACATGGATTACGGCATCCGTTCTCTGCCATTAGGTACCTACCATGAATTTCTTATGTTAAACTAATTCTGAAGTCAAAAATTCCTAAGTGTTAGGCGATTTTCTATGTTAGATGGTAAACATTAAAGACCTCAGTTATGAATCACCTTAAATTATGCCTAAGTCCTTAGTGGAATTCCAAGTGTTTAAATATTTGGGCGTTGGACCCAATACGGACCATGGAAAAAGAAGTAAACATGACAACAATTCTAGTTCATTTTACAAACCCTGGTTGCATATTGGAATGTCCACCTCAAATCAACTAATGCGTGGACCTTATCCGAACTACAACACATCCATAAGTGTCATGATCATAAACGCTTCCAAATTAGAGCTCATAATCCTATGGAATAACACAGACAACGACTTCACGTAAAACACATATTTAGTCATTCGGGGGCATTGAGACTTGCTACTTCACTATATTGGCCAAGTGCCAAGCTGGGGACAACAGTTCTAAACCATAATCTGGGATCCTATCCCATGGGTCAACCCGACACACATCCGGTCAGAGTCCGTCATTGACTCCCCAGTAGGAATTCACTCTTGGCATGCAGTTGAGACCCCTTGAACTACACATGAGGGCAACATATGACATACCTTGGACAATAGAATGACAATGTGAGCAGAATGATCCGACTTGGATCCCGGCCTTATACGTCAACCCGGAGGCATACAATGATATATCACAGACCTTAATCCTTTGGAAAACATCGTGAGATCTAGCGTTAACTCTGACTTAGATCCCTTTGTTTATTGCGTGTCGTGTGCTCCTACTAAATGTGGGTACCTTGACACTTAGCTGTCCCATCTAAGCACCAAGCTGGGGGCAACTATTTTGAATCAGATTTTGGGTTAGCAGTTCAGGAGCAACCCGACCCACTAGAATAATACCTATATATTATTACGCGCAATCTTGATAAGTACATTTATCTACTTATTAGACATAAATCTCTCAAAGTATCCTACATGAATATGAAAGTTAATTATATCTCACATAAATAAATTAGTTAAAAGATATCACAATTCATAATAGATTCTAATCCTAAATAACTACATTTAATACAGATTGCATTCTATTCTAAAATGCTCTTATAAATGCCAAGCAAGGTCTCAGAGGTATGCATCTCATCTGATATGCAGGCTGTCTTCCTTGTGCATGGTCTAACTTGAGCGTCGGAGTACCTTTTGCAAGTACTCACCTCCTCGCACCATCGCTAGAGTAGCTATATAGAATAGTACACCTTCAACCACCTTTTTTAGATAACACTCTAAATTCACTTTAGAATAATAAATTTTCTTTTTTTTTAACAAAAAAATGCGTCCCACTTTATGAGTGGGGTTTACAAGAATATAGGTCACTCCACTATTTCTTATACGGGTAAGTGATAGGATAAAACTCTTAGGCTACTTAGTTTTTTCATATAATTTTTCTCCTTTATAATTGCTTTCCTTTTTATACTTTGGACTAGTTCACATGTTCAAACATTGGACTGTGCAATGAAAATCGTTCTTTTGAACAATATTTGAAGTTAGGGATTTATTTTCTTACGGTGAAACCTATTGTGAATATCTTGATCCATTTTCATCCTTCACCTAAGTCAACTAATCCTACTTCATATATATCTATGGTAAATTTTGTGCAAGAATGGGACTACATATAAACCGGGGGGCATTGTACCCTTCAAAATCCAAAACTTTTAAAAATCTTAAGAACACCCATGAAGTTTAATTAAATCTTTTTATAAAATATAATTTAATCCCTTAAAAATTCTATTTTGTCCCTCAAATTTTTTTGTCATGTTCCAGTCACTTCCACCCCAGCTTTTGCATCATCTGTTATTGAGTAGTAGAAACATTAATAGTTATTCCATACCTTATTTGATCTACCTTTGATAGCATAGGAGGTATAGTTGGTATGAAATACTTCTTTATAGATGTTACTATTACAAAATATAATATTTTTGGCAAATTGCACCCTATTGAAAAATCATATAACTTTAGTAGATTTATGTCAAGTAAACCTTACAATTTATCAAATTTTCTTAAAAAACAAATAAACTTTTTAATCTAAAAAAATCCAAAAAAAAAAGAAGATAGCACACCTTTGAGTTTTAGTTAGTTTACCACATCGAAAACTAATATGACAACTTTTTTTTTGAAGTACAAACACCTGAGAATAAGAAATCAAGATAAAGATATGTTACTAGATGAAAATTGAACTTCCAACATCATTATTACATTCAAAGTTATAGGAAAAAATCAAAGTTAGAAAATTACAATAGGGTACACATCGGGTTGTAGCCTTGGTCCTTGGACGATGGAACCTTCTTTACAAGATAGAAAATGAATAAACCATAAATAATTGCTTTGTTTCATCATTGTTCTTTTAAGCAGATGAACTACTTAACAATAATGACAGTAAAGAAACAACCATGCATGGTGACGGTAAAAAAAATAACAACCTTATAAGCGATTTTGGGAATTCTATTCATGCGAGATTTGATGATTATAACTGATATAATGGTTTGCTATGTGACCTGCATTGGTTCGTTGACGAATTTATGCTCATAGCTCTTAAATAGAACTTGTGGTTGGAGGTTTTACCGATTAGGGCATGCACTAGTGGGACTGAAAATGGTGAAGGGTTGGGAAAACAATTGTATATGGGATTGATATGGGTGATTAATAATAAGGTTGAGGCATTTTGTTAGGGTAGAGCGATTGGGGCCTTTGGGGGACTTGAATGTCTAGGTTAGCATGGGTGGAAATGGAAGAGAAACAATAGCATATATAGGAAGTTCAGGTTCATCGATTCATGCATACATGTCTTTGGGGGTTATAAATTGTTAACCTGCAAACTTAACTAATAAAGGTTGGGTTTGATTGGTTTTGACCTGATTGAACCCGATCACCTCATCCAACATGATTTATTTAAATTGGTTTGGGATTTTTTCTTCAAATTGTCGGGTGAAACTAACTTACTAAAACCCCTACTTTATGCTAGTTCTTATATATGCTCTAAAATTGGATAATGCAATGTATTTTTTTCATACAGAATATTTAAAGATGAGAATTTGTCTTCTTATTCAGTTGTAGAAGAAGCATACCTAGAGTTATTCCATATTTTATTTGATATGCTAAACGGGGCTAGAAATAAGGTTGGTGTGGTGGTGCTTTAAGTTAAGCGAATCAAAGTTGGGGTTTTGACCATTCTGTTCTTAGTGGCAAAATTATTTATCAAATTGTGATACTTTTGAAACTATATACTAAATTGTTACAATTTTTGTTTTGCTGAATTTTTTTAATTATTTTCACGTCCAAGTAGATAGCGTCAAAGATGATGACGCTATCATTGCAATTACGCCACACATACTAGGCGTTATCCACATGGATACGCCATTACACTTGACATTATCCACATGAAAACGCCAGACTCTTCGGTGCTTTCCATAATGAAATGCCAAATGTATAGGCGTATCCACATAGATAACGCCAAACGTGATGGCGTTACCAATGCACGACTAAAACTTTTGTTTGAAGCATAAATTTTTCAATTTTTTCTTGAAGTTGTGAGCATCTATTGTAAAGTGAAATTTTGTTTCAGATCACTCACACAAATTTAAAGCACCTTGCCATGGTGGAGAGGGTACGTGGTCCATTAACGCTGGATATGTTGGCGTTACTAGTGTACGCCACTATATTTTAAAAATATAAATACAAATAAAATTATTCTCTTATTGTTTTACCGAATTCAACTGTTTTAATGGAAATTTTATTTTTCACGTTATAAAAATTTGTAGTCATATGATAAAGAAAATTGTTTTATAATTTACTTGTAACCTACGACAAATTAAAAAAAAGTGTAAACAAATATAAGTATGTCACAATAACGTTTGATAAATTTGTGACCACTCAAAACTAGGGTCACGATCGGTTCATGGGCTAGAATACCAACATAGCAAGCCTATCAAAATCAACTAACTTTAATAGTTCAAATATTCCTATTCTATGAGAAATTCGACATAATTTTCTCAAAAAATTGGACGTTCTCAAAAGTACTTCATTCTGTTTAATGAAACATATATATATATATATATGGATTTCTAAATCAACATAGCACCTATAAGATGGCAAGTAACCATTTAGGAAACACCTCATAAGATTTATCCTAGTCCCCAAATACCTTCACAATGGCAATTTGTTTTACCTTTCAAGCTTTCCGATACAACACTTTATATTTGAATTGACTTCGATTCCTTTCAATAATCAAGCATACAGGTACATCAAGTTTTTGCTTAATCATCTCCAAAATGCAAGAACAAATCATAAGAAAGTTTAACTTTTTATGATCTTATGACATAGATGGGTTGGCATAGTTGTGATGTCCATTATATTTTGCAATTTGACACATGTTTGATTTCTTGCTTTGAATGACCCTGACTCTCCAATTACAACCATCGGCATATCTAGGGCACTTAGCAGTTAGCCTCTGTGTATCAGAATCCTCAACTTTGTTGTTCTGATGTCTATTAATCGAATAATGTTTTAAGGCCAACTTGATAGCATCTTTAGAAGAAAATTGCAACCCAACATATAATTCTTCCTTTAGCCTCCAAATACCACAATAATTTAATCCAGACAAATCATCAGGTGTACTTCATGCATCCCGATTGATTTGAGAAAACTAAGGACATGAAGGCACAAACATAGATTCAAGAGCAACTAGCAATGGAGGGACTTGTTTTTGTATATTTTCTTTAGCGCCAAAGTGATATTCTTCGAAGTCAGTATTTAAATCCTCATCCTTAGGCAGCTCTCTTTCATCTTCACTTGTCTTAGATAAAATATCTATCATAAATGGGTTATCGGTTTCAAAGTCAAACACAAATGATCTCCTTTCAGGCATAGCAGATGTACTAACTTCTTGAGATTGTAGTAAGGGAGTAGCATATGTCATAGAGAATTGAGTGTTGATAGGATGTGATAATTCAGAAAGATTAGAAGGACTAGCTTGGATTTCAGTTTCAGAAAGAGCTTCAACATGCTCATTGTGCTTACTCGTTTCTATTTCAACATACAATTCCATGGAATTTAAGTTCGGATGCTGATCAAAGCAATTTATCATGCAAGCAACACCTTCATCATCTTCTAATGGAAGAGTTATCCATCTCAATACATTGCTCCATTATGGAAATACATACACAACACTGGACACATATTAGTTTTCTTGGAGCCTTAAGTTCAAATGAATTCTCCTTTTCAGAAGCTCAAAAGTCATATCACGTTTAATCATGATAGACTTAGGACGAGGACCTTCATACATTAGACCTTCTTCACCTTCATACATTCTCCCATTGTAGTAAATGAGAACAAGAATGTGTTTTGCCATCTTAATTTCACTTCTCAAACTTCTGAATAATAACAGCACAACAAATATGAAATCAATCAACACGTGTGTCAACTAAAACAAAATTGTTATGCATAACAATGAATTTATACTATTAATTTTCATAAGAATTTTTTCTTATACCCTACTATTAATCTAACGATGAATAAAAATACTTACATATATGATGATCCAAATATATTTCCCACAAGCTACAACCAAAGGGGGGTTTAGGAGAGAGTTTAGAGAAAGAAAAAGTCTTGAGAGAAGGTCAAAATTTGAGAAATGAGGAATCTGTGCATGTGAAAGAGAGGAGACTTGTCTTTATAGAGGCGCGCACTAGTAATACCATCACACTTGATGTTATCTGTGTGGATACACCAACACATTTGACGTTTCATTACGAAAAGCATCAAAGAGTGTGACGTTTTCACGTAAATAATGTCAAGTGTAATGACGTATCCATGTGGATAATGGCTAGTGTGTTAACGTAATTGTAATGATAGTACCATCATTTTTGATGCTATTTACGTGAACGTAAAAATAAATAAAAAATTTAGTATGATCAAAAGTGAGATAATTTAGTATATAATTTAAAAAATATAATAATTTAATAATAATTTTGTCACTAAAGATAAAATAATGAAAAAGCCATCAAAGTTGTTTTCATATACTTCTTTGTCAACTAGTGATTATAAATAAAAACCTCTTCCTTATATATGCTAATAATAAAATATAATATTTTCGGTTGAGTTTTTGATAGATTATATATATATATATATATATATATATATATATATATATATATATATATATATATATATATAACTTTTAATTATCTTTTACAATTTTTTTTCCTATAAAACTTAAACTTATTAAAAAAATAGGATTTTCAACCAAAAAAATTTGCAAAATTTCGGCACACTTCGTCAAGTTATTAATGAGTGAATTGACAAAGGGACAAATATAAAGTGAATTTTTCCTTTCAAGTACTAGATTGAAAAATTTTGACAGTCAAGATTAAAATAAGAACGAGCACAAAAATAAGACAAAAAAATAGTGTTTTATAGTTAAAAATAATGTTTAATTATGCAGGGACGATAGTTGAGAATTGTATTAGTGATAGAATCACCAAATAGGAATTAATTTGGTTTTAAAATCTTTTTGATTTTTTTTATTTTTTCTCACAATATCTCTCTGTCTGAAAGGCAAATGACTAAGTGTGTGTTTGAAAAGCCGTTGGAGGCTCCAAACGTAACTTTAGATTTCTTGAATGGTGCAAAAGTATGTTTGACTATTTATTAGTTGGCACTATTTTAACATATTTTTTGCCTCAAACGTAAGTTTGAGTAAAAGCATCAATTTTGTCCATTGAAGTTCATTTTACTCTAAAATTTATTTTGTTAAACTCACTTTTGAGGTAAAAATTCTCAAACATAAATCACGTTACTGTAAACTCACTTTTAACTAAACTTAAGTTTGCAAACACAATTTTAACCAAATTTATATTTATCAACTCTAATCTAAACACATACTAATTTGTCATAGTACTGTTGACTCTAAAGAGAGTGGTCACTCCCAATTATATTATTTTTTATACACACATAAGCTAGAAATCGAACTACTACCTATATACTTAAGATGCCTAAGTTCATTATCACTTAGACCAAATCAAATTAGTAAAAAAGTCTTTTTAATTTAGTTGTGTACATGTATACAATCTACTCAAATTTGATAGTAAATGAATTTTATTTGATTTTAGTTTTAATTATTTAAATTGACAATTATGCTCTTTTTACTTTTTAGTTTAATAATTTTAGGTGTATAAGTACAAGAAATAAAATAAATTTTTTAAAGTCATATGAATTTAAATCATCTTCAATGTGCTCCAAACATATGAATTGATTTGCAAATCAATTTTAATAATAATTTTTGCAATAAGTTCGAAACATGAGAATGATTTTTAAATAAAGTCAATTCAAATTATATCAAATGAAAATTAATACCATTTTTTCATGATTATAAACACATTTTTATTTAAAAATGTTCTCCTTGATGATTTGATTGCTTTCCTTTTGCACTTTGGACTAGTTTTCGTGTTCAAATGTTGAATATTGCAATTAAATTTGTTCAAGAATATTTGAACCTAGGGATTTGCTTTCTTATGGAGAAATTTGCTGTGAATGGCTTAATCCAGTTTGTCATTGATCCTAGTCAACTAATCCCTAGGTTATCCCTTTATATGATAGCATTTTGTGTAATCCATTATTGAGCAGTAAAAGCACACTTATGACATATTTGCATTAGATTTGTATGAATGTAGTATGGTATTCGAAACACATTTAAAGGAAGCAAGATGATACTTTCTTTTTCTTAAGTCGTAAAGCTCGACGACATTGAGAATAAATTTCATACATCTGGACAAAAATCAAACTTCTGAATATGTTAAAAGTTGAGCAATTAAACGCTCAAACGTCGTTGAATAGCAAAATCTTAAATCAAAACAAAACAAAACATTAGTTATTCCATACCTTATTTGATCTGCAACCGATGCTAGCTTGGGAAATATAGTTGATGTGAAATTCTTCTTCATAGATGTTGCCACCGCAACATATAATAATTTAGATAAATTGTGTTCGCTGAAATTTTTTTGGCAGATTTATATCAGAATATCTTTAAAAAATTATAAAATTTTTAGCCCAAAAAATATCCACATCAGTTTCTGGCATCTAAAACTAAATGCTAATATTTTTCTAAATAATAATAAAAAAACCACAATAAGAAAATCACAAGGACAGGGTAATTGCAGCCTTGATCCTCAAAAGATGAAACCCTACTTTTTACAAGACAGAAAAAGAAGAAATATCATAAAAGAGAACCATCCAAATAGACAGGGCCACATCCACATCCTCCAGGTGTCACCCCACAACAGCGAGTACCTCTCAAAGACACTAACAGAAGTACACCCTCCTCGCAAAACACAGCACACTTTCCTTTCCTTCAAGCTCTTCAGCCCTTTCTTTCAACCCTTCAAACCTTTCTTTTTATTTCTTTTATTTTTTAAATAAATAATCACTTTCTTTTCTGCCTTCAAAGAATTAAAAAATAAAAAAGAAGAAAAAAAATAAAAAAAAAGAGAGAAGAGAAAGAGATTTACGAGTTTACGCTCTTATGATACGGATACGGTCCCATCCCTGTCTTTCCCTTTTCTCATTCACATTCTCTCTTTCTTTCTTTCTTTCGCTTCAATCTCAGTTCCTCCTTCGATCCGCGGCGCTTCTTCACAATCTTCAATCTTCAATCGCACAATGTTACCACCGCCAAACCCTAACTCGCCGCCGTTCGACTCAGTGATTTCAACTCACCGATGATCATGGAGCTCACCGATTCCGGTTCCGGCGGCGACCGCAACCGCCACTCGCCGCCGCAGCAGCAGCAAGACTCTCGCTCCGGCCTTGGAATCGACCTCAATGAGATCCCGTCTCCTTCTTCCTTCGTCGAAACCCTACCGGACTCCATCGACATCGTCCGCGCCTACCACGAGAACCCTGCGCCGCCTCCCGGCGGACCCGCCGTGCTCCCCCGTGGCTCAGTTCCTTGCGCCGTCTGTGGCAAGCACGGCGGCGGCGTAGTCGTTGTCTGTGACGGCTGCGAGCGCGGCTTCCACTTGGCCTGTGCCGGGATTCGCGGCGGACGCCATGCGGCGAGCCTCGATGAGTGGCTGTGCGGTGAGTGCGTGGCCGGTGGGCTGAAGAGTAAGCGGTGGCCGTTGGGTGTTAAGTCCAAGCAGCTTCTGGATATCAACGCTTCGCCGCCCAGTGATGCCGACGGCGAGGAGTTGCAGGATTTGAGGTATGGAAATTCAATCATTCTTGTTATATATTATAACCTTAACTTTTCATTTAGTTGTTGTTGCAGCACAGTGTCTATAGCAAAGTTTAAACCTTTTCCAAATTTCAGTAAGCTAATGAAGAATTTTAAGGATGGTAGAACAATGTAGATGCATTAGTGTCTCGTTGTAGTATTGAGAAACGTGTTTTTCGAGAGATTCTTAGGTGCTACTGGAGCAAGAGAACTTGCTTTGTACCATTGAATGCTTATCACATCTGCTATAGCATTAAAAATGTAGCTAAAGTTGGAGACAGTAATAGCCCACAGATCTAATGTGGTATCCGGGTACACCTAAGAACTTCTCGTGTTTTTCTCTTTGCTTCATTTTCTATTTTCCGATTTTCAAACTTAAGAATTTTTTTGATAAAACAAATTTTAGAAAACATATTAGGTTAATATATATTTTTTGTTTGGTATTACAAATAAGGATGCAAGCACCTGGGTAACGAATGGGGGATAGGTGACCTAGCAGAGAATCGAACCTCTTACATTGTAATCACAGCCGGTGCCAGTTGAGCTATAAGCTCGTTCGCTAATCTAGTTTTCATTATAATTATAAAGTTGCCACTGCGTTTTCAACTTTCGGTTTCCGGAAATGATTTAGTCCTGATTTAGGAAATATTTTCATAAGAACACCACCAAACAAGTTTTCAAACCTGTTATTTTTCTCTATAGAAAATGAAAACTGGGAAAACACAAATCTAATGCACTTATATATTTCTTTTTTGCACCCTTTGGCGTAATGTTCGTAGGTCAATATAGTACTAATGTAATCAGAATGCAGTTTCATAAGGTATTATTCTTCCTGTGTTAATCAAAAGAGACTTAACGTGAATAAAAATTGGAGTAAGGTTTTTAATGGACTTTCAATTAGAGTTTTTTAAATAAGGGGAATTAAGGCTGAGTTTTCACTTTGATATGTAAAGTCTAACACCTTTTATTTTATAGTTTTCACAAACATTGCTAGTTCTTTAGAGTACCAGACTGGCAAATGCAAACCACCCCAGTTACCTATTCTTGGTATCCTCCGATGATATATTGGCATGCTGTTATTATGCGAGTGATTTATACCGTACATTAATATCATTGGTACTGCTGTTTTCTCGTATACTATCTAAACCAAAACTACCACATGATCACTTCTTATTGTTGCCTTCAATGGAAACTAATTTGAAATATGGCATTTGACCGGAGCAGTATGTGAACACCATAATTCTTCTAGCCTTCCACCATTGATCCGTCTGCCCTCGTCGGTGCCACCACTGTCACTATTGATCATGATAGTCATTAATATGTATGTCTATTGCTATTACCATGAAATTGTTTATATCCCAGTTAAGGCCACTTCCCATTAGTTGATGTCTACATCAGCATGTCTGTGTTTTTGTTCATATGTTTTTACTTATATTTACCATAACTGTCGTGCTTGGTCAAATTGACAAATATATTTTATTTATGGGCATGCAAAGTGGCTTCCATTTCTCCTGTTTGAAATTGTATAAGTAGGGCATTAAAAATGAACTTCGTATCATTCTCCATTTTTTTGTTCCCAAATAATCGATTGCAAATCTGATATAATTTCAGCACAGCATTATGAACCACAATTAAGCATAAGTGGCATATTAATTTGAGTGTCATCTGTCATATGCTAACGTTTATTTAAACACTGAAATGCTTTGGGTAGCTTGGCTGCTAACTGCTGAATTTGTGGGGTACTTTTCTTTGTGCTGTTGTAAGCTTCATACTGGTTCGACTTGTGTCTTTTAATTTGTTGATATAATAATTAAAGTTTCCTGAATCCCAGTTGTTATAATTAGTTACTGTTTACATTTATTTTGGTTTTAGAAAGCACACTGTGGGTGATAATTCTTTTGGTGCCAATCCATTTGGTGCCCCAGTTACATATTCAAACTTCTACAACGGGAGTGCTTTTGGCTTCCAAAAGGCATCAGGAGTTGTGACACATGCTGTTAGAGTGGGTTTTGAGGATATTTTGAATCATACCCAATCAATGACTAGAAGCTTTGAGGAGGTATATATGGACTTCCCCATTGGAATTCATAGTAGTAGTAATAATAATACAGCTATTAGAATACCATCTCGGAGTCCAAATGAGATATTTTTGCAGGGCCTTAGAGATTTTATATCTGAAAGGCATGGTGTACTAGAGGAAGGTTGGCGAGTGGAATTTAGACAATCAATGAGCAGCTCTGAAGTGTATGCCGTTTACTGTGCACCAGATGGAAAAATATTTGATTCTTTATATGAAGTAGCTTGTTATCTGGGGCTAACGTCTGGCTACAATTCTATGGAATCCGAAATAAGAAATGAGAGGTCTCTCCCTTTGTTAGATGGGCCTCATCTATCCAGAAAAAGAAAGTCAACAAGAACTCCAGTAGCCAATGGTTTTGCAGAAAAGTGGGGAACCTTGATCAATAGTTATTGTAAGGATCCTCCTCCTGATGATTTAAACGTGGAATGTGCTAGTGTTCGTGGGAATATCCCAAAAGCCACTGAAACTGAAATTGGAAGGAAAGAGGATGGTCACTCCAGCCCTGAGCAATCTGCTGTAAGTGAATCTAATTCATATCTCTTGTTTCTTTGCGGAGCTGTTTTCTTACTTTCAAATTTTCCCATGCTGATACATACTTTAGGGAATTGTTATAATGAAGGTAAAATTAGCTATTCCTGCCTGATTTTTCTGTGTTTTATATTTCAGGATGGACTTCCTCTACAGTTCAAGGACTTCTTTGTTCTTTCTTTGGGAAAAGTTGATGGTAGACCTTCATATTATGATGTTAACCTTATCTGTCCTGTAGGTTATAAATCTTGTTGGCATGATAAGATTACTGGCTCTCTTTTTACATGTGAAGTTTTGGAGGGTGGTGATTCTGGACCTATATTTAGGATAAGAAGGTGTTCTTGTTCAGAATTTCCTGTTCCGGTTGGGTCAACCATCCTCTCAATATCAAGTCTTTGTCAGTTTGGGAGTCAAACCAATGAAGAAGGTGAGAGAAAGACGAATGATAGTATGGATTATGATGATGATGAAAGTATCCAGATGATCCTTTTAGACCCTTGCGTGCCAACAGAAAATGATGTCTTGAGTTGTGTTGCAAGTTGCTCGAATGAAGCATGTGATACTCATAAATCAGACATATTGCAGCCTGTTGCTGGTTCAGCTCGAGATAAAACTAGAAATTCATTAGCTGATGACTTGGGGTTGATTGATGGGATTGGTGAAATTTTGGTGGAAGAGCGGACATCATCCTCAGCATGGAGAGTTATTTCTCAAAAGCTAGTTAATGCTTGCAAGGATATCTGCAAGCAGAAAGGAACTCTCAAGTTCTATTGTAAACATGTTGAAAATGAAACATGCTTACATAAATGGGATACAAGGAATGGAAAAAGTCATACACACTTTTCTTCGTTGGATAAATTTTGTGGTTCACTTGGTTCGGTCAGCATTCCCGATGTAATTTATGCAGACAATGATCTGAATAGTCTCTTTGAGGTCTTAGGAAAATGGTTGGAGCAAGATAGATTTGGATTAGAGGTTGAATTTGTGCAAGAAGTATTGGAACAGCTTCCTGGTGTCCAAGACTCTTTGCAGTATGAACTTCTAAATAGTAGAAGTAATAGCTCTTCATTGCCAACGGTTGAAAATGGTTTCCTAGTGGTTGAATGGAGAGGTGGATCACAATATCAGGAAGAAGAAGCAGTTCAAGGTTTATACAGGAGGTCCAAGAAATTGAGATTGACTGAAAAATGTGTTAAGGAAGATCATTGTCCACCTCCTGGGAAGCCACTATGCTCTAGGGTTCCTAGTGAACTTATTGGTGACATTTTTCAGGTATATATGTTACCTGCCTATAGTGCAACTGAAATATCTTTATTTTACCCTTTTTCATTATGTGGCTTTATTATTTATTTGTTACGATATATAGTCTTACATTTTTCTGCTTTAATCTTCCAGGCTTGGGAACTTCTAGAGCGATTTCATGAAATTCTGGGCCTGAAAGAACCATTGTCATTAGATGAGCTAGAGAAGGAACTTATCAACCCATGGTTTGATGGATTGGATTTTCTTGAGAAATCTGAGAGGGAAACGAATGGCAGTCAAGTTTTAAGTTCACAAGGAGCTGATGGTAATTGCAGATCCCCAGGGTGTGAAGCTGGTCCATCAGTTTCCATAGAAAGTTCCCATGCATTTATTCAAGTGGAAACAGAAGCAATGAAAGAGGCAGCTCAAGTTAAGCTTGCATCTTTCACTTATGCCAGATGCTTTGGTGTAGCTTTGACCAAGGCACATAATTCATTGCTAAAAGTGCTAATAGGTGAATTGCAATCAAAGGTGGCTGCCCTGGTGGATCCAAATTTTGAACCCGGAGAGACACGAACTAGACGGGGAAGAAGGAAAGATATAGAAAGTGCAGTTCCTGCTAAACGAACCAAGCCCAATATGCTTCCTATTAATGAATTGACTTGGCCAGAATTAGCTCGTAGATACATCTTGGCTGTCTTATCAATGGATGGTAACCTGGACTCTGCAGAAATTACTGCTCGCGAAAGTGGTAGAGTATTTCGTTGCTTGCGAGGTGATGGTGGTTTGCTGTGTGGTTCCCTTTCTGGCGTCGCTGGAATGGAAGCAGATGCACTGGTGAGCATAGTGTTTGTCTTAAGCAATGATTGATGAGTTTTATCTTCACCTTGACTATTATGATGAGATACTCATTTTCTTCATGGGGCTACATGGTGCCGCTACATGGTGCCTTGGTGTAAATTAATTTGGCATTCTGACTCAATTCTAAGATTGTAAGATGGGTTTTTATGACTATTATGATGGGTTTTTATGGTTCTGAAACAAGAAATTAGATTCTAAGATGATCACGTTAGGGTTAATAATGCCTAGAAGGGTATCTGATAGTTGGCATTTCCAGCCCCAGGAGAGTTTTTTTCTTTTGCTCTTAATAAATTGGGTCTAATGGCCACTTTTGATTTATGAAGACAAGTTCATATTTTTATGTAGGTTATGGCAGCAGGGCATCACTTAGGAACATAAAGGAAGTTGAAAATTATATATTGTATGGGCTATGAAGAGGAATTTTAATTCATTTAGGCTAGTTAATGGAAAATGTGTTGTTGATTTGAAAGAAGGAAATCTCATTGTTTTTAGAGTGTGAGCCAGGTCTTAGAAATGCCCATAAATGAGGAAAATGACAGGATTTTGATTAAGAAGAACCAGGAGAGAATTACGATGCTTATACTGTGGAGAATGCCTTTACTATGCTATGCAAATTAAGGACATTTATATCAAAAACTCTCCTTTAGCATTTTAGTAATCATAACTGTAGTCTTGGATTCCCAATGATAATAGTTGTTTTGAATCATGCTAAGCCTAAATACTTCACATTAGACTTGCTGTTCCTTTATGGTTTAGCAAACATCATGATGTTTATAAAATACTTGTCAGAATGTTATACTGGCCAAGTTCCCTTTTTTTTGGCTTCTGTAATGTTGTCAAGTTTGCCTTATCAGGCCTGGCATCTGGGATGGCTTAAATTTGCATTTTGATATGGTTTGGCTTTATTCCTTTACATCAGCTTTGTCATGGCATGGCTTGAGCGCATGTTTCAGTTGGCTGCTCAATTTCCTTTTAGGAGTATCTTTCCTGTGTCATACCATGGTTTTAGGTTTTATATTTTGCTACTGGTCAAACTTTTTGAGGCAATGATTAGGTAGCCTTTACCAAATACAAGATTACGTGTTTTTTATTGTAATTAAGTACTCAAACTGCAAGGAATGATAGAAGTAACTCTGAAAGGTTTTTTATTTGGCTTTCAGTTGCTTGCGGAGGCTACAAAGAAAGTTTTTGGTTCTTTGAGCAGAGACAATGATGTACTAACCATGGAAGAAGAGGAGTCTGATGCGAAGGGTGCTTCTGAAAAAAATTTGGGGAATGATGGTAATATTCCTGAATGGGCACAGATGCTAGAGCCTGTCAGAAAGCTACCAACAAATGTGGGAACCCGAATCAGAAAGTGTGTTTATGATGCTCTGGGTAAGAATCCGCCAGAGTGGGCGAGGAAAATACTGGAGCATTCGATTAGTAAGGAAGTGTACAAGGGCAACGCATCTGGGCCAACAAAGGTGCTATTTAGTGTCACTTGTCCTTTACTATATCTAATTTGTTTGTTTAGGTACATGTGACACAAATGGAAATGACCAATACTATGTGACACAAATGGAAATGACCAATACTATGGTACAACCACTAATTTTGTTGCACTGGTACAACTGGTAGTATGGCAGTTTCTTGACCACTGGATCAGCTATCTGACCAAATACTTCTTTCTGATAGAATCCAATGGTCCAGAAACTGTCAGCTACTAATTGCACTGGTGCAGTGGTTGCACCATAGAATTTTCGCTATTTATTAATATAGTTTCTAACTTTCTAGTGCATTATTATCTGCTGTAATATGCAAGCTATCTTGAAATTTAGTTTTTACTCCACATGTAAATGAGAAAAGTATGTATTATGTACCTTACTCCCTTTTATTGTCACCTATTACAACATGCAAGACATCTTGAAACTCTTTTTTTCCCTTATGTTTTTTGTGTTACGGGCACTCAGTTTGTTTTACTCTATATGAATATGACAGAACTAAGGGCTTCATGTTATTCTCTATATTACAATGTGTTAGTTCATCTGGTTAAAAAAACTGTTCTTAATCTGGTTTGGTTTCTTATGTGGTATGTTTTACGAAGTATGATACTGAATTGAATATTCTTCTTGTTTAAAAACAGAAAGCAGTTCTTTCAGTGTTGGCTGATGTATCTGGTGAAGGATTGCAACAGAATCCCAATAAAGGAAGGAAAAAGAAGATTGTTATATCTGTTTCTGACATTATCATGAAACAGTGTCGCATTGTATTACGTCGGGCAGCTGCTGCAGATAATTCAAAGGTTTTTTGCAATTTGCTGGGAAGAAAATTAATAAATTCTTCTGATAATGATGATGAGGGGCTTCTCGGATCTCCAGCTATGGTGGCCCGTCCTCTTGACTTCCGGACTGTTGACCTAAGATTGGCTGCTGGAGCTTATAGTGGATCTCATGAAGCTTTTCTTGAGGATGTTCGCGAGGTCTGTGTTCTATTAAACTTAGATTGCTTGACCAAAAGGTCTTCTAATTGGTTGCCTTTCCTATAAACTTTGCAATGTTCGTTGCTTTATATACTATTATTTCTTATCCAATTCCTGCCCAATTCCCTAGTATAATATTTTGCAATCAAGTGCATGTCCCAAATAGAGATAAAACTGAGCCTTTATATTACATTTTTGTCTCTAGAGGAAGCATTAGTTTCCCCCATAATGCAAATCAAAAGACTCGGTTGTTAGCAGATATTGAGCAAGATAGTCCTGCCTGAAATTTTTAGGCATCTGAATTTTTCCCTTGACTGACAAGCATGAGATTTTCTCTGTTAATCTAAATATTTGTAAAAGGAAATTCCTTGTCAATTTTAGGGCTTAAATTGATTTCAATACTTAATAATATTTGACATTGTCAATCTATTCTTGTTCCGCATACCGTCTAATTACTTATGTAGTTATGTTAGTATGTCTTTTAATTTTATTGATTATTCTAGTAGTTGATGCAGGGTATTATTTTTATGATATTTTATTTGTTCATCACTAATTCATTTTTTTTTTCATGAAGTTACTATTCCCTTTTAGGCCCAAATTTCTCTGCTTTCATGGTATCATTTCTCTTTGTAAAGGTTATTGTAAATAGTATTTTTTTTTAAATGGTTGCTTGTGCACTGTTTGTGTCCGTGGCTTAAGGGGCATCATGGTTGGTTTCCTCATGTTTTCCTTCAAATACTGGTCGCTAATATACTTCGTGATAGATTCCAAGTTCCTCTTACAATGTTCATAACTTTTTGACATATATAGGGCACTAAGTTCTACATTTGATGTTGCAGCTGTGGAACAATGTTCGTGTTGCTTTTGGGGATCAACCTGATTTAGTTGAACTGGCTGAAAAATTATCCCAGAAATTTGAATCGTTGTATAATGAGGAGGTTGGTAGCTTGTGATTGTATGCATACATCAGTACATGTACAATTGTGCTTTCTCTAATTAAACATTTGGGTACAGGTTGTCACTTATGTCAAAAAATTTGTGGAGTATGCTAAACTGGGATGCATAAGTGCAGAAATGAGAAAAGAAGTTGACAATTTTATTGTGTCAACAAGTGAGATTCCTAAGGCCCCTTGGGATGAGGGAGTCTGTAAAGTATGTGGCATTGATAGGGATGATGACAGTGTTCTACTATGTGATACTTGTGATGCTGAGTATCATACATATTGCTTGAATCCTCCACTTGCAAGGATCCCTGAAGGAAACTGGTACTGCCCTTCTTGTGCTGATGGTAAACGTGCAACTCAAGATTTTACAGAACATACACAGATTATTGGCAAACGTCGAAGTAAAAAATTCCAAGGAGAAGTTAATTCTCTTTACTTGGAAGCTCTAACTCACTTATCAGCTGTAATGGAAGAAAAAGAATACTGGGAGTACAGCGTGGGCGAGGTTTGTTGATGGGCACCTACTTATGTTGCCTTTTCTTTCTTGCCTAGCTAATACATATGAACCTTCTGGTCGATAGAATGGCAATATGGTCTTTATTTTTTGTGCTGGATATTTGTTATATCATACTTCATGAAAAAGAATTTTTGGTGGTAATTGGATAATGCTGGTGTATGTTTCCCATTCATTATGATCTAAATGAATCTTAATGGGATTCTTTTCTATATTGATGATATATTGTGCTGACTCTTATGATTGCTGATTTTCATTTCTTACTTGATTTCCTTGGGTATAGCACATTCTCTTGTATCTAAACAAGGTTTCCCATCAAATTATTGCTTTTAATAATGCAAATACTGATTTTTTTGGTTGAGATATTATCAACGTTCTTATGATTGTTTAAATTGACTACTTTTATTACTAAGTCTAAAATGCACTGTGGTTTGCAACTTGAGTTATGATGACATATTGCTGAAACGATGCAACTTCTTTTCTGTGTTTGCTGAAACCTTGTATCGAAACAAGGTTTCCCATCAAAGTATTGCTTTTAATAATGCAAATACTGATTTTTTTGGTTGAGATATTATCAACGTTCTTTTGATTGTTTAAATTGACTACTACTATTATTACTAAGTCTAATATGCACTGTGGTTTGCAACTTGAGTTATGATGACGTATTGCTGAAACTGTGCAACTTCTTTTCTGTGTTTGTATTTCCTTAATTATTTTTTTTAATGGTTGCAGAGAACTTTCCTTCTCAAGTTTTTAGGCGATGAGTTGCTTAACTCTACCCTGATTCGCCAGCACCTTGAGCAATGTGCAGAGTTGTCTGTTGAGTTGCATCAGAAATTGCGTGCATTTTCTGTAGAGTGGAAAAACCTGAAAACTAAAGAAGATATCTTATCCACAAAAGCTGCAAAAATTGATACATGCTCACTAAATACTGCTGGAGAAGTTGTTCTTAAGGAAGGGTTCACAGCTTTGCTCTCAAACACTGGTAAATGTCCAGTGCAGCCACATACTGCTATTGACAATCCTAATAATTTTGGGGTATTTGTTGATAGTCTGCCTTCAGAAGAGATTACTAAAGAGAAGTATAGGTTCAATAGTGTTGATAAAAGCGTATCTGTGACAAATTCAGATACTGATAGCCAAAATATGAATTCCATAGATGTAGGTGAACAACTTAGGAATGTCTCTGTGGCTGTGGAGTCTCAATGTACTGATAAATCCACTAAATCTTTTCCATCGCCAAATCAAATGCCTCTAGAAATAAATGGTGCTGGAGGAGCAGCTCATATCCAGGGTAACCACCAGAAATGTGAGGGAAGGGACATACCTACTCTTGTGACATCCCAGCAAGGACAATGTGTGCCTGTTGATGTTCCTCATATTGCTGTGAATGAGTCAGAACCCTACCACCTTGAGCTCAATGCCATCAAGCGTGATATTTCACTGCTACAGGACTCCATAACTAGTGTTGGATCACAGCTGCTGAAGCTCTCTGTTCGCCGGGAATTTTTGGGTTTTGATTCCATTGGTCGACTGTACTGGGCTTCGGCTATGCCCAGAGGACGTTCATGTATAGTTGTTGATGCAAGTGCTGCACTGCTGCACGGGAGAGGAATGGCAGTTAACAGAGGCTCTGTGGAGAAGTTTTCTGTTATGCAGCATTCTGCACTATCTGACAAGGATAACCATAAGATGTTAGGGATGATCAAGGACTCCTCTCCTTTAATGTCTCAACCAAGTAATGCTTTGGGCTTTAGTTCACCGTGGATTGCTTATGAAACTGATGCAGAAATCGAAGAGCTCTTAAATTGGCTGAAGGATAATGATCCTAAAGAAAAAGAACTGAAAGATTCCATTATGCTGTGGCCAAAATCAAGATTTCAAGAGCTTATTAATGCACAGACTGAAGGTCTGGTTGAGGACCAAGGATCTTTTTCTATCCCAAGAAATAGAGAGAAAACAGTATCTAATTCTCTTGTTACAAAGGCGACATCCTTGCTGGAAAAGAAATATGGTCCCTTCTTTGAGTGGGATACCATTGATGTGTTGAAGAAGCGGAGTAAAAAGGCCAGAAACACTAATGATGAAAAGTTGTATAGGTGTGAATGTCTAGAACCCATATGGCCTTCTAGGAAACACTGCATGTCTTGCCACAAAACATTTTTGAATGATGTTGAACTGGAGGGACACAATGATGGCAAATGTAATGCAGGTCTTCCAGCATTGGAGAAGAATAAGGATAGTAGTGGATCTTCTAAAGGAAGAGGGAACTTGAAATGTGATACCTCCCGTGAAAAATTCAGAGGTGATGCAGACACAGCTGGAACCTCAATTAATGGATGTTCAAAGCTTAGCTCAAGATTGATTAAATTTTCAAATGAAGAATCCACATGCCCGTTTAACTTTGAAGATATATGTTCCAAGTTTGTGACAAATGATTCCAACAAGGAACTTGTCGGAGAAATAGGTCTTATTGGTTCAGATGGGATCCCATCCTTTGTTCCTTCCATTTCTCCTTTTGTTAGTGATTCTACGGTTATGCTATTCTCAGCTCAAAAGGATGATAGTGTTGTTGTTGGTGCATCCAAAGCTTCAGAAAGCCAGGTTTCTCAGGGAAGCACTGATGGAGCTGGCATATGCCATGACCATAAATCCGGCATATCTGCTGGCAGGTTAGTTGCAAATGAAAGCAATAAAGCAGGAAAACCTAACACAGCTTTGGGAGAACAAAGGGATGGAAAGTCCTCTTTGTGTAGTCCTGCTTCAGATATGGGGGTGGATGGCTGCTGTGTGGTCCCTTTGTCTTCGTTGAGACCATTAGTTGGAAAAGTTTCACATATTTTGAGGCAACTTAAGATTAGTCTACTTGATATGGATGCTGCACTCCCGAAAGTTGCTCTAAGACCATCAAAGGCACAGTCGGACAGAAGACAGGCCTGGCGTGCATTTGTTAAATCTGCAGAGACTATATATGAGGTTTGTCTTATTTCTGTGGCTCTAGCATGTATACTTCTTCATTAACAGGTGGCATTGTCAAAACTCATTTCTTATTCCTTAAAGTTTCAGCACTGCAGCTCAGCTTACTGAGATACTGTTTTGAGCCTCATATGACAACAGTTTGTTAAATATAAATTATTAATGCCCGTGCATAATTACTCCAATATCATTTAAAAATAGCTGTTTTAACTTTTATGTGTGAATATGGACTTCTTGAGCGAAAATTATGCTATACTTCTAGTTCAATTAGATTAGCGATGAACATGAATTTATGTGTTCGGTAATTGTTGTTCCTTCATTTTTTCAGATGGTTCAGGCAACAATCACACTGGAGGATATGATTAAGACCGAGTACTTAAGGAATGACTGGTGGTACTGGTCATCATTCTCAGCTGCTGCCAAATCTTCTACTTTGCCTTCCCTTGCCCTTCGCGTATACTCCCTTGATTCAGCCATTATATATGAGAAAATGCCCAATTCAAGTTTTACTGATAGCTCTGAACCTTCTGCCATAGCAGAACAGAAACAACTGATCACTGTGGATGCAGATAGATCCAAAGCAAGCCGGAAGTCGAACAGGAAAAGGAAGGAACCTGATGGTTGATCTTATTGTATATTTCTTGGCTGAGAAAATCAGAAAGCTGGTCACTTTATGTGATGAGATATGATCGTCCACTGATATTTGAGTTTGGATGGAGAGGTCATGGGGCCAACTTCAGGTTATTGAAGGGGGCAGCCACAGCTGCTGGTGTCACTTGCGTGCTTGTACATATAGGTAAAGCTGACCTGCTAACTCGGATGCTGGTTTTTGGCTAAGCAGAATTTGTAGCATCTGCTTACAGTGAGGGCACCAGCACAAGGGAATTATGAGGATGTGTCCAATTTTGAAATGATTTCTGCTGCAGCTGTTCAATTGGTTGCTCCATAGCGAGAAGTGGTATTACATTTTTCATTTTTCTAGCAGAGTCTGATCCATATATGTATACAAATGGAATTAATGTAAAGAAGGAATAGAAGAAAAGAAGTAAAACAGAAAGTATGGGAAAGAAGTCAGAAAATGTTAAGTTGAGCAGTTGTAGGCAATATTTCATTCTTTACACATTTTCTCTCACCCCCACAAAAGTCCTGCACACGCATGCCTTCGCTTTTGGTCTTGGGCATCTGCAGATGTGTTAGAATGCAGGGAAATTATTGGAATCAATGCATTTTTCCATCTGCTTTATTGTGCTAGCTTAGTGTGAGTTCTGTTTTATTTGTTTATTTGCTTAATTTCCCATAATTTCTCTCTCCATGGTTGTGGGGTTTAATGTAGAGATGCTAATATCTGGCCCCCTCCTAGTCGGTTTGAGCATCTAAATGAGGATCAAGTTACTGTAAGGGGGCTGCATCATTCTTGCAGACTGTCATGAGGTCTGACATATTTTCCCCCTTGTATTTATTGATATATGGCAGTAATTCAGATGCATTGCGTTTGCACATGTCGAGGTGACAGGTGCATTCATGTACATAAGTGGTCGCATTTGGCGAACTACTAGGGTGTTTTTGCGAGGGTAGGTTGGATGGGTTCTACAAGCTTTCTCATCTTTTGCTAGATTATTCATTAGGTACGAAGATCGTTTAAGTGGATGGGTTCTGTAAGCTTTGGGCAAAACACGTTAGATCTGTTGTTATACCAGCAGAAATATGACATCGTTTGAGTGCTTGTTAATTATCTAAGATTTCTGAGTAAATTAGTATGTGCTTATATTGTGAAATTATGCCGTTTTGTTCTTGAATGGTTTCGTGGTATCTTCCAACAAATTCAGTGAGAGTTGAAGTTGATCCATACAATTTTTCAGTTATCCAGTCACTAGATATTTAAGTTGGTGCAAAAATTGAATATTTTTTGTTTTTATTTTATTTGTGAATCTTTTATCAATATTATAATTTCATGCATATTTCTCAGATCAATGCCAGGTGAAAATAGTGTATTTTAACTCAACTCGCCCGCTACAATTTTCTTTCTTTTTTACATTTGACTTGATATCAAAGAAAAAATTCCCCCCTCAACCAAAAAGTTTTAGCTTTTGATAGCAAATAGTCGGCTCTTTGTCCAAAATTCTCCCCACAATTGCACACTGCTTCTTCTAACAAAAAGTTCTAGCTTTTTGGCCGATTTTCTTTTATTTAAAAAGAAATAATTTATAGTTGTTCATTTTTCAAGATATGATACATGATAGTTTTTGCCTTTTTGAAAAGCTCGTGATGTGAAAGTACTTAAGATAAAATAATTTACAATTACTTTTTGTTAAAATTTAACATGTAATTTTTCTCAATTTTTAGTAGATTTTTCAAAAAAAATAAAATGTAATTACATCATCTATCCTTGAATGACACGTGACATCACATGACAAAAAATAAAATAAAATATAAGGTCTCTTGTTAATGTGACAAAAAAGATTCTAAACCAGGAATTTGGTTTTGAAAAGCATCTCAAATTAAAAATTAGTTTCTAAATTAACATTATTTTGGTCAAAAAGCCATAAATAGTCTAGAAGACTTAGAAAAGTTTTTCTTATTTATTTTTGGTGTAAATCTCTTGGTATCCGAAAATCGCATTGAGTTTTAACTAATTCAGAGTCGAGCTGGATCAGATCATAAAGATGTAAAGTTTTTCTAGTATTGATTTTTTTCATTCATAATACTTGAACTCAAGACCGTACTTAAGGATAATAAGTGCTAAATTACTTGAACCAACCTAGTGTTAGTCTTGGAAAAGGTTTTTTAATCATACGAAACAATAATAATACATTAGACGATGTCTCCTGATGAGTTTTTCTTCTTTGAAGAACAGACAATGTGAATGAATAGAAAAATAAAACGAGAAATCCCATATGCACACTACTACCTTTACAACTATTTTTATAGTTCATATTTACTAGTTTATTATTATAAATTGATAGAGAGAGATGTAAATCATATGATTCAAGTTGGATGGATGAAATGGAGGAGTGCTTCAGGAGTTATTTGTGATAGAAAAGTGCCTCTCAAACTTAAAGGTAAATTTTATCGCACAACTATAAGGCACGTGATGTTGTATGATATTGAATGTTGGGTGGTAAAAAGTCAACAAGAGCATAAGATCAGTGTCACAGAGAAGAGGATGTTGCGATAGATATGTGGCCATACAAGACAAGATAAAGTTAGGAATGAATGCATTAAAAAGAAAGTAAGGGTAGCACCTATTGTGAAAAAGATGGGAGAATATCACCTTAGGTGGTTTGGACATGTAAGGAGAAGGCCCGTAGAAGCCCCTGTAAGGAGAGTAGATGAGGTAGAGGATAGCCCAATAGTTAGAGGTAAAGGCTAAGAAAGATTATAGGTGAAACGATTTAAAAAGATTTAGATTTGAATGATATTTCTAAAGACTTAGTTTATGATAGGGCACAATGACGTTGTTTGATCCATGTAGCCGACCCCACCTAGTGGAAAAAGATTTGGTTATCGTTGTATTATTATAAATTGATAGCTTTTACAATTATATTAGTAATTAAATTTTTAAATGAACAAATTATGAATATAAAACAATAAATATTTACAAGTAAAACATACGTTATTCAACGAACCAAGGCGCTGGAATGAATGAGGCTTTGGTGCGAGAAATTTTCAGTCTAGAGAATGCTAACTTTAATCCTCAATATTCCACTATCTGATGGGTTGTCCATGGACTCTCCATGCTGGACTCATGATCCTGAAGGACTTTACTAAGTAAAGAACAGCTACAAGATTGCATGGAGAAAGAAAATTAGTGAGAATCAAGAGGGTGATGGGGCATCCAACTCTTTTAACTCTATCCCAGTTCAAGCAATTATGGAAGAAAATTTGGAAATTATCCATCCCTCCCAGAACCCAAGTTTTCCTATGGAGTTTGTGTAGGAATATCATCCCTACTCGTAACAAGCTGTGCAACAAAGGGATAAATGTGTAAAAGATAGTTAGTTAAGAGTTAGTTAGTTATACTTAGCTAGCAATAAGTTATAACTAACTGATAATTAGTTAGAGTATATATAAATTGAGTCTATTAACAGTTGTATTTTGAGAATTCATTTTCACTAATTCACATCTTTATTTCTTCTCTCTCGTTCTCTCTTTTCTCTCTGCTTCACTACATTTCTGGTACCTTTCATGGTGTCAGAGTTCTGCATCTTTCATCGCACGCTTCCATGGAGGCCGAAATCTCTTTTGTGGTTTCAACATCAAGATTCGTGTTACAAACCTTCTCCAATCTAGTATTAGTAAAGCTCAATGATGACAACTAACTGCCATGGAAACAAAAAGTATTGGCCACAATAAAAGGTTTCAAGCTATAGAAGTATATTCTTGGATCTCAATCAGTTCCACCTAAATTTGCTTCTTCAATTGATGAGCAAAATAGAAATATCAGTGATGATTTTCTCAATTACGAACAACAAGATCAACTTCTGGTGTCTTGGCTTTTCTCATCCATGGGAGAATCAATAATGCTTCGCATGGTTGGAAGTGAATTTGTATATCAGATCTGGCAGAAACTTGAACTTTTCTTTGCATCTCAGGTCAAAGCTAAGGTGAAACAATTAAAGCTTCAATTACAAAATGTTAAGAAAGATTCTTCTTCTTCAATCAGTGTTTATATGTTAAAAATCAAGAAAATTGTAGATGCATTAGCTGTTGTTGGTTCTCCGGTTGATACATCTGATCACATTGATGCCATTTTTGATGGTTTGGATGGAGAATATGATGGTTTCATTACATCAGTCATCTCCAGATCTGAACCATACACAATTATGGAGATTGAAGCTTTGCTTATGGCTCAAGAAAAAAGACTTGAAAAGCATAAAAGAGTCAGTATAGTTGATTCTCCTCTTCAAGCTCATTTAATTCAATCACAATAGTATAGAGGAGATAGAAAAGGTGGTGGCACAGGATATTCAAGATTTAGTACTAATAATTCTGGCCAAGGTCGTGGTTTTTATCAACATCAAAGCAACTATCAACAAGGTAGAGATGATTTTAAAGGTGATTTCCGAGGTCAATTTTCTTTTAGGGGAAGAAATGGTCGTGGAGGTAGGCACAATTGGAATTCTAACAAACCTCAATGTCAGTTGTGTGGGAAATATGGTCATATAGCATGGTATTGTTATCATCGTTATGATGATTCTTGTCCAAAACTAAGTATTACAGGAGCTAGCAGTAGCAATAATCCTTTTGCTCAATATGCATCCACCTCTTCACAGCCACAACCATCACAAGCAATGCTGGCCATTCCTACAACTTTGTATGATCCAACTTGGTATCCTAATTCAGGAGCTACCAATCACCTCACTCCTAGTGCTGACAACTTGTTTATGAAAGAAGATTACAATGGTCCAGATAGAGTTCTTGTTGGCAATGGTTCAAGTTTGATCATAGAGCATATAGGGCAATCTACTATTTAGTCTCCATTCTCTTCTTCTTTATGTCTTCATCATCTCTTACATGTTCCTAATATTACTAAAAATCTCCTCAGTGTGTCACAGTTTGCTAAAGATAATCATGTCTACTTTGAATTCCATTCTAATCATTGTGTGGTTAAATCACAGGATTCCATTCAGGTTCTACTCCAAAGAACACTTAAGAATGGTTTGTATGCCTTTGATCGCGTTTCCCTCTCTTCATCTCCAGATTCCATATCTTAACCTTATGCTCAAAGTACCACTCTATAGCAGCTTTCTTCCTTAGAGAGAGCTCTGCAGCTATGGCACTTAAGGTTGGGACATCCATATTTTAAAATAGTCTAGCAAGTTCTCAAGTAATGTAACATTTTTTTATTCTAGTTCAATTCTTATAGTATGTGAATTCTGTTGTATGGGCAAAAGTCATAAATTACTATTTCCAGTATCATAATCTGTGTACAAAACTCCTTTGGAGTTGATATATATTGATCTTTGGGGTCATGCCCCCATTCCTATTGCTAAGGGTGCAAGATATTATATTCATTTTATTAATGCTTGCACTAAATTTACATGGATTTTTCTACTTCAAAATAAATCCCAAGCACTTTATGTCTTCATCAAATTTAAAACCATGGTTGAACTGCAAATTGGTCATCCAATTAAAGCAGTCCAAACTGATGGAAGGGTGAATATTCAGTGTTCACCAAATACTTAACAAATCATGGTATTATTCATAGAAAGAGTTGTCCATATATACATGAAAAAAATGGTTCAGCCGAACACAAGCATAGACACATTACTGAAATAGGCCTCACTCTATCGGCCTCAGCTTCCCTTCCCTTAACATAGTGGGGGGATGCTTTTTGTTGCTGCTACTTACCTCATAAACAGGTTGCCAACACCTGTACTTCATAATCAGTCTTCTTTACAGACTTTGTTTGCCACACAACCTGCTCTTAAAACCTTTTGGATATGCATGCTATCCTTATCTGAGGCCATATAACAATAACAAACTCTAATTTAAATCAGAACAATATGTTTTTCTTGGCTACTATGTTACACACAAAGGTTACAAATGTTTGTCTCCTAATGGTAAAATTTATATCACTAGGCATGTTCAGTTTTCTAAAACTGTTTTTCCATTCAAAGACCCTTCTTCTCAGTTTTTCCCAAAACCTTCTCACTCAGTGTCGTCATCTACTTCTACTCATTCTCAATCCAATGTTCTTGTAATTCCTATTGTCCATCATGTCACTTCTATACCTCAGTTTGCCCAACATGATCATGATTTCAACTTATCACCATCACCTCAGAATTCATCTGTGCATATTGATTTATATGTTCCAACAAATTCAATAAGTGGTGCAGGTGCTCCTACTGATCCAGTTGCAGTTCCTAGATCTGGTCCAAATACCCATTCAATGACTACAAGGTCTAAAGCAAGAATTTTTAGACCTAAAGCTTATATAGTTATTGTTGAACCTACTTCTGTATCTGAAGCTCTTTCTCAACAACATTAACATGAAGCAATGAAAGTTAAGTTTTCTGCCCTCACACAGAATAACACCTGGTCATTGGTTCATCTACCTCCTAATAGAGCAGCTACAGGCTACAAATGGGTGTTTAAGGTTAAGGAAAATCCAGATGACATTGTACATAAATATAAAGCACGACTAGTAGTAAAGGGATTCCATCAAAGAATAGGTTTTGATTTTTCTAAAACATTTAGTCCAGTTGTTAAGCCTATTATTGTCAAAATCATCCTTACTGTTGCATTATCTAGAGGATGGTCAGTTCATCAACTTGACTTCAATAATGTTTTTCTCAATGGCATTCTTAAGGAAGAAGTGTATGTGCAGCAACCTAAAGGCTTTGTTCAAGGGGATGGATCCTTGGTTTGCAAACTGCATAAAATAATTTATGGTCTCAAATAGGCCCTTAGAGCCTGGTTTGAACAACTGGCTAATACTTTCACTAACTTGGGGTTCAATTCCACCAAATGTGATTATTCTCTCTTTGTTAGATTCACTGCCACTTCTACTACTTATGTGCTACTTTATGTTGATGACATACTAGTCACGGGCACCTCTCCAACAGAAATCAAAAGTCTCATCACTTCTCTCAATCACAAATTTGCTCTTAAAGATCTTGGTCATCTTCATTACTTCTTGGGAATTGAGGTTCGAGCTACTAAAAATGGAGGCATCCATCTTTCTCAAACTAAGTACATCATAGACTTACTTGCCAAAGCCAAAATGTTGAATCCTATTACTACTCTGATGACTAGTGACTTGAAATTGTTTGCCACAGGTAGTGATTCTGTTGCAAATCCATCTCTTTATAGGTCCATTGTGGGAGCATTACAGGATGTGACAGTGAATCAACCAGATTTGGCCTATACAGCGAATAAAGTTTGTCAATTCATGCATAATCCCTAGAGAGCAGTGAAGTGGATTTTAAGGTATTTGCAGGGCACATTGTCATTTGGACTCCATCTCTGACCAACTACCATACTGAATCTCATGGCATTTTGTGATAGTGATTGGGGAGTAGACCCTGATGATCACAGGTCCACCTCAAGTCACTGTGTCTTTCTTGATCCTAACATCATTTCTTGGTCATCCAAAAAGCAAGGAATGGTGTCTAGATCAAGCATAGAGGCAGAATACAAAAGTCTTGCAACAGTGGTAGTAGAATTAACCTAGATTCAGTCCTTGCTGAATGAATCGAGGCTATCAGTTTCAGCCAAACTTGTGGTCTATTGTGACAACTTGAGTGTAGTTCTGCTGGCTGTGAATCCAATTTTACTTGCTCGCACAAAGCATTTTGAATTAAATCTCTATTTTGTTTGTGAAAAAGTTGCTGGCAAGACAATTGAAGCGAGACACGTTCCCTCTAGAGAACAAATAGCTTATACTTTAACCAAACCAGTTACCAAGACTTAGTTTCTATATCTTATAAACAAATATATCTTATAAACAAACTCAGAGTTGAAGATGTTTATCCTCTGAGTTTGCAGGGGACTATAAAGGATAGTTCGTTAAGAGTTAGTTATGCTTAACTGGCAATTGGTTATAACTAACTAATAATTAGTCAGAGTGTATATAAACTGAGTCTGTTAACAGTTTTAGCTCGAGAATTCATTTTCACCAATTCACAACTTCATTTCTTCTCTCTCGTTCTCTCTTCTCTCTACTTCACTGCATCTCCGGTACCTTTCAAAATGTAGGAGATGGGTGCTATCTCTGCCAAGACCCCGTTGAAACAGTGTGGCATCTGTTCTCTGAATGCCAATATACAAGACTTGTTCTACGAGAATGCAGCGTATCTTCGGGAGGAGCAGGGGACATAACCTGTGATGAAGATTGGTTGAGATTCATGCAGAATATCAGCAGTGTGTTTTCAAATGAGAAGTTTGAGCTCCTTGCCATGGTGTGGTTTGGAATATGGGAGGAAAGAAATGCTACTTGGCAAAGGTAAAATACCAGCCAATCCTCCTCAGTAGCCCAAAGAGCTCAGCTAAATTTATCTGCCTATCATTCAGCTAAAACCAGAGATGATAGCAGGAGGGATTTTCAGCAGCAACAAATAAAATGGTCCAAACCAACTCAAAAATATATAAGGTGAATGCTGATGCTGCTATCTTTGACGAAGATAATTCCTTTGGGTTAGGCATTGTTATTAGAGACTGGTTTGGAAACTTCATGGCAGCAAAATCTCAGAAGATTAGAGGCAGAGTTGATGCTCACAGGGGGGAGCTATTGGCTGGAAAATTTGATATTTGCCTGGGAGCTGGGCTTTCGGAACATTATCCTAGAAGGAGATGCCAATAATGTTTATGGGAGTCTCTTGGATGGTGGTCAGGATCTATCTCATAATGGTACCATTCTCGATGATATCTATGTAAAGTAAAACTGTCTTTGTTTCTAGAATTTGTAATGGAGTTGCTGACCACCTAGCCTCTCTAGCTAGAGACGCTGAATTATGTATTTGAGTGGAAGAGCAACCATCTTGTGTATCAGATGTGCTGAATTTCGACCTTGCTGGTGAATAAATTCGGATTTGAAATTGAAAAAAAAGTAAAACATAAGTTATTAACTACCATAACTAAGGTGTGAAAATAATGGTCTATAAAAAGCATGACTCAAAATATGTATACTTAACTATGTTATACACTTATACTTGAACAAGAAATAAACTTATAAACTTGGAAATACAACATAGGACGCCATTGACCAAATTACTCGACTTTATTTATTAAACTTAGCTTAAGGTCACTCCAACTCCAAGTGGTCTAAGCCTCCCAAACCGGACGTTTAACTTTTCTTTCTCGCCCACATGATACATCTAATTATACAAAACAATATTCTTACTTTTTCTTAATTAAGCAACTAATTAAAAAGGCAATGGTGTGTTATGCAACATATTACCCCACCAACCCAATGCCTCTCCTTCCTCATGACTTTGCTGCTCAGTTTCAGGTGCCACAAACACATCTGAGAAGTAACTCCTCCCATCATCACTCCCATCATCCTCCTCTGACTGAAACCTTTCAACTGCAGCCATGCATCCACCATAGTTGTCAGCTGGAAAGTATGAATCAACACTGTCAACAACAAGCTGTGGACTACCCTCGTCCACCACTGCACTTCCAACACTCCCAGTACTCAGGCGATCCTCCACCTTCATGCTGAAGATTTGACCTATATCCACTGGAAGTGGGTCAGCTTTTTTGTCTGTTATTGGTTCTCCAGGCATCTCTTTAGCTTGAACTTGAAGCTTCTCATTTAAGGATACCACCTGCAGGAAGAGTCAACATGTCATTAAGATAGTTATACTTTAAAGTCCACTTGGTAGTTAGTTTATGAGCCAGCTTGCATACTCCTTTTCTAAAAAATTCACCAGTCTTTTCAGAAAAGGAAGTCTTGAGCATATTTTGAGAAATCTACAAAAGTATATTCCCCCAGTTACTTTGAAAATTGAAAAAAGGCCTTCTTTTCAAACGAGGTGGGGCTCAGAACAGATGCTACTCTTGATAGTATGTGATTATTATAGTGTCGAATCTCATGTGTAGGACCCTCTCTGGAGAGCTCCCAATCATCTTCTAGGTGAAGTGTCGATTTGCTTCCCTATGATGGAGTTCTGATTGGAAAGGCACTAATTCTATCCTATACAGTAACTCAAACCCACAACTGTTGACGGACAATCTATATTCTATTAACCCAATATTTCATCACCCTTTATGCATAGCTGTAATGTTTGTAGTATTCACCAATTCCAATTCTCAAATTGCATATATGACCAGCCAAATCTAAATAATTTTTTTTTTAACATATACATATAATGATTCAACTTTTTAACAGTACACATGTCTATATGTACCTCAGATTTGAGCTTCTCATTTTCCTTCACAATGGAATCATAAGTTGAAAGAAGGGAATCATAGGAAGCCTTGAGAACATCATAATCCCTTTCAAGTTGCTTGGTCTTCCATCGAGCCCTGCGGTTCTGAAACCACACAGCCACCTGCCTGGGTTGCAACCCCAGCTTCTTGGCCAACTGGGTTTTCCTCTCTGGCTCCAGTTTGTTCTCTTCCTCAAAGCTTTTCTCCAACAGATGGACCTAATCATCAACCACACAGAGTGTCACAACAAGAAACACTAACAAGCTATCACCAGAGTTTGCCTTAGCCTTGTCACACACTTTTCTCACATCCTCATATTTGGATGCAGCAATAGAAACCACAAAAGTGAAAAAAGTAAAAGCCTTAAACAATATCTCTCAGTTAATCACTTATCAGTCTTGTAGATCAGTTCCATCTAGGCATCCCCAAAAGTAATCAGTTAATCAATAACAAGAACAAACATTCAACTCAAGCTGTTTTGGTTTACTAACAGGATGAAAATGGTTTCAAAATCAATCACTTTATAGCTACAAAATCGAATTTCTCTTTAAAGCCAACCCCTTTCCACACATATTGTATTAAAAGCCAAACTCAAAGCCAATGTGAGACTGAGACTAGTTGCTGCTGAGACTGACAAGAATATGCTTGTTATCATAAAGGAATATAAGATCAGATACGTATCAGAAACTAAGAGCATCAAGCATATTGAACAACCAATACCAGTTCATTCAAGCAAAGCTACCAACCTGCTCGGAAGTGAGGCGGCGCTTCTTCTCCGGCAACTGCTCCTCATAATACTCCTCATCAAACAGTTCCTCCGGTGAGCTGAAGAAAGGTCGCCTCTTTGAGCTTTCCTCCATGCTCATCATCGATCTTCCTACTTTCATTTCAACCCCAAATTCCCCCCAAAAAAAAATCACATCAATTAACACTCTTTTGTGTATTATTAACATTTCAGACACCATCAGGATTATAAAAACACACAGAAAATTGAAAAGGAAAATAGCAACCAAAAAAAAATTGAAATTTTAACACAATCAAGTTTGATGCACAAGCAGCATAATCAAGTTGCTTCCTTTAACACAAACCCAAATTGAATTTCATCTTTTTTTTTGTTTTTTTTTGTTTTTGTTTTATGTAACATGAAGCAATTTTCTGTTGCTATTTTCTCAGCAGCCAAACAGAGAACATTTTCAGAGTAAGCCACAACAACAACAACAACAACAAAAGTTCATCCAAAAAAAGGGTAAAAAAAATTGGAAAATCACCTCGAAAACCGAGATCACTACTGCCGAGGAACAGCAAGTTGTTCCCACGACAAGCGGATGGGTCGAAGAAAAGACGTCCAGACTCCATGGCTGCTGCAATTCAGAGAGTCTGCAAACTCCGCCGGAAACCGCCGCGAGAGACGGTTGTTTATCTTTCTCCGGCGAGGGAGAGATAACTAAGGGTTTGTTTGGTTTATCTGAATATTAATAAGAATTCAAGTTTTTATATAATTAGAAGGTTCTAGATTATTAGAAGATCATTAGCTTATGACGGAAGAAGCTTGTTGTCCACAGTAACCTCGCCGGAGTCTCCAACGGGCATATGCAAAATCCCATCATACACCGGCCGATCCTACGCACCTCCCGCGGTGTTTTCTGGCCGTCAGTTTCGGGTTTCGCCGGCGGCAGAGTGAAGGATTTGGCGGCGCTGAGAGGAGGATTTCGTTTCGCTTGTTAACAAGCTTTCATTGGATGCCGGAAGAGAGGCTGGTCGGAATCAGGGGAACGGCGGTCGCCGGAGATGGAATTTCCGGCGTGCGTTTCGAGGGGAAATATTTTTGGTGTCGCACTTTGTGTTTGTGAGTGGGTGTCTTTTGCGGCTAAAGTTTTCCGAGCAATACCGGGTGGCTTTTATAGTGGTTCCTTTAGGATGAAATGACTTAAATGCCCTTGATTGAAGGTCATATGTTTCTATATATGTTAAAAGCTGAGCTGAATATCCAACTAACAAAAAATTCTAATCATTTTTCGATTGATTTAATTAGTTAAATTAATAATTTAATTAAAATCAAATCAAATAATGTAATAAATAATGATCAAATTAAAAACATGATCGATTCATGATTAAATTGGTTAGACTGATTAAATTATCTATTACAATTTGATTTTTAAAACATTTATTTGAGTTTTTATAATTTTGGGCAATTTTATCCTTACAAATGTTCGAATAAGAGGTCAAATCGATGAGACCTTTAAATTATATTTCATTGGTTCAGTGGTTAAATTAATGATTAAACTAGATAACATGATAAAGAATAATTGAACCAAAAGCATATATGGTTCACAATTTTATTATTAAGTTGTGTTCGGTAATAATTGATTATAATAAAATTAATTTTATATTTTAATATTTTAATTAAAAAATAATTTTAAAGTAATTTATTTTATTTAGATAATATAAAAAATTATTTTTATATATTAAATTATTAAAAGAAGTATAAAATAATTTAAAAAATTATTTGATTGAAGATAAAATATTATTTATATTTCAAATTTTTTAAATAATTTATAATTTAGAATCATAAAATTCAAATTTAAGCTTATAAAAATAATTATTACAATGTATTAAATTTTGTGTAAAAGTTGAAAATGAATTACTCAAAATGCATGAACAATAAAAATAAATTTTGAGCCCAAAAAAGAGTTTTTGATTTGAGAAATAATCTCAAGAAAACATGTACTTAGACCGCCGACCTTATCCTGGATTTAAATTTGTTCCATACGTGTTCTATTTTTCTCCATATTTTTTAGAGAGTATAAATGTTGATTTTTATCCTTTTGTGAATGTATTTAGGTTTTCTGTTCATGGTAAGGACTTTACAACTTTGTTATATGCCTTTGTGAATGTTTGGTTTTCTTATGCTCCTTGTTTGTTGTTAATTATGGCTCTAAATGTGCTCGTATGCCCTGTTTTGATTCAAATGCATTATAAGAAATCTAGTCATTCATACTCGTTCCTAAAATTGCAGTTACTAATTATTCGTATGGTTATTATTGTTAAAAGGAAAGAGTATAGCTTGGTTTTTATTGTTAAAACTATACTTTGATTTCGCAATTGAAATTCAACTCCACGTGTGTGATCTGTTCAGTTTTTTCAATTTGAATGCCATCTTTATAGCTTCATTTGGAAATCATGGTTGTTGAGGGAATTTAAGAGGCCTGAGAGGATGGTAGATCAGCAGCACATGTTTTAGATCCCCAATAAGCGTTATCACTCTGGACTGACGCTGTTGGTGGAAGCAAAGAACGGCAGAAAATAAGCTACTTTTTTTTTTATGCTGCAAAAGTATGGATGAATAGAAAAATGTCATTACCTACTTAAATTTCTTTCATATCTTTAAGAATTAAAAGAGTGTTCAACTTGGTGAATTACATTTTTGTTTACAATTCTTGTTAAAGTTTTTTAATTTATGGAATAGATAGACTGGGGGCCACCCATATTATTTAAACGTGAATATCTCTTCTCTCCTTTTTTTGTGTGTGTTTTCATTAGTTATAATGAACACAAAGAAAAGAGAGCATATGAAAACTTTATTTTCTTAATTAATTTTGGTCCTACTGAGAAATGTATCTCTCCACCCTGTAAGATAAGAAGACAATGCAATAAAATTGCAATAGGTGGCTTGGATTAGTTGTCAATAAAAAAAAGTGAAGAAGTGAATCGAAATAGGTGGCCACATGCTTCTGTTTGTTGTTAAAATTCAGAAATGGCCGTCTGCTATCAACAGCTCCAACACATGATAAACACTGTTTATTAAACTATAAATGGAAGATACAAGTAGAGACTGAAAAGACTAGTGAATTGCATTGACTCCACATGGTGGGGCTTCAAGATGCTAAAAATAGATGGTCATCTTGGAAGCGAGAGACCAAGATTATATATTATTGTCTTAACAGATAGAATTAGCTACTGTTGTCCTCCTAATATGATGCAGTCACATAAACTTGCTGGGAAACCATAGTGGCAGACACAGACACTTAACAAGCATTAAATGCATCATTATTTGTTTACCCTTCTAAAATAGCACCATCATCCATTGAACCCATCAACCTCTGACTTCTTCATAATATAGTAATGAACTTGAAAATAGAAGAAAACCAATTTCCAGAAAGTTAATATATATATATATATATATTAAAAAAAAAGAAAGAATGGCTAGCTTGAATTCCATGCAACTTTTTCAAAATGTCCCGTTACGCAGCCCGATTATGTACTAGACAAGCATAATAGATGGGGTGTTTTCGAACATTAATGTTTTTTTTAATACTCTAATTTGACACCCTAAGATATATTTATGCGTATAGGGTTAAATATTTTTGTATATTGTATATGAAGTTAAATTGAATATATTATATTCAAATATAAATGTGGTGTTTTCTGAGTGTCAAATATTCAAATATCAAAACTCGTTTTCTAAATTCATTTAAACTGTGTAATAACTTTTTTCCTTTGCGATAATGTCCAGACGGAAGAATATATATAGAAAGAAATTTGTTACGTAGCACAGGGTTAAGTAAACCGAACGCACCACAAAATTAGAGAAGTGAAATGGATGCTACTTCGCATGTGGAGTATTCTTTATTTTTTGAAAAATGATGATTTTACATCATTTTTTTATCTCATATTATTTTTTATCTTATTTTTTCATAATTATAATTAAATAAAAAAAGTAATATAATTAATGATATAAAAAATAATTCAAAAAGTGATATAAAAATATAATAAAAAAATCAAAGTTATTATTTTTTCCTAATCTTTTTCTTGTACTGCATATAAACTACGTATATCACTCATGTAAAGATGGTACCTGAAAAGAAATATACATAACTAATTAAATAAGAAAAAGTACATAAAAATATTCTAAACTTTAAGTCAATTATAAATAATTATTCTTAATTTTAAATTTATTTTAATTGATTTTTAAATTTTTATTAATGTTTTAATAGGTTTTTTGAACTATTAACTCTTGACAATAAATTAATTAAAATCATTCATTTTTATTAAATTTCATTCCTGTATTAGTTTATTTTATAAAAACTTATTTTATATAATTATATAAAGGATTAAATTTAGATTTATTTTCTTATGTCTATTATATTCATTATATCAATCAAGCAATGAAAGTTGTTCATTAATATTCTTTTCTTATTTTTTTTTAAAATATACATATTATTACTTGATTGATAAAATAGATGTAATAAATATAAAAAATAAACTTAAATTGTATCCTTATATAAATTTTTAAATGAACTATTATTTTATTTTAATAAAACAAAAGTATTTAATAAAAAATAACATTCAATCTCTCGACAATAACAATAATCCAAATGACAACATTGATAAAATGAGTTTTTATAAAAAAAATAAAAAAAAATTAATAAAAATAAATGGCCGTAATTAATTTATCATTAAAAACCTAATAATTTTTTAACAAAAGGACCTATTAAAACATTAATAAAAATTTAAAAATTAATTAAGATAAATTTAAAATTATTAATAAATATTTATAATTGACCTAAATTTTAAACTATCTTTGTGCACTTTTTCTAATTAGATATTATTCGTAACTTGTGCATTACGGTGCTTGCGACTTGCGAGAAAGACGTTCAGATGTTGGCAGGAGTGACACAGCATGCACGCGTAGTTGCCAAATAATTCTATCATGTTATGTATAATGGCATCAGATTCTCAAGATTACTTGTTTTACTGCTATCAAACATGTTATTTACAAACAAAAGTTTTTACATTAATTACGATGACTCAATTATACAATAACAGTAAGTCTTTTTTCATGAATTGGTTACATGAATGAAATAATGTTATTATATTTTATTATAAATTAAATCTAACGATGATTCAATTATAATTAATAAAATATATCAATTATTTAATAAATTAATAATCTAATCTCTAATTTATTTATAATATTTTAAAAATCAAATTAAAAGAATCGATTAAATCCATCAAATCATATATAAATTAGTTATATCTCTAATTTAAATATTATTTAATTTAATTATAAATTTAACCAATTAAAATTATTGAATTAATTGAACTATAATTTAAAAATATTATCAGTTTAATATATTGTTTGAGTTTTCAAATATTACTTATTAATAGTAAATTATTTTATTAACTAATCTATATACTTTATTAACGAATAATTAAGTAAGTATTCATCGTTGTAAAAATAAAGTAATAAATTTGTTGTGCAATCATTTTCCTACTGCTATGATGGCATGGTGCTATTATGAATTGAAGTAAAATAATAGGGACTCAAATAAAAAACTGTATAATTCGCGGCAGGAATTCACAACACGTATACAACAACGTACGAATATATATATATATATATATATATATATATATATAGTAAACCACCTCAAATAAAGATACATCGATTATGTTACACTTTGATTTACAAATTAATTTAGGCATAGATAAATTATACGTGTAATGTTGGAATTGTAGACTTTGTTATTTTACTTTTCTATTGATGAATTATCGTTTATGCTTATCTTCTTATTTTAGTTTACTATTTTTATTGTACAAAATGTATTTTAAAATTATTTACGTACTTTTATTATTATTATTTTTTTGGACAGTATATTTTGAATGTATAAAGTTTACCATAGACTTGTACCCAAAAAAAAAAAAAGGTTTACCACAGACAGTTTGGCCTGGCTTCAGTAGTTTCTTATAGGAACATGATTTATTACTTTAGTTTTCAACATTTTTAGATTATAAATATGGTTTAATTTGATTTAAGTCTGAACTCTTAAATATCAACATGCAGCTGAAAGACACAGGACGAAAAAAAAAACACTTTATAAATGCCATTTATATATAGTTACGAGTTATCTGTTAATTTCTCTCCAATATATTAGAGGCCAGCAACTTAGAGGGAAAGCACATCGTGATGGGACTCAAGAATCCAAGCTTCTTTTTGTAGTGGGAGAAAAAAGCCACGAAAGAGAAAAGAGGAAAAGTATCCAAAAAAAAATTTCTATGCTAATCAGGTTGTATAGTAGTCGTGCATTTTAATTATTAAAATTTGAATGGAGATTTATGTCATAATAATTTAATAATTATTAATATTATCAACTAAATAAAATCTCATACATAAAAAGTATTACAAAATTCTTATAAATAAAATATGAAAACATATGTTTTTTCTTTAATGTATATAAAATATTTGATTAAACTAATATGAAAATTAAAATTTTATAAAATAGTAGTGTTAACACTTAATAGGAGCATACAAAACCTTAATTACACGCACTATAAGTCGATGGAAACGACGCAATAGTACAAAAGCTCAACAGTTTTGAATTATAAATAGTGCGAATTTCTTTTTTATTTTAAAGGATTTACTTAATTTTACATTATCAAGCAAAAGAGTTTGGCATATATATATGTATATCATATACAAAATAGAGATGTCAAAATCATCTTACACATACACGTCCATTTGAATGAGGCTGAATTTCCTTTTTTAGACACAAAAAAGGTCAAGTTCATTAGACAACAGATGATGTCTCCGTCTTCCTTCATAATCACAATACTACTTGCAGCAAAAGTAGGGTTGTTTGTATTTTACTGAGTAACCAAAACGAACTTCTCATTGCATACTATCTACATATGTAAATTGATGCATCCACTCTGCAAATTCATTTACTATAGCAGACACATACAGATAAGAGAAACCAAATTGATAAGGATTCATAATGTTATGTATTGATGGTGACATTAATTTGGAAGGTTCATGTAAGGAATTTGCAAAATGTACAAGATGCTAATATGAAGGGTATGACATAAATAAATTATACCTGATGACTATAATTTTTTTTTAAAATGTCTATCTACAAATTGGAAATATGATTTTGCATGAGCAAGCAAAAACTTGCTAGTGCAAGACCAAAGCACATGACTAGATACTATCAGAACCCTATAAATAAAAAAATATTTAGTATGACAATCTAATTTTTGGTTGAAGAATATTTGATAAATTTTATATCCACTTTCCATGTGTTGGCCAGTTGTCCTTCCATTGGTTCCTTACGTGGGAATATCTATCTTGACCCAATTGAAAATAGAGAAAAATAAAATGAAATGAAATAAACAAAGTCCACTCGTCCTAATAAGAAGTAATGGATTATTTTGCTTTATCCTTACAAGATATCAAAACTCAAGAATCTTTCTTGGAGAGATGGTAAAACCAAGTTATACTCCAATTTCAACAATATATTATTCTCATCTTCTAAGCATCTCATGAATGGAATCAAGGGAACAATTCATCACTTACTTTTTTTACGCTTGATGAGACTTAGCTCCCACCTAGAAACATGTAACTATTAATGTATAACTTATTAATTGGGTTAAGAATATTGTTGCTGATTCTCCACCTTATAATCTTTTTTTCCCCTCTAGACAAGATGGATCCATGACTTTGAGATGAGGGACAAAAAATTAGATGAAAGATCATAATCATATTTTCGTATTTGAGTTGATAAATTATAGTGAAATGGGCAAAAAAAATTAGACATATTCTTCTGCCTTACTGTACTTAAAATAGAATAAGAAAATATTAGGGCTGATAAATATATTAAATAAAATTAGTAGAGGAAGACACACGTAAAGTAAATTAAATTCTCAGGTTAATCTCACATGTAAAGGGATGACACAAGCATTTAGGTGAAAAGTCTACTTTCTTAATCATTTAGATATATATGTTTGTGTAGATTTATTACGTTCTCTCAAACAATGGGGCAACCATTACCTACCCGCAACACCCCTAGATATTACTTACCCTCAATTTCTATGTATAGAGTCATTAGTTGCAATCATTTATTACGTTTGATCGAAATTTTCCTAATGGATCAACATTAACATATAATGTCTGTGTAATGAAGATAAGGTGCGACCCTATTTTTGTTATATATATTTAAATATTTTAGGGCTTCTCTTATTATTTATTAACGTTGTTTATACGATCGTTGGTAAATATAACCTTATGATGCTATAATATTATCGCCCACATGTAGATTCTCAGATTCAATTCACAGTCTTGTTTGTCAATATTATAAAAAGTTGCCATCCATAGATTTGAACACTCGTATCGAAATCTTTCTATTTAAATTTATACACAATCTAATTACACACATTTATATATACCATAATTTCTCTAGAAATTATTTATGGTAATATCTAAAAAAAATTGACACATAAAACACTCATTAAATGAGTCAAAATAATAAAGTGATCACATATTAGTTTTTCCTTTTTAACACTATGTTTGGATGATAAGTAATGAGAGGAACGGAAAGGAAATGAGGGGAACGGAAATGACTTCCTTTGTTTAGGAGTTTTAAAATACATGGGAACGGAACGGAACACATTGGAATCATTTCCCCTCTCTTCCCCTCAAATACCTAACTTTTGTTCCCCCCAAAATTGAGGTGGAATGGAGGAACACATGGATAATTCAGTTCCGTTCCATTCCATTCCGTTAATAAAACTTCCAAACAAAGAGAATGAAAATTATGTTCCATTCCATTCATTTCCTTTCCGTTCCATTCCCACCTATTCCGTTTCGTTTCTTTAATGAAAAAATATCTAAATATAAAATAAAAGAGGATTGATATATTTGCACTATAAAAAATTTCAAAAAAATATCATTGGATTTATTTATCTTATATAATAAATTAAAATACATTTTTTTAGAATAATTTAAGAGATTAAATTACTCTTCTTCTATGAATGACACATGTTGTTTTTAATTTTTTTCTTTTAAATTTTTACTTTAAATTATATTTTTAATTAATTATACATATTTCTTTAATAATTTTAACTAATTTTTTTTTTTAATTTATATTTTTTAAGATTTTATCTGAATAAATTAATTATACATATATTTTATATAATTTTGCATAATTTTTTAATCTATATTTATTTATATTTTATCTAAATTAAAAAAAAAACCCAGACAATGTTCGGCTGTACAGGATACTTGCTAGTTAATAAAAAAAATTTAAATGGTAGTACCGATTAATATTTTGAGAGAGAATAAATCCTTGGCGAAATGTTCTTGCTCTTGATTGTTCAATCACCTAAATGTTGCTGTCACTTAGTCCCCATCTCATTTTCATTTACGAGACACTTAGCTTACCATTAGGCCCTGCCCCACTCATAGCTCTAGCCCCAACCCCATAACTTAATTAACATTAGAGCCGTTGGGGTTTGGTCTTTCATATGGTAGGACTCGGATTCAGCAGGTGGAAAGAAATTAATTAAAGACTCGAGTCTCTTGTGGCTTCTTATTTGATTTTAGATTACAATTTGAGTTCCTTTTCATTCAATCAAGCTCTTTCCTTACAAGGGGAATGTGTCAGCTATAAGGGATGTCAGCAAAAGCAAATTTGACCAGCTTTTCTATAGCCGAATGTGAACCTCTAAACCTAGTTAATGTTACGGTTTTCTAAATAAAAAAAAAAGTTAATGCTAGAAAAATGATTATTTTATATTTTTAAAAAGGAGTATAAGTATTATTTATATTTTTTTAAGAAATATAATTGAATAAAAAATAATAATAATAAAAAATATATATAATAAATAATATTAAATAAAATATAAAAATTAATGTATATATTATTTGATATAAGAATATAAGAATTGTTAATATTATGATTTGAGAAGTGAATTTTTTAATTTTGCTTTGTTATTTAAATTGAGATTTATTAACATATCCATTTTCCAATGATTGTAGAAATATTTTAAGTGGCATTTGAAGTGAACACGTAAAGAGTTTGGTGGGGTACTCGGCTTATAATAGAGGCATCTGTAGCTGTACTTCTTCTGGTGAGGCACAGTGGACTTATGTGCTTACTGTTGACAATTTGACATTATCGCGGGGTGCACATGGAGCCACACTATCCATATTCCATATTTGGATATATCCATATTAATATTTTTAAATAAATTTAATTCCTTGAAATGTTTTTAACATCAATGTTTATAATACTCTATTTATTTTGACCAAGAGATGTTTTTTATTTTATGATTTCACTAATTACTGTAGAATTATTTATCTTTTGATGCATTTTTAACGACGAAAGAAATGCAGATTATTGCAAATTGTTAGGTATCTGTTGATAAGATCTAATTTTTTAAGCTTTCATCTTTTCTTTTTTATTCTAATGTCGAATAGTTTTCTGACTCTATCTGTCAATATTATCAATGAGAGTGCCCCTTTGTAATATAAAACGTTTGCATACATTCAAAAAGGGGAATAGTTGTTTAAAAAGGCCTTGCTATGATACTCTTCAAGATCAAATAGTACAAGTAAAAGAACAAATCAAATTCCCCCACGCTCTTTCTTTCTAGTATTTAATTTCTTCACCCTTAAGCTAAGAGACTAAATGCTATGGTATTGGAGATTAGAGCTTTATGATATGTCCAAGTATTTTTTCCTTTTAGCTTTAGAAAAAAGTTGAATGGAGGATGAGGAGGAATTGTTGAACTTAAAAATAGAAAAAAATCAATGTTAGGAGGGCGAGGAGGAGTGGGGAAATGAAAAGCTAATAAAGGAAAAAAGAGAGGGGGAGAGTGGCACCTAAGAAGGAACAATGCTTTTGGATATGTTTTGGAAGTGTGGGCAACTGTTATTCAGTGTATGGTTGATAAATTAAGATCATGATGAAAAAGTTGTAGTGCTGCACCTTTGTGTGTTTTTAAGGAATGCGACGCATGCAGTATCTGTAATTGTCACATAGATAAATAACTATTATTCCAATTTCAATGTGCTACTAACTCTTCACTATCACCACTTACTCTCTATGGTTGAGGACGATCCACTTGGTTAGTTTGTGCTGTTTGTGGTAACGAATTATCACATTATAAACATTAGAAGTAATTTAGTATAAACCTTATGCGCTTAGAATCCCCACTCACTAATTCAGTAACGCGATATTGTTTGTATATATTTGGAAAGTAATAAGCAAAGGAGTTTTAACTAAAAAGCAAATTTTCCTTTTATCACAAAATTTATAAAGAAAAAAAAAGGCTTTTTTGCTTTCAGTTTTTTTCACATAAAGTGGGGCATTATCCTTATTATTATAATTAATAGTAGATTAACTTTATAACTATGTTACGAGTTTGTTTATGAGCACGGGAGGAGCGTCCCATAGCCACGACGGAGGGTCAAAAGTTCTTATTTTTTAAAAAAAAATAAGTTTGTAGCTTTGATGAAACAAATCACTTTGCCCCCACTCCAAAATAAAAATGTATGAATCTTTAAAACTTAGAAGGGGAAAAAGTACAAATTAGCTTTATCTAAGATTATGACATACTAATTGAAAAAAAAATGTATAGACACATTTTTTATTATTAGTTTTATCAAAGATATTGTTGATTTTTTTTCCTTTTGGTGTCAAATTATGGTTTTTGTTATTTTGCTGACACAAAATTCAATTCATCTTTTTTTCGATCAAAAGCTCAGAACTACAACAATTAAAAACACATAGGCCCACCAAACGGAGTGGCCCAAAGTCAATTGTCCTTCAGAGTTGCAAAAAGAAGACTATTTTTTAGACCAAAAACAAATAGTCAACACGGACTACTTTGTTTTCTTTTTTAGGTCACTAACTACTTTGTTTATGTCAAACAGTTTGGGACTATCTTGGGCTTTTCTCTGGTATTTTGTTTTAGTCATTGGGCTTTTCTGTTTGACACAGTGTTGTTTCTATGTCAATTGTGGTCATAGTTGAACTTGTCATTTTGGGCCAGTAGTGGTCTTCGGCCTGGTTGATAACAAAAGTTAAAATGGGCTAGCTGGAGTAACAGGTTAGAAGAAACCAAGAATAAACGCACATCTGGAAAATAGGATTCAAAGCCCAGCCCACTGATAAAAATAAGTCCAAGACAGACGCAATTATCAAGCTGGATGTCTCGTAGCATATTATTTTTCTTAATTAATTGACAATAAAATTATTTAATTTTTAAGTTAGTTACTCGTATAGATAAACAATTAAACTTGATTAAGAAAATCAGCAACTTTAATGGATTTTAGGTAATACATATGTTAAGGAAAAATAAGAATGATACTTATGTTAGTACTTAGCTTCAATGAATATTTATATAGGTTAATAATGAAATAATTATTTGATATTCATAAGATTGTTATGAGGCTTATTTTTTTTCTTCCATTTATAACGTATTTATTAAAAAAATGTATAGTACCAAAATGTTTTCTCAAACAGAAAAGATAAGGAAAACTTGAGGTAGTTAACTACCAAACAAGTTTTTGTACATTTCTTGCGTATATTGAAGCCAACATATGTAAGTCGTCGACGTATAATTATTTTTAAAAACAGAAAAAAAAATTAAATTACCGTATTAATCAGTACATTTCCTTTTTTTTTTTTTTGGAATCTTTGAACTTAAATTGACTCAAACTAGAAGTAGGCTTGAAAATATGTCAACTCTTTTCAACCTATGTAGGCCTATTTTATTTAGTAAACAAATCATATTTATATTTTTACAAAGACCTATTTAATTATATAAGTTAAAGTTTAGACTTTTAAAAAAATTATTTGACTTATCAATTGACCTATTAATTTATTATTTATGTATATAATTAAACTTTTATAATATTTACATAATTTATTAATTATATATTAGTATAATATATTTATTTTATACATAATATAATAATTTTGTTAAAAATTATATCTATTTAAAAAAATTTAAAATTAAAATTTCTTGATCTATATAAAAAGTATTCATGTCATACAGGTCTTTAAATAAGCTATTGAGTCATGTTAAACTTTTATGTTTCCATAAATAAGTTAGATCGATCCAAAAAAATTTATAATAAGTAACAAATTAACCTCAAGCTGATGACCCAAAAATAATAAAAAAAAAATATCTTGAGCTGACATTTATCAAAATAGACCTAAGTCCATTAAGTAAAGTCTAAATTAATCTATTTCCACCCCTACTAAAAAGAATCGTAATTCTAAGTGGATTTTGTAAACCAAACCATAAAGTAAAATTTGGTTATAATGAGCCCATTTTGATTAGTGCTTAGAGCATTCAAGACTTTTGCAGCGGGATAATAATTAGGCTGTTCAAAAATTATTTTGAAATTTAAAAGAAGTGTAATAGTAAATAGTTTTGTTATTTCTACACATAAAATGATACACTTCCTATACACTAGTTAGTGAGCAATCGGTTTGAAAGAATATGAAATCTAGAAAAGCAAGAACAAATAACAGAGAAGAAAGGCTTGTAGAGAAAGCAAAAAAGATTTGTAAGAAACTAAGTTTTCATATCAGTAATGACTTGATTACATAACAACGTGTACAATTGAGTATTTATATTAAACTAACTACACTAACAATTCTAGTACATTCTATAAGTAATTATTGTAACTAACTCTAACAGAAACTGAATAATAGAATTGGTTAAAATAACATAAAATAGTTAAGCTAGCTACAACTTCTAGAACACTCTATCATGCCCCCCTCAAACATAGAGTGGTTCAGGAACAGCTAACCACACTGAGTTTGTCACGAAGAAAACAGAGCTGAGACTTTGACAAAGGTTTAGTTAGAACATCAACAATTTGATCTGTTGCAGGAATATGCTTAACAAAGAGTTGTTTGTGTTGAACTTTTTCTCTTACAAAAAAAAATCTAACTCCATATGTTTCGTGCGTGAATGAAGCACAAGATTATGAGATAAAGAGACTGTGCTCATATTGTCACAAAAGATAACAGGAGTTGTGGAAAGAGGAACATGTAATTCTTGTAATAGTGATTGAATCCACAAAATATCAGTTGTAATTTGAGCAACACTGCGACATTCAGCCTTTGTGCTAGATCTTGCTACAACAAGTTGTTTTTGAAACCACCTAGAAATTAGATTTGAACTAAGATAAATGCAGGAACCAGATGTGGACCTGCGATCGTCAGGATCACATGCCCAATATGCATTACTAAAACCATACAATGCTAGCTTAGAGGCAGACTTAAGTAGCAAACTATAGGAGAGTGTGCCTTTAAGATATCTTAGAATGCGTTTGACAGCAATCCAATGCTCCTCAGGTGGATTATGTATGAACTGAGAGACCTTACTCACACTATATGAAATTTTAAGACGAGAAATGGTAACATATTGAAGAGCACCTACAATGGAACGATAAAGAAGTGGATCAGCAACAAAATTGGACCCCTCTTTAGTTAATTTAAGTCCTAAAATCATAGGAGAGCCAATGCCTTTAGCTTCAAGCATGTGTGCTTTACTGAGAACATCCTGAATGTATTTAGACTGAGACAAGTGTAAACTCCCATTTGATAGAGTAGTGACTTGAATTTGAAGGAAATAGTGTAGATCCCCCAAATCTTTTAGAGCAAAGGCAACATTAAGATTTGAAATAAGCTGTTGAATAGCTGTGTTATTATTACCAGTGATGATAATATCATCAACATACTCCAACACATAGACACAATCAGTAGAGGTGATCTTGATAAACAATGAAGGATCACACTTGCTTGAGGAGAAACCAAGAGTAAAAAGAGTTTGACTAAGCTTTTCAAACCAAGCCCCTCCATATAGAGCTTTATGAAGCTTGCAAACTAATGATTTATCAATCACTTCATAACCTGGAGGTTGAGTCATATAAACTTCTTCATGGAGCAAGCCATTTAAAAAGGCATTATTAACATCAATTTGTTGAATACACCAGACAACACTTAAAGTTAAGGTAAGAATTATTCGAATTGTTGTAGGCTTGACAACAGGTGAGAAAGTTTCAGTAAAATCAAATCCGACTTGTTGGTGGAACCCTTTGGCAGCCAAACGTGTCTTTAGCTTATCAATTGTACCATCAGGTTTTTCCTTAATGCAAAAAACCCACTTACAACCAATAGTAGACCTATTTGGAGGTAGTTGAACAAGAGACAAAGTGTTGTTAGTAATTAAAGCTTTAAACTCAGTATACATAGCAAGTTTCCAACTTGGATCAGCAAGTTCTTGAGAGATTGACCTTGGCAAGGACTGAGTAAAAACACCTTTGGCTTAAAAACATCAGCTTCAGAACAAGTAACCATAGAATGATGAGGCTGCTATACAGTAATAGGTGTAGATTATGGCAAATAAGTAGTAACAGATGAAGGTGATGTGGTAGGAAGACTAGAAGAGTGTGAAGAAGATGATGAAGTAGAGGAAGAAGTAACAATAGAAGACAAAGTAGGTTGTGCAGCCTGAACATGAAAATTAAGAGTAGGCGGATTAGCTGGAATATGTTGAATAAGTGGGGAAGGTAATGGTGAAACAGTAGATGAAAAGTTGGAATAAGGCAATTTTTGTTCATTGAAAATAACATCTCTGGACAGGTAAACTCTACCATTTGATGCAAGACATTTGTAACCTCTGTGATTAGTAGAGTAACCCAAAAATATGCATTCCTTAGAACGAAATTGAAGCTTATTTTTGTTATATGGTCTTAGAAAAGAAAAGCAAACACACCCAAACACCTTGAAGAAAGAATAATTAGAAGTTGAGTTATGCAATTTGGTGTATGGAATAGCATTATTATGAGAAGGAGAGGGAATTTTGTTAATAAGAAAAACTGTTGTTGAAAAGGCATGATCCCAAAATTGTAAAGGTAAATGAGATTGAGCAAGTAAAGTAAGTCCTATTTCTGTTATATATCTATGTTTTCTCTCAACCACTCCATTTTGGTGGTGTATATGTGGTCATATAATTATATGATGAATGCCTTGATTTTTAAGATATGTACAAAAGATACGAAATTCTCCTTCCTAATAAGTTTGAATAGATTTTATTTTACAATTGAATTGGAGTTCAACAGCTTGCTTGAATTGCAGAAAGGCAGAAAAAGTATCAGACTTTTGCTTAAGAAAATAGAGCCAAGTATGTCTAGAAAAGGCATCAACAAATGCAATGTAGTACTTAAAACCAGTGGAAGAGGTTATGGGAGTTGGACCCCAAAGATCAGTAAAAATGAGTTCCAAAGGCTTGGTGTAAGTACTTTGAGAAGGAGATGTTGACAGCCTATGAGACTTACCGTAGCAGCAAGTAAAACAAAAGTCATACAAACTTTTAGATGGTGGATGTATATTATACATCTTGAGTACTTGATTTATATCCAAGGCATGAGGATGCCCCAAACGATTGTGCCAAAGACTAAACATAGAGGAATTAGTTGAAGAAACTGAATTACAATTTTTTGTTATAGACTCTGAACCAGCAACAGGTAAACTACTGTTTACAGATTTACTAAGTACAGTTTCTACATTATTGACTGACAAACTAGCATTAGATTGCAAATTGATTACATCATTAACAATTAAAGAAGACTCAATGGTAGAAGGTAAATGCTTAAGAGAGAATTGATCACATAAATACAATCCATTAGGACCAATGCTGCCATGTGGGAGAACTTCATGAGTGTCCTGAGATTTCACAACACAAAATATGGCATGAAATTCAAAATAAACATTGTTATCTCTAGAAAACTTACTTACACTGACTAGATTTTTGGTTATAGAAGGAGGCATGTAATAGATCAAGTAGATGCAATGAAACAATAGAATTAATTGGAGAATATAAGGAAGAAGAACCCATATGTTTAATTTGCACACCTTGACCATTTCCCATTAGGATTTGCTCATGCCAGGAAATGAAGTTCTCTCCATCAGATTATGATGATCATTTGTTACATGATTTGTAGCACCTGAATCAGGGAACCATACAAGACTATTCAACATATCAGGTGTAGCAACTATGGCCTGAGCAGGACCTTGAAATTGAGCAGAAGGAGAATGGAATGAAGAATTAGTTGATGCAGGGTAGGAATTGGTTGAAGGACGAAACTGATAACTAGATGAGGCATAGGGAATTGGTTGTGAAGGATAAAAGGTTGGATAAGAAGGCAAATACTGAGTGGAAGCTGGTGTTGAGGGTCAAACGTGTTGCCCTTTTTGCTAACCGCAAGTGCACGGATCGCACAAGTAATACAGTTACAGAGTAAGAGATCGATCCCACGAGGAAAATGTATTTCATATAAAAGTTAAGTATTAGCCAATAGTCTAATTAATTCTATCCAAAAGCGTTAAATTTATAAATGAATGGTTAAAGAAATATAAAGACTGAAAAGCAATAACTCTAAGATAAATAGATAAATAGAGAAATAAGAATTACTTTTCATTCCCTATTTCAACTAATGAATTGCAATCCTTACAAGCAACATCAAAGATTGGTTTAGTTAGCTTGAGAATCTGATTTAGTTAAAAGCCTATGTCTAGGTTAATTAATCCTGATTTCATTTACCCAGCTCACTAAGTTTCCTTGAGAACCAGTGCAAACTCCACTCATTAATGATCTATTCTCAATCACACACTATACATGGCCAATAGGTATATTTCTATCCTATTAACGAATCAGCTCATCCAAGTCAATTGAACTCGCCGAACATGTATCAATCACACCATATCCATATTAACAAATCCCTATGTCTAGTTCATTTGCCAATATTAATATCATGCAATTAGTGATCAGCCAACCACAAGCATTAAACACAGATTATGATTGAACTTAACTAAACTTCAATATATACTCAAAAGATTACATATTCATCAGTATCTATAAGAAACTACAAAAGAAAACTTATATACAGCCTAACTAGCCATGAATCATGAAAGTACAAACAAATAAATCATGATCATGAATCAGTAAAGAGAGAAAAGAAGAAAAGAAAGGAAGGAAGCTCAATAGATGTTATCCTTTAAGCTTGATTCACTCTCCATAGGAAGGATGGCCTCCAACCTTAGCCTTTTCTGCTTCCTCTAAGTCTAAAAACCTAAAAACCAGCAGCTGCTCTCCAAAAATGATGAAAACTCTCGTAGAAATTCGATGCAAATGTATTTATAGGCTGAATAAAACAGGGTCACGCCGCGGCGTCCAATATGTCACGCCGCGGCGCGTGCGTAATTAGGTCACAGGCGCCTGAGGCGCCTACTCTTCAACGTTGCGGCACTCCAGCCTCGGGTTTTATCTACTAAAGCAGGGGAACGCCACGGCGCAACCAATCCACGTCGCGGCGTTGAGTGCTGATCTTCTCTTTTAATCTTCTCTTAGGCTTCCTGGTCCAAAACTGCTTCAAATTCTTCAATTCCATGCTTCATTTGAGACCTGCCTATATAAGAAAATTTATCAATTTATTGAATCATGCAAATGTACTCAATTTGATCATAATCTTGAAAGTATTTACTCAGGATCACAATGGAAGTCATCAGAATGAAATCAAATATGAATGATGCTAAAACCTTCCATTAATGCTTACAAATAAGGACTAATCATGCCATAAAGGACAGATATAGGGCACTAATAACTACACTCTGTACAGTTATCAGCTGGCTACTGAAATTATGTAAGAGTGGAGGCTGGTTGCTGAAATTGTGCAGGAAACAAGGATGGAACCTGATAAGCAAGATCATATATGCAGTAACCGAAATTTGTTGAATGACCAGGTTTACGACACAACTGACAAACAACAAAAGTACAATTATTGTGAAACCTGCTACCTCTACCTCTTGATCTAGCAAAACAACCAATTTTGCCCCCTCTTGAGCCATAGAATGGAGGCCTTTGACTTGAAAAACCAAGCGGTGCATCAAACTGATAATGAGAGTGATATTGAGAAGTAGGTACTTGATAGGGTCAAAACGTGTTGCCCATTTGCTAACCGCAAGTGCACAGATCGCTCAAGTAGTACAGATACAGAGTAAAAGTTCATTCCCACGAGGATAAATATGTTTCCAAAACTAAGTACCAACCAATAGCTCAATTAATTCTATTCAAGGACATAAAAATAGATAAAAATAAAGAAAGTAAAGATAGAAAGTAATAAAGATAAACAGTTAGGTTTCAAGAAATCTTTCTTCACCCCTTACATCTACTAGCAACATGAAATCCTCCTCATTAGCATGAATGCACTGATTAGGTTAGCTTGAGAATCTGATTTAGCTAAAAGCCTATGTCTAGGTCAATCAACCCTAGTTTCAATTGCCCAACTCACTAAGTTTCCTTGAGAGCTAACACAACTTCCACTCTTGAACGATCTATTCTATATCACACACTATGCATGGCCAATAGGTATATTTCTATCCCAATACCGAATCAACTGAAAAGTCAAACATGCATCAACCATACCATATCCATATTAACAAATCCCTATGTCTCGTTCATTTGTAATATTAAGATCATGCAATTGATGGCCAACCAACAGTAAGCATTAAGCATAAATTATGATTGAACAAAACCAAACATCCACACAAACTTAGAGAAGAACACATAATTTATATATATAGAAAATGATCCAAAATATCCCTAAATACAGCTCAGCTATACAATGAACATGAAAACACAAGAAAAAAATCATATCCAAGGAAGATAAGGAAAAGAAGAGAGAAAGGGAAAAAGAGAAAGGAAGCTCATTGATTTATCTTTGAAGCTTGAATCCTCCTCCATCCTTGATCCTAACCTCCAATCCACCATCAATGGAGATCTAGCCAAAGCTTTCTAACCTAAAACTAAGAAAAACTAAGAAAACCTAAAATGGAAATGGCTTAAACGGCCAAGACTTAGAGAAAAATGTGAAAAATCTAATATATAGGCTCAGCTTGCCGCATCACGCTGCGGTGTCCATTGGGTAAGTTACATTACGCAGCAGCGAACCCATCTTCTGGGCCGCGGCGCTGAAATCTCGGGTTCAAGTATGGAATGACTGAGATGCCTCTTCACGCCGCGGCGTGCACAACCTTGCACCGCGGCGTTGACTGCTGAAATGCATATTTGGCTTCCTCTTGACCTTTTAGCTTAAATGCTCCATATTTGACCTTATTTAGAGCCCTTCCTAACATAGAGAAAACATCAAATCAGTATCATATATAAATCTACTTAATCAATAACAATTTAAGCTCAATTTGCTCAATAACATATCGAAAAACGTCAGAATTAGAATATGACAAATATAAGCACAAAACCCTCCAAATATGCATTATAAACAAGGACTAAGCATTCATTCTAGCACAGAGATAAGACACAAATAATTATATTTTATGGAGTTATCACACCCCTAAACCTACATTTTGCTAGTCCTCGAGCAAAATAAAATAGAACTAAGTAAATCACTTTACAATTCAAATCAAACATTCATTTAGCAAATATCAAATTTCAATTTTCTTTTTTATTTTTTTAAACCACAGCTAGTATGTCATGACTGCACCAATCCTCAAAAAGTGCAAATGCCCCATAAACAGTTCCACACAAATACAATCCTTAACATGCTATTAATCCAAACAACTCTTCATGCAATTCACATTTTTCACAAACATGTAAGATAAACTTCTCCTAATCAAGTCATACACATCCAGATAAGTTTATAAACATACATGCATATGATTCACAGAATCCACAAAATTATAAATCAACTCTCTCTCCACTAATGTAAATCACACAAGATTGAGGATCAAAAGGGACTTTATCAGCTTATAATGTTAGGCCAATGGTATGGGCGAAAGAAATGAACGGGAAAAGATACAATATAAATATTGAGACACATAATATATTACTTCAAGATATGAGCCACTAACTGATATGAGCAGGGTATCCAATAGTGAATGCAGAAAACTTGCCAGAACCATTGTCAATGCTTTTCGCACTTTACTTTTCTTAAGCTTTGCTTTTCTTTTTCATGTTTTCTTTTCTTTTCTTTTTTTCTCTTTCTTTCAATTTTCTTTATTTTGCAAAGCATTGCTTTTTCTTTTCTTTGCATCTGGTTCCTTCAGGCTCATTTTGAATTGAATAATCATTAGCACCCCTAATCATCAGACTCATCTCAAGAAATAGCATACCATGTACTCAACAAATAATGATAGTAGGAAGAAAATGCAATGTTTTCACATGCACTAGAATGGTTAACATGTTAACAAACACAATGGTAGTGAAAAACAAATAAGACCAAATAGTATAAGGTTTCAAAATTGGGACCTAGGGATATCATCATATCAGGGTAAGCTTTTTAAGGCTCAAACAGTCCAAAAAATGCCCTAATCACTTCCTCAATCATGCATAACCTAGGATTTCGCCTCAAGAGAGTTCAAAAATAATTTCTAGGATAATCAAAACTCTACATGTACATCCATAAACATTCTCAAGACATGCACTCTTATCATTTTCAAAGTTACACTTGCATCTAAGTGAGATGTAAATCATGCATCAAAAGTAACTAAATTGTTTCACATGCTTCAAGATCACATAAGGTTTCACTGAAAAGGGGACAAATAACAACCTTTCATATCATGAACAATCAAAACAACACCAGCATTCGTGCAACATATCATGCATTCAAATAGATTCAACTTTTTCAATTCAAGATGCATAACATCATTTGCAAACAGTGAAAATTGAAAATCTTATCAACAGCACATAAGTGATTGTCAAAACAAGATATAATCATGAGAATATGATGACTAACACCATTGCATACTCAAAATACCAATACATGTTAACATTAAGCATAAAGGTAATAAAACATGTAAAGATACTCCTCCAAACCAAAATAAAATACATCTTTTAATGAATATAGGCCATAGGGAACTTGAGATTCTCAAAATAGCAGCCTAATTACTACTGAGCATTACTAAACACAGAAAAATAGAGAAAATAACAAAAAAAGCAAAAACATGGGTGTTGTGCCGCGACGCTCCCATGCCTGGGCCGCGGCATAACAAAAAGCTGCAGAATTCTACAGAAAACGAGCACCTGCGCCGCGGCGTACACAACCTTGCTCCGCGACGTGACAACCTTAGCTGCTAAATTTAGCAGCAAACACAGTTTTGCTGCTAGAATTGGCTCATATGGGTCTCTAACTGCAACAAAACTTGTTCAAAAAGTTAAATTATAAAATGTACAACACAAACATAATAAAACACAAAATCAATATATTATCCTATTTAATATCTAAAACAAACTTAAAACTTAAAAACAAAAAAATCAATAAACTAACATAATGAACATATTAACCTATATAAAAACTAATACAAACAACACTTAAAACCATAAACAAACAAAAACTAACATAACTAAGGTATAACTAACAAATGTTATAAACTACTAAACTAACATACTATCACATATATATAATAACATAATAACAAAAACATATTAACACAACTAACATCGATATAAACATATATATACAAACATGCAAAACACAACATACTACCTATTTATGCACAAAGTAAAAGTAGGAATGTAACATAAACTTGGGATTTCCTCCTCAAGAAGGACCTAGTTTATAGTCTTAGCAAGACTTTGTCACCAAAATGAATTACTGTGGATGAGTAGTCCTCAAGAACTTGATTCAACGGTTATCCTTTCAAGGAGTCGCGAATTCCCTCAAGGGCCTCGTATGGTTGTAATCACTCGGCTTCTTTATTGAAACTAAAATAATAAAATAAAGAGACAAAAATTAACATAAATTATATACAACTTGAATTAGAACTAACGAAACTCATTATCAATATTAGTAATATAGAAAGCCTTATCTCTGGTAATGGCGCCAAAAACTTGATATGGTCAAAACGTGTTGCCCATTTGCTAACCGCAAGTGCACGAATCACTCGAGTAATATAGATACAGAGTAAAAGTTCGTTCCCACGAGAATAAATATGTTTCCAAAATTAAGTACCAACCAATAGCTTAATTAATTCTATTCAAGGATATAAAAATGGATAAAAATAAAGAAAGTAAAGACAGAAAGCAATAAAGATAAACAGTTAGGTTTCAGGAAATCTTTCTTCACCCCCTACATCTACCAACAACATGAAATCCTCCTCATTAGTATGAATGCACTGATTAGGTTAGCTTGAGAATATGATTTAGCTAAAAGCCTATGTCTAGGTCAATCAACCCTAGTTTTAATTGCTCAACTCACTAAGTTTCCTTAAGAGCTAACACAACTTCCACTCTTGAATGATATATTCTCAATCACACACTATGCATGACCAATAGGTATATTTCTATCCCATTAACAAATCAACTGAAAAGTCGAACATGCATCAACCATACCATATCCATATTGACAAATCCCTATATCTAGTTCATTTGTAATATTAAGATCATGCAATTGATGGCCAACCAACAACAAGCATTAAGCATAGATTATGATTGAACAAAATCAAACATCCACAAAAACTCAGAGAAGAACACATCATTCATATATATAGAAAAGGATCCAAAATATCCCTAAATACAGCTCAACTATACAATGAACATGAAAACATAAGGAAAATCATATCCAAGGAAGATAAGGAAGAGAAGAGAGAAAGGAAAAAAGAGAAAGGAAGCTCGTTGATTTGTCTTTGAAGCTTGAATCCTCCTCCATCCTTGATCCTAGCCTCCAATCCACCATCAATGGAGATCTAGCCAAAACTTTCTAACCTAAAACTAAGAAAAACTAAGAAAACTTAAAATGGAAATGGCTCAAACGGCCAAAAGTTAGAGAAAAACGTGAGAAATTTAATATATAGGCCCAGCTTGCCGCATCACGCTGCGGCGCCCATTGAGTCGGTTACATTACGCCGCAGCGCACCCATCTTCTAGGCCGCGGCGCTAAACTCTCAGGTTTAAGTATGGAATGGCTGAGATGCCTCTCCACACCGCGGCGTGCATAACCTTGCGCTGCGGCGTTGACTGCTAAAATGCAGATTTGGCTTCCTCTTGACCTTTTAGCTCAAATGCTTCATATTTGACCTTGTTTGGAGTCCTTCCTAACATAAAGAAAATACCAAATCAGTTTCATATATAAATCTACTTAATCAATAACAATTTAAGCTCAATTCGCTCAATAATATATAAAAAAACATTAGAATCATAATATGATAAATATAAGCACAAAACTGATGCACAATTTTTAGTTTCAAACAAGTCTACAAACTTGATGCGGAATTAATTGTTGCATTGCGAACTCAAGTGCAGGTTGTCTCAAGTAATAAATTTCTCGGGAGTCCGAGGTCGATCCACAGGGAATTGTTGAAGATTAAGGTGAAGTAAATATTTTGTTACTATGATTAAAATTATTTACTTGGGTAAAAAGATTCACTCTTGGTAAATAAAATAAAGGTAAGATTAATTCCTTTTATAACTTAATTAGAATCCTCGCAACATAGAGGTTCCAATCGAAAAATACAACATTAAAAGTTCATTTAAAATAATGTACGTAATTATATTATGTTTCCTAAAAATATTACCACCACTTATAAATGAGTTAAAGCATTCATTGTGCCAATATTTTGTCTACAACAAATCAAGAACTCCTCTTTACAAAGATGGTTTCTAAATTATAAGAAACAAATTATAATACGTCTAATGGTTACTAGAAAATATAAATCATTTAAGCACAAGAGAAAAATAAATCTAACCTTATTTTATTACCAAGAGCTTCACCCTTTCACCCAAGTAAAATGAAACTTAGTTACTCATAGATAAGAAGAAAGAAAGAGAGAAGAAGAAGAACAACATGACTTTAATTTAGAACAAAGGAAACTTACTACAAGAAAACTTAGTAACAAAATGGCATCATTTTAGTAACTAACACCTAACATCCTCAATGATATGCCAAGGACCCTTTTTATAGAGGATTAGAGATACAAAATGATAAGGGGGCTGAGTCATTAGTGGGTGGATGAGTGGAAAATGAGTGGAAAATGCCAAATGACTTTTGGTGAGTGAAAAATTATGGAGATTTCTTATCTCTGAAATCATGCAGCTCTGAAGTCATTGTATTCGTCATTTTTGAACCAAGTGGTCTTCATGAAAGTTGTAGGCCTGAATCTTAGCTTTCAAATGGCTTTAGTTTGACTCCAATATCATTTTTATAACTCCAGATACGTTCAAATTACCGTACACTGCCCAGGCCCAATCACAGCTACTCTATTCTGACTTCCAAGCCCAATAACGCCTTCAAGGAGTCCGATTCTGGAAAAGTGTTCAACATGAAAGTTGTAGATATGGATCTTAACTATTCACCATCCAAATTTCAGCCCATTTGACAACTTCTATCCCAAACAATGGCATGAACAGTACAAATAGGTTAAGCTGTCAGGAACAACACTCTAGTTCTTGCTTCAATCCCAATTTGAGTTATCTACTCATGTGATTGGGTCTTTGAGGTCTTCATAAAAGTTATAGAGCTCTCTCTTATCTTTCAAATGCCCACTAAAATCACCTCCAAATATGATGCGTGAAATCCGCAAGTGTACGATTTCATCGTCAAGTAATAAAAAGATCGAATCCACAGGGACTGTGTGTATGAATACCAATTAATTAATTAATTTAATTAAATTAAATAAAAGGGAATATGATTGTTGATTGATAAGAACATAGTAACAAAATAATTAAATAAAAATCAATAAAATAGAATTTAGAACAAAAATAGCAAGTTATCAATAAGGGGGTTTTCAGATTTAATAAAGCTTCCAAGATTGGGATACCACAATGATACAAGACAAATCCTAATTAACAACCCTTTTATTAAATCTGAAATTCAATTGAAGGTGAATTACCCAAAATTAGTTAATGTTCTTTTCAAGATACAAGATCCGTGCCCAATTAAACCAATTCCTACTTTCGTGGTAATTGAATTTAAATTGAACCCATTACACTTTGTGGTAATTCATTGATTCCTCGAAAGGCTAAAACTACTCTCGTGATTTAGACCTTAAGTTCAATTCTAATGGTTCGAACACTTAGGTTCACCTCTCAGTACGTTCCTAAATGCCTATGAGATGCAAATAAGTGGCCAGTAAATTCACATGAATAAAAGCAATAAGAATTGAATCAATGAACAATTAAGATTAATAAAAGGGGAAAACAACGTCAATTAATCATTATCAATGAATCAAAGGGCATTGCCCAATCCTAAAAACAAAAGTAACTACTCAGACATAGAGAAGAAGGAAACAAAAATCAAACTTAAAAACATCCCAAACCCGTAACAATGGAAGAAGAAGAAGAAGGAGATGAAGAACCCAAGCCTCCTCTTTGCCTCCTTTAGAACTAGGTTTGAATCAAAGCTAGAATACCCTAATAGCAATCAGAACATCTATTTATAACCTAGGGTTTTTATGGGCTAAAAGCCCCCAAAAGAAATAAAAACAGAAAACTAAAATCTGCTGTGCGCCCCGAACCACGGCCGTGGTGGCCACCACGGCTAGGCCGTGGTTGGTTCTGGAATGGCCTTCCAAGCTCAATATGACCCATTAGACCTCCGAATCTGGAAAAGTGCTCAACATGAAAGTTGTAGATTTGGATCTTAGCTATCAACCATCAAAATTTCAACTCATTTGACAACTTATAGCTCGAGATATGTCATGAATAGTATACAAAGGTCAAGCTGTCAGGATCAGCACCCTAGTTCTTGCTTCAACTCCAATTTGAGTTATCCAAACGTGTGATTGGGCCTTTGAGGTCTTCATGAAAGTTGTAGATAATTGTCTTATCTTTCCCTAAATTAGTTCCATAAAGCTCCAACTTCAATCATGCAAGCTTCCATTCATCCCAAGGCCAATTTAGCACCAATCCTACACAATAACACCACAAACACCGCAGTTATCCGAACTAAGGAAAAACAAACCAAAAAGGCAAACTAAAATGCCTAAAATGCCTAAGAATGCATGCAAAACAAGAACAAAACATGATGTTATTTCACACACATCAAATCCCCCCAAGCTTAAGACTTTGCTTGTCCCCAAGCAATAACTAATGCCAAACTAAGAAGCGGAATCAAGAGACAATAATGAATGAGGAACCCGAGAAAACAATATCCAAGCAATAGGCTAAGGCAAACAAAGAATCTGAGAGGTAATCAAAATCAAGTCCAATTAGAGGCTAAGTTCTCAGAAATCATGCATCCTCACTGATTGAATCAAGTTCACTCCACTAACCACACTCAAAGTGTTTAAGGGTAAAAACAATACGCTCAAAATCCTTCAAAGAAAATGCACTTCCATATGCTTGATAAGAAACCAGATTTTCACTAATAATCAGCATGCATGCAAGAATCAAAAGGTCTTTCAAGGGTTGTAATGGGGCCATGGGAATGATGATAGGTAAGGAAGAGAAAGGAAGGCATACACAAAGGGCTCATCAAATTTATTTTTTCAATAAGCACAAGAAATCCAATAGAACATCAATGGAGCAAAGGCATTATTTCAATCTAAAACATAACTCAACATTTCAAAGAATTTTCTTCCTTACTTTTCCTTCTTATCTTTCTCCTCTTTTTTTTTTCAAGCTTCTTATGATTTTCTTTTATTTGCACTTCTTTTTTTTTTTTTTTCTTTTTTTGAGAAAGAGAAATGTCATTCACATATGATTCCCAACACACTTTTCACAACTTTCAAACCCACTTTGCTCCATTTAATATTCTAAATAATTATCAATAATATATCATCATAGGCATCAAGAAAATTAAATATGCAATAAGCTCAAATTGGGCAACTAGTGGATGAAAGTGTAACAAATTCAGAAGGCCAGAAAAATACATAAGATGCCTTAATCATATTCAAGCATGCAACCAAAAATTTCACCTCAAAATGGTTTCAAATCAAGTTCTAGAGCACAAGATCAATGAGGAATATCACTCAACACAAATAATGAGTGCAGAAACCATATAATGCATAAGTCCCATATAAGCTCAAAACTCACATTTAGAGGTTTAAAAATCAATGAGAAGCATAAATTCAAAGAACATATGCTAATTATCAACTATCAAAAGATCACCTCTACTATCAATTAAAACAATGCCTGTAGCCTATCACAAGAATCAACAAATTGGGTTCCAAATCAATACTATATCAAAATCCTCAAAAGAGAGGGGCACAAGTTCAACCAAAAACCCAAGAGATATGATGGTGTGAAAATGCAACATGAAAATGCAATGCATAACAAGACATGAAAATGCATGCAACTAATAAAAATAAAAATATGAAAATAAAAAAAATACCCCCCAAGCTTAGAACTTACATTGTCCCCAATGTAAAAATCTAAAACAAGAGAAGGGATAAAAGAAAAGAACTCACTGTGGTGGCAGAAAAACTTCTGGTGTTCAATCCATGGCCATGGAGAATTTTTCATGGGATTGGGTGTGAAAATTTCTGACTTCACTCTTCTTCTAATTTGAGTTCTAAAAGGGTCAAACCTAAATAAGATCCATGAGATAAAGATCAAACCAGTAATCCAACACACAAATTCAAAAGAAAAAGAAGAAATTAAAAGGAAAAACAAAAATAAAGAAACTTGGGTTGCCTCCCAAGAAGCGCTTGTTTAAAGTCATTAGCTTGACTTTGGTCCGGTTTTTGTGCTCGTGGTGATGTCAATGGAGTAATTACCTCAAAGAGAAATAAAGAATGTAAGAACCAAATAAAAGAAAAAGGTTTAAAATAATTAAATTAAAAATTAAATTAGTATTCAAGAAAAATACAGATCCCAACGGCACCAAAAACTTGATGCGTGAAATCCGCGAAAGTGTACGGTTTTTACAATCGTCAAGTAATAAAAAGATCGAATCCACAAGGACTGTGTGTATGAATACCAATTAATTAATTAATTTAATTAAATTAAATAAAAGAGAATATGATTGTTGATTGATAAGAACATAGTAACAAAACAATTAAATAAAAATCAATAAAACAGAATTTAGAACAAAAATAGCAAGTTATCAATAAGGGGGTTTTCAGATTTAATAAAGCTTCCAAGATTGGGATACCACAATGATACAAGACAAATCCTAATTGACAACCCTTTTATTAAATCTGAAATTCAATTGAAGGTGAATTACCCAAAATTAGTTAATGTTCTTTTTCAAGATACAAGATCCGTGCCCAATTAAACCAATTCCTACTTTCGTGGTAATTGAATTTAAATTGAACCCATTACGCTTTGTGGTAATTCATTGATTCCTCGAAAGGCTAAAACTACTCTCGTGATTTAGACCTTAAGTTCAATTCTAATGGTTCGAACACTTAGGTTCACCTCTCAGTACGTCCCTAAATGCCTATGAGATGCAAATAAGTGGCCAGCAAATTCACATGAATAAAAGCAATAAGAATTGAATCAATGAACAATTAAGATTAATAAAAGGGGAAAACAACGTCAATTAATCATTATCAATGTATCAAAGGGCATTACCCAATCCTAAAAACAAAAGTAACTACTCAGACATAGAGAAGAAGGAAACAAAAATCAAACTTAAAAACATCCCAAACCCGTAACAATGGAAGAAGAAGAAGAAGGAGATGAAGAACCCAAGCCTCCTCTTTGCCTCCTTTAGAACTAGGTTTGAATCAAAGCTAGAATACCCTAATAGCAATCAGAACATCTATTTATAATCTAGGGTTTTTATGGGCTAAAAGCCCCAAAAGAAATAAAAACAGAAAACTAAAATCTGTTGTATGCGCCCGAACCACGCAGTGGTAGGCCACCACTGGCTAGGCCGTGGTTGGTTCAGAATGGCCTTCCAAGCTCAATATGACCCATTAGACCTCCGAATCTGGAAAAGTTCTCAACATGAAAGTTATAGATTTGGATCTTAACTATCAACCATCAAAATTTCAACTCATTTGACAACTTATAGATCGAGATATGTCATGAATAGTACACAAAGGTCAAGCTGTCAGGATCAGCACCCTAGTTCTTGCTTCAACTCCAATTTGAGTTATCCAAACGTGTGATTGGGCCTTTAAGGTCTTCATGAAAGTTGTATATAATTGTCTTATCTTTCCCTAAATTAGTTCCATAAAGCTCCAACTTCAATCATGCAAGCTTCCATTCATTCTAAGGCCAATTTAGCACCAATCCTACACAATAACACCACAAACACCGCAGTTATCCGAACTAAGGAAAAACAAACCAAAAAGGCAAACTAAAATGCCTAAAATGCCTAAGAATGCATGCAAAACAAGAACAAAACATGATGTTGTTTCACACACATCAAAATACTACCTACAGCCCAAGCTATAGCCCAAATACAGAAATAATGTAAGATGTAAATTATACTGAAAAATTTAATTAAGTCTAATTTGAGTCCAAACTTACAAAACATAATCAAAATCAATCAATTAAGTACATGGAGAGTGTAAATGACTAAAAATGAAGGCTTATTAATGTATCAAATATGTGATCATCAAATTCTCTCACACTTAACTTTTTGTACTCCTGGGCAAAACACAAGACCAAAACTAAAAAAAAAATGAAACAGACTCAAAAGTTAAACACTCTAAAAGACTTAATTTCTAATAATATTTAAAAATGAAAAGCAACCAATCATTCAAGTAATCAAAACATTCATGAGGTAATATATTTTCACATCTCAAATCAACAAGTAAGGATATTTCAATTGAAAAGCATGAGTCAAGAATGATAGATTTTCACAAGATTCACTCTCAATCCCTCAAGTGTTTAAAAGGTAGGTTTTTCACTCAATTCAACCCATGAAAATTACACTACCATAAGCTTGCTTATCTTCTACTTCTCCATTACTCAGAACACATGCACACACAAATCATGAGGACTTTATTCAAGGTTGTAATGGGATCAAGGTAAAGGAGGAGGTAATATGAATATGACAAGTTAAATACCAGAGAATAAAAGAGCATGAGAGATGAGTTCAATTAACAAGCATGAAAGTTCATCCCAACTCCACCTAATACAAATTCCCTTTACATATTCTTTTTCTTTCTTTTATTACCTTGTTGACCCTCTTCTTTTTACATTTTTTTATTGATTTTTTATTGATTTTTTTTTTTTACAAAAAGAACATTATATATATATTTTTTAACCATTCTCCACACACACCCCCACACTTGTTCAAGAACTCATCGAATGACAAAGCTAATGTTCTCTTATTCCCTAAGATCAAGTAAGAACATAGTTTTTCATTTTTAAGGCACATAATGAGTTCGAAACAAAGAATAGTCAAATAAGCTCAAAGGGGTTAAGCAAGGGGAAATAGGTCATTTCTAATGCTTTATGTTGGCAAGAATCAGAGAATTTCTAAGAAGTCATAAGAGTGTTTGATATCATATTGAGACAACATGCTGCTAAACAAGGCTGACTATTTGATTAAAGTAGCTATTTCAAGAAAAATACCTCAATCATATTTATGTATGCATATAAAAATGTAGTCTCAAAAAGAATCAAAGCAAGTTCTAGAGTAACAATTCCATGAGTGAAATTCACACAAGAAAAAAAAATGATACAAATGTTCAATCCATTCATCAATAGGCTCAAAATCTCACAAGGCATAATTTTATCATTCTCAGACCACCAATTCAACATCCATAACCAAGCATGTGAATTTTAAGAAAGAAGACAATTTACTCAATCATGCAAATTTTCCTGAATTTGAATTGCTACTTCCACACAAACTAGTTACTACCCCAATTACTCCTTACTCTGCCACCAATTTTTGATGCGTCTCAAGAGTAAATAATTTACTCCTTACTCTGCCATCTCTAATTACTTTTGTTGTTAATAAATTGATGACAAATACAATAAACATATTAATAAATACACTCTTATTATTTTTTTTTTTTTTTTTAGTTTTTTTTTCCTAGTTTTTTTCTTTTTTTTAGTTTTTTTCCTAATATAAATACAATAAACATATTAACAAATACACTTCCTATTTTTTTTTTATAGATTTTTTTTTTTCAATCATCCTTCCCCCAACCAGATCACAACATTGTCCTCAATGTCAAAACATAGATAGGTAAATGATAGAATATATTACCTCATTGTTCAAATTGGGCCCAAGAAACAATTTGAAAGACTTCTTCCAAAGCAATTGAATGCATCGAAAAGAAAAACCTCACAAAATTTAAACAAAAAAATAAAGTATGATAAATAAAACTAAAGCTTATAATTATTTAAATAGTTGGAGTGTCTTGGTAGAAACCCCAAGGATGGCTTTCTTTTCATTTTGCTTCCTTCACCACTTCCTTCACCGCTTCCTTCGGACCAATCTATCTCAACTGTTATTGGATCAGGTTCATAAACAAAAGCTTCTAATTTATCAATCAACTCATCAATAGTGGAAGCAGAGATAAGGAGTCATCTTGCAGAAGGTGTGACAAATTTCTGTTCCACAGCATGGTCAACAAAAAATAACAAATTATCAAAGAAATTATTAACATTCAACAAACCTATGGGTTTATGGTGGATGTTCAAATTGAGCCCAAGAAACAATTTGAAAGACTTCTTCCAAAGTACCAAAATCACCAGGTAAGACAATGAATGCATCAGAGTTTTCAATCATCGCCTTCATTCGTCCATGCATAGATGATACCTGAATTTCTAGTCCAATTGTTTTTCCAATGATGTTCCTTTGAGTTAAAGGTTCAGGAATGACACCTAAAACTTGACCACCTCTTACAAATGCAGAAAGTGATACAGCTCCCATTAACCCAAGGCAACCTTCCCATATACTACAAGATCACCTTGATTCTTCGTGCATACCCTTCTCCCTTTGCTTCTAGGGCTTGATGATTCCTTTAAAGTCGAATGTTCGTAGCAAGTGTTCTACCAACAATGCTTGCTGCATTTACAAACTCTAAACTCTTCCCATAACTTGTCCCACAAAATACACAGATATTGACAAATCTACGAACAGAAGAAGAAGCTCCCTCCATTTCTACACTCACATTCTCTTTGAATGATTATGAGTTGCAGGAAAGTGAAAAAAATGGAGTGTTTAAATAGGGAAGAGAATAGAAAAAGTAATAATGGCTCCTATACAGGTAGGTTGACTGGTGTCAGAAAAGTTTAAAATTTTAATAATAATAATAATAATTTTTTTTTGTTTTATTTTTTGTTTTTTTTTAATTTTTTTTTACTTCAAGAAAACCATCAGGGTAAAGAAGTCTAGAAACCCCCGAAGGATCCCATCCAAAGGATCGTTAGTTCAAAACCAAAATTCAACAAAATCATACAAAGATAAAATAATAATAACAAATGATTACATACCTTTATATACAGGTTTCATGGCAGATCTTTATACTGCGTATCATGAGTGCAGTAATACCAAGACGGCTCAGCCAATCTAGGCATTCTTCTCCCTCCCGCTTGTGGGATATTTTGGATTGAGCTACGACGCCACTAATTAAAGTGCGTAAATCTAATAGTTACCACCAACGATCACAGCCAGTGAGAGGTCGCTGAAGAGCCCATGGCATTAAATCACAGGATCCAGCTCAGAGGCATTGTCACACGAGAATGCAAACACGGGACGCTTCTTTCTGTCCATCAGCAAGCAGAGCCTTTGGTTAAAACCTAGGAATGCTTGCGCGGCTCTCTACAGAGCATGGCACACGAACCTTATTTATCGACCGGCGTGCGAGGGTCCACCCGAGTCAATGATGGGTCTGCCACTCCACTGGTAGGGGCTCCTAATCTAATTAAAGACTAAGTACAACCGAAGTTTTGCCTTTTTTATTTTATTTAATTTATTTAATTTATTTCTTCTTTTTTTTCTTTTTTTTTTTTTTTTTTTTTGAAAATGTATATAAGATATATATAATCTGTGGTGGACGAGGAAAATTTGAGGGCAATGGCCCATTGGAAGGGAAATTGGGTGAGGGTCGCGCAGAGTGGAAGAAGAAAAGGGGTAATTTTGGGCAAGAAACCCCAGGGTTTAAATACATGTTGTTGTGATTGTGGCTCACATTTTCCTTTGGTTTCACGTCCAAAAACGTCTTAAACGCCTTCTATGAGTCGAGGATAAGCTTCCCATCCAATTTTCTTATAAATTGGCAAACAGGGTCTTTTTGAGTCAGATTCCCAAGACTATAACGCTCTTGGTCATCTCTGAAGAGATTCCACAAACTAAGAAGTTCACGCTGCACAACTCCACAAGAATGCATCTCAAGAGTTAATAAGATATTATCTAATGACTCCTTACTCAGTCCATTCTTAATGAAGAATATTTTATCTTCTCTGTTTCCCAGAATATTTTATCTTCTCTCTTTATTCTTTTAACCATTCCAATGTGTTCCTTGATCACTAATGATGAAAAACTTTGAGTGCAAACCCGGGGAAAATAAAGGACCTCAAGCTTTAGCTTCAATCCCATAATCCGAAAAGTCCTCCAAAAAGGAGGAACGTCTGGGCCATAAGTAATGGCCCCAAAAGAAACTAGATTACTGTGCTCCGAATCATAAGCTCTTTAAAGATCCGCGCACTTTGTTGGCTGTATGTTCCAAAGGTAAGGATCATCCCATACATCTCCGTCAGTCCGCGCACTTGCAAGGATCATCCTCGCAACTTATCTCGCCGTGTTTTGGTCGACATCGCGTGTTGCAATTCCATCGTGCACACTTGTAACAAACTTTCATTCTTTTTGCTCTTCTCCTTTTTGAAAATGAACTTTTCGCTACCGAGACCCGGACATGTATGGGACAAATGAATACAAGATTCACCACTAAATGAACCTTTGCTTTGATTATCCAACGTATATCTTCTCGGGATGCCCTTATACATTAACAGTCTCGAGGTGCTCTCTCACACCTAACTTCATAGACTTTTGTTAGAGCATTTAGAGGAGAGAAGGAAAATGTTTTCTTAGATTTGAGAGAATGACATCCATTTTAAAAGGAGAAGAAATCGCTTATTATGAGAAACCATTCCCAAAAACAAATCGACTTGAGAGTCACGGAGTACCGTTATCCGTCATTTAACTGGGAACACAAAGAACTGCAAAAAAAAAAAAGAAACAACATTAAAACAAATTCTACTTACGGTAATCAAAAGGCATTCTATAAAGCAAACATTGCCAAAGGACACGCATAACAAGGATTAAAAAGAGAAATGGATTCTACCTCAACAACTTGATGTTTCAGAAATAGTTTGAGTCTTTGTCCATTGACCTTAAATACAATACCATTCCTAGGATTCTCAATGTCTATGGCCCCATAAGAATACACATGTTTGACAATATAAGGACCAATCTACCTGGATCTCAATTTTCCAGGGAATAGATGAAGACGAGAATTATAAAGCAGAACTTTTTGACCAATTTCAAAAGTTTTTCTCAAAATTGATTTGTCATGAAAAGCTTTTGTTCTAACTTTATAAATCTGAGTTTTCATATGCATCATTTCTTAATTCCTCAAGTTCATTCAATTGCAATTTGCGTAACTTGGAAGCATCATCAAGACTTAAGTTGAAAGCTTTAATGGCCCAAAATGCTTTATGCTCCAATTCTACAGGCAAATGACAAGGTTTTTCATAAACTAACCAATAGGAAAACATGCCTAAAGATGTTTTAAAAGCAGTACGGTAAGCCCAAAGTGCATCGTTTAGTCTTAAAGACCAATCTTTACGATTTGGGTTAATCGTTTTTTCCAAAATTTATTTAATCTCCCTATTTGCTAATTCAACTTGTCCACTTGTCTGAGGATGATAAGGGGTTGTAATTTTGTAGGTAATGCAATATTTCTTCATTAAGGATTCAAATGATTTATTGTAAAAATGTGTTCTCCCATCACTGATGATAGCTCGAGGAATTCCAAATCGACTCAAAACATTTTCTTTTAAAAATTTTAGAACAGTTTTATGATCATTGTGTCGACATAGAATTGTCTCAATCCATTTTGAGACATAATCAACTGCAACCAAAATATACACAAATCCAAAAGATGATGGAAATGGACCTATGAAATCAATTCTCCAACAATAAAAAATTCCAATGACAAGGATAGAGTTCAAAGGCATCATATTTCTTTTAGAAATGGACCCCAATTTTTGACAACTTTCACAACTTTTGCAAAAAGTATAACTGTCCTTGAATAAAGTGGGTCAATAAAATTCACACTGCAAGATTTTTGCAGCTATTTTCTTTGAAGAAAAATGACATCCATATGCTTCTGAATGACAAAATTTAATGACACTACTTACCTCATTATCGAGTACACATCTCCGAAAGATTTGATCAGGACAATATTTGAACAAATATGGGTCATCCCAAAAGAAATTTTTCACCTCAATCAAATTTTTTTTTCTGTCTTGGTGTGTCCACTGAGGTGGCATCTTACCTGTTACAAGAAAATTGACAATGTTAGCAAATCAAGGCATGGAATTGACAAAAAATAAAAATTCATCAGGAAAAGAATCATTGATAGGTGTGCTATCAAAAGATGAGCCTGTTGTCAGCCTTGACAAATGATCTGCAACAACATTTTCGGCTCTTTTTTTGTCTTTTATTGTGATGTTAAATTCTTGAAGTAACAAGATCCACCGTACCAACCTAAGTTTGGCATCCTGTTTAGACATTAAATATCTAATAGCAGCATGATCAGTGAAAACAACAGTGGACAAACCAATTAAATAAGCTCGAAATTTGTCCAATGCAAAAATTACAGCAAGTAGTTCTTTTTCAGTAGTGGTGTAATTCATTTGTGCACTATTCAAAGTTTGACTTGCGTAATAAATTACATGAGGCTTACCTTCCTTTCTTTGGCCTAAAACAGCGCCAACATCAAAATCACTAGCATCACACATCAACTCAAAAGGCAAAGACTAGTCAGGAGATTGCATGATAGGAGCAGAAGTCAAAAGACCGTTTAATTTTTCAAAAGATTTTTGACAATCTTGAGTCTAATCAAATAGTGTATCTTTTGTTAGAAGATTACATAAAGGTCTAGATATGACACTAAAGTCCTTTACAAATCTTTTGTAAAATCCTGCATGTCCTAAAAAGGAACGAACTTCTCTCGACTGTTTTTGGGAAAGGCAAATGAGCAATTAATTCAACTTTGGCCTTATCAACTTCAATTCATTTAGAAGATATCACATGACCTAACACTATTCCTGAGGTAACCATGTAATGACATTTTTCCCAATTTAACACAAATCTTTTTTCTTCGCATCTTTTAAGAACTTTTTCCAAATTATCAAGATAATTTTCAAAAGAATTTCCAAAAACTGTCAGATCATCCATGAAAACCTCTAAATAATGCTCAATCATGTCACTGAAAATACTTAGCATGCATCTTTGAAAAGTTACCGAAGCATTACAAAGACCAAAAGGCATTCTTCTATATGCAAAAGTGCTAAAGGAACAAGTAAAAGTGGTCTTTTCTTAATCCTCCAATGCAATTGGTATTTGATTATACCCTGAATAACCATCAAGAAAATAATAGTAAGGATGTCCTTCTACTCTTTCCAGAATCTGATCAAGAAATGGCAATGAAAAATGGTCTTTCCTAGTGACTGCATTCAATTTTCTGAAATCAATACACATACGCCAACTAGATGAGACTCGAATAGGTATTAATTCTCCTTTTTCATTTTCAACCACTGTTATTCCAGATTTTTTAGGCACAACTTGTGTAGGGCTTACCCAAAATACTTAGCATGCATCGGCTATCGAGAGATAGGATAGATAATTCCAACATCAAGTAATTTAAGAACTTTAGCTCTAACTACCTCTTTCATGTGTGGATTTGATCTTCTTTGAGGTTGTTGAGATGTTTTAGCATTATCATCTAAATGTATTCTATGTGTACAGATTAATGGATTAATGCCTTTTATATCCTTTAATGTCCATCCAATTACATTTTTATGCCTTTTAAGTACTTCTATCAATTACCTTCTTGTTCTTTGGTCAGGGATGAGGAAATTACCACTGGAGAGCTTTGTTCTTCTCCCAAAAATGTGTACTTCAACCCATCAGGTAATGGCTTCAATTCCAGTGTGGGTACTTCTTCATGGGCATCATCATTCCTGGATTTTAGCTCTTCGAATCTTGGCTTCCTTCCTTTGTATTCCATTTCCTGTGTACAGTTAAGCAAAGAGCATATTTCAGAAACATCATCATCTAATTGTGTAGCTGAATCAAATGAATTAATTAAACAGATTTCTAATGGGTCAGAAGAACTCCTGATTTGAAGATGATCATCTATAATGGCCTCAATCCCTTCAATCTCTTCCTTTTTATCATAAACTTCATGTGGTTGCTTGCACATGTTGAAAACATTAAGCTCCAGTGTCATATTTCCAAAAGTTAGCTTCACCACTCTATTTCTGCAATTTATCAAAGCATTAGATGTTGCTAAAAATGGGCGACCCAAAATAACAAGAACTGACTTAGAACTATCAACCATAGGTTCAGTTCCAAGACAATAAAATCCACAGGATATATGAATTTATTAACTTGTACCAACACATCTACTATTCTTTTTGGAATTTTAATTAATCTATCAGCAAGTGGAAGAGTTACAGAAGTTGGTTTTAACTCACCAAGGTTGAGTTGCTGATAAACTGAATATGGAAGCAAATTAACATTAGCACCAAAATCAAGTAAAGCTCGTTCAATTTTATGTTCACCAATAATGCATGAAACTGTAAGACAACCATGGTCTTTATATTTCAACTCATTATTGTTTTGAATAATGGAGCTTACCTGTTCAGTCAAAAATGCATTCTTTTTCACATTATGTTTCCTTTTAACAGTGCACAAGTCTTTCAAAAATTTGACATAATAAGGAATCTGCTTGATAGTATCTAACAGAGGAATATTGAATTTCACTTGTTTAAAGATTTCAAAAATGTCACTATTATGATTCACTTTACTTGAATTGTTTAATGCTTGAGGAAATGGGGGTGAAGACGAGGGTTTGATCTCCTTTTGGCTAGGTGGCTTATCAACTCCTTCCTCATCTTTGGGAATTGACTCATCATCTTTCTCAAAAAGTTCAAAAATTTATTTTTCAACAACCTTTCCACTCCTAAGAGTTATCACTGAGTTGACTTGATTTATTTTTTGACTTTCTGAACTACCCTCATTTAAGCTAAACTGACCCTTGGGATTTGGTTGAGGTTGAGAGAGAAACTTTCCTTTCTCATGAATGGCAAGTGCAGAAGAAAGTTTAGCAATAGTGTCTTTTATGTCAATCATGGCTTGATTGTTGTGGTTATTGATGACCTCTTGTTTTTCCATGAATGCATGCAATGTTCCTTCAAGGTTTTTCCTATATGGTGGGACATAGGGTGCATATCCTTGAGGATTTTGAGAATCTTGCTGTGCCTGAGGAGGTGGTGGTTGCATGAATTGTGGCTAGTTGCTATTCCTCCAACTGAAATTCGGGTGATTTCTCCATCCCGGGTTGTATGTATCTGAAAAAGAAGAAGTGAATGACTTTTTAAAATTGTTCATTGCATTTACTTGCTCATGCACAACTTCTTTAAAAATAAAAAGTTTTGGACATTCATTTGTTGAATGTCCCAATTCATCACAAATGCCACAAATTTCTTAATTTTGCTCAGATTTGATTTCTTTTACTTTCCCTGATTCCATAACTTCAATCTTTCTAGCCAAACTAGCAAACCTTACATTTAGATCTTCTTCTTGACTAAGATGATATTTTCCTTTACTAGCATTTGCAAGGTTAAATCTAATTGAATTTTCAGAAGGATTAGTACCATGCCAAGATTGAGAATTTTCAGTCAAATGGTCTAAATAGTCTAAAGCTTCTTCAGGTTCTTTATTAAGAAATTCACCATTGCACATTGTTTCCACAAATTGTTTGGTTTCGGGTGTTAACCCTTCATAAAAGAAGCTTATAGTGCGCCATTTTTCAAAACCATGATGTGGGCAAGAATTCAACAAATCTTTAAAACGTTCCCAACTTTGAAAATATGCTTCATTTGAATTTTGGAAAAAAATTTAGATTTGTCTTTTCAAAGCATTGATTTTATGTGTTGGAAAAAATTTCTTCAAAAACTCACATTGCATTTCTTGCCATGTGCCAATTGATCTTGGTTTGAAAGTGTTAAGACAAGTTTTTGCTTTATCTTTCAAAGAAAAAGGAAATAATTTAAGCTTAACAACCTCTTCAGTACAAGTTTGATCATGAAAAGCAGTACATACTTCCTCAAATTCTTTTAGATGTAAATATGGGCTTTCAGATTCTAAACCATGGAAATTAAGAAGTAAAGAAATCATACCTGACTTGAATCTAAAATTGTTGGCATTGAGTGGAAAGATAAAACATGATGGACTAGAATTTCGAGATGGTTGCAAATACTCACGCATGGTTCGCAACGGTTGATTTTCATGTCCATCATGCACACTTTCGTTTTCAGCCATTGTGCTTAATGTGTGTGATTGTGATTCAAACAAATCAATATGTAAAGTACCTGGATTAACTCTAATCAAACGACCATAATTTAAATCACGATACCAATTAAGCATAAACAAGTAACTTACAGTATAAAATAAAATGTACAAGCTAGTAGTATAAATTGTTCATTAACTATTAACAAAGGTGTGGTATAAACCAACCACCAAATATATATTCACACTTAGTAAATAAATATTAACAAAGGTGTGGTATAAACTAACCACCAAATAAGTTAAAAAATATAAAAATTAAAAAGTTAGTATACGATAAAGTAAAATGTTAGAAGCGAGATAAAGTAAAAAGTTAGATAGTTAATAAGATAGTTAGTAAGTTAGTAAACAAAAAAAATGATCGAAAATAAATAACAAAAAAAAATGACAAAAATAAATATAGAAAATAAAGTACAAAAAAAAATAAAAGGGAGAGTTACCCCACTAAGTTAAAATGTACAAGAAAATAAAATGGAGAATTACTCCCACTGTATGAAAATTAAAATGCAAAAAAAAAAGTGCAGAAAGTAAATTTAAAATATGAAAACGGAGAATCGGCAAGTGATTTTTTGCTCCAAATGAGAGAGAGAGAAGAAGAAAGATTATTTCATTAATGATTAAAGATTATAGAGAAATTAGGGAGAATTTCCCCCACAAGTTAGTATGCACAGAAATTAAAAAGGGAGAGGTTCCCCCACTAGTTAGTATGTTGGTATGTATACAAAATTTTTACACCAGAAATTCAGTCTTCAAATCAAGTCCCTGACAATGGCGCCAAAAACTTGATGCACAATTTTTAGTTTCAAACAAGTCTACAAACTTAATGCGAAATTAATTGTTGCATTCCGAACTCAAGTGCAGGTTGTCTCAAGTAATAAATTTCTCGAGAGTCCGAGGTCGATCCACAGGGAATTGTTGAAGATTAAGGTGAAGTAAATATTTTGTTACTACGATTAAAATTATTTACTTGGATAAAAAGATTCACTCTTGGTAAATAAAATAAAGGTAAGATTAACTCCTTTTATAACTCAATTAGAATCCTCGCAACATGGAGGTTCCAATCGGAAAATACAACATTAAAAGTTCATTTAAAATAATATACGTAATTATCTTATATTTCCTAAAAATATTACCACCACTTATAAATGGGTTAAAGCATTCATTATGCCAATATTTTGTCTACATCAAATCAAGAACTCCTCTTTACAAAGATGGTTTCTAAATTATAAGAAACAAATTATAATACGTATAATGGTTACTAGAAAATATAAATCATTTAAGCACAAGAGAAGAATAAATCTAACCTTATTTTATTACCAAGAGCTTCACCCTTTCACCCAAGTAAAATGAAACTTAGTTACTCATAGATAAGAAAAAAGAAAGAGAGAAGAAGAAGAAGAAGAAGAACATGACTTTAATTTAGAACAAAGGAAAATTACTACAAGAAAACCTAGTAACAAAATGGCATCATTTTGGTAACTAACACCTAACACCCTCAATAATCTGCCAAGGACTCCTTTTATAGAGGATTAGAGATACAAAATGATAAGGGGTCTGAGTCATTAGTGGGTGGATGAGTGGAACATGCCAAATGACTTTTGGTGAGTGGAAAATTATGGAGATTCCTTGTCTCTGAAATCATGCAGCTCTGATGTCATTACATTCGTCATTTTTGAACCAAGTAGTCTTCATGAAAGTTGTAGGCCTAGATCTTAGCTTTCAAATGGCTTTATTTTGAGTCTAATATCATTTTTATAACTCCAGATACGTTTAAATTACTGCACACTGCCCAAGCCCAGTCACAGCTCATCTGTTCTAACTTCCAAGCCTAATATCACCTTCAAGGAGTCCGATTCTGGAAAAGTGTTCAACATGAATGTTGTATATATGGGTCTTAACTATTCAGCATCCAAATTTCAGCTCATTTGACAACTTTTATCCTGAACAATGGCATGAACAGTACAAATAGGTTAAGCTATCAGGAACAGTACTCTAGTTCTTGCTTCAATTCCAATTTGAGTTATCTACTCGTGTGACTGGGCCTTTGAGGTATTCATAAAAGTTAGAGCTCTCTCTTATCTTTCAAATGCCCACTAGAATCACTTCCAAATACCACCTACAGTCCAAGATATAGTCCAAATACAGAAACAACGTAAGACGTAAATTATGTTAAAAAATTCAATTAAGTCCAATTTGAGTCCAAACTTACAAAACATAATCAAAATCAATCAATTAAGTACATGGAGAGTGTAAATGACTAAAAATGAAGGCTTATTAATGTATCAAATATGTGATCATTAAAAACCCTCCAAATATGCATTATAAACAAGGACTAAGCATTCATTCTAGCACAGAGATATGACACAAATAATTACATTTTATGGAGTTATCAGTACATTGTACTGAAACTGATTCTGTGTACTTTGCACACCATAACCATGTTGTTGCTGATGAGAACTTGCAACAAAGTTTGACTGCTATGATCCAGAAAAATCAGATTTATGTGGTTTTGGTGTTACAGTAGTGTGAGCAATGTTTGCAAAAAGTGTATCAGGTATAAAGTCTTTGTGATGTTTTTCTAACCGTGCTTCATGCAGTAACAATATGGATTCAATTTCTCCTAATGTATATGGATCTAGCCTACTAGTGACTGAGGTGACAAAAGAGTCAAATTCTTCTAGTAAATTGTAACATCCTAATACTGATATCCTAGTATAACAAGCATACTCTAGGATAAACAACATTAGTTATGCTACTTCTAACTTAAACATCATACTAATCTATATCATTTAAGCAAAAAATAATAGAGAGCATTGCGGAAACTAAAAGTTATATACATACATATTGCTACAAAAGGGCTCATAGTGTACATAAACTTTATACAACTAAAAGTAAAGTAAATAAATACAAAGCTTTAAACTACTAAGCATAGTAGTTATCCTAGTCTTTATACTTTTTCTTCTTGCCCTTGAATAAACTTCCACCTGGATTTACATGGTAACAAACGGGGTGAGAAATCATATTTCTCAGTAAAAGTATACCAAAACCAGTAGTTTAAACATTTGAAATGTATAAACCCAACTTAAACTGATAATATAATGAAACTCATTACATAAGAACCATTACAAACTTCCTTTATCTATGTAACGTTCCTGAGCAATGTATACTCCTATTATAATATCTGAAATCACGATAATAACAAATAACTGCCTATACAACCATTTGAAATCATCGCTAGACAATTGCCCATGCAGCTGTCACTGAAGGCAAAATGTAACAACCAAGCATACATAACAAGAACACAAATTTTAAACTAAACAAATATTAAATTATGCAATGATGAGATGATGTATGCTCAAAGAAAGGTATGTGTAGTGTAAGTGTAACGTTGTGATACTTAACTATTCCCTCTGCTCAAGGAGATACTCTGCCATAATAACGTGGGACCTCTTATAGCCTAACAAGTAGGGGCAAAGTCTATTATTATAACAAGTATTATCTTTATACTACTAAGTATCCTACTAAGTAGTCTACCGTAAACTAGGTAGATATCGCCACCTAAACTTTTGAGTGGATGCCTCCACTCACTACTCTCTAGGGATAACAAGTATATGTGATGTGTAGTGTGTGACAGTGCGGAGTTATGTCCTAACTCTAACATAACTACCACATAACTCTATACTAAGTCCATATTGCATTACAAGGTTATTTATTCTCTGAAAAAGCCGTTCATGCACTACAACACTTATTCAAATGCCAACTAGATTTAGTATACTTTCTGACTTTTCATTACTAACTTTTTTTCACTCTTTAAGAGTTTTCACGCACTATGGCATTCACCCTTGCCAACTAAGGTCTATGGCACTCCACTTTTGCCAACTTGGCAATTTGGCCATTAACTCTTGCTAACTAGGCACTTTTGCCCTTAACTCTTGCTAATTAGGCACTTTTGCCCTTAACTCTTGAATACTAGGCACGTTCGCCCTTAACTTTTGCTAGCTAGTCTGTAAACTGTTTACTCACTTTCTCATCACTTCCCAAGTGATATCTAAGCAACACTTTGTTACTCATAAGCTAATCTTTAATCTACACTAACTCATCACTCATTACTCTTGAGTGACATACTTTACCACCAAAGTGGTCTAAGGTGCTAACTACTTATCTAAAGCAAACTATAACTCTTGAATACTCAAAGGTTTATACTTCCTCATACATACTAGGTGATAATTTTCTTCATGAAAATATCCTCATTAGTGCCTTAACACATTTTAGGAAACATATACTAATGATTCCATCTAGTCTATAGCTTCAAAACATCACAAATGACATTTTTAAGGTTCCTGTTCAATCTCAACCTTTGACCTTTGCTCAATAAAATGAGCATAACTTGAGCTACGAAGGTCAAAATGAGGTGATTTTGGTGGCATCAAAAAGCTAAGAGAAAGAGCTACAACTTTCATGAAGACAACAAAAACTCATTCTCATTACAGAGGGAGACACGGCCCGTGTCATTTGACACGACCCACCCCATGTTTTCGCTCTTCACTAAAATTTCTGGCAGAGAGAGACACAGCCCACCCCGTGTTTTCAGACACGGGCCATGTTTCTAAACTAGAAACAAGCCTGCAGAACTGTGATATGTTTTCATGGTTCTTTTCTTAGATTTTGGCCATTCCAATCCAATTTCTAGGTAATCTTAAGTCCCTAATCAGTTCTTAAACACTTAGGAATCATCAATCACCAACTTAAACTTCTTAATTTAGATCAAACACCAAAAATCACTCTCTTGATTCATCAAAACCCTAGGTTCTAATTCAAGAACCAACTAACTCAAATTATGGATAAATCCATCCATCTTACTTTCATCAAGTTGAAATAATCAATTCCAATCACTGAAAACAATAATCTAACTAAGGAAACTAGTTTTTCCTCTTTAAAACTTAACTTCTCCATCTAAAAGCCTAAACCAAAACATAGAAAATATGGATAAATAAAGCTGGAAAACATCCCTACCTCTTATATAGATGATATACTTCAAGCCTTGCTCCTGCTCTTGGATCTTCTCTCCGTCTTTCTTTTTCTCTCATTTTTTCCTTCAGTTTCTACCTTCTCCTTTTTTTTTTTTTCTACCTTTATCCATGAGAAGATATAGATACCAAAAATCTTGATCTGTTAAGAATACTTAAATTCTTCCAAAACCAGATTTTCAGCTTCCAATAGATTTAAAATAAATCTTAAGATTCATTAAAAATTATGTTATAATTTTTCTCTATTTTTTCATATCTACTGGGGGTCAATTCGGTATTAAAATGTACAACCAGTATGCTTAAAAATATCAAACTAACTCCGATTGTCTTGAAACTTTAACCACACCTTACTTAACTCACTTGTAACCTAGAAACAAATTACCCACACATGTTTCCCTTCAAATAGTAATTTATGCTATTTTCTGAGTCATTTTAGGCTATTTACCACCTTCTGTGTCGCAGCGAAATGCCTAAACTAACTTAATTTATCACGAAACTTAACTAACATGCTAAACAAGTATCAGACTACCTATGTAACTTTATACCAGCCTAACATGATTTTTTGGGATGTTACATAAATCATCTAAAATTACCTCAATATACTCCTGAATACTAATAGGATTGCCAACAAAAATTAATGAATCAACTAGTGTTTTAATTCTTAAAAGATACTCACCAATTGACTTTGATCCTTTCTTTGCATTTTGTAGTTCAGATCTATATTAACGAACTTTAGCTTGAGTGTGAGAATTGAAAAACATGTGAATATGCTCCCAGAGTTGCCAAGACTTTGAGCAACCAACCAAACGAGTCAACATAGCATTAGACAGTGATGATAGTAACCAAGATAGCAAGAGTTGATCCTATGATCCCAAATCAAAAATGCAGAATTCACGATTCCAAGAGCTTCATCTTCAGTAGTGACAAATTTAGGAGGAACTTCATCAGGTCCAAGTATGAATTTTATGAGTTTATGGCCTTTGATCGAAGTAAGTACTTGTTGTTTGCATAGGAGAAAAATTTTCTCATCTAGTTTTATGGAAATTGAATGAGAAAAGGTAACAAGATTTGGATTGAAGGAAGACGCAGCAGTAAAAATAGTTTCCATGGATCAAAACTCTGATAACCATGAAAGAATATGAAAACCAGAAAAGCAAGAACAAATAATAGAGAAGAAAGGCTTGCAGAGAAAGTAAAGAAGAATTGTAAGAAACTATTTCCATATCAGTAATGACTTGATTACATAACAGTGTACAATTGAGTATTTATAGTAAACTAACTACACTAACAAATTCTAGCACATTCTATAAGTAATTATTATAACTAACTCTAACAGAATCTGAATAACATAATTGGTTAAAATAACATAAAATAGTTAAGCTAGCTATAGCTTCTAGAACACTCTATCAGAGTCAATTACGGTTAACAATGTATATTGATTAGTCAATGCACTAACAATTTTTTTATATTAAAAAATCAGATTATTAGTCTGTTAATTAATTAATAAATGATGTTGTTAATAGGGGTGTTCGGTGAGTTGGATTAACCTACGAACCCATAGATTTTAACCCAATTCAATTCACAAAATGCGAGTTAGATTGAGTCTGCAAGTAGGGTCAAGTTGAAAAACACTCAAACTCACAAAAATTTGATAGGGTAGCGGGTTTGGAAAGTGTCAACCCTCAGAAACCCAGCTCACCCAAGTATATATATATTTTTTTATAAAAGTCGTTTAGCCATGCTGACATTTGAGGGTGCTTTTCCTTGACTTTTCTGTAGTGCATATTAAGTTTAGATGTAGGTATTGTGGTCACATTAAGAATTTGATCAAGAAAATAGAAATGAGAAATTCATGAAGCATCTAATTGACCACTGTGATGAAAATCCAATAGATTGTTTAGATTATAAAGAGTATCTTGAGAAAATTGAAAATGAATTAAATGATTATATTAATCCATATACTATATGTAATGACATTGACTTTAATTAGTTAATGTAGTTTGCTATTTATGGCTTTTAGGACTTGATAGCTTATTTTAGTTTATTTTATACTTATGTTAACTTAATAAAACTTGGTACTTTTGTTTAGTTTGTCTAGAATTTATTATGTTTGTGTAAGATTGATTATGTGAATTTTTAGTTTATTTGGAACATATATTATTTTTAATTAAGACATGTTATGTGTTATAAATTTTTGATTTCGTATTTCGACATTTATTGTAGCATCAAAGAGTTTCTTTTAATGTATGTCAGAACCACAAATTTGACCTAACCCAACACACTGGTTTAATGAGCAAGTCGAGTCTGAAAATATTACAAAACTCACCCAACTCACTCAACGAACACTCCTAGTTGTTAACTACGAGGAATGAATATAGATATAGGATACTGATACGACACAATACCAATACATAGATATGATAATGTTAAGATATAAATATAAAATTAATTCAATACATAAAAACACAAATCCTAAATTAAAATAAAGATATCAATTTTTCATAAGTCAACTTAATTTACTTGATGTAAACAAATAAAAATAATAATATTTATCTAATCATTATGGTATTTTACTTGTATTGCTATAATAATTCAAAAACTAATTAAAAGTAACAGATTAAAAATGTCTAAAAATATCCGAAATATTATCAGGCATAATACATATTAGATATTGGTATGACAATAATTTTAAAATATTGGTGTTTTCTATATTATTAATAAATAACTAACTCATTATTAAACAGTATAGGTCAGATATGAGATTTCCAATATGAAAGGTGCAACATGCTATAGGAATGAAGCCAACTCCTCCTTGTTGGTGTAGGTATCGGACTATCGGGCAAATGTCAGATCTTATGAACTACTTTTCTGCTCTTGCACCTAACATTGCCTTATTTAGGAGAGAGATTGTTTTGAATGGGTGGTGTAAGTGTAAGAGAATCTTATATCATTTTAGTTGAATCACTATTATTTTTCTTCTGTGATCAATATTAAAGAAGAATTAATTTAGTAATTAAAATAAAGATAATAATAACTCACATATTAAGTTAATGACTAAATTCAATGATATAGATTAAGAAAATTGTGTTAGAAATATTCACCAAAAAAATTGTGTTAGAAATGTCGTGATGCACCCACAAGTAATAATCAACTATGCTATTAGGAGAAAACAAATGTTTGAGCTTTAAAAGTGCTATTTGTGTGAATGACCTAACTATATCACTCCATACCTAAAGAAATTAATATTACACCCAAATTATATGGAGATTTTTTTTAAAAAAAGAGAGAAATGTCCAGATGCCAAATAATTGCCCCATGGAAATAAATAACATTAGGAATATTGGGGAAAATCCAAAAGTATAAAGCTGGAGGTGGGTAGGTTGCAAGGTATTTATCGGCATGAAAAGAAACAAAGGTTCTCATGCTTTTATGCTGAAAGACGGTTCCCGATAGTTCTGATTAATGCCCTGCATTTTTGCTTTTGTACCTTGTTTCAATGCTTTTTTTTCACTTTCACATTATTATTATTATTATTATTATTATTATTATTATTATTATTATTGGCTATGGAGTTTTTGACCTCACCCAAAATTCCATTTCCAACAATGGTGTTAACTCCCACTTTTTAGCATCTAACTGTAATATTGTATTTTTTTCCAGATTGAACATTGGGTCCCTGAAAAATGGGAATGTGATTAATAGGGAAGAGGGAGTCAGAGGAAGAGCTCAACTTGGGGAAATTTATGTGAAGCGTTATTTTGACTGCCACATAACTTTTGGATCATTAAACTTAATAGTATGTAATCAGATTATCTTGGTCGAAGTACGCATAAATTAGTTTAGACATCACTTAATCACAATATTAACAAAAAAAATTCTCACAAGTCACAACTAAAATTAAACAACTAAAATGTTAGAAGATTAAAAATTTAATTAAGTCTTTTTTTTTTAACAATGCCATGGATTAAAAGCCTAACGATTCTAAATCTTTTGCTGGTCTTGAATAGCTGCGGAATGCTGTACCTGTTATATATTTCTATATTTATATCCCTAACTTATGAAATAACATAAAGAAATTTAACTCTGCTGTTCTATAAAGATATACACACATCGAGATAGGATACAAATTTATTTTTGCTTGCATCAATCACATGATCAGATTTCAGGCTAAATAATGAATGAACTCAAATCCAAAGAGGGTACTGTTAAATATCAATATCAAATAATGGGAGAGAACCATTTCCATGTCCCTCATCGAGTTCATACAGACTTCTGGACCCCAAAAGTTAGGTCCCGGAACTAATTTCATGAGTGGGTTTTGTCTATATATGTACTTTGATTGAGAAATCGTTAACCAAACTTATTAATCATTTTGTTCTGTACTCATCTCTTATCTATCCAGATTTCCAAATAGATCGAAACAATAACTCCACCAGCCACCCCTACAATGTACCTTCTAGAATCTAGATACTTGCATTATTGAGAATTCAAGTAAGTTTCAAATGTATATATGGGTAAATAAGTTGTATATAGTTTAAGAATGAATAAAATGAAAACTTTATAAATTATTGGATCTATGAACTTAATGCATTAAAGTTTTTTATTAAGATATAACATCTAATCTGCTATTGTTATTCTTCTTCCATTAATTTCAAATCTCCTTAATATTTTAAATTTCTTTCTTTTTAATGGAAATGTTTTACATACTCCACACACTTAGTATTTTAAGCTTCCTTCTTTTTAATGAAAACTTTCACATACTTCACACATCTAGAGCCATTGATATTGGGTTAAAATTGGTCAACTCCTCTTATTTTATGCCTGTAACCTTGACAATTGGTAACATGGCAATTACAAGCTTAGTCCTGAAAACATAAGAATTTGTAAAAAGATCCCAAACTTGCTTCTTCCATGCTTTTGGCTTTGGTTGAACACAGGGACAACGACAATGATGGAGGCTAGCCCAGCAAGGTGCTGGGTTCGGTGATGACGGTGGTTCGTGGTGGGAGCTTGGTTAGCAATTTGGGTTTGAGGTGGTCTTGGCTAAGGTTGCGTTCTGGAACACGGCAGCAGACTATGGGGTTGGGTCTTGGGTGGAAAGTGGCGGCGGTTAGGCAGTGATGGTGGAGGATGATGGTTGGTTAGGCCATGGAGGTTCCCTTGGGTTTGTCTATAAGGGTGGTGCGGTGGTTTTTACCGCTAGACTAAGGCCATTTCTGGTGGCTGACAGTTTTGCCTCTGCGTTTATCTGATGCTGATAGTGGTGATGGGGATTTTCGGCTGCTATAGGGTGAGGGAGGGGTTAGAGGAGGGTGGTAAGGACTTAAAAACAAATAACATAAATAACAGTTTTAAATAATAAATAATAAATTGTTAAAATTAAAAACTTAACGTGTTAAAACTTGTTATTACCAATATTTTGTTTAGAGTATCGGTACTCAATACTTTTAGTGGAGTATTGGGAAATGCTTCCCTTTTTAATATGCATGACCCATTGAACTTCACCTTTCATCTCTCTTTGGACTTAAATTTCTTGATACTTCCTTCGTTTCTTAATAATTATTTTTAAAAAAAAAATAATTTATTCTAAATTATGTGTAATTTAAGAATATTAAAAAAATATTAATTAATTTTTTAAATTTATCTTTATCTCAATTAAATTCAATAATTTTATAATTAATTAATTACCTTTTATTATTTCTTAAAATCTCTTTTCAGCATTTGTTGGATTTACACCAAATACCAATCAACCATCAATTAATAGTAATAGAGTGAGAAAAATAATAATTTATTCACATTATATTATATTTTTTTGTAATTAATACTATTTAATTTTATTTTTAATTCTGGTGTAAAAATTTTAAAAAACAATTATAAAGAAACGAAAGGAATAATATTATTATATGAATAGAGCAAATAGAAAATTAACACTTTTCTTCCTGATTCTCCCTCTATAATCAATGAAACTACCAAAACAAAGAGAGTCAAACCAATATAATTACGACTCCCAGACGTCACAGCCCACAGTTCTAGCACTTGCTTGATCAAGCATTTGTCAAAGCCACGACTCCTCCAACTTACATACTTTTATCTCAATCTGTAGCAGCACATATCCAAAGCTATATGATTTCAAATTGCAAACCTCTACCTATTCTTAGGCCTTAGTCAGCAATCGTTGCAACCATAATTGCAGTCATATCGATCGCATTTTTTTGCAATTATTTATACTATTATGATTTTAATTATCTCTACAACTACAATTTAAAACTATACACAACAGTATCATAGCAACCCACTTTGGTGAGAATGGTCACGTTCTTTGCAGTAATTAGAGTTTCTAAGACCAAATCCTTTTCCATTAATTTACTTCACTTTCATTGGTGAACTTTCCCTAAAGTAAGTATATTATATTTGATTTCACTCTTTATTAATCCTTCTCCATCCATTTAACTCTTCCACACAAACTCATTTACTTCTGCACTTCCCATATATCGTATGTCGATAACCTCATCTAAGATTGCTCAGCGCAGAAATTGAGCAGACAGTGAATCCAGCCTACCAAAGGTTACCGAAAAGGTGTGCTTAAATTTCTTGATCTTGCACTCTCACTTTTATGTCTGGTGTTTTTTTTTAACTTCCATGTCTGTTTACTTGAATAATATATTCGGAACAATTTTCATGTTAATCTAGACTTGGTCTTTTCATCAACAATCTTACAACTGCACTTCACATATTGAGAAGGTTATCATGGATACATTTTATTTGGGCCTATGAATGAACCATTTATTTTTATTTGACAGTATCTATATATAGATTTGAGTGTATATAAAAATTATCAGTTAAAATTTGTAAATTTTTTATATGTACAATTTTTCATACAAAAAAAAAAGAATGATTTGATTAAATTTTTATACGAATTTGAGTGTTATTAATTAATCTTACATTTTAATCTTAATTATTGATTTATTTTAATGATAAATCAATAATTAATTTGTGCTTAGTTCATCTATAAACCACCCAAAGAGTGGTCTATATTAGAATTCTTCTTCACATATAAAGGGTGACCTAGTGCCTATGCACAAGTTCATAGAAGGGTCGGATCCATATTTAAGAAAATTAATTAATTCTCTTAGATGTGCCACGGCAACATGAGGAGTTTTCTCTTATAGTTTTCTCTTATAATTGTGAGAGGAGAAACTTAATAGTGGTTGATAAGAAACTTAACTTAAAAATACACTTACTGTAAAAAAAAAAAAAAAATCTGTCATATTCATAGGAGTAAAATATAGAAATAGAAAAATTACATCAGTGCATGGAAAAAGAATTACGGTTGGTATTGGCAGAGAGCTTCTAGTGTCTTTCCAATTGGCATATGTAAGTATATATTCTTCATCGATCGTCCTAATGGTATCGACAAGTGCTTCCCTTTCTTCTTACCATTTCCCATTTTATTAACTCTAGCATGCAGCAGAAGATGTACCTAGATTTCAAATTTTCGAGTCCCAACTTCTTTGAAGAAGAAAAGTCTTAACATATGTAAATCAAAATAAATAGTATACCAGTGAATAATTTTTACAGGATAGAGTTTTTAAAAAGTTCACCGTTAAGTTGAAAGTTTGTATCATGCACATCATAATTTGACATTAATATATAACTATTTTTAAGCAAAATCATGATAGTAAAGATAGATTATTCATGTGGACGGAGGGAAAGTGGCTAGCGGGAGTCACAGCTAGCCCCAACCCTCAATTTTTTTTCTTTAACATCCCTTTAAATTTTTGAAAAAATTTCATGTAATTTTATGTACTTCAATAAAGGAAAAATTATCATTGGCAAGATAAAATTACGGGCTTTCGTCCCTGGTTACTCTAATACTACTGGTGAAGGTGTTAGTAGCATTCAAAAGATCCCAAAGGAGTAGTAGAGGCCCACTCAGAAGATTATCTCTAAAGATATTTTATCGCTAAAACAATGCTATATATTCAATTAGACTCTCAACACTAGGAGATTTCTTTGAGAAAGATGACTCGCGGAATTACAAATGAAAGGGGATTCGAACTCATGCATATGAAGAGTACACAATCTTATTTGAATCATTGTATCCAAAATTATTTTGTCTCCACTTGTCTTAACTAACTAATAATATGCTTATTAAAAAAATATTAAACCCATGGTATTCACAAATAAGAACTGAGTTTTTTATAAAATAATTTTTTTATTAACTCTAAAATGTAATATTTTAATAAATAAAGGCAAATAAAAAAAGTTATATTAAAATAAGAATTTATTATAAAATGATTTGTTGGAGTTATATTATTAAGAGGTACCATTATGAATCAAGCCCATAAAAAGAGTCCACTCTAAAAGACTAGAAAGATAACCTCATGACTTAATATAATATTGAACCTATATATGTTTGCTCAATGTAAGACATAACAGGATGGCCACTTTGGTTAGACACTAACTCTTTACACTTTTGGTAATCCTTTTCCTTATCACTTCTTTTCAGGTCGCCCATTTCGTATTGGTTAGTTTTTAAGTAAAATCAATCACGACTCAAATTCATGAAGAAAATAAATACCAAGAAAATAGCCATTTAAGAGATAATCTCATAACTTAAGTATGAACCTCTATATATGCTTAATGTGAGAAATAATACGTATCATATAATTAAAAACATATGGAGATAAGGATTAAAGATTTAAATGATAATATATTAACTCGTTCTAGAAGAAAATAAGTTTAGGATAAACGCAACATTATTAAGAAGTATATTTTTTTTGGTAGACATTTTATAAGAAGTACATAAGCTTATGTTATTTTATTCAATTAATTACATTATCAAATATGTTTTTGAAATTTATTCAACAAATGTTATTAAAAAACTTGCTCAACAAATATGTAAGTATAATAAAGTATATATCTTGTTAGATTTTATGAAAATATCATGCTAAAATTGCTGAGATTTATCTGTATTATTAATAAAAACATAAAGTTATCCAGACATCCTAGCGTTTAAATCTGGTATCAAATTAGAAATATTATTAAAACATACGTAATCAAACAAACTCATGGTATCGGTATTTTCTTTTTTTATACATTAGAGTAAAATTATCGCTTTTATTTAAATTTACAGACCTTTAAATTTCTTTAATTTGTTAAATTATAAGAGGCAATGTGAATCTCATATAATCTTTTATATATATATATATATATGGTAATTACTTCAAGACTTTCTTTAACTTTTCATTTTATAATGATAATTTATTTTAGTAAAATTCTATAAATAATGAATTTCTCATTAATATTTATTTCTTATATTAACTAAAAATAAATAAATAAATTAACAGCTGGTCAATACGCTAGTCTAATACAAGAAGGGTTGTGGTGACACAGTATTATTTCGAACAAGTGCACAGTTCCGCTTTTTGTATGCTTTCATCTTTCACCCTTTTGCAAATAAACAAACAAAGCTCTTGCACACGTCTAGTATTTTGTATTTGTGTAATGTATGAAATAATTAGAAAAAAATTTAAAATAAATAATTTATTTATATAGTTTCAAATAATTTAAATTTTTTATAGTAGTTTTTTTTATATTTTTTAAATTATTTATTATATTTTTACTCATTTGAATTTTTTGTGGATCACTTATTTGGATTTTTTACAATACTTTTAATCAATTCTTGTAATTTTTACTCATTTAATTTTTTTATCGCTATAGATTCTATTCATTAAAGTACTTGATCCATATTTTTCATGAAATATTAATTGTTATAGTTTTGAAGATTTGATAGTATTAAATTCAATTTAAGAATATAAATTTATCTCTAACATGTTTTTATATTACTATTCTTACTTCTATTACATTGATCCCCATTTAGTTATAACTAATTAATCCTATTATATAATTCTATTGCTTAATCAATATTTCAAAGTAATATAATTGGAACTCCTTTCTTAAGGTTATAAAAAATTATCTATAACATAAAAATTATATTATTATTTATAGTCATTTTAGTGTATCTTTAGATAAAAAGATTCATAAATAAAATACAAATGAAATTATATTGAAATTATTCCTTTAATTTTTCACCCTTATTTTTAAAAAGTATTCCAAACTAAGTTTTAATGCAAAAAATATCTTCTTTTATAATTATTATTGAATACTATTAAATATTAAATATTTAGAGAAAAATTCATAATGACATTTTCATATAAAATTATATTACAAATTAAATCCTTAATTTTTTACTTCCATTATCAAAGTTATATCAAACTAACCACTAATGTCAAATTTTATTAAATTTTTTCTTAGGATAATATATATTGCAGTAACAATTAAAAATATATATATATATTATATATTTGTAAAAGATTACAATAATTTATAACAATATTGTTAAATAATACTCAATGAATTCTAATTCCTTAACACTCTCTAACATATACATTTAGTTCATACAATTTAAGTAAGTTAAATAAAAATAACACATTAATTAAATCAATCATTTGACATTTAGTTTCTTAGGTTCTTTAACTTTTTTTAGTTTATTTTCTTTGTAATTTTTGTTATTTCTTTCTTGTTGTAATTTTTTAATTTTATTTTTATGTATATGTGACAACTTTTTTCTTATGTGTCAATATTTCTTTAAAGATGTTACATTAAATAATACATGGTAGAAAATTAGGTAATATATTTGTTATATGTCAAAAGTTTAATATATTTACTAATTGACTTGGATAAAGTATAACAAAATTTTAGGTTATGTATTTTTTATATATTAATTATAATAATTATTAATTATATTAATTAATTAATTATATTTATTGGTTGATTATATTGATTGATTATATTGATGTATATGTAAAAAAATATTACACTTGTCAATATTATTTTTATATTGTTATATCAGATGATACATGATAAAAAATTAAGTAATATATTTGCTATATATTAAAAGTTTAATATATTTATAAATTGACTTAGATGACATATGATAAAATTTTAAGTGATGTTTCTCCTTTTTCTATATTATATATTGATTGTTCGGTAGTGATGTTGTTGAATTTTATTTTTTTTGTAAAGGTGAACGATGTAATTTATGCATGCACTTTGTCATTATAAGTCTGTTTATGAAATTTAACAATGAAATTAACAATTAATAATAATATTTATTGACTTTTTAAGGATAATGCTTGACACCCTCCTGACCAAGATTTTTTATCTGTAACAAGATAAATGTTGAACGTGGATTTCCCCTTACTCTTTTTGCCAATAACAAAAAAGTTAAATTACCTATAAAAGAAACAGAGTCAAACACAAACAGATAATTATGTACCAAAAAAGAACACAAACAGATAATAATGTGGACAAAGTGATAAGAGAGTAGATAAGTTCAATTTTAAAAATAGATATAACTTTATATATCGAAAATTAAAATTGAATGAGATGATCACTAATATTTCTATTTGAATTAAAGTGATAATATTTTAACACTTTATTTTTATTTTTATTATAAAGATAGAAAGATAAAAATAAATATTAATTTGTCAAAATATATTAATAAATATCAATATAAAACCCCATTATGACAATTAATCTCATTCTAGTTTTAATCTCTAGAATCTGAAAAGATATGTTTCCAAAGACAGATTTTTGAAAAAAAGTTGAATATCTTCGACCTGAAATTAATTTTGACCAATTGACCGTAAAATTAACACTTTTAAAAAAAAAAAATTCGGCGTTCAAAAAAATAATAATATAAAATTAGAAAAACCTCTGGTATATAACCGTCTCTTGTTTCAGCTTGAAAGCTCATCACGCTTTCTGTTGTTATCAATATCATTCTCTCTCTCTCTCTCTCTCTCTCTCTCTCTCTCTCTCTGTGTGTGTGTGTCTCTTTCTTTCTTTCTTTCTTTCTTTCTGTGGATTTGTGTTGTGTAGCATCTCGTCTCTGCAGTAAGAAGAGCTTCGAGAATGGTGAGCGCTGCAATAGCTCGTAATGTCGTTGGCATTATAGGTTCGTCCTCTCTCATTTTTTTGTTTTCTCACAACAACAATTTTGTGTGATCAAGTTTTCTGTTCGAGTTTTGATTTCCATTTATTGTGTGTGATATTGCTTAAAGCGGAGAAGATAATTCTGGAAGGAAAAATTAACTCCTGTTCCAACTGTTTTCGAGTTCTAGTTTTTTTTTTCTTTTAATCAATTTATGCATTAAAAAAAATTATTCTGTCTATCTTATCATATTCTATATCTATGCTCTTCTGTGCAGGCAATGTCATCTCCTTCGGATTGTTCTTCTCACCAGCGTAAACTCTCTCTTTCTCTGTTTGCTCTGTTCTTCTTCTATTTTTATTTTTCTTTTTTTTAATGTGCGCGCGTGATTAATCATAGATACAACGCTGCCTTATTCATTGCATTCTCTTTAACGTATCATCATGCATAGATTTAGCTTCATAGTGCTGTGTTTAACGAGAAGTTTTATCCAAAGTTGTAAGTAAGTCAATATTAAAAAAATTTATTTGACAAAAATATTTTATATTTTAGATTGATAGTAATATGTTAAATTATTCTCTTAGTCATACAGTTTTATTAAATTTTTAAATAAGTATTTATAATTTAATTTTTTTAATTAAATCCTCATATTTTAAAATATTTTAAATAGATTTTCATATTTTAAATAAATTTTTAATTTAATTTTTATTAAATATAATTTTTTTAATTAAATCCTTAAAATTTGAAAAAATAACACATAATAATTTGCAAATAACTGTAAATATTTATTAACAAAATGACTTATTTAAAACGTTTTAAAAATATAGTGATTCAATTAAAATCTTTTAAATTATAAAAAATTATTGAAAAATTTAATGAAACAGTAAGTACTAAAAAAGTAGTTTAACTTTTCATAATATAATGTATACATTAGTCATCGGTTTAGTACACTTAGTGTACAGAAGAATCTATCGTGAACAATAATGCACCATTTTTTTATTTATGAATTTTCAATTGAATTTTTTGGGTTATTTGAATGAATTTCAGTCCAACTTTCTATGGAATTATCAAGAAAAAGGCGGTTGAGGAGTTCAAGCCTGATCCTTACGCAGCTACGGTGTTGAACTGTGCGTTTTGGGTGTTCTATGGAATGCCTTTTGTGCACCCCAACAGCCTTTTAGTTGTCACCATCAATAGCGTTGGGCTTGTGTTCGAGTTCGTCTATCTTATCATATTCTATATCTATGCCACCAACAAAGGACGGGTGCGATGCTTCCTCTTTAGCTTGTCTCTAATATTTTTGGTCCTTCGTTATGCCATTAATTCCTGCAGTTTTGTTGATTTCGTGATTTGCATCCTATCCATTTGAATTAGGATACCTGATTCACTTGCTAATAGTGTAATGTCTGGAGTGGCCTATCCTAATATTCCCTTTCAGTCAGGCATTTACCTATAGGCTACAACCTAATCAATTTGCTACATGCATTGCCCTGTTTTGCCTTTTTTATCTCGTCCCTCTTGTTAACTCTTGAGGAGTTATGAATCTTTATGAAGTATGAGCCTCTCATGCGCACTTAGAAAAAGATCATCATACACTTTTTTTAAAAATGTATGTATTATTGACACATTTTTTAATAGTGTCAAATTTAATAAGAAAAAATGATAAAAAAAATAAATATGATAAATGACATTAAGAGAAATGTAAAAATAGGTATATGCAATGTTAATGATAAAAATATCATAACTCTATGTAATTACATTTAACTTTTTACATAGTTTCACTAATAAAATCTCTTTGTGTTTATCTTTCTCTTTTACATGATCTTGTTATGTAAAAAATCACATATTATTATTATAATTAAATTCTTAATAATATTAATTGATTGTGTAAAAAAAGTAGAGGAGTCTTAGAAACACAGTTTCTATCACACTCTTTTTAATACATTTTCTTCTATGGAGTCACATAATATATTAAAACATATACTTAAACTTGATTACACGCTAATCAAGTATGTTATTATTATAATTAAATTCTTAATAATATTAAGTGATTCTCCAAAAAGGAAGAGTTTTAAGAACATACTTTCTATCACACTCCTTTTAACATATTATCTTTCATTGAATCACATCACGCACTAAAACTTATACTCAAACTTAATTACATGTCAATGTAGATGATTACACGTTAATCAAGATTGAATATATGCTTTAGTGTATAACGTAACCCAATAAAAAAATGTATTAAAAAAATGTGATAGTGAGTATGTTGCTAGCATTCTCTAAAAAATATACATACTCCAAATCAACTCTATATTATATTCAAAGAGAAACAATACACAATCGATTTTATTAAAGAGAATTTTATTTTTCGATTGCTCTGCTTTTTCTTTATTTAATTAGATTTGAAGTCCCAAACCTAACTGCTTAATTGAATGTTTATGAGATGCCCGAACGGCAACATGTTAATGTGGCCATTCCTGTTCTGCCACTCATTGTCTCTTCCCTAATTTCAGAAAAAGGTGCTGATTTTACTTCTCATCGAGGCTATTTTTTTTGCTGCCATTGTTCTTATAACAATGCTGGCACTGCATGGCACTCGCAAAAGGTCGTTAGTGGTTGGTATTATCTGCGATGTCTTCAATGTTATGATGTATGTCTCTCCTCTTACAATCATGGTATGTTTTTATTTTGTCTTCAATGTTATATATGTATGACTTGAAGTCTATTCTATAAAATTATTTCACTCCAACTTATCTTGGTCATGGACCTCATGGTATATATAATCGACAGGCAAAGGTTATAAAAACCAAGAGTGTGAAATATATGCCATTCTGGCTCTCTGTGACAAACTTCCTTAATGGTCTGTGCTGGACGACATATGCTCTCATCCACCCCTTCGACATTTATGTGCTGGTAATTTATTACCTGAACTTTTACTTTGTTCTCCTCTGTGTCAATGATTTACTTAATTACATGTATGGTTGCTGTTTCTTGTCGGTCATTGTAGTTCTTGACTGAATTTTTTTGCCCATCGTTACCTTTGTATATTGCTGCAGATTAGCAACAGTATCGGAGCAATCTCTGGACTTGTTCAGCTCATATTATATGCTTGCTACTGCCGCTGCAAGGGAGAGGATGATGATGACTCAAAGCCAACTGGGGTTCAGCTCTCTACCTCAGATGGAAAAGTTGCAGTCTGATGACACCTCTAAATCAAAGCCTTCTTTCTTCTCCATGTCTTTACTCCTTCTTGATCTACTATTTTTATTTGTCCATGGCACAAATTTATATAGGTCTGTGGTGCTTGCTTTTATTTTGGTATTGCACACCACTCTTTTTTTTACATATTTTGTTACATCTAATTCTTTAGGTGAAAAGAAAGAGTGTGTATTTTAAGAAAGAAAGTGGTGAAAATATGATGTAATTGAAATAGTATAAAAATAACTCTTGAGATGAATGTTACGATGCATGAATACGGGTATGAATATCAGACACGACACGAGTATAATATGATGATATGACTTTTGTTAAAAGATTAAATTAATATTTATCAAGTATTTAAGTATTTGATACGAATACGGATACATATCCAAAATGAGTAAAAATGATATTATAAAGTACCCATCTTCATAGGATGAATGTGATGCATACATATATAATTGAGAACTACAGTTTTCCCATTCTTAACTTCTGGAATTGTAAACTTGAATATGTAGAATTGTAGATATTTTCTCAGACCATGATTCCGAATTTTGAGATCTATACCAAGCAACCTTAGGCTGCATAGTATATTGAGTACAGCTTTTGTTATGTTCTATCCGCTGCTTGCATTTAGAAGTTTAATAAAGTCCGAAACAGTCTATTTCAGACATAGCACTAAATATTCAAGGAAGATTACACTCTTTGATGACATGATCTACCACCTTAGTTTCCTAATTCCTAGTAATACTCTCTCCTTGAAAATTTGGAAACTCTAGTCTTCAGATTAAATGTAGAAGGAGAGAGCTCATTCACTACGTTTGAAATTATGAAGAGCACTGCTACGGATACATCGGTGGATTTTGAAAGTAACTGCAGACACCTGTCATATACTATCAGCCTGCAACGTTAGTGTCGTAAAAAGGGTTTTAGTAGAAATTGGCAGTTTCCAATATAAATCTACCTTAATAAACCTTGGTTGTGGCTCTAAAGCCAACCAAAAATTTCAAAATAATAATTTGACTATTCCTAATGGTACAACAGATTAGAGAGCATTGCAATGTACTCAAATTTATTGATAAGTATAAGTCTGTGACTTGTGAATATAGGAAGAATGAGAAATTTTTACCAAAATCCTGGGTACTCAAATGAATGTATTAAACTAATCAAGACTTAATATTTTTATAGATTTTTATGTCACATAATTAATTTCATAAAAATTCATAAAAATATTAAATCCTGATTAGTCTGATGCACCCAACTTGGTTGCCCAGAGTTTAGGTAAAAATTTCTCTCGAAAGAATTAAGTCTTTTCACACCAATATTCTAAAAATTGAATGGTTCTAATTGGTTATCAAAACTGGCTATATCTTTGATTTGAATATTATATAATTTAATTATGATTTAATCATAAATTTAATTAATTGAATTAATTTAACAATGACTTGAGGTCTCACTGATTTAATCTTTAATTTAATTTTTAAAACATTACATCACAATTTATCTCAAATATGAAAAAAAAAACTTCTTTAGTCATATTAACTTCAAGTTACAAAAAAAAAAACACCTTGATGATGTGACCCAAATAATCTATTAAAATTACTATAAATCCAACAACTGTTATGAATTTTAACCAAAATTTGAAATTAATAAAAGAATAAAACGTTTCACTAAAACTATTATAGGGGAATACTTCATCACCTTCATCATATACTTGTATAAATATTAGTAATTAGTGAAAAATATTACAAATAAATATGCATAAATTTAATATGGTTCGACCCAATATACCTATATCTACGAATAAGAAGAGATCAAAATTACTATGAATAACATTATAATTTTACTTTTGCATAAATAAAACTGTAAATCATCTCCCAATACAACTTTTGTGGATAAAGTTATAAACCTCGTCCATACAACTTTTGAGGACAAAGTTGCAAATTCTATATTGCAACATTAGTCACATTTTCTTCTCCCTCATTCTCATATTTCAATAATTTTTCGATACAAATATTTATAACCTATAAGAACTTATTTGACAAGTAATTACTTTTTTTTTATAACCTTTAGTAAGCATTGTCAATTATCTTTGACATTATCAAAAGAACCAACACCTTTCACTTCTTTTGTATTTTCTTCTCCTTTTTCAATTCATCATTTGTCTTTGCTACTTGATTCTTCATCCTCCTTCTTTTTTCTCTTTTGTTCTTTTTTTTCACATTTTATCTCCTTCCCTTTTGTCTTCTTTCCTTTCTTTCTTCCTCTTCTTTTTTCATAGAAATTATCCTTTATTTTGTGCTAGCCCTTAATATAGTAGTGATCCTTGTCCAAAGTTCTTTGAAAAAAACTTTCAAACTCAAAGGGGTAACAAGGGATAATGAAATACTGCGGGGGACAGAGAAAGATGGTCAATTTTTATTTCAAATTATAATTGTTTATTTTTAAAACTTTAATTTAGAGAGAAAAGGATAGTGCACACCAAGTGATTACTTCTTTGCTACCTTATTATTTCTTCTCTTTTATTTCTTTTTTTTTTCATTTTCTTCTTTCTTTTTTGCTTTTGGGCAAAAAAACGTCTCCACATGTGAGCTTTATGACTATCGATATCCATCAAACCAAGAATTGCCAAGAATTGGAGTCTTATGAGGTCCAAATCCAAGGAAGGAACTTTGAATAAAAGGAAAAAAATGACAAGAAAGACAATATGATGTTGATAAAAATGACAAGAACATGAATGCAAAGAATAAAGAAGAAAATGAAAGGAAACAAGGTATGCTAAAATCCATGAAAATTCATTACATTAATGCTTCAAAAAGGTTAACATAAGTTTAGAACCCCAAATGATTTTAATAATTGAACAGACCAAGGGGCCAATACAATTAAACTATCATTTCATGATAATTACTTAACAAACAAATAAAAAAAACTACTTAAAAATTCCCTAGTGCTAGAGGACTAAAAAGTACTAGTCATTCTCAATGACTAATAAATGAATCATTTATGATGATAATTCTTCCTTCTTCATGAACATTCAATAATCCATGGGCTAATAACCTTCTTATAATAGTCTTAAAATAATCATAATTCTCAATAGAGTGGCCAACTGCCCCCATATGAAACCTGCAAGTGACATTAAGGTCATACCATGCTGGAAATAGAGGTTGCCTAGGGTGCACAATGAATTTTTCAATCATATGAGCCTCAAATAGTTGTTGGAATAGCTCATCCCTTGTGATAGACAATGTTGGGAATGGTGGCGAACTTGATGGAGGATGGAATAACGTTTAGTTTGTAGGTTCACTCGAGGTTGAAATAGTTGGAGTGGTTTGGTGGAGGCATAATGGAATGGCTTGCATAGGGTGAATATGGTTGTGTATATGGATAAAGTGATGAAGTGAGGTTAATCTAAAAAGGGGTATTGGTCATGGATGAATGATGATTAGGTACGAAAAATTGAAAAGTCTGGTAAGTGAAATGAAATGATAGAATGCAGATTGAAAATGGTTGTTGGTATTGTATATAGCTCACCTTTGAGTTCAACTTCTTTGGATGCAGTTCATTCATTACAAAACCATTCTCGACATTTCCAGTGGACAACTTTCCAGCCTTTCCTAGCATTTCTATTATTTCCCTAGCCACAATTAACTCAGCAAAGTCTATGTAAGCTACAACAGCCATTAATCCAATGAATGGAGACCCTAAGTTTCCTAAGAGGTAAGTGCACATCTCAGTCAAAGTGAGTGGTGGTTGACCATGTGCTGCCAAGACCCTCTACCTTTGAGCATATTGTCTAAAAGTCTCCTCATTGTTTTTCTACAATAACCTTAGCTATTCTCAGGTAGAAGCTACATCTAGGCCTTTTTTACCAAACTGTCATTGTTGGCAAAACTATTTACCAAAATGTCATTTTTAAACTATTTACCAAACTATCACTTTTTAAAAACTATTTACTAAAATGCCACTCTTTTGAAACTATATAACAAACTGTCACCATTTTGTCCTACATGACATTTTTAAACATTTTTTGGCCACGTGAGATGCGCCAAATAGGATGACTCATCCACGTAGGTTAAGCCAACATGCTTGGAGAACTCCCCACATCATTCTCCTCTCTCTATGTGGGTGATATTTTACTTGCCAGCAAAAGTTATGATCTACTTGTTGAGACCAAAGATATGTTATCAACTACTTTTGATATGAAAGATCTTGGAGAAACTTCTTTTGTTTTAAGCATTGAAATTCATAGAGACAAAAGTCGTAGGCTTTTAGGTTTATCTCAAAGAACCTATATTGATCGTGTTCTTAAAAGGTATAATATGAAAACTTATAGGCCTGATGATGTTCCAGTTATCAAAGGAGACAAGTTGAGTAAGGGGCAGTTCCCTGAGAATGATATTGAGAGGAGTTCCATGACAAGTGTGCCTTATGCTAGTGCGGTTGGTAGTCTTATGTATGCTCAGGTATGCACTAGACCTGATATGTCATTTGTTGTTAGTGCGTTGGGCAGATATCTATCTAATCCAGGACCTGCTCATTTGGTAGTTAAGAAGGTTATGAGGTACCTATAGAAGACAAAGGATTACATGCTTGTTTACAGGAATGTGGATGGTTTAAATGTCATTAGCTACTCTAATTCAGACTTTGCTGGATGTATAGATGATGATAGATCCACTTCTAGATACATTTTCATGTTTGTCGGAGGAGCAATATCTTGAAAAAGCGTAAAGCAAAGTCTAACAGCTTCTTCCACAATGTAAGTTGAGTTTGTTGCATTGTATAGTGCTGCTTCACATGCGATGTGGTTAAGGAACTTTATTTCCATTCTTGGTATTGTTGACTCTATTTCTAAATCATTGAAAATTTATTGTGATAATCGATCTGTTATTTTGTTCACCAAGAATAATAGAATCACTTCTGCCTCTAAACATATAAGGATTAAATTCTTAGTGGTGAGAGAAATGTTTGATAGTGGAGAGATTCTTGTTGATCATATTCTTATTGATGAGATTCTTGCTGACCCCCTAACTAAAGGACTTAGACCCATAATGTTTATGAAACATGTTGAGAACATGGGTATTTTAAGATCCTTTGAAGTAATTGATTAGTGGGAGTTTTCATTTATTGTATACTTGTTACATTGAACTTATGTAATGTGCATTTACTAAAGTCATGTTCATGATTATTTTTATATCATTGTTATAATAATTATTGTACAGTTTTATTGTTGTGTTGTCCCAAGACGTTTAGTTTTCTTGAAGAAAATGTGGTTTAATGATAAACATATTTATAATCTCCTTGGGGAGATTGGTTGTGTTTTCTTGAAAACACAATGTAGGATTTATACACATTAACTTAAAGAGACAAATGATCACAAACTAAGTTATAATGCGTATCTATACTAGCACACTTGTATTATGATCATGTCAATAAGATTATTGGTTACATAGTTATTAGTGAATTAGACTTTAATAGTTTATCTATCACTTATGGCTCTTAATTGATAGCTTTATTGAATTCTTTGATCATGTTTAATGTAAGTATAATCCGGTTATTTTAGTGGCCACAATTGTTCAACCAGAATTTCTTTTCTTTTCTTTTTAAAAGGAATTTTGTATATATATATATATATATATATATATATATATTATTTATTTTTTATTTATTTTTGAAATTATTTTTAGTTAAATTAAAATGAATCAATGTTGTCTAAGTGGGAGAATGCTAAAAAAATTTCTATGATTTTGGACTTCCATTAATTTATCTGTTTGGCAAAACTGATTGAATGATAACTTGATGTTTCGTGAAATCCATTTTATATTGTGATCAATAAGTTTATTGAAAATCACATGTTGGACTTTGAGTTCAAATAGTATGTATGCTTGAAAAGGTGTGAGGTTCAGTTGCTTGATTCTATGATGGGTGAAACAAGACAACTCTTCCGCGAATGGGCAAGTCCTCTCTCTACTCTCTTTATATATGTGTGTGTCTTTTCAAGACAAGTGACACGATCTTTGACTCACAAACTATTATTGCATCATCCAAAAGAGAGAGGAGAAGAAGAGGAAGATTCTGATTCCTGTAATCTATAAAGTGTGTATAATCATTGGTCCTTTCTTGATCAAAAACTTAAGAAGAATAAGATATTTACAAGAGGTACGTATTTGATTATTAATATAGTATTCTAAATTCATAATCTATGATCTAAGAATATTTTTAATAATGATGTCTAATGTTTACATGTGGTATCAGAACCTTAGATACATGATTTAAAATCCATTCAAATATGTACATGTATGATTACATGAGAATCTGTGATTTTAGAGTTTATAACTTGTATTCTTTATGCATGGTTATATGGATATAGGATGAGAATTATTATACATTGATTGTTCGGCAGTGATGTTGTTGAATTTTTCTTTTGTAAAGGTGAACGATGTAATTTATGCTTGCACTTTGTCATTATAAGCCTGTTTATGAAATTTAATAATGTAATTAACAATTAATAATAATATTTATTGACTTTTTAAGGACAATGCTTGAAACCCTGCTGACCAAGATTTTTGTCTGTAACAAGATAAATATTGAACGTGGATTTCCTGTTACTCTTTTTCCTAATAACAAAAAAGTTAAATTGCCTATAAAAGAAACAGAGTCAAGCACAAACAGATAATTATGTGCCGAAAAAGGTTGAATATCTTCTACCTGAAATTAATCTTGACCAATTGACCGTAAAATTAGCATTTTTTTTTAAAATTTTCAGCGTTCAAAAAAAAAAAATTAGAAAAGCTTCTGGTATATAACCGTCTCTTGTTTCAGCTTGAAAGCTCATCACGCTTTCTGTTCTTATCAATATCACTCTCTCTCTCTCTCTCTCTTTCTTTCTGTGGATTTGTGCTGTGTTGCATCTTATCTCTGCAGAAAGAAGAGCTTCGAGAATGGTGAGCGCTGCAATAGCTCGTAACGTCGTTGGCATTATAGGTTCGTCACTCCTCTCTCATTTTTTGTTCTCTCACAACAGCAATTTTAATTTGTGTGATCAAGTTTTCTGTTCGAGTTTTGATTTCCATTTATTGTGTGTGACTGTGATTGCTTAAAGCGGAGAAGATCATTCTGGAAGAAAAAATTAACTCCTGTTGCAACTGTTTTTGAGTTCTAGTTTTTTTTTTCCTTTTAATCGATTTATGCATTAAATTTTTTTTTAACTCCGTTTACAGTGCTCAACGGTGAGTTTTCTGTGTTTCTGTGTTCTGATCAGTGTTTGCTCTTCTGTGCAGGCAATGTCATCTCCTTCGGATTGTTCTTCTCACCAGCGTAAACTCTCTCTTTCTCTTTTTGCTCTGTTCTTCTCCTTCTACTACTTTTTTTTTTTCAATGTGCACGCGTGATACAACGCTGCCTGATTCATTGCATTCTTTTTAACGTATCATCATGCATAGATTTAAAAATTATAAGAACTTATTTAAAAATTTAATGAAACTGTAAGAATTGAAACAATAATTTAACTTTTGATAATATAATGTATACACTTAGTGTACTCAAGATTCTATCGGGATTAATAATGCACAACAATCTATCGTGATTAACATTAGTCATAGATTTAGCTTCATGGTGCTGTGTTTAACGAAAAGTTTTATACAAAGTTGTAAGTAAATCAATATTAAAAAATTTATTTCACACAAATATTTTATATTTTAAATTGATAGTACAACAACAACAACAAAACATTTTTTTATTAGGTGAGATTGGCAATATGGATTAAGTGACGTTATTGTACCTTATTATAAATCAAATCTTCCGAAATATCATTTAAATTTAAATTTTTTTTAGTTATTTCACCTATAATCTTTCTTGGTCTCCTTGTATCTCTAGCTATTGAGTTATCCCCAACCTGATTTACTCTCCTTACAGGGGGTTTCTAAAGGTTTTCTCTTTATATGTCCAAACCACTTAAGACGAGATTATCTCATCTTTTTCACAATAGGTGTTACCACTACTTTTTCTCTAATGCATTTATTCCTAATCCTGTCTTGTATGGTCACACATTCATCGCAACATCCTCATTTCTGTGACACTAATGTTATGTTCTTGCTAATTAACTTATGTTCTTGGTAATTAACTTTTTACCGTTCAACATTCAATACCATATTTTAAATTGATAGTAATATGTTAATTTATTCTTAGTCATACAATTTTATTAAATTTTTAAATGAGTCTTTATAATTTAAATTTATTTAATTAAATCCTCATATTTTAAAATTTTTTAAATAGATCTTTATATTTTAAATAAATTTTTATTTAAATTTTTACTAATTATAAATTTTTTAATTAAGTCCTTAAAATTTGTAAGAGCAACATATAATGATTTGTAGATGACTATAAATATTCTTTAATAGAGTGACTTATTTAAAAAATTTAAAAATATAGAGACTCAATTAAAATCTTTTAAATTATAAGAATCTATTTAAAAAATCAATGAAACTATAAGGATTAAAAGAGTAATTTAGTCATCGGTTTAGTACACTTAGTGTACACAAGAATCTATCTTGATTAATAATGCACCATTTTTTTATTTATGAATTTTCAATTGATTTTTTTGGGTTATTTGAATGAATTGCAGTCCAACTTTCTATGGAATTATCAAGAAAAAGGCGGTAGAGGAGTTCAAGCCCGATCCTTACGTAGCTACGGTGTTGAACTGTGCGTTTTGGGTGTTCTATGGAATGCCTTTTGTGCACCCCAACAGCCTTTTAGTTGTCACCATCAATAGCGTTGGGCTTGTGTTCGAGTTCGTCTATCTTATCATATTCTATATCTATGCCACCAACAAAGGACGGGTGCGTATGCTTCCTCTTTAGCTTGTCTCTAATATTTTCGGTCCTTCGTTATGCCATTAATTCCTGCAGTTTTTCTGATTTCGTGATTTGCATCCTATCCATTTGAATTAGGATACCTGATTCACTTGCTAATAGTGTAATGTCTGGAATGGCCTATCCTAATATTCCTTTTCAGTCAGGCATTTACCTATAGGCTACAACCTAATCAATTTGCTATATGCATTGCCCTGTTTGCCCCTTTTTATCTCGTCCCTCTTGTTGACTCTAGAGGAGTTATGAATCTTTATGAAGTATGAGCCTCTCATGTGTAGTTACATTTAACTTTTTACATAGTTTCACTAATAAAATTTCTTTGTGTTTATTTCTCTCTTCTATGTGATATTGTTATGCGAAAAATCACATATTATTATAAATAAATTCTTAATAATATTAAGTGATTGTGTAAAAAAAGTATACATACTCCAAATCAATTCTATATCATATTCAAAGAGAACCAATACACAATCGATTTTATTAAAGAAAAATTTATTTTTTGATTGTTCTGCTTTTTCTTTATTTAATTAGATTTGAAAGTCCCAAACCTAACTGCTTAATTGAATGTTTATGAGATGCTCGAACGGCAACATGTTAATGTGGCCATTCCTGTTCTGCCACTCATTGTCTCTTCCCTAATTTCAGAGAAAGGTGCTGATTTTACTTCTCATCGAGGCTATTTTTTTTGCTGCCATTGTTCTTATAACAATGCTGGCACTGCATGGCAGTCGCAAAAGGTCGTTAGTGGTTGGTATTATCTGCGATGTCTTCAACGTTATGATGTATGTCTCTCCTCTTACAATCATGGTATGTCTTTATTTTGTAACCCATACCTTTAAATTATAAGGTCATACATACATTCATATATGTATGAATTGAAGTCTATTCTATAAAATTATGTCACTCGAACTTATCTTGGTCATGGTATATATAATCGACAGGCAAAGGTTATAAAAACTAAGAGCGTGAAATATATGCCATTCTGGCTCTCTGTGGCAAACTTCCTTAATGGTCTGTGCTGGACGACATATGCTCTCATCCACCCCTTCGACATTTATGTGCTGGTAATTTATTACCTGAACTTTTACTTTGTTCTCCTCTATGTCAATGATTTACTTAATTACATGTATGATTGCTGTTCCTTGTCGGTCATTGTAGTTCTTGACTGATTTTTTTTACCCATTGTTACCTTTGTATATTACTGCAGATTAGCAACAGTATCGGAGCAATCTCTGGACTTGTTCAGCTCATATTATATGCTTGCTACTGCCGCTGCAAGGGAGAAGATGATGATGACTCTAAGCCAACTGGGGTTCAGCTCTCTACCTCAGATGGAAAAGTTGCAGTCTGAATGACACCTCTAACATCAAAGCTTTCTTTCTTCTCCATGTCTTTACTCCTTCTTGATCTTCTATTTCTATCTGTGCGCGGCACAAATTTATATAGGTCTGTGGTGCTTGCTTTTATACTGGTCTTGCACGCCACTCTTTTTTTTACATATTTTGTTACATCTAATTCTTTAGGTAAAAAGAAAGAGAGAGTGTGTATTTTAAGAAAGAGAGAGTGTATATTTTAAGAAAGAAAGTGGTGAAAGTATGATGTAATTGAAATAGTGTACAAATAACATTGTTGAGATGAATGTTATGATGCACGGATACAGGTACGAATATCAGATATGACACGAGTATGATATGAGAATATGATTTTTGTTAAAAAATTAAATTAATATTTATCAAATATTCAATTATCTAGTACGAATACATGTATATATCAGATACGGATATAACAAACATTATGAAGTATATGTGATTAATAGGATGAATGTGATGCATAAATATATAATTGAGAACTACAGTTCAGTTTTCTCATTCTTAACTTCTGGAATTGTAAACTTGAATATGTAGAATTGTAGATATTTTGTGAGACCATGATTCCGAATTTTGAGATCTATACCAAGCAACCTTAGCCTGCATAGTATATTGAGTACAGCTTGTGTTATGTTCTATCCGCTGCTTGCATTTAGAAGTTTAATAAAGTCCGAAACAGTATATTTCAGATATAGCACTTAATATTCGAGGAAGATTACACTCGTTGATGACATGATCTACCACCTTGGTTTCCTAATTCCTAGTAATACTCTCTCCTTGAAAATTTGGAAACTCCAGCTAGTCTTCAGATTAAATGTAGAAGGAGAGAGCTCATTCACTACGTTTGAAATTATAAAGAGCACTGCTACGGATACATCGGTGGATTTTGAAAGTAGCTGCATACACCTGTCATATATTATCACAATTATGATTTTTTTATCACTTTTTTTTTACATTATTTTTTATAACTCTTCACATACCATTAATTATATCATTTTTTTCTATCACTTTATCTCACTTCAAAAAGAGTGTAAAAAATATATATCACCAAAAATGATGTGAAAACATCATTTTCCATACTATCAGCATGTCACGTTAGTGTCGTAAAATGGGCTTCATGGTGACGGGGTAGGGCGGGGACGGGTTAGCCCCGTCCCTCTACGCCCCGCGAATAATATCCGCCCGCCCCGCCTCCATATCCGTGCGGCACCGTTTATCTTTCTCCCGGGTAAACAGTATCTCCGCGGCATACCTAATAAATTATAAAAAAATTCAAAAAATCAAAAAAATAAAATGAAAAATGAAAAAAAGTATAATATTATAATTTTTTAAAATTTATCCAAAAACTTAATTTAAAAATAATGTCAAACACCTAAAATACTTTTTATTTATATAATTTTATAATATTTTAATTTATATAATTAAGTTTTTTAATAAATTTATATAAAATCATTTTCCATACTATTAAACAAATAATACTAAATGAGATTTATATCATGACGGATATTACCCGCTGTCATGGATAAAATGGGCTAAAATAGTAGGAAAATTGGCAGTCTCCAATATAAATCTACCTTGACAATAAAACTTGGTTGTGGCTCTAAAGCCAACCAAAAATTTCAAAATAATAATTTGACTATTCCTAATGGTACAACAGATTAGAGAGCATTGTAATCTACTCAAATTTATTGATAGGTAAAAGTTTGTGAGTTGTAAATATCGGTAGAATTAAGTCTTTTCACACCAATATTTTAAAAATTGAACCGTTATGATTAGTTATCGGAACCGGCTATATCTTCAATTTGAATATTATATAATTTAATTACGATTCAATCATAAATTTATTAATCAATTGAACTAATCAAATCATAACTCAAGGTTTCACTGGTTCAATATTCAATTTGATTTTTAAAACATTGTATCACAATTTATTTCAAATATGAAAAAAACATTCTTTAGTCTTATTAACTTCAAATTACCAAAAAAAAACTTGATGATGTAACCCAAATAATCTTCTAAAATTATTATGAATCCAATAACTGTCATGAATTTTAACCAAAATTTAAAATTAATAAAAGAATAAAACGTTTCACTAAAACTATTGTAGGGGAATATCTCATCACCTTCATCACATGCTTGTACAAATACTAGTAATTAGTGAAAAACATTACAAATAAACATGCATAAATTTAATATGATTCTACTCAATATGTCTACATTCACGAATGAGGAAAGATCAAATTTACTACGAATAACATTACAATTTTACTTTTGCACAAATAAAGCTATAAATTCTCTCCCAATACAACTTTGTGGATAAAGTTGCAAACCTTGCCGATTCAACTTTTGAAGACAAAGTTGCAAATTCTTTGTCACAACATTAGTCACATTTTCTTCTCCCTCACTCTCATATCTCAATAATTTTTCGATACAAGTATTTATAACTTACAAGAACTTGCTTGACAAGTAACTACTTTTTTTATTATTTTTTTAATTTTTTTATTTTTAATTTTTTTGGAGTCCAGTCAAAATTGGGTATTCACACCGGCTAGGCTTACATTTATAGGCTAAGTGCAAATCCCTCCTAATAACAAACCTTGAACTAACTCAGTCTTATCCTACTCAAATATTTCTCATTTGATCTCTATCACTTGGGATTTGTTTGTTATCTATAGCTCTTCTCTCTATATTTCTCTCATCTTATCACTCGCCACTTATCTCAACTTCCTTAAATTCACTCTTTCATCTTATCTTATTGAAACAACCCAATTTCCTTTGACCAAACTCCTTATCAACTGGAGATTGGTTGCCATTTAAAGTTATTTTATCTCTTTTTTTTATCTTATTTCTCATTTAATTTAAACAAATGTCAAAAGCTCTTTTTTTTCTTTATCTTATAACCTACCACTTTTCTCAACTTCCTTAGATATACTCTATCATTTTATCTTATTGAAGGCCATTTCATTTATCCAAAAAATCTCCTTTTTTCTCTTAATTTTAACTATATAGAATTTTCCATGAGGCACTTTTTTCATTATCCATCCATTATTTGGCCATTAAAAAAATCTATTTTTTCCTTTTTTGCCTTCTTTATTCATTTTTTTATATATAGGTCTGGTCAAACTATGGTGTTCATAGTTGTCTCACTTTACTTGTTTCTTACTAGAGAGTATGAATAACCATAGTTTTTCATATTTTCGTAGTAAGAAATGAGTAAAAACATGAACTAAATATTTTGGCCGGGAATGCATGAGGCAATGCAAGAGAGCAAAAATGAGATGATGATATGAATAGATGTCATGAAAATGCAATGAGAGCTTTATGAATCTACTAGATATGGATCCACAATTTAAAAAAAAAACATTTGCAAACCAACTAGATATGGGCTTACAAATTTTTAAAAAGGCAATTCACGAGTCAAATGGATACGAACTCATACTTTAAAAAAAAACAATTGCAAACTAACTGGATATAAGCTTACAAAATTTGAAAAAGGCAATTTGCGAGTCAATTGGATACTGACTCACAATTTTGAAAAAAAATATTGCAAACCAACTGGATATGGACCTACAAAAGGCAATTTGTGAGTCAACTGAATACGGACTCACAATTTTGAAAAACATTTGCAAACCAACTAGATATTATAATGTTACAAATTTTGAAAAAGATAATTTGCGAGTCAACTAGATACAAACTTACAATTTTGAAAAAAAAATACAAACCAATTGGGTATGAGCTTACAAAAGGCAATTTGCGAGTCAACTAGATACAGACTCACAATTTTGAAAACCATTTGCAAACCAACTTGATATGGATATAAGCTTACAAATTTTGAAAAAGGCAATTTGCAAGTCAACTGGATACAGACTCACAACTTTGAAAAAAAATTGCAAACCAACTGAATATATGCTTACAAAAGGCAATTTGCGAATAAACTAGATACGGATTCACAATTTTGAAAAACATTTGTAAATCAACTGGATATGTGCTTACAAATTTTGAAAAGGGCAATGTGTGAGTTAACTAGATACAAACTCATAATTTTTGAAAAATATTTGCAAACCAACTGGATATCAACTTACAAATTTTGAAAAAGGCAATTTGTGAGTCAATTGGATACAGACTCACAATTTTGAAAAACATTTGCAAACCAATTGGATATGGATTTACAAATTCTAAAAAAGACAAGACAACTTGCAATGGGCCATGAGCCAGAAAACCAAATGCGATGAGCCTTGAGCCAATAAACTAAATGTAGTAGCCTTGAGCCAAATAGTTAAATGAGTTGGGCCATGAACCACAAGAGTTTATATGATGGACCTTGAGTCGAAAAATCGAATGCAATGGTCATTGAGGAAGAAAATTTTATGTATTGGGCATTGAGGCAAAAAATTGAATGCAACATGTCTTGGGCTAAAAAAATGAAATGCAATGAGTTATGAGCCTAAAAAATACTATGCAAAGGGCCTTGAGCGAAAAAAAAGGAATGCAGTGGGCCTTGAGCTTGAAAACCGAATGCTATGGCTCTTGAGCCAGAAAACTAAATGCAATGGGCCTTGAGCCAAAAAATTAAATGCAATGGGCCTTGAGCAAAAAAAAAATTGATGTTATGGGCCATGAACCTGAACATTAAATGCAATGGCCATGTTCCTGAACACTTATCCAAAAAAATACATTTTTTTCTCTTAGTTTCAATTATCCAAAAAATTTTTATGAGGCTCTTTTTTCCCATTATCCATCCATTATTGGGCCATTAAAAAAATCTTCTTCTTTTTTTTACCTTCTTTATTCAATTTTTTTTATATATATACCTGGTCAAAATATGATGTTCACAAGTAGTTTAGGGGTTATGTATGTATGCCTAATGAACAGTTCATAGTGCCACTAAGTCTTATGTCCAAGACTAATTTTGAATATTTGTATAATGGAATGTTGAAGTGAAGACAATGTACGACCATATATATACATATATGAAATATTTCATGATATTTGTCTAATTCATTTTTTTTGTACAAGAAATATCAATAAATAAAAAATTAAATATACCAAACTAAGTTTAGTAAATTTAATATTTTATATATTGGCAATTTTGTTTCATTTGTACTTATACATAAATGACGCTAAATAAACCTAAGTAAGTTGATTAATAAGGTTTAGTTTTCAATTTCGCTATTTGTGAAAAAAAAATTCACAGCGATATTAGTTACTACGAAAGGTGTTTCAACATTTGTATATTGGTTGTCAAAGGGTTAATCTATTGCAACGAGGAAAAGTTGCTACGAAATGGTGTATATTAATAGCGACATCATTGGTTGCAAAATCATAACCCTTTATAGTGCCCTAAAAAGTAGCTGCCAGAACCTTTCACAACAACTTCTAATGCAGTGGCCTAGCAATAAAATTTATTAATTTTTAATCCATCCAATCCATCTATATTAAAACCAATTCAATCCATTCAATTAAAATGATATATCTTATTGGATTGAATCTAATGGATTAAATTTAATTATGAATGGTTAGTAATCCAACTAAAACATGTATTGGATATCCAATTAAAAACCAATCCAATAAATATCCAATATATTTTATGTTTTTTTAGAGAGAGAAACATATTTTAGAGAGAGAATAAAATTTTTTAGAGTGAGAAATATCTTTTTAAATGAGTGGTTTGGATATCCATCCATCCAATCTATTAAAATGGATTAATGGATAAATTAAATAATATTAAATATTTTGTAATGGATCTTAAATAGATTAATGGTTTATTTTGAATCCATCCATTACAATCCGATCCAAAATCAAACCAATCCATCCATTTGACACCCGGTGGGGTGCAACAACTCTATTTTGTTGCAAAAAGTGTCCTATTGCAGCAAAATCTCTCTTTTGCAGCAACTTTTTTCTCTGCAAAAAGTCTTATTTCCTGTAGTGTGCCTATATCCACATATGAGAAGAAATCAAACTCTTTATGAATAATATTACAATACAACTTTTACACAGATAAAACTACAAGCATTCCTTACTATAAATTTTTCATGGATAAAGATGTAAATCATCTTCCAATACAATTTTTGTGGATAAAGTTGTAAACCCTTGCCGATGTAATGGACAAAATTGTAAACTCCCACAATATTAGTTATAATTTCTTCTCCCTCATTCTCATATCTCATCAATTCTCTAATATAAGTATTTATAACTCATAAGAACTCGCTTGGCAAGCAATTACCTTTTTTACTTACGTTTTCTATATGATTTTTATTAAAAATAAATCTCTCTTATATCTTACATACACATATCATTTATTATCAATTACAATCTTCAAATTAAAAATTTAGGTAAATCCTAATAATTATTTTTCATACTTTTACATTGCCTCTCTTTATTTTATATATATATATATATATATATATATATATATATATATATATATATATATATATATATATATATGAATTTTAGGAATTTTCATTTTATATTTGTTATGTTTCTTTTTACTCAACTAATCACATGCTCGGTCCTCAATTAAGAGTGGATAGAGACCAATATGCTACCACCAAAATCAAATTATTATCAGGAGAGGGAATCGACGTAGGCTTGGCAATCCTGTTCCACGAGCCACACGGGGTGGGTTTAAAACTTGTGGGGTAGAGCGGGTACAAGTTTAGGATCAATTTGTTTTGTTCTGTCCCACTTCCCTCGTCTAACTAAAAATTATGATTAACTTAATTATTAATAAAATCAATTATATTATTTGATTTTTACTTGTTTAATATTTATTTTGAACATTTTTATATTAGATAAATAATTAACTGTATAATTGTAATTAACTATTATATGAATTTAGTTAAAATATTCATAAATGCAAAGAGGGTTGAGAGTGGGTTTTAGCCCTTTTCTTTCGGAGTGAGTGCAGATTCTAATTTATAAGAGTACGGGGTAGGATCGAATTGAGCAAAAACGCGTCCCTATCTATCCCTTTATCAAGGCTAAGTTGCAGGGTGAGATTCTCTTTTCTTGCTGAAAAAGACAAATTTTGGATATTTAATTCAATCATAATAATTAAGTGTAATTTAATTTACATATGCTAATTAAAATTTGAATTTTACTAATGAGTGTCTTAAAATACTAGTTAAGGATTTAAAAATAAAATGTATTAAAGAAAAAACATAGCATTTTATACATTAGGAACTCAAAAATCTGAAAACATTTTCTATTTCTATTTTTTAAATTAATTTCCTTTTATAATTTTTCAGGATTTTGAAAACACATTTGTTTTGCTATTTCCATTTTCTATTTATCTTCTTCTCTCTATCTCAAATCCACCAAATCCAATACGGCGAAACACAAAGATGGGTTTTCTGTTGGTCTTATCTATTTAAAAATTACAAACCATTTACAATGAAGGAAATCTTCACACTATATATAGAGAGAGAGAGGAATGCTATATGTCACGAATGAAATTCGTGAAATGATTCACGAATAAGGACGTGGCATGCAGTTAGTTGCATTCTGCTTTTTTATTTTAGTTAAAATTTAAAAATCAAAAGTTTTGAAAAGACAAAAAAGGAATCATTTAAACTCAAATTATTCATTCGTACATATATATATATATATATATATATATATATATATATATATATATAAATCAAATTATCAATGTAAGATGTGACATACTTATATTATATAATAATTTTTTATACAATATAATTTTTATAAATCAAATCATTAAATTATAATTATTTAACATTTTAATTATTTGTATCAAATATTAAAAAATTTAAATATTGATAAGAATGTAACAAAATAATTTTTATTTTCATATATTTTAAAAAATATATTATATTAATTTTAACTCATATTAATAAATTATTAAATGATATTGATTAATGTAAAATTATATATATATAATTTATATGATATGAATTTTCAATTCAATAATAAATTTAATAAAAATATTATTTAATAAAAAATTATTCAATAATATAAAAATAACTTTATTTTACATTAATATAACTTTATCTCTCCTATATATATATTATATATATATTGTTTCAGTCAATTGCTGCCCTATTTAATAGAAGTTTTAGGTGCTGAACGAAGAGGCAGAATCCACATTCACAAGAAGCATGCTGCTGCCACAGAAGATCATATCAGCAAATAGAAATTGCTTAAAACACAATTTCAAATCGCCTTTGTGGTTACATTAACCCTGCGAAGCCCCTTGTGACATGCTTCCAAGTTTATGAGTCTCATCATCTCGCTTTCTGAAGAAATTATGGGGTAAATGGGCATGCTCTACAGTTCAGTCAGCCATACAGAAGAATCCGAGATTGAACTTTTTGACATCTTTGAACTGACGGAGGCCAAACCAGTTGCTCCCTCCCTCCTCCTGATTCTCAAAGGAGACAGAGGATCTGAGTCTTAGCGTCTCAACTACGCCATAAGGCTGAGACATTCTCCTTCCAACATTTTAGGCCATGGAGCTTCAACGCAATACAGGTTCTGAAGGGACACAGGACATAAGGGGGAGAGGCGTGAAATAAGAAAGAATAATAATAAAATTAATACAAAAAAAAAAACGAACAATAATGAAAGAGCAAATAGATAAATTAGTCCCTAAAAAATATAACGTCCCTTATATTAGTTCCTCAAAGATGAAAATTACTTTCAAAGTCTTTGAATATACATTTCTTCGTTTAATGAGGTGATAAGTTGTGATCTTTATTACTTATGTGATGAATTCAAATTTCAACTCATTATTATGTGTAATAAAAAAAATAATTATATAAACAATTAGAATTACCACTTATTCTGGAGATGCTAATCACTTTTCTTAATTATCTCAAAGTTGTCTATTCTAGAGATGGAATTTTATTTGGAGACGGTTGTTATTTATTTGGGAGCTACAACAACTTATTGAGTTAACCAAATTGTTATCTATTGTTTCTTTTAACAGTGAGGCAAATGATAAACTTTTTTGGAAATTTGACTCTAAAGGATGTTTTTCAGTCAAGTCTTTCATGTTTGCTGAAGCTAATATGTCTAGCTCATTGTGTCTCACTAATAACAGTACGAAATGTATCTGGCAAGGCCTTGCTCCTCCAAAGGCTGAATTACTTGTGTGATTTGTGTTGTTGGGAAGATTAAATACTAAATGGCGTCTTTGGAAGCTTAATTTGATTCAGGAAGGTGATGTTGGGTGTCTTTTTTGCAATCTAGACATTGGAAGTATTGAACATCTTTTTTTCACCTATGTTTTCTCCTGGAAACTTTGGTGTTCTTGTTTGGATTGGTGGGGTTTTTGTTGGTCTATCCCGTTGGACTCACACTTTTTTTTTATTCATGGGTGGATATCAGGTTAGTTGGCCTTCAAAAAAAATGTGGATATCCTTATTTTTTGCGGTTTTATGGACTATCTGGCAATCGAGAAACAAGTTTGTATTTGAGAAAGTGGAGCCAACTTGGGCACAGATATGCATCATTGTTAAAATGAGAGTTGGGTATTGGACTAAGAGGTGGTGTTCTAATTTTCCTTTTACTTTAGATTTGTTGGTATCTAACTTGAAGCAAGTGAGGTATTGGCAGCCTTCTGGTGTAACAAGACAGAAAACTTATAACTGATCTACTCTGCCTAAGGGGGTCTATACGTGGACCTTACAAGACACCTTATGAAGTAATTTGGGAAAGGTTATCATTGGTGGTTCTCTTTAGGACTTATGTGGAAAACCTTTGTGTGTTTGTGCTAAATTTGTGGACCATTGTAATGATTTTGAAGCTGTGTTGCAGGCCTAAAATCTTGGTTATTACACAGCTCGATTTTGATTGTGTATAACTCCTTGCTTGCTCTATCTTGGGCGGGTGATGAGAAGAGTGTTCCCTGGCGTCTGCGTTTTTTTTTTTGGAATAAGTTCTAATCTATCAAGAGGAGTTTCAATAACTTACGTTTTGCCCACCAACAAAAAAACGTTAAGTACAAAGCAGGTCCTTGGGTTAATTTAGAGGATCAACAAGTTTCTTAGTTTTGTTCTTGATTTTATTTTGATGGTTTCTGTGTTTCGTGTTTGCTATCTTTTCATTCTAGTTTTACTGTTGTTTTTGCTCGTCTCTGGTTTGGAGAGTTTTTTGAGCCCGTAACTCTGTTATTTATTTAAAAAATGATTAAAAAAACACATTTTCCTTGAATGGCTGTTACAACATGGTCCACGATATACCAAACAGCACACTATTGGAAAGAAAACAACCAATGAATGACCAATAATATAGCGAAGACAGTCGATAGAGTAACTACTAAAAGACATAAAGGAAAAGTGTATTACTACAAATTAAGTGTGAATATGAATTAGCTTCTGTTTTTCGAGTGAAAAACTTATTGGCTATTGCTAGTTGCTACAAATTAATATTATCAAAAATAGGAAAGGATTTGACCAAGATTTTTCTCTTTCTCATTTTTTGATGTTGTGAGTTCTCTTATTTTATTTAATTTATAGTACAAATATACGAGTATTTTAATTTCAATTGAACTCAAACATACGAGTATCCTAATTCCAATTAAATTCTTTAATATTTAAAATTTTCTTATTTTATTCAAATTATAGCTCAAGTATATAAATATCTTAATTTCAGTTGAATTAAAGCACAACTATCTATGTTTCCTCTTATTAAATTCAACTTCTTAATTTTATTATTATTATCTTTATTAATTATTTTTTATTTTCAAATTATAACTCAAGGACATGAAAATGTCAATTTCAGTTAAATTCATCTCTCTCTCTCTCTCTCTATATATATATATATATATATATATATTTCTTCTTATTAAATTTGAATTCTTAATTTTGTTATCATTATTGGTGTGGTGTAGAATACGATTAAAAATCAATATTAAAAATAGTTGCCAAGTTCCACAAAAAATATAAAAACCTTGCAACCAATTGTAGTAAGCAAGGGTCGATCCACAGAGAACCAATTCAATTAACACTATTAATCTAATTCCTAAATTAAACTCTGATGAAAAATAAGCAATAAAAGTAAAAGGAGGGTTTTGTTGATTAAAACTAAAAAGAGAAATTAAACTTAAACCAAAACAGTAAACACAAATTGAATTATCAAGTTAAAGATATTGGTTAAGAGATGGAATTCACCACTAGATTTATGTGATTATGCTAACTTACATACTTGATCAATTATGTTCTTATGTGATTGCGAGATAAATTCTCTGTTTTCCTTAAGTGTTGGCCAATTTAGCAACCGCTCAAATCAACTCCTAATCATCGATTAGTTATAAAGCAACCGCTCTTTACAACTATCCAACAATTGCATTAAGATTTAGAAAACCAAACACACTAAGATCTAATCACACACCGGATTAAATTACTTAGAACATATATTTCACTAGATCTATTACCAATCCATAATATATCCAGATCTACCACTTTTATAATTGGTAAATAGCATAAAGATAATTATTACCCACATGAACATTATATATTCTCGCTAGATTTACTACCGCAAATCACAAGCATAATAAACCCAAATCTACCACTTTGAAAGCGGGATAAGTATAAAAACCTTCATACTAACAATAGATTCAGAAATATATGAATAAAAACATAACTGTATTGATATAAAGAAATATGCAAGATTCACATAATCAAAACTAGGGTTTCATCTTCCCTTAACCAAATAAGAAAACTAGCCACACATTTCAAAAACACGAAAGAAAAACATAGTTCAGAATGAAAGTGCAAAAGAAAACTGAAGATCAAACTAGTTTCCAAAGGTTGGGGATGATCGATCTCCGATTGCTCGAACCCGAGACTCCAATCTTCGATCCAATCTTCCTCTCTCTTGTTGTTTGAATCCTTTTCAGCCCTTTGGCTGCTCCTAGCCCAGACCTCCTTTAAGGGCTCTAAGCAATCCTATTTATAGGTTTGGATACCTAATTTAACATCAAAATACGAATTTAACTTTCTGGTGCGACGACACGGGCCGTGTCATATGACACGGCCAGTGCCCCGTACTTTTTCTCATCGGCCCAATTCCATGTATTTCACAAGTCGAGAAGGACACGGCCCGGCCTTGCCCCAGAATTTGACACGGGCCGTGTCGTTTGACACGACCCTCCCCGTCAGGTGACATGAGCCCCAGTAATTTGGCACCTTCATTTTCACTGGATTCTTTACAAATACTTTTCTTTCATTGCTTCAAGAGGTGATATTGATCTCCTTAAGCATTCATCTCTCTCCTTAAATGGTCATCAAGCTCGGTTCAATGCTAATGGACTCAAACACTCAAAGATATCCTGAAAAGTATAATTCATTTATGAGTGTTTATACCCACATTTAAGCATAGTTTCACAATAAACATCCAATTAAGCTCTCAAGCAGAAACTTAGCTAAATATCAACAATTAAGCACATATGGAGTCCAATTAAATCAATCATAAGGCAATTAAAATATGAAAATAATCGACAGATCAATTATCTTTGATTTTTTATTTTTTATTTAAAAAAATCCAATTTTTCGTCCAAAAAAAATTATTATCATTATTTATTTTAATTTCAGTTGAATTCAAGCACATGAGTATCTAATTTTGGTTGAGTAATAAATTTTTATGAATCTTTTTTATTACCATTATCCTACTTTATTTTTTATTTTGATAACATTGTCCTATTTTATTATCTTTAATTTCTTCTTATTAAATTCAAGTTCTTCACTTTGTTATCATTATTTTTATTAATTTGTTATCATTATGTATGCCAATTTCAATTGAACTCAAGTATATGAATATCCTAATTCTAATTGAATCATAAGTTAAACTCGACCAAATGAGTATCCTAATTCTAGTAGAATCATAAATTTACATATCATTTTAATAACATTATCCTACTTTATTTTTTATTTTAATAACATTGTTCTACTTTATTAAATTTTATTTCTTCTTATCAAATTTAAGTTCTTAATTTTGTTATCATTATGTTTGACTAACTTATTATCATTATCCTTGATTAATTATTTTTTATTTATCCTAATTTTTTATTTTGATAATAACATTATCCTACATTATTATTTTTTATTTTTTCTTATTTAAAATAAATTTCTTAATTTTGTTACTATTATCTTTGATTAATTATTTTTTATACTCAAGCATATATACGAGTATCCTAATTTCACTAGAACTAGTGTTTGTACCGCTGCGTTGCATGGGAAAAATTGAGAGAAAAATAATTATTAATAAAATAGAATGAAAATCTTGCAATTTAACTTCAAAAATTCTTGATATAGTTTGATAAAATTATATGAGTACAAAAATATAGTTTCAATCATATATAATGATTATATATAGGCAAAGTATAATGTTACTCCATCAATCAATGAAACTTGCATATATGTAAAAGGAATTATATAACTATCAATGAACAAAATATAAATAATATTAAGATAAAAAAATTCAATAGTAAAAACCAAACGAATATCAATATTTTCAAATCACTCCTTGATTTAACTAAATCAGCAATCAATATTTTTAAATCACTCATTGATTTAACTCTTGAAATTGCAGTATAAAATTAACTAATAAAAACAAGTCTTGGTAAAAAGAATAACCCTACATGAGAGAGAAATTGTCCTTAACTCTTATTTATATAGTCATTGCAAAGCATAAAATTAATGAGAATTTTATTCTTTGAAACTTTAAAGGAATTTCAAGATCTGAAGGTATTAAACTCAATTTAGGAATATAAATCTTGTCACCATTAGTGTCAATTCACTCACAATTAATCTTGTTCCATTGCATAATTCTATTGCTTGATCAGTATTTCTAAGAAGCATAATTGGAACTTCTTTTTTTAGTACCAATATGTGATTTGAGATTCTAAAACCTTTAATCTCATGTAAAAATTCAGTTGAAACCATTCAGACTCAACACCAACATCTTCATCTGCTATAGAAATTGAATTTGAACTAAGATATTTTTTTTTTCCTTATGAAAGAATGAATGACTTTCTCAACAATTTTAAGGGTTGAAGCAAGAACAGTTATATTCTCAAAGAATTTGAAATCTTTCATATTTGCAACTAAATCAAGATATACAAAATCAACAATATCTAAAATATGATTGTTAGAATTCAAAATCAAAAGATATTTAGGGATTTCAATTTCAGCTACACTATCATTATCATTTCCCAAAGTGCCATCGCTAGTGTTAATAATCCAATCTGCAAAATGGACATAGTTTCATATACATTGGATATGGTAGATACATATTGTAACCTCATATCCTTAATCAATCTCAGGATTTTGCAGTGATTCCATAATTTCAATGAATTAACTGTTGTCATAACAATATCTTATCTACTTGCTTTTGGAAATACCATTACTGACAATATTTGTCAGAAGTCTCCTCCAAGAATAACTATTTTTCATCCAAACAGTTGTTCAATGCTTTTGTCATTAGAAAATCACAAAATTTCTCTTAAAATTCTACCAAATGCCTCAAAAGCCCATTTGTTTATCATTGGTGCTTCATCTTAAGGAGATTAAAATAAATTTGTAAAGGGATTCGGAACCTTAAATAAGGCAAGCCTCACATTCAAAAAGCTTTATCATTTGGGATCCTCGAAGAGAGAAATTAAAATCATATGATCTAACAAATGTCTTCCTCAAAGGATTATGATTATGGGTGTCCAACGGGTTGGGTCAACCTATGAACCCATAGGTTTTGACTCAACCCAACCTACAAAATGTGGGTTGTGTTAGGTCCGCGGGTTGGGTTAGGTTGGAAAACGCTCTAACCTGCAAAGTACGGATCGGGTGACAGGTTTGAAAAGTGTCGACCCACGCAAACCTAACCCACCAAAGTAGGGTTTTTTTTTTTTTGTAAAAGCCAGTTAGTTATAGTTGCAATTTATGTTATTTTTCCCATGACTTTTCTATATAGTCAATTAAGTTTATGTATAGGCATTGTAGTCACATTGAAAATGTGACCAATAAAATAGTGCTTAGAAACTCATAAAGAGTTTGATAGACCAATGCGATGAAAATCTAACTGATCACTTGGATGATAAATAGTATCATGAGAAAATTAAGAATAAAGTAAATGATTATGTCAATCCATATTCTATATGTGATGACATTGACTTCAATTAGCTAATGTGATCTGTTATGTATAACTTTTAGGATATGTTAGCTTGCTTTAGTTTATTTTATATTTATATTAGTTTAGTAAAACTTATTAAGTTTATTTATAACATTGATTCGTGTTCTTGAGAACAAACTCTCTGGAATGATTAAAAGAACACAATAAATATGGAATCAGAATTGTGGATTGTATATATTTATATTTATAAACTAATTAAAGGGAATAAGTAACTCAAACAAAATAATATGCTTGTTTTACTAACATTTCCTAATTGAATGAAGGATCTTAATTAGAAGAGGTTCTCTACTTACTAGAAAAATTTACATGATAATAAACCTATAATGCATTTCAAAAAAGTTAGAGAACAGAAGCAGGGTAGAGGAAGTTTTCTTATAAGTATTTAAGTTATGAATAATTTTGTTTAGTTTATTCCAGACTTAACAAGACTTGTTAATTATTAATTTGTTATGCACTTATTGATTTATGGTGTTTAGTTTATTTGAGATTAAAACCTATTATGTTTGAATAAGGTCGGATGACACTTATGGTGTTAATTTAGTAGATTGAGACCTATTATGTTTGAAATTGAGACTTATTGAGTTAATTTGTTAGATTGAGACCTATTATGTTTGAGATTGAGACTTATAGTGTTAATTTGTTAGATTTGATATTTTGACTTTTTTTAGGAATTTTTTTTAAAAAAAATAATATGTCGGATTCACGGGTTTGATCTAACCCAACCTACTATTGAGCGGGTCAGGTTGAGTCAAGTTAAGCCAAAAAATCTCCTCGACCCAACCCAACCCACTTCTCTGATGACCTGATTGGTCCAAAAATGTTGCTGAACCTACCCAACCCACCGAGCGGACACCCCTAACTATGATAATGGAAACAACTAGAGTATAATATTCTGTTGAGTAGATAAGCTAGCGCAAGCGGCAGCATAAGAGCATTTGTTTGAAAAGTCTAGAAACTAAAATATTGAAAATGATTTAATAAATAAATACTCAATAAATGACTTCTATCATCATTATCAGAAAAAAGTAATAAAAGAATTATATGAGATTTAAAAATTTGAAAGAAATATTTTATTTTATAAATATACACTTCATAAATATTCATATATGAGGACAATTTACAAATTTTTTTATTATCAATTACCTTATAAATTTTACATAAATTTAAATTATAGCGAATGGTTAAGAATTTTAAAATAAAATCTAACCAACAAACTATCTACAAATTATTAATACACTAAACTCATAAAAAATTTATTTATAACCTTAATTGGATTAGTGATTTATTACATTTACATAGATAATTAATTCTTTGTATAAATAAATAGTTGGTGCATGAATTATTTGAATAAAGAAATTATAATTAAACAGTAAATTGGCAAACTTAATATAATTCACTTAACTAATGAAAAATGATTATAATAACAATTAATACAAATTAATAAGATAAATTTATAAAATAAAATTTGAAAGTAATAAGACAAATTATGCATTTATTAATTAATTTAATGTGAATGCCTTAATTGAATAGATAACATGAGAAAAATTAAAAAGATAACGATTAGCTTTCTGGATTATTAAAATTTTTATTATAGAGTGAAATAAAATATTAAACATTTATTATTAATGGCCTAAACAACATAACCAAAATATAAAAAGGACAAATAAATATTACTTTACTCAAATACACACAAAATGAAATTTAAAAAATGACCATAATCTAATTTTAGCAATAACATTATTATTATTTGCAATAGTAATCTTTTTAACAATAATATTTATTGGTCATTAATTATTTATTATCTTCTACGAATATTCTTTTTTGTATTTGTATTGTCCATTTTTTTCTTTTAAGATGAACTTCCATATATTTTTTTTATCTTTCTATATTATTATTATTATTATTAAAAAGTTTTAAATTATATGAATGGTAATATTATTCATTTTAAATAATGAATAATTGATATATTAATTCATTGAGATAATTAATTAAATGTACATAAATGACATTTAATTAAGAGGAGAATTTGAATTTGAATTTTTTTATCCTTTTATTGTTTGAATTATTTAAATGTAAATCTTATTAGTGGAAGATAGTGCAAAATTAACAAATTAATTAGTTTAGACAACTAATTAATTATATATAAATTGTTTAATAGAAGATAATGAATAATAATTAATATATTAAATGGTTGATGCAATTAATTAGTTAGCTGTACATAAATATCATTCATCTAGAATGAGAATTCGAATTTAAATTATGTTCATTAATTATCTTTGTAGTCTCAATTATCTTTGTGTAAAAATGACCACATCAAATCACATCTGATGGAAAATGACCAAATAAGATGACTTGTTGCAGAATATTTGTTATTTGACTTACATATATCAAGCAAGTAATATACTTATTTAATGATAGAAAAGACACATGTTAGAATTTTAAGACATGTAATTTTTTTATATATTATATGATTATAAATTTATATGAATATTTTTAATAGCATTATCATATTTTGTTTTTTATTTTAATAACATTATTTTTATTAATTTTTATTTATTCTTATTAAATTCAAATTCTTAATTTTGTTATCATTATCTTTGATTATTTTATTATCATTATCCTTGACTAATTATTTTTTATTTATCATACTTTCTTATTTTAATAACATTATATATATATATATATATATTTTACAATTGTTGCAATGAGGTTTAATAATGATATCATTATTATTTTTTATATATTCTTATTTGAATTTAAGTTCTTAATTTTGTTAGCATTGTCTTTGTTTAATTTTTTTATTTACAGAATTTTCTGATGCTGACATGTGTCATTTTTTTTTAATTTTTACACTTCTACAAATATTTATATTTTGTAACTCGTCATCTGGTCATTAAAAAATAATTATGTACCAATAAAAAACACAAACAGATAATTGTTTTGGTACAAAACACAACAGATAATAATTTGGAGGAAGTTTGCTGGTTTTACGAAGAAGGATAAGAGAGAACTTGCGTGTCTAGCCATATATATCCACTAATTTTAAATACCAAAATTTGAATGAGATGATGACTTATTATATATAAACGTCTCTTGTTTCTGCTTCGAAGCTCACGCTTTCAGTTCTTCCCTATCTCTCTCTCTCATTCTCTCTTTTATTGTGAATTTGTGTTGCATTATTTCTGCAGAAAAAAAGTGCTTCGAGAATGGTGGTCAGCGCTGCAATAGCTCGTAACGTCGTTGGCATTATAGGTTCGTCCTCTCTCTCTCTTTCTCATCTTTTACTCACAACATGAATTTCTGCTTTGTCTAATATGCACGCTGTTCATTGGGGTGCATGCATAATCAGATCCTCTCAAATTTTTTCTCCTTCAAGTAGTCAATTCTAAGAGAGAGAAAAACACAACAAAAGCTATTAATGAAACTCAATTGAATTTTATGAAATTTTTTTTATAATCTTGTATCTTTCTTTCTCTTATAATTGACCACTTAATAAGAAAAAAAATTAATAAGATCTTGATTCATACTCCTTATATTTGAATCATGAAGAGTGCTAAGAATATATTTTCTATCACACTCCTTTTAACATATTTTATTTCATTGGAATACATCACACATTAAAGTACAAACTCAAATTTGATTATACGTTAATTGAATTAATTATATACTAATTAAATTAATTACACGTTAATTGAAGTTATATGTGTATTATGTGACATGACCTAATAAAAGAAGAGAATGTGTTAACAAGAGTATAATAAAAAAATATATTCCTAACATTTATCTTAAATATGGTTAATAAATGACTATAATTACTTACCTAAAATCTACTGAAACGCTTAAAGTGAAAAATTTATTAAATATGATTTTAAAAGGAACGATGAGGCTATCAACCCAAAAGTTTCTCTGTGCGGTGGTGCTGTTTCTTCCTTCAATTGGAACATTCTGATTCTGATGATGCCATCATCATCAATAAGTGCTACTCTCAGCCTTCAAAATTTTTTCTTCCTTATTTTATTTGCAATCAAATTACATAAATATTATTTCAACTTCACAGCACAACCGATCATCAATCCAGAAGCTCAATAATTGGGTTGCATCACAACAACTATAATAAGACAGATAGATAATGAACAATTTGGCAAGTGAGAGAAAAGGGAGAGTCGAGAGAACACTTGGTTCACAATCCCTTCCTTGTAAAAAAAAAAAAAAAGCGGACTCACTATTTTTCTTTTAAACATTACCGGTTAATGTTGGGGAATGACTTCTAATAGCTGGTATCTTAGTTGGTGCACCCTGCTCCGTAGAATCAGCCCATGAATTTCGTGTGATCAAGTTTTCTGTTCGAGTTTTGATTTGCATTGATTGTGTTAGGTTTTGTTTAAATCAGAGAAGATTTTGGAAGGAAAATTTCACTTCAGTTCCAACCGTTTTTGAGTTCTAGTTTTTTTGTGTTTTTTAAAATCAATTTATATATGCATAAAAAAAAGAAACAAAAATGTGTTTTGGTCCGTACTTTAGGGTGCTTAACGTTGAGTTTTGTGTGTTTCATTGTTCTGATCAGTGTCCGTTCTAATTTGCAGGCAATGTCATCTCCTTCGGCTTGTTTTTCTCACCAGCGTAAACTCTCTCTTTCTCAGTTTACTCTTATTTTCTGTTTTTTTTTGTTGTTTTAGTAATAATTTTTGGACATCATTCTCTTTACATCAAGTAAAATACACATTTCAACATATACTTTCTTTACTTTTTATTTTCCAAATAAATAAGATGTAAAACATAATATAATTATTTTGACTTGTAAAAAACATTTTTTTTAATATATGCGTGATTATCATATATATAATTCATTGCAGTTCTCTTTAATGCTTCAATTAAAACGTCCGCTGTAGTCAACCGTCATCATTAAATAATTACATATATCTTTGTGTCAATTAAATACCTTAAGTCTACGTCATTAATGAAACTGTCTTAATTTTATTATAAAGTATCTAATATTTTTCTCTTTTTATAATGGCCTAATGAGTTCTTTTAATAATTTTAAAAAGTTAACCTCCATCCCCATTTCGAAGCAATCCCGTTACTTCATGTCCGAACACCAGTTCTTGCTTAAATGCTAATCAAATTTTTTTGGTCAATTTTTTCAAAATCAATTCACACATCCTATATTGCTCCGACGTTAAGTAATTGGCTTGTTGAATACTGACCTTTCTTTCCCATGAAATGCCCTTGAGAATCATAAATACAAAATGACCCGTAAATGTAACGCATAGGCTTGTTTTCATTTTCAATTACTAGACCAAAAGATTGGCTAGGAAGTCCAAACTAACTCTCGGTTGGCAATAACACCACCGGTGAGGGTTCAGCCATTGTTTCCACCCCACCCCACAAGCATTACCCTGACAATTAAAAAAGAAAGAAAGAAAGAAAGAACTCAAATCAACAAACGAGAAAATTAACCCAAAAAAATAGAAAGAAAAAAGCCTTTTGATTTGGAGTCAAATTAGGGGAAAAGAGGAGGATTTAGTGGTTTCATAGTTGTACACGGACTGAACCTCAGTCTCAGTATACTTGACATTAGTACTCTCAACCTTGAAATTCTCGATAAACATGTTTCCCCACCATCAGAAATGAAACAATAGGAGAAGAAAGAGAAAGTTTTGGAGAAGAAAGGCGTAGGCTGCTATCGCTCTCTTCTCTCAAAAATTGGTGAACGTTGTTGCGTGTCCCTCCACGTTGTTGGAGCAGCCTCTATAGGGCTTAGGCAGGGAACTAGAGGTTCAGACAGGAGAAGAAGATGAATAGGGTTGATCCAACTGTTCGTTCTAAGTTTTCACACGATTTCAATTCAATTTTGTTTTAAGGATGAGATGAGTTTAAGTTTTTTATAATTATCAAATAATTTTTTGGATTTAATTAGCAAAAGAAAAATATGATATGTCTTTAATAAGATAAATAAAACTTTTGATATATAAGACTCTTAACATATTAATAAGCTGGATATTTGAGTGTAAATGGTTGAACCAATTAAGAAAAGTTTTAAAACTCTTCCAAATATTTGTGTACCGTAAAAAGCAACATAATTTATATTTATATTTTAAGGTTCTAATATATTGATTAGTTTACTATACTTAACTGAAAATACTTGTTATACACAAGAAAATAATGCAATTTTTATTTTTTTGTGAATGAATTTTCAAGTTTTTTTGGTTATTTGAATGTATTACAGTCCAACTTTCTATGGAATTATTAAAAAGAAGGCGGTGGAGGAGTTCAAGCCTGATCCTTATGTTGCTACGGTGTTGAACTGTGCGTTTTGGGTGTTCTATGGAATGCCTTTTGTGCACCCGCACAGCGTTTTAGTCGTCACCATCAATGGCGTTGGGCTTGTGTTCGAGTTCATCTATCTTACCATATTTTATATCTATGCCAACAACAAAGAACGGGTGCGTATGCTTCCTCTTTAATTACCCATTAATAGTTTTGTCCAAAGTTATGTCATTGATTCTTGCAGTTTTGTTGATTTGTATCCTTCCCGATTGAATACTTGATATTTTCTTGCTAATATTATAAGGATAGAACTTGATTTCAATCCTGATTAGAGAGAGTCTCTCCAATTCTCCTATAATCTGTTGTCACGTATTCATTATTTATCTAGTATGTTGTCATATATTACTTCTAATTTCATTTAATTAGGTTAATTGACACATAATAACCGATTAAATGAATAATAAATATGTGACAATAGATTAGATGAAAGTTGGAGAAACTCCTTCCAACTAAGATTAAAGTCAAGTTCTATCCATATTATAATGTCTAGATTGCTATAAGTATACAACATTTCAATGCCAACAACGATTAGCATAATTAGTAAGAGAAAATCATGTCATTTAAGTTAGTTGAAATTTGAATCTTATTAAGGTCCATTGTTAGTGGATTATCCTAAAAAAGAACAATCACCCTAAACCCTATAGCAGTGATGTACCAAAAAATATAGCATTGCCCTTGTTTTCCCTCTTTTTTCCCCTCTGTTGACTCTTGAGTTCTCATGAATCCATATGAAGTATGAATCTCTCATGGTTCTTTGGGTAAATTTATTTATGGTAATTAATTCAATTCCTAATAATAAATGCTATGCTTACAAGTCATGTTTAAGTTCATTCTAATTTGGTAGTACGAACACAGATAGAAACCCATTCTATTCAAACTTGTATTGCATATAAATCCTTTAATCACAGACAGCAATTTGTGTATTATCGTTTAATTATGTATTATTAATTATTAAATGAATTTATATAACAACTACTTGAAAATTAAAGTCAAAAGTGAGTCAAAATCAAACTCTTTAACTTATAAGAATATTTTAAGAGTTAATTTTTTTTAAAAAATGAAATTTTACTTTGATTATATAAAATATTTATTTTTCAATCATGTGTAAACATTTAAACTTCTGGGTAGTTATTATTGTTATATTTAAACTCTTAATAATATTGATTAACTGATTGTGTAAAAAAAATTATACATAAACCAAATCAATTCAACATCACATTCAAAGAGAATCAATACACAATCTATTTTATTAAAGAAACTTTTATTTTTTGATTGTTCTGCTTTTTCTTTAATTAATTAGCTTTGAAGTCCCAAAACTAAGCTCTGCTTAATTGAATGTTTTAAGAGATGATCGAACGGCATCATGTTAATGTGTCCATTCCTGTTCTGCCACTCATTGTCTCTTCCCTAATTTCAGAAAAAGGTGCTGATTTTACTTCTCATCGAGGCTATTTTTTTTGCTGCCATTGTTCTTATAACAATGTTGGCACTGCATGGCACTCGCAAAAGGTCGTTAGTGGCTGGCATTTTCTGTGATGTCTTCAATGTTATGATGTATGTCTCTCCTCTCACAATTATGGTAAGTCTTTAATTTATATCCCATAATATCTAACATGATAAGGTCATGTATTTATATATGTTTGAATCGAAGTCTATTTTATATAATATTTCATTCCAACTTATCATGATATATATAATCAACAGGCAAAGGTTATAAAAACAAAGAGCGTGAAATATATGCCATTCTGGCTCTCTGTGGCTAACTTCCTTAATGGTTTGTGCTGGACAACATATGCTCTCATCCACCCTTTCGACCTTTTTGTCCTGGTAATTAATTACCTGATTTTTTCACTTTGTTCTCCTCTGTCTCAATAATTAACTAAATTACATGTGTAATTTCTCTTTCTGGTCAGTCATTGTAGTTCTTGAATGAAATTTTCTATTACTCATAGTTACCTTTGCATCTCCTTTCAGATCAGCAACAGTATTGGAGCAATTTCTGGACTTGTTCAGCTTATATTATATGCTTGCTACTGCTCCTGCAAGGGAGAAGACAATGATGATGGTGACTCAAAGCCAACTGGGGTTCAGCTCTCTACCTCAGACGTAAGAGTTGCAGTCTGATGACACCCCTAACATCAAAGCTTTCTTTCTTCTCTATGTCTGTACTCGCGTAGAACTAGATAAAACATATCTTGAGGGGCTAAACGCAATTTTGGAAAGAGTTCAAATTATGGTTTGAAGAAAAATAAATAAAAACTAGATATTTTGTCAGACCATGGTTCGTAATTAATTTTGGGATCTATACCAAGCAACCTTAGCCTGCATAGTATATTGAGTACAACTTGTGTTATGTTATATCCGCTGCTTGCATTTAGAAGTTTTAGAAACAGTATATTTCAGATATAGCACTTAATGGTTTATTAAAACAAAAAAGATATAGGACTTAATATTGAAGGCAAAATCACACTCATTGATGACATGATCTGCCACCTTAGTTTCCAAATTCCTAGTCATACTCTCTCATTGGATGTTTGGATCCAGATTAAACGTAAAAGGATAGAGCACATTTTCTTCGTTCGAAATTATAAACAGCAGTGCTGTTTGTTACAAAAAGAATTATACTTCGTGTAATCAATTATTAATCTGTTAATCAAATGATAAATGTTAACTCAAAAATTATATATCATTAACTAGTATAAAATAGTTGTAAGAATTTAGTTGTACAAGCATCATTTTCCTTTTTGAGGCTAAAGGATGGCCCAATAGGCAGTAGGTTTTGCCAAAATTAACAACCATATTAAATATGTCACACACAAAAAAACACATTGTTTCTTATCATTAACTTTTATTTTGGATATATGTAATGAACACATGATCAAGACTTTTCCATGCAAATTTCCAAAAATCTAATGACTTTGCGTAGTTATGTTTTTTTATCTATCTAAAAATTGTCCAATTCACACTGCCTAATTGTATTAAGCAATTAACATGACCTTTTAAGAAGAGTTGTGCTATGTAAAAAATCACATAGAAGAACACTATAAGATATAAAATTTTCCGTTTAGTAACTACTAGAATCACTTGTCAATAAAAGAATTTCTCATGTTTAATAGTAGTAACAGAAATCATGTGAGCATTTATTTTTATCCTCGAGTTTAAAAATAAATAAGAATGAAAATGAATTTAAAAGGATCAATTCTCCCTTTATTCATCTCAAAGATTAAATTGTTTCTCCAAAATTAGGATTAAAGGTGAGGAACTAAAGATTTTTATACGTTAAAAGTACATATTTTACATCTTAGCTCCTAATCTTAAATAGTAAAAATCATAATAGTTCCGTACTATTTTTTTTAATAATTTAACTCCCGATCAACAGAGTTTCATTTCATTTCTTATTAATTTTTCAAATAAGAGAAATGGTAGCTTTATTTTATTTCTTACATTTATTTTCAGTCCATCCTTAATAGTTCTTTTCATTCTTTTAATGAAAAAGGAATATGTTCCTCCAAACAAATAAGAGTGTATCTACCCTTAATTTAATAAAATATATTGTGATCTTAACTCACTTAATGATCTAAGGGTGGATACACTCTTACTTATTCACTTTAAAGACAAATCTCATTTTAAAGTAGCTTTTTCTAATAAAAAAATCCAAACACAATAGTAGTGGTAACCTTAAAAAACCGTCATTGAATGTCGCCGATAAAGTAACTTAAGGAATGACTTAGTAGTTAAGGAAGTGTATTTTCTATTTTTGGTCTTTGACCAGGTATCTCCATAGGCATATTGCTATGAGACTAACAATCTAGCACTGTCGCGACTAAGAGGTCCTCCTAATAATTGTTTCCTCTAGAGTTTTATCTTTGGTCCACTTCTTGAGAATGCAACTTGCTTACTACTGCACCTAATAATTAATTTCTTGATATGCACCTATTAGAGGTCAAAATTAGTCATTTCGACATGAGGACTTGTAGCAGGCAGCACCATGCTGCGGAAAGGACTAAATTCCAAAAACTTGTTGAAAAAGGTGATCAACAAAGTAGTCAACTGACGTCAACAATACCTAGTCAAACGATGCTTAGCCCATATCACAATGTCAAATAAGACCATGTCAACGATTCAACAAATGAGCAACACTTAATCAAATCATGAAATTTCAAAAGCAAAGTCACAAGTTGTTGTTGAAGCCATGCAAGTGAAGTTCTATCAACATTGAAGCCCATGTTCTACGAGAAATGATTGACAAGCTAGAGATAAATTCATAGTGGACCCCATGACTGAAAGTGGGCAATTACCAATAATCAGTTGGGAGTGCACAAAGAACGTGGCTTAATAAAGAAAATAGAAGTTACAAAGAGGAGAAAGAAATCACCTACTACTTGGAGCAATATCCACTTTGAACATAGTGGGAAAGCTATGTAAACAAATAAACACATGTGAAATTTTGCATGACTGCTAAGTGATGCAAAATAAATTTACTTTCAATAAGTTTACTTTCGATATTGCCTTTCTATCATTTTACTTCTAGTAAGTTTATTTTGTCGCACTCTTTACTTTGGCGTATCATTTCCATTTACTCGCACTCATTTCTTTTGAACCATCTAATGTCCACTTTCCTTTTAGACTAACACTTGATTGATCGATGGTTATTTAACTCGATGTCAGAATCTTACCGATCACCAGATATTTGAAAGTCCTAAAAAGGAGTCGAATTCACTCCTAGATATTAAATCTTGAATCAAAACAAAGTGGTCAACACTTATGCAAAAAATCACCACAAACAACACTATACTAATGTACATGTGAGCCTTTAAGATCGTTAGGAGAAGACCTAGTCTCGAACATGAAAATTAACCTAAAGATACTTTTACATTATAGAAAAAAATCACATAACAACAACTATTGTCTTCACTAAAGATATACTTTACAAATACCATGTTTATCGTCACTAAAAACTATAAAAAAAATTAATAAATTTCCAATGACAACAATAAAAGTAGAACAGTTAAAACAGATCAACCTTGTCCACCCGGGTTAGCCCACTAAGGGTTGCTCACAAAGTGAGTCAGGCCAAGTTGGCCCACTTTAGTAGTGAGCCAAATTTTGGCCAACCTGACTCAACCTTGATGGATTGGTGGGTTAAATGGGTTAGTCCACCTAAATTTTTAAAAAATAAAACAAAAAACCCAAAAAAAGAAAAAAATGCTTTAAAAAAATAAAAAAGGTATGGTATTGGTGTGGAGGTAGATCTGGATTATTTTATCCCATACATTTCAACAAGAACAATTCATTATTTTATTCAATGAATTGTTGTCTCCAAAAAACAGAGAATGATGTCTCTGGATCTGGAGTTTCACTAGCATGGGAGTTGTTCGCTCGAGTAGGAGGATACTTGGCCGATTCACAGCAGTAGCGACAACAACCACCATAATCACCACCATCAACTACAAGCTTCACACTTCTCATCCTCTGGCCAATTCATAATAGTTGCAAGGAGTTCCACTTTCCACTTTCTAATTTTAATGTCAAAAGTAGAAGTAAGGAGTTGGTTGGCTTGGTAATGTGTCTTTTTCTTCCCCTTATATATATATTTTTTAATCTTCTAACCCGTGAGTCAACCAGACTCAACCTAGTTTGAACCTATTTAACCCACAGATTAAGTGAGTCAGGTCAAGTCAACTTGAAGTCCTTGTAAGTTAGTTTTTTTAACAACCCCAACTCATCATTTTACACAAGTTAATCGGTTAGCTCACAGTTGAAACCCACTTTAATGACTCTAAGTAAAAGTCTAAAATGTTGTCATAAAATTTAGTGATGACTTTTGTTTTTAAAAATAATAGTTATTGTTGTTGTTATTGTTGTTTAAGGTTTAGTGTTTAGAATTTAGAGTTTAATATAAATTCAATACAACGGTAAAAAGCAGAAAATTATTAAGAGTAGTAACTAGTGAGAATAAATTTTATTTGGATTCTGCACCCATTTTAATTTTTAAATTTAACTAAATTCTCATAATTAAAGTACTAGCGGACGTGTCTGTCAATCTGCTTTTTTTGTTTATTTTTTGAAATTATTCACATCATATTATATTAATACATGTTACAAAAGATGTAAATTATTAATTAAGGATTAAATTACTGCAAAGAAATACATATTTACACATAACAATTATAATACGTTTGCATGCATATGAATAAATTTTAAATAATTAAAACAACAAATTATCTATGTACACAATAGTAAATAAATCTAGTTATAACTGTTAAAACCATTGTCACTTAGATCTTTCTTGATTATGTTTTTAATTGGTAGACCGAATTTTGATTGTATTCTTAAAACATTTTTTATTTCCCTACAAATTGAGAAAATAAAATTAAAATTGTAAGTTTTCGAAAGTATATTAAAAATGAATAAACTGAGAGTTTAACAAAAAAATAAATGTATACTTGTAAAGTTTCTTCTCAATTCTTTGTACATCACATCATCAATAAACTTTTTAGCCTTAAAAAACTGTAAAATAATATTAAAGACATATATGTCACATATTCAAAATAGCGAATAATGCAATGACAAATTAAATATAGAAAGTGATGAACCTACAAAAATTCATATTTTTACGGTTCAAAATCTTGGGTTTTCATTCTCTTTTAATCTTTTTGATTTAGTTTGTTCTTAAATTTGATTATATTTTTTATTATTTTAATTTTGTTTTTATTATGTTTTTTTTATGTATTTTTGATAGGTAAATACACATGGAAAGAGATTGGATGCTTAAAGAAGAAAGAAATCAAAAAAACAAGTTTTCGGGATAAATCATCGATTTTGTGTAAAAAATAATAAATTCTAAATAAATATTTGAAGAATTCATATCTTATTCTTAAATGCTAATTAGAGCTTTAATTGGATGTAAAATCTCAAACAATGATTAGATTGAAGATTAGATATGGATTCTCAAAGAGATTTGATTTGGAGCAAAATTTGGATTCCCGCACTATCCCGACCATCCCTCATTAATTGAGTCATATCTTGGGCTACAGAGATCAGATTGATGCACCGTTTGCAGCATTAGAAAGCTAACAGAAAATCCTACAACTTCTCTGTTGAGATCAAGGGCAAATTAGGCCACCTAGAGGGTGAGAAAAATCATGCAAGTCGATCATCAATTTTTCTATAAAAAGGAAAAAAGCGAATTTAGCAAAGCACTCACTCTTGAGCTCACTTTTCTTTTACATATTCTTAGACACTTGGAGAGAAGGCGAGGTCGTCAAGAGGCACAAACCCTAATGTGGTGTGGGCGCAATTAGGATTGAAGATTAGGGATTTTCTTCAACCTTTCCACCTTTCTACAATGGAGTTTGTCATATTCTTCCTTTTGTGTTCTTCTTTCTCCATGTGTAACTAATTTCCTATTGTTAGGGGGATGATGGATCTTGTTCTTGGATGATGTAACTTTCTTTTATGGGTTTAATTTATGTTTTTATCTCATGATTTACGTGTTTATCTCTGTTCTTTATGCTTTTCTAAACCTGATCAATTTGGAAATGATTTTTTGGGTTTATGTATAATTTGGGAAAATTTGCATGAACCTAGAACTTGTGATAAACACCATAATTTCTGCAATCGCTAGGGATAGACGTTGTGGGTTATGTGGTGTTTCTTATAATTCCTCTGTTCTTGATAATGCCTTTCTAATTGGAGTTAGACTAAGGGATTAGTTAATTTCAATCAGCGTAAGAGGATTAATATACCAAGGGATTGGATATTAATTAATTTTGGGAATTGACCATAAATCATTGAAATAGAACATAGTTAAACCAATATTTGAGTGTGCATCTAAAGAGTTCAAGTGAAATATAACGCTTTAACATTATTATTTTTCACCCTTTTGATTTATTGTTTGCTAATTTTTATTTTTATTTTTAATTTAATTTTCAACAACTCTCTTTTTTGTTAGCTTAAATAGTGTTATTTTCAGTGAATTTAGTAATTAATAACTTAATCCTCGTGGGACGATACTCTACTCACTACTTTATTACTTTTTTTTGCGATTCGGTGCACTTGCCGATTTTCAACATCAGAAAGGTATATGGAGAATGCAAATATCTTCTTTTGCATGAAATTTCCTAATTGTACAATATATCAAAGAAAAGTTAAGTGAAATATATATAACCATGATTTTTTTTATTTAATGTTAGAAATTATTATTTTGTAAATTAAACAACAATGGTTACCTGTTCTCATGAACAAGGTGACAATCACTTAATGTTGCATGTTCACGCATCCTGTTTATTTAACGTAATATAGGTTAATAATCATGTAAAGATATTATATTTTAAATGTAAAAATATTGTGAACGATAATATTATCTTAACCTTATTCTTTTGAGTCAACAGTTCTTTCTTTACCATCTTCCATAATTGAGTTTTATTTGCTACTACCGTAATTGCGCACCCAACAACATATATTTTTAGTCAATGAACCTGCTATGTTCAATTTTAAAAATTATATGTTAAATGAATAACGATCACATACATTTAAATTGCTTTTTTTCATACACAAATAAATATATAATGTTGATTTAACCTTATTGTCAATTTGACGAATTGATGCGAGTGATTCCTCAGCCTTCCATGAAGTCATCAAATTCATCCTCCTACATATTAGCACTTACACGTTTGTGAAAGTACATATATAGATGGTCAAGTCAGTAAAATTTTGAAAAAGATGGTCAAGAAATATACCAGTAACTTAGCACTTACATGTTTGTGAAAGTACATATATAGATGCTTTCTTCTCAACTCCTGACACAGTTCAAAAATCTCCCGGAATTTTAATTCATTTGCACATATTTAATATTAGATTAAGATTCAACAAAAAAATGGATTAGGTTTAGAAGTTTAAACTAATAAGCTAATTGTATGTACATTAAAAAAATAAGCTAATTGTATGTACATTAAAAAAAATACCCGAGATTGAGATAACAAACATCTTTGAAAATAATATTTCTTGAGAACTCTCCATCTTCCCTATCAATTTTTCCTTGTTTGAATAGGATTTTGGTAGTTGCTTGAGAAACACCTCTTGACAAAGCAACATATAATTTGGCCATGGCTAAAAACATGTTCTAGAAAATAAATCCCTACATTGGGAATGGTCTGTCATTATGATTTGTTGATCAAGTGCAAAACTCAATTTCACAGGAAATTGCTTTCTAATAAGGACAATCTTGCACTTTCAGTTGTTTTAAGTTTTATCCCTGGCAAGAAAACTCTTGTTCCTAAGTGGAGTCTATTAAGATTTTTACATCTAGCATATTCCTAAAAGTGCCACGACATAGTAACCTAGTCTTATTACATAGACCGACTTTAGGATCAATGTTTCATAGTAGCATCAATGGTGCACCTTTTTTTAATTTCAAAATATGTGGTGGCAAACCACCTGGAGCAATGGAGTTCAAGTATTCCTATTGTTATCAGTTGCTTGTGTCTCCCTCAACTTCATCAAATGATGACAATTTATGCTCTTCTCCAGGAAATTGACTGATAATGATGTCATTGAGTTTTACAACATTCTCATTTTTAAAGGTCACTATGGCTCTTTCTACCATATGCATCCCATCCATGGGACTTTAAATTTGGAAATATTTCATGTATAAGTTTATCTAATGCATTCTTTTGTCCCATGTTATTGCCATTTGTTGAGCGTATTCGTACCATGTCATCATTTATGATAGGTTCAATTCCATCTCCAATGTGTATGAGATATTCTGCTAATGATCGCATATTTTGTCGTAAATGTAAAACCTTTGTGTAAGCCCACAAATGAGACTTGACTATACATGTTGTTATCATCTGTGCCTTAGTCCCTTTCAGTATAACAAGAAATACCTGGCAACAATCCCCACCCATTATCGTCACTTCCCCCCCAAATGGTGCATCACAATCTATAATGTCGTTTAATGTTCGGTCTAATGCTTCCAAAGCATATTTGCTTGCCATAAGTGCCTCATCCCAAATTATTGTCGTTGTCTGTCTAACTAACTTTGCCAGATCAGACTATTTACTTATTAAGCATAAAGATGATGACTCTGTGTTGATAGGTATCTTAAATTTGGATTGGGCAGTTCGACCATGGGGTAATAATGTTGCAGCTATTCCAGATGTAGCAGTGCTTAAGACAATTCAGCCCATACTTCTCAATTTAGCAATTAAAGCACGATAAAAGAATGTCTTACCTGTTCCACCTAGCCCATCCACAAAGAAAACTACATTTTGTTCACACTCAATGACATTCATAATTGTATTGAAGGCAACTAACTGGTTATCATTTAACTTATTCACAACTTTGATATCTTGATGAGGTATTGGAAGTAAAAGCTCTTCTTGTATAACCTTTGGTGTTGCATTAACTTGATCGTTGTCCAATGTTAAAGTTGGCAAATCAAAATTTGAGATTTGTTTACCATGTTATATGAAAAGGTCATTCAAATCTCTCAATAGCATGTTAGTCAGGCATGATGTCGTGATAGTGCTTGATGACGAGGAATCTTCACCATGAAGGTGTAGAACTCGTCCCAAAGGCTTCTCACACCAATTGGTTCATAAAAAACCAATATAGTTGCAAACAATCTCCTTAAAGCACATGACATTCATAGACTTGTTGCTTTAGTCAAACACTCATGAATACTATTGTCACTGTCTAATAAACCCCATTGCTCAGCTGATTGCTTAAATGTGGGAAATCATGTGTCAATTGTTCTAAGTAAATATTCCCATCCGGTTGGACCTCTTAGATGAAACAACATAACACGAAAGTAGAATTTTTCTCCTACTAAAGGAGACACTGTATAGATTTGCCCAATCACTTTCTTTGATGACCTTCTATGATACCATTCCTTATCTCCTCTATGCTAAACATAATGCTATGGTATTTCTCTATACAAATAACGTCTAGATTCTAAATCTCTACAGTTCAACACAAAGAATTGAGTGAGCATTATTTTGGAATTTCAATCATCATCTAATACATCACTAATCCTTTAGTGATTATAAAATCTGACTTGATGCCTACTTGGTAAGTGGATTTGCAATCTCTCAATAGAGGGATATATTCGGTAGATATTATTTCTAAATATTTTCCAGCATGCCTCTGGAGTACAAATCCATCTTGCATCAATATACTATTGAACCTCATCAATATTTGAGCCTCTGTGAACCTCCATTGCGATTCTATCTGGACCTTTATACACATACTTATGTAGATATTTGATGCTTTTGATGCTATTATATACCTCTACATTGATATGACAATCGTACTTCAACAATATTCAAGGATTGTAAGGCACCACCCACCTTTTATCAACTGACACATCTCTATTAAGAGGTACCAGCTCACCAATATCATGTCTTCTATACATTAGATATTGATCAGTCCCTTGACATGTCTCTATTGAAAATCCTCTTGGGTAATTTCTTTTACAGTGACCATGTTTCATACACACTGATTGTGAATTAAGTATATCGCAAGGCCCATGTAGCATATGCTTTAAGATTGCTTCATATAACTCTGCCTCCTCTTCCTTGTGTGGTATTTCTACCCTAACCACACTATCATACTTCTCTAGATTACGTAACTTGTCACCATCTTCTAAGATCCACAGCATGTGCATATGTGGTAGCCCTCTCTTCTAAAACTCTGTGACATATATATAACTTTTTACCTTTCCCAAAACACCTTTATTGATGATATCATCCTTTAATTGCTCAAATTTGTCTCAAAAGATTATTGTCAGCAAGTCCGGATAATCTTGAAGTGTTTGAAAAGGTCCAAGTTCATATATAAGTTCATTCCAAGATGGATTGCGTGTCATTATAAGGAAAATACCAAGTTTACCATCCTTTAGCACAATGGCCATAGCATCTTCATAATGTTGTGTCAAGTTTCGACGACCACCAACAAATAACGAACGCAATATTGTTCTTTGTCCAACATTTTCTACAACAATAAAAGAAATAAGTTTGAGTTTCTAGCTATAACTTATAACGTATTGTCAAAAGTATATGTTTCAATGAGTACTTGCACGTGTTTCTCCTACATGCAAAACATCTTGTAAAACTTGGTATACCTTAGCAAGAATGAAGTCTTGATGGGTTCGAATCCATCATAACCTCCCCAATTTAATCTTGACGTAATTGTCAACAACATATTGTTGTAAAAGTCGCCCTGCTCGTAAGAGCAAGGATTAATCATTGCCACGAATCTACAACAGATCAAATTGTTATTGAGTAGTACAATTTTTTTTTTAAAACTCCAAGAACATCTAAGAATACCTTACTAAATTAGTCATTTGATTCTTTTCCATAGCCAAATTCAATCTCTTATATTTTGTCATCTCATTCGTAAAGGGATTCGTAAAGATATTTTGTCATCTCATTGAAAGTGTATTTGCAAACTTAAGTTTGGTTAAAAATGAGTTTGTAATAATGTGATTTATGTTTGAAAACTTTTATTTCAAAAGTAAGTTTAATAAAATAATATAAGAGATAAAAATTACCAACAGATAAATTTATAACTCAAAAGTAAGATTTTCTTACTTTGCTCCAAACATAAGTTGGAGACTAAAATTCGGTTGAACCAAATGAAAACGTGAATTAGCCAAACAAAAATGCACAATGCTCGTTGAAAACTCATTATAAAACAGATTCCCAAACATACTGGCTTAATAGTTAACAGTTTTTAAGATTTTTTAATTTATTTGATATTTTTTATTTTTGAAATAAATAATAAATAAGAAGAAGAAAAAATTGTAGAAGATAATATGAACAAATTAAAAATCATTATATGTAATGATCATCATATACAACAAGTGTTCCAATTTGTGTATGAGGGGTGGTCTTTGAACTATTCGGATGATGTCCAAGAGCTCCAAGGAGGTTGGCTTGTTAATCTGAGAGAGAGTTAGATCTCTGCAAAACATTTTAATATTCAAATTTGTTTTAAAATAAAAATGAGAGATGAATATATAGGTTAAGAAGTGAACATATTTGAAGTAAAAAACCCTTAAGTAACTTAAATAAAAGATAATGCCCCTAAACATGTTATTAGGCCTGGACAAGTAAAAACCTATTAATCCAACAAGTCATATGATAATCAATTTTAGCTTAATTAATAAGCTTAGAGAGAAGAGTTTGTTTACAAATTTTTTAAAAAAAATTAAAAGCATCTCACCTAAATTTAAAAGTTTAATATAATTACTTTAAAATTAGATAAAATTCATTTGTTTGCATTTTTTGCAAAATAGGTTAAAAAACGTGTGCCCTTTTCCTGTGGGCCCAATGTTACGTTATCTTATCCGAAGCAAGAAGATGAATGGATGATTATGTACCGCTAATGTTGAACTTCTTTCACAAAACACAAACCTCAAGTTTGCCCAAAAGTCCAAAACGTTATCTATCTAATTCTTCTAGTTCTACTCTCTGTCTCTTTCTTTCTATCTTTCAGTCACATGAGATAGATTTGTTCTCTGATTTCCTTTCAATGGCAGCCATCATCCCCTGCCACTACTATGCTTCTGCAGCCACTACCACCAGATTCTTCAATTCCAATACACACTCCACACGCCTAACCTACCCACTTTCTCTCACCAATGCCGCTGGACTTCGACGTCTCAATGCTCGTTGCTCTTACCAACCACCCCAACATTCTGAATTTCAGAACAAACATGTAAGTCTCTTCAAAATTTGATTTTTATTTGATAGATGCTCTTTGTTTCGCATGAATGAAGATTATGCACATCTGGGGTGGAGATATGATACCCCATCAGCGTTGTTTTACTGTAATCTTCTTTAGAATGGATATTTGGGAGAAGAAGTTAAGATTTTTTGTTCTTTTTATTTTTATTTTTTTTTAATCTCATCTTCATATACAATCAACTTGTTCAACAAAAATGGGAATAGTAGAACTGAATAGACAAGGCAACAAGATAGTGAATGAACTGATAAGAATAACCTCTTAAACAAGTTCCAGACATCACAGTGTAAAAGATAAGCCCCAAGCAAGGGGCTATTGGTAGGGGGTTTGGTCATAGGTTTAAACTTCCCTGCCGCCATTATATTATACTAAAAATAATAATACATAATAATAAAAATTGAGCCCTAAGCTTCATCCGGACCTGTTTTTAAAATTGAAACAATCTGCATCAAACACTTGCTGTGTTGCCTTCAAGTAGAAGTTAGAACTATTGCACTTGAAAACAGATTTGATTGAATGGGACTTGCAATTACCCAAATACACTCAAGTATTCTAGCCTAGATTTAAAAGATTGTAACAAACTAGTATTGTACTACTAATGACTTCTTGTGCCCTTATGAGTTATGATTAGTTGCTTCAATCTCCAGTGGCACTTGTAAACACTAAATAGTTGGGAATCATATGCATTGCTAATTTGCTAAGTTGTTATCTATATGTACTTCTTTGACTTTTCTGTTCTTTTTGTTTTGAATAGAAACATTGTATGTATTTATACTTTTTTTTGTTTACCTTGTCTTCTTATGTTTACATTGTGACGTGAGATAGCTGCAATGTATGATCGAAGCCCTAAAGCTCATTGTATTATATTTTGGTGCAGAAAGGGAGGTCAGTTTCCTTGAAGCAGTGTGCAGTTTCTATAGCACTGGCAGTTGGGTTAATAACAGGAGTTCCAACATTGGGGTGGCCTACCAATGCCCACGCAGCTAGCCCTGTGTTGCCTGATCTGTCTGTATTGATATCCGGACCACCAATTAAGGACCCTGGGGCATTGTTGAGAAATGCTCTTCCTATTGACAATAAGGCAATTAGAGAAGTACAAAAACCACTTGAAGATATTACAGATAGTCTCAAGGTTGCTGGAGTCAAGGCACTTGACTCTGTGGAAAGAGTAAGCAATAAGATTCTTATTCTTTTATCTGTAGAGGTGTATTGCCCATGCAGATTTGTATGAGCTTTTGTGTTTCATTTTTTCCTTAAGGATAGAAATTGAGTTACTTTACATGGAATGTAGAATGTGAGGCAGGCGTCTCGTGCTCTCAAGCAAGGGAAGACTTTAATTGTATCAGGTTTAGCTGAATCAAAGAAGGAACATGGAGTTGAACTGCTTAATAAGCTGGAAGCTGGTATAGATGAACTTGAACTGATAGTGCAGGACAGGAATCGAGATGCAGTTGCACCAAAACAGAAGGAGCTTCTTCAATATGTTGGAGGGTGAGTCTCTCGATAACTAAATCACTTATATGAACCACATAAAGACCCTATCCTTCCATACATGTGCTCGAATGAGAAATAGGATGTCTTTTCTTTAATAGAAGAGATAGGATATGGGTTTGTGCATGTCATTAAATGTTTTCACTGTGTCAAGATGAATTGTACTATAATTTTTGTTCTATCTGCCAGTTATTAAGAATCTGAGACTCTATGAATAGAAATTAGGATTTAGAACAATTGTATAGGTGTGCTATGACAATAAAAAGCACTTCATGTTCCTTAATCTGACCATAGGAACTGCCAGAAAGAGGTCTCTGTCAAGGGTTGGTTGCTTCAATGATATAAGTTATAGGCTTTAGCTTAAATCTATGGGGCAAAGTTATTAAAACTGGACCAAACGTCAACCCAATCAATGAGCTGGGCCATTGGTCCCACCAGTGGATCACCAGTGAATAGAGTTGTACTGGTTACATATAACCAAGCTGTGCCTAAAATCTAAATATCTAACTTACTATGCTGCAAGGGGTCACGTTTAGTCAATTATCCCATGAAAAGCATTCATTTGGGCAACCTGATATTGCAAACTAGATTGGCAACCGGTTTATTGGTATTTTTTTAGCTTTTATTTAGACAATTACAAATGCTACCCGGTTTACATTGATCCCCCTAGAATATTTTGGTTGATAAAAACCTGCTAAGTTTGATCTTCTTTGACTGGGCTGAAGCCAAACCCAGTTCAATTAGTGAACTGGCTTTTCTTGGCCAGGCCTATAGTAATCTGGTTCACCAGTCTTAATGGCCAGGCTGGGTATTATAACTATGCTATTCATACGTGATGAAAATCTGCCAAGTTTGATTTCTTCTGACTGGGTTTGAATGCATTTCCAGTCCAATTAGAGATTGCCCTGGCCTCTGGGACACCAGTCTAACCATCTGGGTTGGGCTGGGTTTTATAACAATGCCTATTGGGGGGAAATTGCCATGATTTCAGATGTCAACAAAACAAAAACTATATCCTCTTTCTAACAATTGAAAGTTGAGGAGGACTTGGAAAATTAATCTTCTTGAGAAAGATTTTTCTCATATATAACCTTTCATTGACTGCAGCTGAGATGTTCCTGGGGCATTGCATTTCTGCAGTGTTGAAGAAGACATGGTTGATGGCTTCCCATATGAAGTGCCTGAAGAATACCAAAAGATGCCATTATTGAAGGGGAGAGCAGCAGTGGATATGAAGGTTAAGGTTAAAGACAATCCTAGCGTGGAGGAATGTGTTTTCCACATAGTTCTTGATGGTTATAATGCCCCTGTAACTGCTGGAAATTTTGTTGACTTGGTAGAAAGGCACTTCTATGATGGCATGGAAATTCAGAGAGGTAATAAATCTGATATTTATTCGACATGCATTTTAGCTCTTGATTTCCTTTTCTTTTTTCTTTTTTCTTTTTTTGTAATATCTTGATTTCCCTTTTAGTTATAGCTTGTTTGGTAAAGAATGTGTTAAGACCTTCTTGAGCTATGTTTTAGAAGATAGAGACTAGGTACAATGGTTTTGCTCATTGCACAAAGCCACAAATGCAGGCAATGAAATGAAAGGTTGTATACATTTATATTATTAATTACCAATTAATGAGACTGGATTAACAGTACTTCTAGGAAATTAGGGCTGAATGTATTATACTTATTCTGAATAATCATACAGAATTTATACAGGAATTCTAAGCTATTTTAGGAAATAAAATAACTCTTTATTCTAATATCAAATCCCTTGATTCAAGGGATCTTTCCTAATCACACAAATCTATATAGATAACAAATAATTCCTAAAATAATCTTTCCTAAAATATCACACGGTTTCCCACACTCCCCCTCAAGCTGGTAAATAGGTGTTTTCCATTCCCAGCTTGGATACAATCTTTTCAAAATTGTGGCTGTTCAGTCCCTTGGTGAGAATATCTGCAAGTTGGCCTTGAGAGGACACGTATGGAGTGCATATCAAGCCACTATTGAGTTTTTCTTTGATGAAGTGCCTGTCTACTTCAATATGTTTAGTTCTATCATGCTGCCCCGGGTTATGGGTTATGCTGATTGCTGATTTATTATCACAATAGAGCCTCATTGGTTCTTCCCATTTTATTCTCAAATCCTCCAAAATGATTTTAAGCCATGCAGCTCACATACACCTTGTGCCATGGCTCAGAATTCTGCTTTAGCACTAGACCGAGCTACTACACTTTGCTTTTTACTTCTCCAAGACACGAGTTTTCCTCCAAGAAAGGTGCAGTACCCTGTAGTCGACCTTCTATCCACAATTGATCCTGCATCGTCAATGTTGAAAACGTGTAAATATCTTTTATATATCTTTTATATATCTTTTGTATTTATGTAGTTTCCTTGTATAGGCTAATCAGATCATAACCCTAATCCTTGTATTTATTATTATAGCTCTATATACACACTCTCGTCGTGTAATTGAAGCACGCTAAGGTTTCCTCATATGTCTCTCTTCTCTTTCTCTCTTTTAACATGGTATCTAGAGCCTAAAGAGAGGCAACCCTAGAACATCACACCCTAGGTGGGTCCACGCCCTCCGGTGAAAATTTTTCCCGCCAACCGTGTTTCCCTTCCGGTTTGCCGACCTTTCTCTCGTGCCGTGACGTCTTTCCGGCGCTCTTTCTCCCACTGTTCCTTGGCTAAGCATTGACTCCGCCGTTCGCTTGCCCTCTTTCCGGCCGCCACCACACACGTTGGCACCGCCTCCCTCCCAGATACACCAAAACCCGGCCCCAACGCCGCCCTCACGCGCCGCACGCGCCGCCTGTTTCCGATGCTACCCGGCCATCGCGCGGCTCGTTTTCCCGCGCCGCCGCCTTTACTCTCGTTTGACTCGTCTTGGCTTCCTCTCCGATCCGTCGCCTCGGATCCGTGTTTTCTTGCGTTGGAGTTTTCGGTATCTTGTATTTTCCTTTTTGCCCCTTATCTTCGACCTATGGCAAGTTCTACCTCTCCGAGATGGTTCTAAAGATCATCCCAAGTGAGAGCCTCCTGTTTTCACAAGTTACCTCCATACCCCTCTCTCTGTGATAAATTAGATGGCAAGAGATTATGATACATGGGCTTGTTCATCAAGTTATGGCTTGAAAGTCAAGGCTATGAAGACCACCTCACCATAGACCTTACCTCCATAATCTTTGGAGGAACAACCTTGGTGGAAGAAAATTGATAAACAAGTTGTGCGTTGTAATCAAGTCCACCATTCACTCCTCTCTCAAGCATCTTCCGTGCGCAGACCACTTTGCTTCACTTTGGGACCAAGCCAAGGTTCTTTACACTAATGACACTCGGCGATTATATGGGGTTTGCCACAACCTCATGAGTCTTATTGCTCCTCGTCGGTTTGATGGACCTATGTAGCTTTACTTGGGTAAGGTTCATGGTGCTCGCATGATTTCAATGAGTTGCTACCTCCTGCTGCTACCCCCCGCGCAAGAACTCGAGCAACGTAGCACCTTTTCATGCTCATGGCCTTGTAGGGGTTACCTCCCGGAATATTCAATTTCAATCGTGATCGATTTTGGGTTCGCCTTATTTTCCCACTCTATCCTCGCTTGGTCCTCTTTGCTGGGTCCCAACGAAGCAACCCTCTGATTTCTTTGTCCTCGCTCCGCCCCGCTTGATACTTCTACCCTCGTCTCCCACAAGTGCCAATCGTGGTCGTTCTCGTCTTGGCACCTCGGGTGCAGACCTCGTCCCAAGTGTGCATTCCCAGAATGTGTTGGGTCATACACGAGGATCGTTGTTGGACCAAAAATGGCCGTCCTCCACGGTTTCCCATATTGCCCAGGCCACTCTCCCGATTTACCTAAGTCCTCTTGCTCCACCGACCCCATCTCCTTGACATGCGATTTTTTGAAATGGTTTGAGCAACAACGGTAGCTTATACCTCTACGCATCTCGTTGCACACACCGGTAATACGTTTGCTTGTCTCTCTCAATCCCCACCATTAGGTCCTTGGGTACTTGACTATGGACAAAGCTTCCGACCATATCTCTTGGTAATAAACGTCTTTTCTCCAAATTCTCTAACTCGGCTATTTACCTATAATTACTTTAGCAAATGGTTCCCAAACACAACCCGAAGGGATTGGCACCGCTTTGTCCATCCCCTCCTTCTCTGTCTCGTTGATTCTGTTTCTTTATGTTCCTGGTTGTCCTTTTAATTTACTTTCTATTAGTCGTTTTACCCATTCTTTAGATTGTCGCATTAGTTTCACTAAAGACTCATCATTTTGCGGGGACCTGGAGTTCGGGACGGATGATTGGCGCCAGATGTGAGTCTAATGGCCTTTAATGTTCTCTGCCACCTCTCGTGTGTGCTCTGTTATCGATTCCCCTCTTACCATCCATGCTCAGTTGGGTCATCCTAGTCTTGCCAAGCTACAGCATATGGTGCCAACCTTTTCTAAGTTATCTACTTTACCTTGTGAGTCGTGTCAATTAGGGAAACACACACGTAGTTCGTTTCCGATCGAGTGTGTCGTCGAGCTATGTCTCCTTTTGCTTTAGTTCATTCTGATATTTGGGGTCCTAGTCGTATTGCCTCTACTTTTGGGTCAAAATACTTTGTTACTTTCATAGATGACTATTCTCGATGTACTTGGTTATTTTTAATGAAGAATAGATCAGAGTTGTTTTCAATTTTTCAGACTTTTTATAATGAAATCAAAACTCAGTTTGGTGTTCCGATTCGTTATTTTGCGTAGTGACAATGCCCGTGAATTTTTGTCTCACAATTTTCAAACTTTTATGGCATCTCATGGCGTTCTTCACCAAACATCCTGTGCTTATACCCCTCAACAAAATGGGGTTATTGAACGCAAAAATAGACATCTTATAGAAACAACTCTTTTGTAACCCTTTTATACCATGGTCATGTTCCCTTTCGTTTTTGGGGCGATGCGGTTCTCACGCTTGCTATTTGATTAATCGCATGCCCTCTTGAACATTCTTGATAACCGGGTCCCCCATTCTGTTTTGTTCCCCCACCTACCCCTCCACTCTCTTTCCGCCTCGTGTCTTCGGGTCGACATGTTTTGTCCATAATATCACTCTCGGTCTTGACAAACTGTCTACCCGCTCCATCAAATGTGTTTTCTTGGTTACCATCGGTCTCAAAAGGGTTATCGGTGTTTTTCACCCACTCTTAAGCGTTATCTAGTCTGCCGATGTCACATTCTTCTCCGAGTCCGTTCTTTCTTTGAGTCTCCCGACCTACCTCCTCCACCCATCACCGAGGTCCTTCCTATTTTTCCTCCTCTTGTCCACCGTTGACCCCGCTCCATCACCACCTTCTCCTATTGGTGCCCCTTTGTGTCCCCACTACGGCACTCTCCCGTTGGTTTATAGTCGTCGGCCACTTCCCACCACCACCAACATCATCACCATCCGCGATTGTAGAGATTAGACCATCAAGCTCCTTTGGCCTCTCATCCCAAGCACCACCTCCTTTACTCGGCCCTAGCCTTTCCTCCCGCGTCCGACCTTCCCATTGCTCTTCGCAAAGGTATTAGATCCACTCGTAACCCTTCTCCTCACTATGTTAATCTCGCTTACCATCGCCTTTCTTTATTGCATTATGCTTGCCTTTCCACTTTGTCTTCTCCAGTGTCTATTCCTAAATCTCTAGGTGAAGCATTATCTCATCCCCTGGATGGCGACAAGCAATGATTGATGAAATGTGTTCACGTCCTCGAGCAACATTTGGTACTTGGGCACTTGTTCCTCTTCCTCCCAGGAAATCTTTGTTGGTTGCTTGGTGGATTTATACGGTCAAGGTTGGCCTTGATGGCACTCTTGATCGCCTAAAGGCTCGTTTGGTGGCAAAGGGGTATACCCGCATCTTTGGTTTGGATTATGGCGACACTTTCTCCCCAACGAAGATGGCTTCGTTCGCCTTTTTCTCGTCTATGGTGCTATTCGCCATTGGTCCTTTCATCACCGGATATCAAGAATGCTTTTCTTCATGGTGATCCGGAAGAAGAAGTCTACATGGAGCAACCTCCGTTAGGTTTGTTGCTCGGGGGAGTCTTTTCCCTCGTGTGTCGTCTACATGAAGTCCCTGTATGGTCTCAAACAATCTCCCGGGCTTGGTTTGGTCGATTCAAGATCTTGTTGTGCCAAATGGCTTTGGTATGACTCATAGTGAGGCCGACCACTCTTTTCTATCGCCATACGGTCCTCCAGAGGTCAGTATCTATTTGATTGTGTATGTGGACGACATTGTTATCACCTAATGAAGCGGATCACCAAGGTATAACTCGATAAAACAAAGCATCTCTGTCATCACTTTCGGACCAAAGATCTTGGCAAACTTCGTTATTTCTTGGGAATTGAAGTGGCACAATCCAAGGATGGTATAGTAATCTCAAAAGGAAGTATGCTATGGACATTCTTGAGGAAACAGACTACTAAATGCAAAGCTTCTGGTTGACACCCCTATGGATCCCAATGTTAGACTTTTCCTGATCGGGGGAGCCATTTTCGGACATAAAGGAAGATATAGACGATTGGTTGGAAAACTTAACTATCTTTCCTAATACACAAATCTATACAGTCAGGATATCTCCTTTGCGGTGAGTGTGGTGAGCCAATTTCTAAACTCACCTTGTGAAGGGCATTGGGATGTAGTGATTCGTATTCTCGTGATATATTAAAGGAGCTCCTCTGAAAAGGCCTTGTCTATGAAGACAAAGGACACACTCAGATTGTAGGGTACTCGAAATTTCTTCATTTATTTTTCCTATTGATAGGAGATCAATCAAACTGGTGACCCTGAAGTTATTGTGTATCCATTGGGGGTAATCCGATTTCCTGAAAAGTAAGAAACAAAATGTAGTTGCAAGATCAAGTGCCATTAGAAATTATGGTAATATCGAGCCATGGCCTCGTTTTGCGAACTCATTTGGTTAAAATCAATTCTTAAAGATCTTCAATTTGGAAGCGTTATGCAAATGACTTTATTTGTGATAATCAAGCTCGCCTTGCATATCGCTAATCCAAGTGTTTTCATGAGAGGACCAAACACATTGAGATAGGTACATCACTTTATCAGAGAAAAGATTTTGTCTGGAGACATCACCACTAGTTTCGTCAATTCAAATGATCAACTGGCAGATGTTTTCACTAAGTCTTTGAGAGGTCCTCGAATAAACAATAAACTATCTTTTATATATCTTTTGTATTTATGTAGTTTCCTTGTATAGGCTAATCAGATCATAACCCTAATCCTTGTATTTATTATTATAGCTCTATATATACAGCTCTCCGTCGTGTAATTGAAGCACGCGGTTTCCTCATATGTCTCTCTTCTCTTTCTCTCTTTTAACAGTCAACATCCGTATAGGCTTCAAGATTCACATTCCCATTCCGCTTGAACAGAATTCCTCTCCCCGGAGTTCCTTTAAGGTACTGTAAAACTCTGTGTGCAGCTTGCAAATGAACCTCTTTTGGGCTATGCATAAACTGGCTAATTAGGCTCACTGCATAGGCAATGTTTGGCCTGGTATGCGATAAGTATGTAAGTCTGCCCACTAGTCGTTGATATGTCTCCTTGTCTACTGCAGTATCTTCTTCTGCATTTCCAAATTTTAGGCTTGGATCCAATGGGGTGCTAGCAGGTTTGCAAGCTATCTTACCAGTTTCTTTGAGCAAATCTGTAATATATTTCTATTGGGATATGAAAATTCCTTTCTTGGAGTGAGCCACTTCAATTCCCAAAAAGTATTTCAATTTTCCCAAGGTCTTGATCTCAAATTCCTTGGCTAAGCATTGACTCAACCTTTGCTGCTCCTCTCTATCATCTCCAGTTAATATAATATCATCCACATACACCAATAACACTGTTACTCCCCCTGAGTTGGAGTGTTTGATGAACAAAGTATGATCCCCTTGGCTTTGTTTATAACCCAGGCCTGTCATAACTTTAGTAAACCTGCCAAACCATGCCCGAGGGATTTATTAGCCCATACAAGGCCTTTTTCAACTTACAAACAGTGTTGGCAGCCACCTTTCTACCATATCCTGGAGGTATCTCCATATAAATTTCTTCTTCAAGTTCTCCATGTAGAAAGGCATTTTTTACATCGAATTGCTGCAAGTCCCAACCATAATTAGCAGCAAGAGATAATATCACCCTAACTATGTTCATTTTGGCAACCGGGGCAAAGGTCTCCAAATAATCAATTCCATAAGTTTGGGTGAACCCTTTGGCAACTAACCTTGCTTTATACCTCTCAATTGATCCATCAGCCTTGTATTTTACTGCATATACCCACTTACATCCAACTGGTTTTTTTTCTATTGGTAAAGTAACTAGCTCCCAGGTGTTATTCTTCTCTAATGCCTCCATCTCTAAGTCCATAGCTTGTTTCCATTTTCTATCAAACAATGTCTCATATAGGGTAGTAGGTATGATGTAGTGTTTAGATTTATAAGGAAGGCTTTATGGGTAGGAGAGAAATTTTTAAAGGATAGGTAATTTGAGAGAGGGTAAAGTGGCTGTTTAGTGCATTTTCTGGTCCCTTTTCTAATGGCAATTGGGAGGTCTAGGTCATCTTGGTTTTCAATTTCAACCTATGCAGCTGGAGAATCAGAAATTGTTACCTTATTTAGTGGATCCGAGTTGGATTCTTGAACATGGGTAGGTCCTGGAATGGCCTTTGATTTCTTTGAATATACCAGATTCTTTCCCCATCTCACATCAAGTTCAGGTTCAAGTTGGTTGGGAGGATCAGCTTCAATTGTTGCAAGTTCGGATGGTGGGGTCCCAAGAGTTTCTTGCCCAGTTTCAGGGTCAGATTCAGATTGATCTGGTTTAGGGTCAAAACTCAAATCTGGAAAAATGGGTAATCCAGAATTGGTTTCCTTATCTTCCCTAAAACTCTCCCCTTGAAGATAAGGTTGACTGAAATAGCCTTCTTGCTCATTGAAGGTAACATCCCTTGACACATAATTTTTTGGATGGAGGGTGGTAGCACTTATACCCTTTTTGGGTAGATGAGTACCCAACAAAGACACACCTTAAGGCTCTAGGATCAAGTTTTCCCTTGTCTGTACTATGAATATGGACAAAGGAAACACACCCAAAGATTCTTGGTTTAAGGTTATTTGTTGTGGACAAATTTAGGTAGAAGGAGGCTAGAACATCCATAGGACTTTTTGATCCTAAAACTCTCGAGGGTAGTCTATTGATGAGATGTGTTGCAGTAAGAACCGCTTCACCCCATAAATTTTTTGGAACATTATTTTGGAACAGTAATGCCCGGGTTTGATTTAGAAGGTGCCCATTTTTTCTCTCTGCAATCCCATTATGCTGTGGTGTTTTGACACAAGAAGACTCATGAATTATACCCTCTTTTTGACAAAAGGAAGTAAGCAAGTTATTAAAGTAGTCTTTGGCATTGTCAGACCTAAGTCTCTTAATGTTAACACCAAATTGGTTTTTTATCATGGAATAGAAATTTAGAAAGGTAGAACTGACCTCAGATTTCTGTTTAAGTAAGAAAACCCAAGTAACACAGGTGCAATCATCTATAAAAGTTACAAACCATCGAGCACCAGACACATTTGGAATATTAAAGAGACCCCACACATCAGTATGAACAAGATAAAAAGGAAATATGCTCATTTTATTGCTTATTGGAAAAGGTACACGCTTGTGTTTAGCAAGCTCACACACCTCACAATGAAGACTCTCAACATCTAATTTGGTAAAAAAGGAAACAACATTTTTATAACTCTAAAGGAAGGATGCCCCAAATGACAATGATAAAGAAGAATTTTTTCTTTGTTGGACATCACAGATTCAGATATGAAGGAGTGGGATAATCTGCTCTTGATGGACAGGTTTGGATCTTCTAGATAATAAAGGTCATTCCATTCTCTAACATGTCCAATCGTCCTCCCCGAATCCTTGTCCTGTAACACACAATGATTACTGTGAAAAACAACATTACAAGACAAATCTTTTGTAAGCTTTTGTATAGAGACCAAGTTGGTGGACAGTTTTGGGACATGGAGCACGTTTTTTAAGGTCATTGATGGGCTGATGTGAACATCTCCTTGACCAGCTGCAGTTATAAGGGTTCCATCGGCTGTGGCAATTTTCTTGTTACTGGGACATAGGGAATATGTGGAAAAATGTTTGGGTAAAGGTGTCATGTGGTCAGTGGCACCGGAGTCCAGTATCCAATAATGGTTAAAGAATGTATCTGAGACATTTAATCCAAAAGAAAATGGAAATGGAAATGGAAATGGAGATGGAAAAGAAAATTTACCTGAGTATGCCAAAGAACATGTACCTGTTGGATTCTCCAGTTTACTAAGGAAGGTCCTCACCCTTTCTATCTCCTCCTGGTTGAGATTGACAGTGTCTTATTTATTTTCTTCACTTGTTCCAGCAACAACATGGGCCTGTCCTCCTTTCCTTAGGAATCCTCCTTTGTGTCCCCACTCTCGATCTCGAGTTGGGGGCTTTCCATGTAATTTCCAGCACTTCTCTCGAATGTGCCGGGCCTTATTGCAGTAGGTACACCATAGACCATCATTTTTCCTTTCCACATTTGTCAACCCTCCTTTTCTCTGTTCGGTTATCATGGCTGAAGTTCCATCTCCTTTATTATGATCTGCTACCATAGCGGAATTTTCAACTGCTGGATTATCTAACATTAAACTCCTCCTGCTTTCTTCACTTCGTATCATGGCCACCACTTCATTGAAGCCTGAAACTTTTTGTTTCCCCAAGATTTGAATCCTGACTTGGTCAAATTCAGAATTCAAACCCACAAGGAAATCATAGACCCTGTCTTGTTCAATATACTCTTTGAGAGTAGCCGCATCCTCAGAACATTTGGTCTTTATGACCCTATAATGATCCAGTTCCATCCACAACGACTTGAGCTGGTTAGCATATTCAGTAACAGTCTTGTTCCCCTATTTTGCTGCTAAAGTTTTCACCTTTATGTCATATACTTGAGCAGCATCTTTGGCCTTAGAGTAGGTTTGCTCTACAGCATCCCAAATCTCTTTTGCTGAGTTGAGGAACATGCAGGTGTCACTGATTTTTGGAATCATTGAATTCCACAGCCATGCCATGATCATTGAGTCTTCCTCATCCCATGTAGTAAATTTAGGATCCTCCTTCTTAGGTCCAGCCTCTGTCAGGTGACTCACTTTTCCCTTGCCTTTCAGAATCGTATGAATGAGTTGGGCCCATTTTAGATAATTTTTTCCATTCAGTCTATATGCCAAATGGATACTCTGCAGCTCTTCGGATTGTTGGGACTGACCATGCCCTGTTTCTGGATTTATGACTTCCTCCTCCTTAGACATTGTAGGGGTAGCGGATTCACACTAATTAATGGAAAAGGTAAGAAAACTGTGCAGTGAAAGCACAGGACTGGTGTGATGAAGGCACACAGACTTGTAGCAGCAATGAAGGCCGCCGTTTAGGGTGCAGCAGCAATGAAGGCCGCCGTTTAGGGTGTAGCAGCAATGAAGGCCGCCGTTTAGGGTTTAGGTTGCGCAGACAAAGCCTCCCAGATCGGGAGCTCTGATACCATCTAGGAAATTAGGGCTGAATGTATTATACTTATTCTGAATAATCATACAGAATACATAAAGGAATTCTAAGCTATTTTAGGTTCTAATATCGAATCCCTTGATTCAAGGGATCTTTCCTAATCACACAAATCTGTACAAATAACAAATAATTCCTAAAATAATCTTTCCTAAAATATCACACGGTTTCCCACAGTACTTTATCTGTATGCAATGGACACTGCGTTATCTTGTACCGATGTTGAAATCTGTAATTTTGTGTATGGATATCCAAATTGGGCTTCTCTGACTTGCTGCCCTCTTTAGTTACACTTCCACCAGATGTAGTCTTGAAATTTCTTCATTTATTTTTTTCAGCGGATGGGTTTGTTGTCCAAACTGGTGACCCTGAAGGCCCTGCTGAGGGTTTTATTGATCCAAGTACAGAGAAAATCAGGACAATACCATTAGAAATTATGGTAAATGGAGAAAAGGCACCTGTTTATGGAGCAACTCTAGAGGTAAGCATCAATTGTTTATAACTCTTGGTGCATGTTATATTTTTGTACATTTGCATTTGTTTAATGTGTTAGCAAGCTCAGCCAGGAGTGAGCTATGAGTTTGCGAGTCAGAGAAATACAAGAAAGAGGTAGGCATTTGAATTAAGAAAAAAATTTGTGTGAACTTTATATGTGTGCTTGAAGTTCAATGTTAAATTTAATAGATACAACCAGTCAAATGAGGGATACATCTTTATAAAATTTGTGCATACTTGAATTTATTCAATATTCCTTTCATACCATCGATTATTAATTCACATCTATTTACAATGTACCCTAGTTTGAAAGGATGTACGTAGAATCAAGAAGGAATTTATAATCACTATTTGTTGAGTGGGTAAGAAAATTGAAAGAGGATTTAATGAAATTCTCCAGAAGAATCGAGAATCCATATACCAAGATGAAGATCCTCCCAAAATCTGATCTGAGAGTGATTTCCCGGATTTGAAGAAACCAAATGTCTTAAATAGGCATTTCCCTAAGAAATTCATTTCTAAGGACTTGAGTGAGTTGCAGAGATAGCTGTATTGGCATGGAAAAGAGGTGTACTGAGGAAATTCTAGATGTGTTTTCCAGCCAGACTATAGACACCATAGCAACTTATAATCCAGTGCCATAGGAAGAAATCATTATCATAGTGACTTGCTTGCATAGAGGCAGTGACGGATCCAGGAATTTTAGCCAATGGGGGCAAAGTTGCATGAATTTTAGTCGATGGGGACAAAGTTGCATTTTTATATTTTGAAAACGTTAAATGATATTTTTATTATTAATATTATCAAATATTTATCTCTCTATGTATGTAATCAAACAATTATTCAATAATATTATATGAATTTTACTTTTTATTGCTATGAATTTACTAATTTATCTACATATAATAGTAAAAATTATACATATAAAAATATAAAAAGACATATACTTATATAAGATAAAAAAAAAATTACAAAGTGGAGTGGGGGCGTGCGTCCCCACTCCACTAAACGTGGATCCGTCCCTGCATAGAAGTCCTCCAGCTTCTTTGCTACCTATAGCTTGAATTTATGCAGGCATGAGGCTAATCAGGTGGGCTTCACTGTTTGGTGTTCATAATATGGAATCATTTGTAGGTTGGCACAGAGCCTTGACTTTGTCAAGGGTTAAAGAAAATGAAAGAAAGCAGTGATGTATGGTTTATCTAATTACTTAATGTGAGGCAATTGCAAAACAGAAAAGATCAAGAGGAATAGAGTTGTTTCCTAGACCTGATATGGGAAAATCAAGTGAAATAAGCTTTTCTAAGTCCCCCTTGATTATAAAGGTTATATCCTTTGGAAGAATTGATATTTGTTTGAAGTGATTTCAGTTTTTTACAATCTATTGCATACCTATTGAGGTCTGTACCACAAACCTCATTGCATGATCAGAAGAAATAAGTGTTACTTACTCTTATTAGTTTCTTGCATGAAGTTTCACTTTATAACGTGTTGAACTGTATTTTATATTTTCAAATTATTCCATCTTTCCTTGTGGTCCTCTTTCAAACCTTTCCTCATATCTTCTCAAGGATGAAAACTTTCTCATTTGTTGTTGGTAATAATCTGTGTGGACAGGAGCTTGGTCTATACAAGGCTCAAACTAAGCTTCCGTTTAATGCATTTGGAACAATGGCAATGGCAAGAGATGTGAGAATCTACTCTTCGACATCGCTGTTCTTTAAGCATGCTAATCTTTTTTGCTTTTATTTACTCTTTGTATGTTGTTGAACAGGAATTTGAAGACAACTCTGGCTCTAGCCAGGTATTTTGGCTGTTGAAAGAAAGTGAGCTAACTCCCAGTAATGCCAATATATTGGATGGTAGATATGCAGTCTTTGGCTATGTAACAGAAAATGAGGATTATTTGGCAGACCTCAAGGTTGGTGATGTCATAGAATCAATTCAAGTAGTCTCTGGCCTGGATAATTTAGTGAATCCAAGCTACAAGATTGCTGGCTAAGGATCTTTCTGTGCTTTTGCTACTGCACACGAGTGTTTATCGGCACTTGCTTCAAGGCTATCAGGGAAGGCAGGCTGTAACATTGCTTGGTTCACTTTCAAGTTTGTTTCCATTTGTCTTCAGAAACTAGCATTCATTTTTACGAGAACCTAGTATTCAGTTGATCTGCTTGAGATTATATTCTGTTTTAAGGCTGAATAAACAACAGCTTGTAACTTACATTCAATCAATTCATCATTAAAATTATGATTGGTCAGTGAGGAAATTGTAGATCATACAATTTCTGACATCCATGTACTGGAGCTATTCATATGAGGAGAACACATTTTATTTTAGTTTATATTTCGGGTCTGGTTAGGCTTCTTTTCTGTGCAATTTAAATGTTGGGAAAAGCACATAAATAATTGTTTGTTCTATGTGGAATTTTAGCAGCTAATGTGCTTTTGGTTTCAGTGTTCAAAGAATCACTCAAACAACGTAACCCATGTCTCATTCTTCCTCATTTTCTTTTATCACTCATTTACATCTCTGGGCCTAGTGTTTCTTTTATTTCTACAGTTAAGATCTTATTGCTTTTCTCTATATCTGTCTATTTCTTTCTTCTCTTGTCATATTTAAAGCTTCTCTCTCTTTCTCTTTTAAAAAAAAAAATTGCCTGGCTCTCTTTTTTTTCTCTTGTATACAATTTTCTTTTTATCAAGCTTTGTAATGGGTGGGAGTTCTCTGCCTTAATAACCTGGGGTTCTTCCAGATTCACAACCATGATCAGAGAGCAAAATGGTGTTTGCACTTTGACTCAACCGCTTGTTTTCTTGCTCACTTACTACGTACTTTATTAAAAGCAGATGTTTTGATGTTTTCTTCTTTATTGTTCATTATCATGATTGAGACATGTTTTCTTTTCTCTTGGGGCTTAGAGTATAAATAGTGGATAACTTGACCTCTATCTCCTCCAAGCATACACGCATCAACATGTTTTTCGTTCAGTTCAACTTCAATGCCTAGCTAGTAGTTAGACAGACAAATTTCTAGATATTTACTTCTCATTTCAAATTTGCTTCTTCCGAAGATGCTTACTTGCTGAAGGGTTTTCTCTCGTAAAACAACTCTGGTCCTTTAAGATCTGAATGTACCTGTTCCGTTCTTTCCATTAGGGGTGGCCTTCGGATTACTTGATAACACCATAGAGTTCCATGTTGATTGGCAATTACTGTCTGTTGGTTGGAGACAGAGTGAGATACTTGTAAAAGCACTCTTGATGCTCGGCGCTCAAATCAATCTCAAAGCCAAATGAGGGTAAAAGTTTAGGTAAAGAAAGTGAGCATATATGAAGTGTCTCTTAGTGTGTGCTTATATAGGAAGTGAGACCCCTAAGGTCTAAATGAATCAAGTGCATATCATTGGGTTTGAGTGCGTTAGCATCATGGGTCAGTTTAGACAAAAATGAATTGGTCAACCCTAGAATAAGTGACCCAGTCTTAATCTAATAAGTCCTGTACTGTCCAAAGAGGTAACAATTATGAGAAAAAATTGAATACTAATCAAAGACTCCACACCATAATGTTGGGTCATTGGCGGACTATTAATTGGTTAAGTGAAAAATTATAATAGCGGATTTGATGTTATATTTTGACCCAAAACCTTAAGGCAATAAATTTATAGATCTTTCTACTTATATACTCTTCACTTAACTCATTCTTTACTAATACGAGACTTCAACACTCACACTTGTATTTTCAACACATTATCCATCATTTTCTGGTAATAAAAGCTACACTGTTGGTGATTGTCTGGTTGATATAAATTAAATTTCACTGTATTTCCTACGAAATTTTTCAGCGAATAACTTTTAATATAAAATAAGTATTGACTGTTTCTTTTTAACCAATAAACCACAGAGTCATTCAAATGATATTAGTTTTAATGATTCGTGTATCGTTTCACGAATTCCATTCGTAGGAAATAGTATTTTTCAAATTAAATTTCACTGTTGAAATGCAGTGTTTGGCCTACCGCCTACCACGAGTCAGGAATATATATGTGCCCAATATTTTGAAATATTTTTTTAGAAAAAAAAAACATAATATTATTTAAACAAAATTACCATCATAATTATAAAGTATAACTATTTTAAGTTATTATGTAGTTTAGAAACAGGAAACCGATTCAGAATACAAATATAGGCTAACACTAGCAGGTTATATATGCATCAGCATGCTGCATTGAGTGAATTTGCGCAATCACAAGAAAATGATTAAAAATTGTTTCTTTGTTACTGAATCTGACTACAAAAAAGCCCCCTATCCTTTCCTGCAGTAGCGAAATATGCAGGATCTCGTGATAGTCAGTGACGGATCTTGAGCAAGAAATTTGGTATGTGTAATATTTTCAAGTAGTTACATAGAATTTTCAAATTTTTGGGTGGGCAATGGCTCCGGGCCCAAGTCCCCAAGAAGATCAACCAGTGGTGATAGTCGTAGAAAATCAAGTTGATAACATTTGATCTTTACGTGCATCTGCATTAGTAGCTCGGCTCTCATGATAATTGAGGAAAGTATTTCGAAGCTAAGTTTCACGGTATCCTTATTTAGTTGGAAGAAGATCTTTTAAAGTAATTTATGAACAAGTAAGCATCTATCAATCATTGATTGACGGGTGAGTGTGAGTGTCAATCTTATATTAATAAAGAATAGACTAAATGAGAGGATCATATCATATAAGTAGAAAATTATAAATTTAATATTTTAAAATTTTAGGTTAAGATATAATGTCTGATTCAATATTGCCTTTGGGCTCGTGAACTTCTCCATTTTGGGATTGAAGCCCGGAAAAATCTACAAAGTTTGCAATTGATGGATAATTAGCTTCATTCTTGTTCTATATCTGAGGACAGTAACTAATTTGGATATCTGGCTTCCTAATGGAGTATTTAGTACTTCTGCTCCTTAGTTTCAGGGTGAGCTTTAATTATTGTCCTTCTTTTACTATGGGCCACAGTTTATTTGTTCTTGTGTACGTGCATGTTGTGTTCAAAATTTTTTCTTGCATGTAATGTAACTGTGTTGAATCGATGAATGATTTTGGTATCAACCGTTTGCTTTAATGTTTTATATCCACATTAGCAATGATCTTTGATGGTTTTTGACTAATATTACTTATTAGTAGAATTTCACTAATATTTTATATTTGAAATACAAACGTGCTTAAAATTTAAATATACTAAATTGTTGCGATATACTTGAATTAAATTTTGCCACAAAACATATGTATGGTGTAAAATTGAGGAAACAAAATCTGCTGCTTGCTTTATTTAGGGAAACACCACTTTATCAATGCACAGTTGATTCTCTTTTTACACATATACGATAAATTTCCTCGATTTGTATGTATGATAAAAATATTTCTTTATTCATATTATATGTTAGTATTTTTGCATGAATTTGTGTTGTTAATTTGTAAAAAATAAAAAATAAAAAAATCACCAAACTTTTAGGTGAGTGGTAGCCATAAAAAATTAAACTTAGATGTAGTTTAACCTTTTTTCTTCACTAGGTGTGCAAGAATCGCTCCTTAATATTTTAATGGTTTTGTGCCACAAAACATATTATGGTGTAAAATTGAGGAAACAAAATCTGCTGCTTGCTCTATTTAGGGAAACACCACTTTATCAATGCACAGTTGATTCTCTTTTTACACATATACGATAAATTTCCTCGATTTGTATCTATGATTAAAAAAAATCTTTATTCATATTATATGTTAGTATTTTGCATGAATTGTGCTGTTAATTTGTAAAAAATAAAAAATAAAAAATCACCAAACTTTTAGGTGAGTGATACCCATCAAAACATTAAACTTAGATGTAGTTAACCTTGTGTTTGAATTTTTTTTATTAACAGAACTGAACGGAATAAGTGAGAATGAATTAAAAAGAAAATAAAAGGAATGAAATATAGTTATAATTCTCTTTATTTAAAAAATTAATAATGGAATGGAACGAAATTTCATTAATCTTGTTTGAGAGTTATATTGTAAATGAACAAAATGGAGCGATTATAATTTTTAACTTTTCAAATAATTCTTACTTATGTCATAGATTAAGATTTACAAATTCTTTTCTCTTAAAATTATTTTCTACATCTTCATAGCTTCTAACAAAATGTACTTGTTTGTACCTAGAAAAAAAAAGTTTGTACTCAAAAAAATTGTGTACCTGTGACGTGCACTTGTTATAGGACATACTAAATTATTATTTTGATTTTGTTAATGGTTAAAAATTATTAAATAATTTTAAAATTATGATAAGTTAAGAGAGATTTAGTAAATGCTTGGTTTTGTAAACTGATCATTCTATTTTCTGAATACGTATTAATAATCGTTATTCATGTAAGCACCTCGTACTGGCAAGATCATGCACCCTTTGGCAATCAATCGGAGATTTGATTGAGTTGCATGTGATTCCATATGATGTTGAGTAACATATCCCTTCTGCAAGACATAGATTGTAGAACAAATATGAAAATACCATCCAACAGAAAGAACATTCATATGTGATTTGAAATCTCAAATTATAAGTCATAGATCTTCACATGTGCAGGGAACATATCGAAAATTACATAAAAACAAAAGATCATATGCAAAAGAAAATCTCAGAAGTTGTAAAATAATTAACAATTATCAATACAAATGGAGTCTCCATCAGAATTCTATGCCTATTTTTCAGGATTGATTTCTTAAAATTTGCATTTATCCCTTATTGAAGTTTTGGGCTTATTCCCAATTTGGAGACTGAAGACATAATAGAAACACTTTTCTTTTTTGCTCTGCTGAACTCCACATTCATATTATTATAAAGCAAATGAATGAGTCTGTGTTCTCCTAATTTAAAACTTCTACAAAACCAAAACTCAATTGAGTGAGTCTGATAACATAGTTAATTGAGATTTGAGTTGAGACTTTGTCACCTAATTTGTAATAGTGCAATTACATGAGCTGAGCTAGGCTCAGCAAGAGTTGGTGAAAACATAAAGTGGGTTTCATAGCATTTTCGTTAATTCAGCACGATAACCCCCGAAATCAACTTCATGCCAAAAGTCCTCGCAGCACTAGACAAGTATTATATATGCATGCACAAGGATTTCAAGTAAAGAATGAGAGAGGAACAAACAATGAGGATAAAAATGAAAGAGAGAGGAAGAAATAATGGGGATAAAAATATCAATTTTTTTTTTTTTAACCTAACAAATTTTTAGTTCTCGCCATTCCACCTAAATTTTGGGAGGAACAAAAATTAGATATTTGAGAGGAAGAGAGGACAAATAGTTTCCTATGTGTTCTGTTTCCTTCTTGTGTATTTTAAAATTCTCAAATAATAGAAGTTATTTTTCTTTTTCTCATTCTCTTCCTCTTCTCCTCATTACCCATTATCTAAACATAGTGTAAACCTTTTTTTCTTTACTAAGTGTGCAAGAATATCACTCCTTAATATTTTAATGGTTCTTTGTGCTCCAAGCAAGTTAATTACTATCTACATATACTTCCTTTTCCATCCAACTACTTAGGGCACAGTTGTCCATCTCCAAAAAAAGAGATTTATGAATCACTTATGTACAATAAAATTGACTAAGGGTAACCCTTCAAAAGTGTATTTTAAAATACACTGAAGTGTTGCCTTTGATAAAGGCTACGTTTTTTTGGCTCTAAGACAATGTTTTTAGAGTGGTGACCTATTTGAACGTGACCTATTATTTAAGGCTACATTTTTTTCTGCATCAAAGGCCACAATACTCAAAAGCGTAGCCTTTGATGGATACAAAGGCAATGTTTGTCTCCTTCACTCTATAGGTATATTTATAAAGTGTTGCTCATTTGGCAACATTTGAAAAGTGTTCCCTTGTGTCAACCCCTATAGGTACACTTGTGAAGCGTTTCCCTTAATCAAATCTTATGGGTATACTTGTAAAATGTTTCCTTATGTCAAACCATATGTGTACACTTTTAAGACGTTTTTGTATGTCAAACTATATAGGTACACTTGTAAAGTGTTCCCTTATGTCAAACTTTATGTGTACACTTATAAAGTGCTCTCTTCTCTATTGCTATTTTTTTAAACCTTTTATATATATCGATTATTACACTTTTAACAATTGTAAAAGTAAAATTTGTTGTTACTCTTATGTTGCACGCATCCTAGTTAAATTTGGTAAAACATTAAAAATACTTCATTTTTTTAATATTTTTAATACCATTTATTTTATATATTATTTTATAAAATTTTAATTTCAAAATATATATACACTATTTATTTATATAAGTATAAAATTTCAAACAATAATATAAACTAATTTTAATATTTAACACATTATCCAAAATATTAATCAAGCAATTCAAAGTATTAAAATAGTCAATTATCATAATCCAGAGTACTTAATCAAAATAAAAAAAAATATAGCTCACAGTATATGAGAAAATCATCATCATCAAACTCTCTTCGTGAACATCAAATTTACTAAATAATTTCATTGTCATCCCCAAATAAACCACCACTATTGTCCTACAAATTTAAATTGAACTAAAGAATTAATCGAGCATAAATTCATTTAAAAAAAGTCAAAATTATAATATATACACTAAAATTACTAATAATATCATCAACAACTCATAAAAAATAATTTTGATATTATTACCACTAAATAATACATTTTTTTTATATTTCATCAATATCATTTATTATATTTATTTTTTATTATTTTTTTCATCACATATCTTTAAAAAAAAATATGTATAATATTAATTTTTAAAAAAAGTATATTATTTTTTCATCAAAAAAGATGCAATGAAATTTAAGAAATAATTGACACCTTAAATAAATAAATAAAAAAACATATACCATTGAGCAAATAATTGTGTCTTCATCTTAGCGAATAAGAATCTAGAACAAATAAAATCTAGCTAGTAAGCATGTAGTATGGTTTGTGTCAATCTACTCCCACTGGCAGGTAGCCACATATAGTAAAATAGATCAAATCATAAAATGACAAACAATCAGAAGCAATAAATTTGTGTCAATCACATCACGTCATTAAAATAAAAAAAAAACCAGTGGTCGCATGCTGTTTGCAATATCTTCTCTCAAATTATGGTCATTTTATCTTGGGTTAAATCTGTGGTTGCCTTACAGGACAATCTGTTCTTGACCCACAAATTGGAACTTGAGTTTCAAGTTAAGGCAGTGCAATAGTGCATCAATTGGAACTTGTGTTTCTCTATGATACACTACTACAAATGGCCCTTCATCTTTACAAATGGTTTCGATCTAGCAACACTGTTCATTGGTGTGTGTGTCATCTGGTCCTCCTCCAAGTTGGATTTCTTTGGGGAACAAGAGCTAGTGCCAGATCTAGAAGAAGGAGGTGAGATTCTAGTGGAGGAGAAGGTGGTGACTGTGGTGGCGGTGAAGTAGTTCTATCAACTTCGTCGTCGACCGGCAGCGATTGGGTAACACCGATCTGGTGAGGCGCGACAGGCTGTGAGCCGCAGTGGCTAGATGCGGGCTCCGATGACGACTCTGTGGGCAGTTCGCGGCGCGGGTCACGGCTGGTCTTCACGGTGCTGGGTCGTCGCGACTGGGTCTTCACGATGCTGGGTTGTCGGGACTGGGTCTTCACGGTGCTGGGTCGTCGCGACTGGGTCTTCACTGTGCTGGGTCATCGCAGGTGGGTCGCGGTATTAACAACGACGATGGCTTCGGCTGCGCATGGGTGGAGGCGCTACGTGTGGTGTTGGGTGCTGCAACAGCGGAACATGAAACGAGACAGAGGTTCGTGGAGGTTCACGGCTGAAGGCAACAAGCATCCTTAACCCTCTAAACCAACCATCACCGTCCCCCCACAACACCAAAGCACCACAGCCACCCACGAAGGACACGACCCATAACCCAACTGCATCACCACCCAAACGGCCAAACCTTCATCTTCACCCCATCACCGTTCACTAAACAACCAAACCACCACCACACAGCCACCATCAGTCCATGAAGGCCACCACCACCCAAACCTTCATCTTCATTCTGCTCGTAACCACCGTCCCCCACAACCCCCCCCCTCTCTAAGCTTGGGTAGGCAGATTTGCAAAAGAAACTTGGGTCCAACGAAAGTGGTCAAAAGCACCTTCAAGCTAGTATGTTCAAATTAGTTCAAAAATGACTCCTTTGGTGCATTTATTTTGTAATTGATGATAGGGGTTCTATTCATATCCTTAATCCCGTTTTGTGTTTCTTGCCAATGTATGCGTAAAGCATTTTTAATTGGGTAGTGGAGTTTTCGTTTTGTTTATTATGAGTCTACACTACTTTGAGTTTCATTTGAAGAAGATTCAAATGAGGATTTTGATATGGATGATTATGCCCATTTTTGAGATGGAACCACTTCAAATGATTCAGATGATTTGGACAATCATATTTATGGAGAAGATCAAGAAGGTGATGGAGAGAATTGGGAGTTTGCCACTGCTTTGATGGTGCATGCATTGTGATGATAGTGTGGAAATGAGGATTGACTCTGAAATTCATTTTCCTTGGTGTTTATTGTTAGGAGTCTGCTACAACATGGTCATTGGCGGTGTTTATTGTTACAGAGGAGAAAGAAAATACGGGAAGAGAGAGAACATTTATTTTTTGCAGTTCTTCAATGGATTAAGATGTAAATTGTAGGAGAAATTTTTATTTATACATAATTATATCATATTATTTTTATATATATTTATAAAAAATTAGAAAAAAAATTTTTATTATGAGTAAATTTAAAGAGGTTTATTTTTTTTTAATTTTTTATTAGTGTGTATAAAAATAATGTGATACAATTATGTATAAGTAAGAATCTTTTAAATATCAATAATTAAACATTTAAAAGATAAATAACACAAACCTTTTTAACAGGTAACAAGTGATAGTTTTTAATCGTTGATGTAAAATCTTTCTAAGTCAATGGCTATGACATAGTGAGCATGGATGCTCCCAACTTATTTAGGAGAATTTTAAACGTTACCTAAATATTTGTAATAAACTCGATTAGCACTCATGCGATAAAAACATGCAAGTCACTTGCGATGTCCGTGCAATTCGCGATCCACGTAACTATATCAATATCGTATAAATTATTTTCTACTATAAATGAGATTTTACACTGATCGAATCTGAAGGCCCTATTGAGATTCTGGGACTTCATTTTTATTCATTTAAGAATGCATGTTATCCTACATTTTGTGATCCCTTTCTCCTTTTCTATCAAAAGTTTCCTGTTCTTTTTCTTTTAACTACGTGATCGCTTTTGTTATAATATGTGATGTGATGATTCATGATTTTTTCTATGAACTCTTTTTATACTCAGCCAATCATCTGCACTAGAAATGTTTCATATTTTGTTGAGCAGAAAGATTTGGATTTCCTGTCTTCAGTGTACTTAGCCTACAGTGTTTCAAAAATTTTATATATTGATACTTTTTAGACAAGCTACTTGATTGCCAAGTAAAAGGCCTTTTATCTAGGCACTCTCTCGTTCAATTCTGCTTTGTTTCATAATTCATAACATTGTGTTTCTCACTTTGGCTTCATTAGGCTAAGAGTTTTGGTTGCTATCCCCAAGGTACAACCACGATTAATTTGCTGTTGTTATTAGGAAAAAAATATCTAACCGTGAAGTCCTTGTTAAATGTTTATATTGATCCAAGTAAATCGGTATGTGCTGTTGGATTGCCTTTGTTCCCTTTGATTTTCTTGATTGGCCACACTAAATTGGACACTATGAAATGCAATTTGTGTGACATCTTTTAGTTGTTATATAGTTAAAAATATTTAGTACGAGATTAGATGGCATAATATATCTTAATTACATCTAAGGTCGAACCAATTAGATGGCATAATATATCTGCATTACATTGTGGTTAAATTCTAATAAACTTTTGTTGAATGAGATTCAAACCTCTAGAAAAACTGTACATTGAATCGTGCTTACATTGTTCACTCTTGTATCTAATGAGTTATGCAAGAATTGAGTTTTTACGATCATAACAAGAGACAAAGAGTTTTATTTTTAGATTTAGTGCGCTAACTTTGCCACTTTTAACATTGTTCACTCGTGAAGGCACAGGGAATTCAAATGGGATTTTGCACTAAGTTTTTAATGGGAAAGAAAACTTAATGCATTTTGCCATGTGATTTGCATTTTTGAGTCAAACGTATATATTTATTCTTCCTATTTTGTGCATTACCATCTCTTGTTCAACCTTTATAATCGTGGTATGTTAGCCTTTGGGAATGCAGTTGGCCCTCTCATTTCTTTATTTTTTGTTTTTATGCCTCAGGGACTAGGAGGTTGGCTCTAACCCCAAGCAAACCGCTCAAGTCTAGTTGGCTACTCTTAAGAGTATAGAAGATTTTGATGCGAAACTCGATTCTACTACTAGAATTCTTAGGGTTTAACTGTGATTTATGATTTTCTTGAGAAAATCTATCAACTTTTAATTACTCAAGTAAGTAACGCATCTCAATAAAAAAGAAGAGTCTAATTAAGTTGCTAAAGTAGCAAGACGATGTCTATTAGAGACGTGTTTATTTCAAATAAAAGAAACAATTCATTTTCAGGTCCGTATAAAAAGGTTGGACCACGGCTTAATTAATCTCTATTCTTGCTATAAATTCATTTTCGCGTCAATACATTCGACTAGAGTGTGTTTGAAATATAAAAAAATAAAAAATAATTTAATTTGTAAATTAAATTTAATTAAATTTTGTGTTTGGAATATTAAAATATAAGAAATGATTTGATTTCTAAAATCTCATGGGTTTCAATCATTTTATTTTAGAAATTTTATCAAATTTAATAGGATTTGGTAAGATTTGATTTGATTTGAAATTAATAAACTATTTTATACTTAATAATTACCTCTAAACACCTCTCATAAGAGTTAAAATATAAAATAATAAAACTAAATCAAATCAATTCTCATTTTAATAAATTTCAAACACAAAATTTGATTTCTAAATCAATTCAATTCTTTTTTTTTTTAAGTTTCAAACATAAAATTTAATTTCTAAATCAAATTAAATTAAATCAAATTAAATCATTTCTCATTTTAATTCATTCCAAATTCTAAATCAAATCATTTCTCATTTTAATTCATTCCAAATACAACCTTAGGGTTTCCTCAAACCTCGCTCCTTGTCGTTCATCGCACCCGTAGTCCGGCTTCTCCCAAGGTTCTCTCTCCCTATCGAAATTTTTACCATCATTTCCTTTTGTCGTGCTATTTATCTCTACTATTGTGAAATGAGAGATAACCATGCTCAATGTAGGTGTAACTCATGTATTTATTGATAATAGTCATATTTATATTTATTTTATAAAAAATAAGTATTATTATATCTCATTATATTTAATTTCAGTGACTTTGTGACATTACTATTTATTTATTGCCAAGTACTGAATGTTAGTTATTATGCTAATAGGGATGGCAATTTATTACCATGTAATACCCGTACGGAGCGAGTATAATTCCCCATGTAAATACCCGTTTAATATTATCTCAGTTTAATAAACGGGCGGGCGGAGTGGTTCCAAGGCATGCTAGTGGTAAAATTATTAAAAAACTTAATTATATAAATTAAAATATTGTAAAGTTATATAAATTAAAAGTATTTTAGGTGTTTGACATTATTTTTAAATTAAGTTGTGTTAGACAAATTTTAAAAAATTATAGTATTATACTTTTTTTTTCATTTTTCATTTAATTTTTTTATTTTTTAAATTTTTTTATAATTTATTAGATGCCATGGATATCCGCGATACTCTTCGTTACCCGTGGAGAAAAAAATAAACGGATACAAGACGGATATGGAGGCGGGGCGGGATATTATTCACGGGGGCGGGACGACGGCTACTATCCCTCGTCCCGCCCTGTATCCCTATATGCTAATTACAAGGTGGTAACGTGAGTCTATAGAAGCAAGGAGAGTTTACCTTCATGAAGATCTCATATGGCATTTCAAAATGCTAATGGGTGAAGCTCATGGGGCCCATGTAGAAAGAATGACAAAAGAATAAAAAATAATGTGTTGGCCATGGCTCAATAAAAGAAGTTGCTGGCCCAAAGACTGGAAGCCACGGTAATTGCAAGACCCGTAAATAGAAGAAAGAAAATAAAGGAGCTAGGCCCACAAGCATACAAGAGAAAAGAGTCCAATGCTCAATTTAAAGTGAAACGGTGTGCACAGTACCAAACCTAATTGAAAGAAGAGTTGAGGCGGTTCAAAGCTTATAAAAGAGAATGGAGGAACGCTGCACAACGCTAAAAAAACTAGACTGTAGACTGTGAGAGCACTGTGACGACGCAGAGAAGGGAGAAAGAAGAAAGTTATGTGTAAGGGAGAATATAAGTGAGATGATTTTATGATGGTTTAATTTTATTATGTCTTGTTAAATTTTATCTATTAAGGAGATGATGAAATTTTGATTGTTATGTCATTGTTAGTTAAATTGTTGTTATTAAATTTTTGTATTTAATATTTATTGATTCTATTTTTTATTAGATTATATGAATGAATTTTTAGATAATTTTAATTATATTTTTCTCATATTTTATAATTTATTTGTGTTATCTAAATGTTAGTAGTAATTGTTAGATATTAATTATAATTTTTGTTAGAGATACAGTTAATTATTTGATAATTTATAATTAATTAGCAAAATTAAGTCATACACTTTAATATTATTATTAGTACTTAATTGATAATCATCCGTGATTACATGCTTTACTACTAAGTGTTTATAAAATAAGTTATTTGAGTTTAATAATTTGATATAATTAATGTTAAAATTAATCTTGATAAATTTTAAACTTTAGTTATCTTGTATCTCATAAAAATTCAATTTGTTTACTTGTTCTCATTTAATTTATTACTTATTTTAATTATTTATTTTAATTTATTTTTACATCTTTAATTTCATAATTTTTGTGACTAAATTAAGAATTTTTTTTAATATTTATAATTTAACTCTAAATCTATGTGAGATCGACTTAATATTTCTTCATTTATACTAAATAATAAAAAGTCATAACATTAAGATAGAGTGAAATAGGTGAGGAGTACCATATAATACAAAGTAGTACACATGACGATAATACTCTCAAACACATAAAATACACTACTAAGAGCTATAAATTCATTTTCACATCAATACATTTGATTAGGTTTCTTCCAACCTTGGCTCCCTGTCGTCTGTCGCGCCTGTGGTCCAACTCCTCCCAATGTAGGTGAGGCGTACAATGTAGTATAGAGTAGTACAAAGGACGAGAATATCATCAAACACAATAAATAAGTGCTTAATACACTACTATAATACTCCCCCTTATGTTGGGACAAATATGTTAAATTTTTTCGAGATTGTTGGACCTTTAATCAAATCGATTTTCATTAAAATGATTTAACAGGCCGAACATTTATAAAAAAAAAAACACACACACACACGTAACAAAAACAAGCAAAATAATTAGGGCAATTTTGTTTACTATAACATTGCCGCACGCAGCTAGGCATTTTGTTTGCGTGACTTTTCTTGAAGACGCCTAGTCCCACACGTCTGTCTCCCTCAGGTTCTCTTTTTATCCCTTGTCTTGCTTGGTCTATTAACATTTTGATGGGAAAGAAAACTTAAGTGTATCTTACCATGTGATTTTCGTTTTCTGTTGGTCAAAGTATACATTTATTATGCCTATTGTGTGTGTTAGCATCTCTTGTTCATCCTTTATGATCGTGGTATGTTAGCCTTTGGGAATACAGTTGGCCCTTCAAGAAACCAATGGCATCACCAATTTTGGATTAAGTTTTTAATGGGAAAGAAAACTTGTTGCATCTTGTCATGTGATTTTCTTTTTTTTTTGTTAGTCAAACATATATATTTATTCTGCCTATTGTGTGCGTTAGCGTCTCTTATTCATCCTTTACAATTGTGGTATGTTAGCTTTAGGAATGCAGTTGGCCCTTCAAGAAGCCAATGTCATCACCAATTTTGCACTAGGTTTTAAATGGTGAAGAAAACCTAGTGCACCTAGCCATGTGATTTTCATTTTCCGTTGGTCAAACGTATATATTTCTTCTACTTAATGTGTGCGTTAGCGTTTCTTGTTCATCCTTTATAATCGTGGTATGTTAGCCTTTGGGAATGTGGCCCTTCAAGAAGCCAATGGCATCACCGAATATTTAAATGTTTTCTCATATCTTTTTTTTTTTGTGCCTCAAGGACTAGGAGGAGGCTCTGACCCCACGCAATCCGCTTCAGTTCTAGTTGGCTACCCTTAAGATTTGAGGAGATTTTGATGCAAAACTTTATTCTACTACTAGAATACTTGGAGGATAACTGTGATTTCTAACTTGAGAAAGTCTATTAGTTGTTAACTACTCAAGTAAGTTGCTAAAGTAGTGAGACAATAATGTCTATTATAAAAATCCATTATAAAAATTCTATTAATGACTTTGATATTGGTGTTGAACAAATCCATGCTACTACAGTCAAGTGTATGACTTGCATAGAAATATTATAAAAATGGGTGAAATGAGGAGCACGATTAGCTTTACAAAAATTATAGCCCAACAAAGCAACAATAAATTGCAGAGCTCTTCATTACCTATGGCTATCACACTTTTGTGTATTCCACCTTGAGTCTTCCTTCTCTATTCTTTCAATGAAATAAAATACAAACTAATTTCCAGAATACTGTATAAACATCCCTCCACCATTGATTTCCTTGACAGTGAAAAATCTGTCAAGGTCCTCGATACCTGCGGAAACAAAAACAACCTTGAGGTTGATCACCAGGGATCATACCTCCACCCTTTGAAGTGTCAATACCTTCCAACATGGACACCACTTCATCCATCTCCGGCCGCTTATCAGGATTGGCATCCCAGCATCTTTTCATCACATTAGCAAGAGAGCTTGGGCAACAACGCGGAATCTCTGGCCTCAGATTCTGCAGTTTCATAAAGAATCTAATTACAGTAAAAACAGCAACCAATAGGGATGTAACTACAGTAGACATGATTGCATATGACCAATGGTAAATAAAGGGGAAACAGCTAATCAGTAACAATTGTACCTGTTGGTGTTTTCCTAAATAGTAGTGTTTTCATTCCCCCACTCCCCCCACCCCCAAGTTTTAAGTGTAAATTTATGCTGGTAGAGAGCCACTTAATACATTTCATATACCTGTCGTACGACAGCTGAAGTCACTTCTGAGAAGCTAAGGTCGGGATATGGCATTTCACAGCAGTATATCTCCCATAAGCATATACCGAAACTGTACACATCACACCTTCTATTGTAAGGACTACCATTTAGAACCTGCCCAATATAGAATTCTTCAGGTAAGTTTAATATACCAATGTCTAGGATCTGAAACAATTCAAACAGAAAATGAACTAGTTATGCAAAGCCGAGCTATTTATAACTGATACTTAAATAATCAGAATATATGCTGAGGATCATGAATCCACCATTTGCAGGATCACTGAACATTTAAGTAGAGCCTATTATATGTTTTGCTTTTGGTTCCCCTTCCACCTTTCTTGTCTCTGATGCAATTTTAATCAAGCATACAATTCTAAAAATTGAAAATAAGAATGTATACTCCACTGGAGAAGCCATGAATCTCAAAAAGCTATAGTTAAGTGATTGACTATTCCCTCAGCAATAAGAAAGAAATAATCTAAGCATGCAACACAAGAAAGCCTGAGAAATTAACTCAGTAGGTGACTTGAAGTTCCACATAGGGAGGTTGAAAGGGGGGAAAAAGACAACATATTTAAATTGCCACACCAGTAAACTAGAATACAATAACCTAATTTACAGTTAGTAATTGACATGAATAAATAAATAACATCTATTTACAGGAACTCATCCTTAGGATACCTTTAAAAAGCAAATACCAAATTTATGTTAGATACTTGATATATCACGAGATTGCTGCCATGCTAAAATTCTAGATCTCAGTAATTGTAAATGGGAACTTCCAAGTTAGAGATTTCTTCCAGTGATTATGTACCAAAACCAACAAGGATATATACATATGTCTATTGGGAGAATTATAAAAAAGGAATTCCTGATAAAATTATGGACAACAATGGAACAAAATGTGGCAATTCTGTAGAAACAATGTGGTTATTTTTCTTTCATGGTAAATATTTTAGCGAGAATTCCTTTCTGGTAATTTTTCTCTATACTACTTTTAAGAACATAAACACTCATCCCAGTTATTTCACAATCAGTTAGACTATAGAGCATGCCAGATGTAACAAGCAAGGTAAAAGAGTGATTAATACCATAAGCCTGCAGTTTCAAGATCTTGGGTAAGCAGAGGCAAGGACTAGATATTAATGGGTGCTCGAAAGAAATCCCAAAAGATTGATGCACAAGAGAGGGATATTTTTAATGGAATTGAAGCATATACCTCAGGAGCCATGTAACCAAGGGTGCCAGTTTCACCAGTCATGTCATGAGGATTGGATGCCTCAATACGAGCTACTCCAAAATCAGCTATTTTCAAGGTTCGTGTCTTGTCCAGAAGCATATTTTCTGTTTTAACATCTCTGTGGACAATCTTCTTTGTGTGGAGATAGCTCAGCCTATAAAGTAAATAATAAAAAGTTATCAGGGTTAGAAAGAAAGTTTATTATATTTAACTGATATGACACAGATTGGGCATAGGGATTGGACCCTTTTGCAAGGTCAAGTGCCAGTTGGACAACCACTTTAAAAGCCAGCTTCCTTCTCCGGTTTTTAATGAGATAAGACTTCAGCGCACCCCCAGGACAATATTCAACAACAACACAACAAAGATTACTTGGCATGTCTATATGACCATTTTCTGTTTGTATCTGTAGCTCTGATGTTCCCATTGTTGCCCCAATAAACTGCAAAATGGATTTGGCAGTAGGCATGAATAAGAAAAATCTCATGTAAATGTTTGAACCTATACCAGAAGGAAAACCCAATGCTATCTATTTCCTTCAGCCCCATGCACTTTACAGTTTAAATTTCCCTAATACAGTGCCAAATAGTTTGCAACCATTCCAACCATGGATACCATTAGTCAATATATATGAAACAAGGACATTTGAGAAAGAATGATATGTTATTAGAGAGTAAATGTATGAGAAATTAGATTAACAGCAAACAATGTCCATGACAGATGTACCTGCTAACCAATTTAATTCCACATCTCTAACTATGATGCAAATTTCATGTTTTACCTATGGGAGATCCTCAAGACTGGACCAAACTCCTGCCCTATTATACACTTGCAAATGTATTTCCCCACAGTGTGGATCTTAATGTAGCCCGCACCCAACCAATTGCCAGCCAATACCCTTCCCATCCCCCAAAAGAATAGAGAAAACAGCACAAAAGAAAAACATCAACAAGAATTCATTTAACACAAATGTGACCAGAATCAAGTTATGATATCACATGCATACTATCAAGAGACAGAACAGTCCAAGGTTCAGGCCATATTTGCCTCCTGGAATGTTTCATTCAATCCCTATGCTCTTCTTTATCATTTATCTGTCCCCTTTCCTTTGGTTTATTTATTTTCCCTTCTTATCTGATTTGATTCATAGCAGCAAATGACAGCATGTAAGAAACCCGTCATAGTAAGCAATTGGGGTGTTCCACAACACAAGACAAAGGGGAAATATGGTTAACACAAAGAAAAGAATTTAGACCTAAATATTACCTTGGTTACATTAGGATGGTCAAGCTTGTGCCAAACAGCAACTTCTTGTGTAAAAGCTGCTCTCAAAGAAGCTATTTCAGCGTCTGACCGATGGCCCTCTTCCCCCCAGTCAAGGAGCTTAACTGAGAAAACAAAGATGAAAGATAAATTGCTTGATATTAAATCAGCTGGAGAACATGTGTTCACGAGTTACTTTGAGCTGTTCATTTATTTAAAGTTCAGTAGAAAGCTGCAGGGCTGACAAGTTTAGCATACAGGAATCATTAAGATAACAATGTTCCACTTCCACATATAACATCATGACAATCATAAAAACTAAAAAAGGGCACTAATATTAGTGATGACTTTAACTTGAAGAGCTCCTGTAGCTAACTTCCAGTAGAAGAGTATTTTCTGAATCAGAAATGTATAATTATGTGGCAACATAATGATCAGCCAACAATTTCAATTATTATTACTTTTATTTTCCGGCCTTGTACCGCCTTATAGTAGTAAAATCAGGTGCACGTCCGTAATAAACAAGAACACATGAAAGATCAAGAAGGAAAAGAAGAATACTAAAGTTCATGCACATAACTGTCAACTCAACTGGATCTTGTGAATTCTAGAAAATAGTAATAAAAAATAAATAAAAAAGAAGCAAAGGATGCTCAATCTTGTGAGTCACGGATTCTGTAAATCTAGATCTACAAAGTTCCATTGCCTGCGAGTTGCGGCTCACAGTCAATAAAATAACCAAAGGCTATCCACTTAGATGGTTTCTTAAAGAACTTAAGGAAATAAAAGAAAGTAAAATATGGACTCATGTCCAACTCTATTTTCTTTGAAGAAGAGCAAAAATTGTTGTTTCGTTGTAAAGGTATAAACATAATGAAATAACATGTATTAAGAGAAAGTTGAGGAACCAGTAAAATTTAAAGCAGCGGATCTGCTGGCCAAGTAAGATATATGTTACACTGAAACATCATTTTTAACCAATTCTTTAATCCTTCAATGCACTTCCATTGAAAGTTAGACCTAAAATGAATAGGAGCAACATAAATTTGAGAAAAGGTACATGTACTTTTTGTAAGGAATCTTGGCATGTAGATAAAAGAAGGCTTAGCAACCCATCAACCTGCTACACATTTCAGGAAGAGGGGACAGGGCAGTTTGGGAACATTTGCACATCATGCAACAGTCTCAACTGAAAACACCAATACATGAGCATCTCCAAGTAAACAAAATTGCCTCTTTGCATATGTATGTGGTGTTAAACAAAAGGGTATAAGAAAGGAAGGAAAAAAAAGGTAATGATAAAACTTTGCATGCTTTTTCTGGAAACTGTTACCTATGACTATGAGAACAGACATTAGAAACCCAAGTCTCCAATTGTGACTCCAAAGAAAGAGAGTGCAGTGCATGAAAGACAATACCTGCAACATCTTGGCCATCATAAATCCCACGGTGAACAGTGCCAAAAGTACCACGAGCAATGACACTTTTGATGATGAGCTTGGAGGGGTCAATCTCCCATTCTTGCCTGGTTTGTGTAGAGGACCTTCCTTCACACTCACCTTCTTCCTTCTCCTTGTTCTTCTCCATGGTCCATGCTCTACTCAGATGCCTCTGCAGCTGCTCATCCAAGCTCTTCAGATCTATCTGATCCGCTCTCACATACCCCCCACTTTCACTCTTCTTCATCTTCTTTTCCACTTCCAAACTCAAAAATCACCAAACCCCTTTATGGTTTTTGATGCTCAAGTTGCTTAGAAATATCAAAAGTTCCTAACTTTGGCTGCAAGTTCTGGTTTTGAGCAAATTTTCCTTGGTGGGCCTTTTATGTCTGTCTTCTTCTACTGGTGATGCTGCCACTGCAAGTGTTGCTGCTGGGGCTGGTGGTGATGTTGAGGTCATAAATATAATGGTGGATGTGTACAATAACTTGCACAACTCTCTCTCTCTCTCTCTCTCTCAATCATCCATGTGGGCACATGGATTTTGCCTGAACACGACGTGTGTTTTCTGACCCTTGGTCTCTCTCTCTCAAAAGAGTCCTTCACCTTCTAATTTATTGAAACCAAAGATCTCTTTCTGTGTCTATGGCTATGCCTTTTTGGGTGTTGTTTACTTGTTAATGTTTGTTGTTTTATATATATATTGTTTCCTTTTATTTATTTCCTTTATGGGATTCACGGTCATTGTACCTTTCCACATTGCCATCTCTTTCAAAGAAGCTTGGCTTCATCAATGGGTGATCATGCAAACAGTTAAGAGAGTCACTGGCCAAAAAGAAAATATTTAAATTGTAAATATGATTAATGAATTGGATGAATTGGACAAACTGCCGCACTCAGATTATTCCAGCACTTGGAATCATAGTTTTTATTTGTTGAAGTCCATAGAATAGAATCATAATTAACACTCTGTTTGACCATTGTATATACTGACAGAGAACAAAGTTTTGTTTTATTTTTATTTTTATTTTTCTTTCTCTTTTATGGTTGTGACCTCCTGTTTTGTTTGGGTCAATTAAATTAAATCAGCGTATAATAATAAAAATAATAAGACAATAGTAGCAAGTTTAGGGAAACCAATGGGTTAGGTTAATAATAAAGAGAGAATGAACATATAATATAATTAAATCCAAACCTTACTTTTGTTAAAATATATTTTTGGACTAGGTTGAAAACTGAAATGAACTCTCCTCTTACATTTCTTACTTTTAGCTTTATATAATTGATGTTTGATGGGACCCTAAAAATAAATGAAAAAGAACTATACTATTCACATATTTGAAAAACTAATTTTATTTGTTTAAATTTTAATTGAATTGTAAAACTCCAATTTGTAGAACCAAAACAAATAATAATGGGAGTAGTAAAATTGAACAATGTGTGAAAAACTGACAATTGTGAAATGGAAATGAATATTATATTGAAAGATAAATATAAATCACATCAGAAAGAGAAACATTAAAGAAAGATAAATGATATTTATGCAGATAAAATTATCATGTAATTCTGACAAAACAATAAATTGTAATTGAAAATTTTTGAATGAATATAAAGTAACGGCTGGAACATGAGCAACTTCTTAGTCACTTATTTATGTGAAGAGTTTGTGGATGTTAAGTTTGTGTATTTATATTTTTTTTTTAAATTGAAAAATGAGGGCTCACAGCAAAATTTAATAAGAAATATTGCATTGCATTAGAAATTAATGATAAACTAGCTATAGACCCACTTGTGGCCGTAATAAGAACTGACTGCATGGCCATCTTAAGAACTAGTTGCATTGCTCATTTTCTTAAACAGAAACTCTTCTTTTTTTCATTTTAAAGCTTCAAAACTTATTTATAATTAAAAAAGATGTTAGAAACGGACTAGTTTTTAGTGCAAATAATGAGAAAGAAGAAAGGATAAAAGTAAGAAAATGGAAAGAGTTGTGAAGAAATGAAGGGATAAGAAGAGTATGTGAAATAGTGATGAGAAATTAAGAACTTCTGAATAAGAAAAATCTCTTCATATATATCATTAGATGTATATCATCTCAACTTTTGCAATAAAAATATAGTTAAAGTAAGAAATAGAAATAATTTTCATAATTAAATTGATAAACATTTAATTGAATAGAGCATGAAATTTCTTTGTCTAAAAACATCCAAGAATCTCTCAATAGTGATAGAAGAAGAGGAGACAAATGGTGTAAGTGTAAAACTTATGAAAGCTGTCAATGCGTCAATGCTTAACATTAATATCACGAAAATGACACCATAATTAATGGCTATTGAGAGAGCTTGAGAATCCTCTAAATATGCCAATGTGGCTCAATGATAACTACGGATAAGTTCACGTTGCAATCTTAGTGAACACCAAATAGTTAGAGTGGCAAATCCACAATGCGGGCTTAGAAATTATACATGATAAATAAATTGATAGATTACCTTTTTTTTTTTTTGTCTGAATAGATAGATTACTTTTAAGATGAGATTATTTTGAGAAACGTAAATACGTTTGCAAGACTAAGTGGTTTATGATGAAGGAGAAAATGAACAATAAAATAGCCATGATATTCAAATGTAGAAAACAAATAGTAACATTAGTACATTTGCAATACTTCTTGTGCTGTGCTGGCTAGCATATAAAAGTCCTCGTAAGACAATAATGGATGCATTCAGGTGACAATAAGCAAATTTGTTTTATTCCCTCTGGTGCTCATCATTCAAATGGTTTCTTTACAATTAATTCTCTTATGGTCTATTTTCTTGCTGTGTTTCGTCATCATTGCCATATTGACATACTGCGTACGAGCCAACTGTCTCTCTAGTATTGGCTTTATTAAGAGAAGCATTGCATCTGATCTCTGATAAGGAAAAAGACTTCCTTTTGCTGAAGGAATTTCAATGACAAGCTTGAATAGGTAATGGATCTGGGGAAGTTTCATTTTTCATTTTTTTTTGGTGAATTTCTGGGGAAGGTTCCATCCGAAGTACTTTTCTCTAAATAAAGCAAAAAAAAAAAAAAAGTAAACTGAGAGTTATAGCCACTAAATTTGCTATTCTGTATTACCCATTCAGCTTGTTTGTTAAAAAAAAATAAAAATGGGCTGCTTCTTATAAAATCACATACTAAAGCTCAAGGAGGTCTCAACTTGGTTGTGTAATGCAAAAATCAAACTAATTTTTAGGCTTTGATGCATAATTGCCTACAGAACCTACGACCATCATCATGTTTGATTGAAAACTGAAATATATAGATGGATGGACCATAACCATTTTTTTTTTAATAAATTCATTTCCCCTTAAGATGCTTTCAATTTTTCAATGACCAATTAAGATGTGTTAGTCGGTGTCTATCACTTCGGAATCATGTGTCTTAAAGGTAACAGATTATCATAATTCAAGATAAAGAAATGTTTTGTATACAATTTTTATAAGCATATTATATTTATACTATATATTAATATAAGAGAAATATTAAATTAATTTATATATAATTATAACATTTTCGTAAAATATAAAATAAATTTGTAAATGAATTAAAAAAAATTAAATGTATAAAAGTTAAACGAATAACAAAACTATTCAAGATACAACCTGTATTTGATATAGCTTCAACAAAAATAAAAAACCTTACCCAATTCAGTGATATCTATTTCCAATTTCGCTTTAAATCAGCGTATTAAAATAAAAAGAAAGAAAAAGCTTGTTGGTTGGTGCCGGATGAGCACTAATGTCAATTGTAAATGTTAACCTTGGTATGATTTCAAATGGTTTATAAAATTTGATATTTGATGTTTATAAATTGTCGACCACTAAAATTTTTAGTCTGTAAATCTAATGTATTAATAGAGTGTACATGAGACAAATTTGACTTGACTCAAACTTAGTTCTAATATTTTAATCGAATCATTTTTTAAACTTGAAATTGACTTCATCATAGTTCAATAATGACCATATGCAAATGGGGTTAACTCGATAGGTAAGCATAATATATAAATTTAAATATTATGCATAATTAAATCATAAAATTATAAAAATTAAAAATAAGATATATTTTATAATATATATTTTAAAATAAATAATATCAATATAAATATATTATCATGTTATATAAAAATCATAAATTTAAATTAAAAAATTTATTATTTATAATTAATTATAAAAAATATATAAATTTCCGGATTAAGTTGAGAGAGTTTGAAATATAATCCCAACTTGACCTAAAAATATAAAGAATCTAAATTTTAAAACTCAAATTCATCTTAATATAGTTCGAGTCGGGCCGAATGAGTAGGACGGATCAGGTCTCGAATATCCTATTTACCACCATATGATGATTTGAAGCATGGATAATGAACCGTACGAAGGTCAAAAATATATTGAACACCCGAACCAAACATGACCGACATTTCAAAGTTTTAGATTTTAGATTTTAAAAAATCACAGCATTTATATTCAAGTGTCATGCCTTATGTCATGGATAATGTATCAATCTACGATTCTCCATACTTCTTAAATTTCAACAAATTTAAAAATAAAAAAATAGCTTTGCAATGAATTAAAGTTTACGTAGCATTGCAGTTTATACGTTGATATGCATAATGCTTGCCCGTGAAGGCCTACGTTCTGAAATCAATGTGGCACAAAAAGATGTCTCAACTGGCTCTTGAATCACGAGGCCAAGTTTCAACTGAATCGTAAAATACTCGAGATTTTTATTAAGAGTTATCAGTATTAACACCCGTGATCTCAAAAAGGCATGACTATCCAATACAAAAACTAGGAAGACCCTTACCAACACACATTGCCCCCAAAAAAGAGTGATATAGGAAAAAGAAAGTAACCATATCATTAAAAAGAAAAACAAAAAATTCATCAAAGATCAAATATCATTTGTGATGTAGACATGAAATATGTTAAGATAAACACTCTAGTCTACGGATTCAGCACCACAAACTTTCATGGTCACGAGACGCACATAGTTAGATTTTCAACCATTAGGAGTCAACAAGGCAATCCAACCATGTTCCTTGCCTTGGGATCATAAAAATCCCGCAATCAGTTCTATCCAAGAATTTTATATTGTGAATTGAAATCAAGTCAATTAGCTAATGAAATAAAACTGACATAGAATTCTATGAGTAAATCACTGATAACAATTTTTAAACTAGACACTAATGTAATTAATTTAATGAAGGCTTAGTAGTCTAAACTGGTAGAGATGCATATCTCATCAAACTTTTGGCATATCGTTCTCAACCATGAAAAGTGGAGCAGTTTTTCAGGCAGGTTAGATTTGGGAGCACTTGCAAGTTGCAACTGCCAACTAGCAAGGACAAGAAAAGATTGCTACCACTGACATTTACAGCTAAACAAAACTGTTACACTAAACCATTGAAGAAATTAACTGCTATACATCTAATTGATTCTTTAATATGGTAAACTCAATTACAGCCTCCAGAGAGTGTAGCATTCATTTCTGGTGTGGAAATAACACCATCTTTCAAACAAAGACAGCCGCTATTGACTCAAACTATATTTCAATTGTGGAAAAATGTAACTACTTGTATACTTAAATAAGAAGGAAAAGAAGAAGCAGCTTACCCAAAAAAAGAAGAGGGCCAAAAAAAGAAAAAAGAACTAGCACTCATATACATGAATTGTAACGACGCTTCTTCTTCTCTGGTGTTGAATGCACCTGTGCTTTGATCCCATATGTTTTTAACTGAAAATTTTCAAAAGCCTCTGAAATTGCTTCCACCTATAGGATTGTACAAAGCAGAAGGTAAGTGAACCTAACCTGAATGCGTAAAGACAAGATCAAACTTGGATTGAATTTAATTCCACTCACCAGTTCTGGCTTTTTGGAGTACACCCTAACTATCATATCTTGATAAGATGTAGGCAGCAAGTGGCTTATGCGGTCATCAGGTATTGTAAATTTCTCATCACTTTCATAATCCTGAATTGATTATTAAACCCATAAATATAATATAGCCAGCGGCAAAAGATAAAATAAACCTTCAGGTTTTCCTTTCATGAAAGTGTAGTTTCATTTAAATGATATACTGTCTCACTCATCCACATAGCCCTCAAAATCAACATTCACATATTGCCAGACTATTTAACACAATTCCGCCCACAGAAAAATTGAAAAAAGAAAAAAGTTTGCCAAGAAAATATTCGTAAAACTCTACAAATATTAATATGAAAAAAATCCCAAAACACCTTTAACCATCCTACCCCATTGATATGCAACTTAGTTACTTAGACAAAATCAATGCTACACTTAAACAGAAGATGCCATTGGGCCCAAGGCCTCTGGCAAAATCTTTGTGAAGTTTAAAATTATACTGTTGTATGCTTTTAGGAATGTACTAAACAACTTCTGACAATGAACCCAAAGTACAGTCAGAAAACATTATGTGTGAATCCCCAACTTAATTGTAAGTATAACCCAATCAGTTAGAACTTTTTGAGCTCTCATAGCTACATCCAAACACCAATCATAAGCACAAACTAAAAAACACCCACATTTACAACAAATGCATCCATGTACTAGCTGGATAATCAAATTGGTGTATATCCCGACAGAAGTAATAAAAACACGGTAGGAACTAGAACTAATTAGCTTGGAAGAACAATTAAAAAACTAGAAACTGTCGAACTGCACATCAGGTAAGAGGGTTTACCAGTCCAAAAGAAGACATAATCCCCTCAAACAATATTGACACCATCAAAACCAATCAAAATATAAGAAGCTAATAGATGAAAAATATCTAATCTAAACAAATGATAGTTAGGTTCATTGGTGTACCTTGAAAAAGTTGATGCTGCCACATAAACATGCACCAGAAGAGAGAAAAAAATATTATTTTAGTTTTTTATATAAGGAAGTTAAAACAAACTGAAGGTCTATGTTCAACATGCATGGTCATTCTTCATTGAATACCTTTCAAGAGGATTATGCCTTCCACGAGTCAAATCAATTTTGACATTACAAATAGCTACATCCTCCTCTTTTAGCATAACTCCACCACTATTCTGTCAAATTGTATTACGTAAAAACAATATGTGAGTTCCTCGTTGAACCTTGGCAAGAATCAAAAGTATATGCAAATAAGATGGTTTAAAGAGAGTAAGGACCTGGGAACAAACAATATCTTGGGCAGTGACTTTCTTAAAATTGTCCACTATATCCTTTGGTACAGCATACTCATTACAAAACTGCAAAACAGAAGAGAAACTTCCTGAGATTCAGCCACACTAAATAATAAAAAGAGAATAGATAGGAAAAATTGTAGCTACACAAACTTTTTAGGCCGTATGTGAATTTAGACACAGCCACACGGGTAGTTGCTGTGGAGTTTGTACTGAACAACTAGAGAAAATATTGCTACTCAATAGATAATTAGTGCATGCAACTGTTAATCACAGAAAAATAACGAGTATCATGCCTGGTACAAATTTCTCCTTCGAATGCGCAGGATCAACTCCCTAGCTTCCTTTAGTTCTTGACTTGGAGCTGTCTCAATGGTTTTAATTATTGTGTCATCCAGCTGCATTTTTCAAAATAAAATATATTTTACGATTCAAAGAACATTGTGAATATGCTTTTAATACAAGTTTATTTGCACAAAGCCCTCGTAACCTTCCAGTATTCAGAAGGATTTAGTATGTGAGATGAAATCTCCAAGTAATTATTTGCTTGAACAAGTGCATCAACCACCATAAGCTCTATTGCCTGAAAACATCAAGATGGGATTAGAACCAATAAGAGCCAAGAAGGGTAAGTTAACGCATATTAAAGAGATGGGAAAGGAAACTAAAAGAAAAGGGCAGGATCTATGCCTCAACAAACAAATGAAATTATCTTCCTAATAAAATAACTACTTTATACCTTCACTTTTGAATGTGTATAAACTGTTCTATACAGATCAGCACGAGTGGCAAACAACTTGTGGATGGTAAGATCTAGCAAATTACACAGTCAAAAGAAAGGGACAATTAGAACATACAATTGAATTAGAAAGGTATTAAAAAAATGTTTGAGACATAACACTAACATTCCTTAGCACGATAACAAATCTCATCATCCAAAACCCGCATGGTCTCCAACAACCTGTAAGTGAAATACAATTTATTATGCTAGAAGTGATATATAACCTCTATTTACTTTTACTTTCTCACTAGGAAAAATTATCAAAAAACTGATAAGAAAAAGTTATTTTGAAGAAATTCATGAAACCTCTGAAATTCAAAGTTGCATCCCAGACCACAAGCTCGACAGTCACGGGCAATATAATCAAATCTGCAAATCGATCATTTCCACAAAGCATTAAAATATAGCATAACTCAGATGCACAGACACCTAAAGAATACACGAAAGAGAGAAGATAGAAAAGAAATATAAACCAGATTTGGCTGTTAAATTTTCTCAGTTTACTTACTTGTCAACATCAATTCCATTTCGGCCATTTGCAACAATATCATACAAGAAACTTTTCTCACTTGAGCTCTAAATAACCAAAAAGAGGAAAACAAATAATCAAAAAAGAAAAAAGGAGGAGAGATTGGTAATAAATACCTATGATAAGAATAAACAAAAATCATCCAGCAAAACAATAAGTAAATATATCTTGAGAATAGACAATTTAGAATACAATAAATTAAAAATCTTACCCTTGGAAGAGCAAATTCAGAGCTCGCTAGTATCATCTCCTGCCAATAATAACCACCCATTAGGACGAAGATACAAAACTATTCATACCTTTTATTTATCTGTGTGATGCACCATGCTTCTTGTTCAGAATAACTATACATTTATACAAAAATAATATATGCACATGTAAAAGCTCGGTCAACTTAGAATATCCACAGGACATGGATAGTCTTTTACACAGGGAATGGACACGGGAAAATGGCTAGTATTGAACAGAGAATTACCATGGCTATCTGCATCAATTATCACATTTTACATATACTATGTTTCAAGGAAGTCCAATACTTCAAAAATTAAAAAGAAGGTGTTTCCAAGTCTACTTCGACTAAGCACTCAGTCCCTTATACTGACAACTTTATCAACTAATTTACCTATTATGCTAATGATGCTTAAGAAGTGATATTCAGAATCTCAAGACACTAATTACAAAACAGGAAAAAGACAATTGTCAATAGTAGCTTACCTTGACTCTTCTTATCATCTCAGGGTCAACATCAATATGGTGTTCATCAACTATATAATCAACCATATTGACTGACATTTGTTCATGCGACCTACAAAGAACAAAATATGACACATATTGAAGGAATGATGATCACAAATAAAATTTAAGAATAACCAGATAAAACATAGATATCTTGTTTCAGGATTTTAGAAACACAAGAAAACTTGTCTGTATAACATTATGAGGAAAAAATGCAGAGAAAATGAAATAAATTAGGTCATTATATTCAAGAGTATATAAAATGAGAAATAAGAGTACCAATGAGAACCACTGATAACTTGGGGAAGAAACTCGCGTTCAAACAAGTGACTGAAAGGCCCATGTCCCACATCATGCATAAGTCCTACAAAAATGATGACTGGTAAAAAAATTATATTGGATTAAAATTATAAGCAGTTCTAGGAAACATACCTGCAAGTTTCACTGTTTGAATATCAAATCTATCAATACCAAGCTCCATGCCCTGCAAGGATCACATGCATATATGAGGATCCCCTAAAAAAAGACTTTACTGTTCCTTTATAAGAGTAAAATACTAAAATATATAATAAAAATTTATACTTGATAACTTTTAAGCCTTTCAACAGATTGACCAGCAAGCCAATACACGCCAAGAGAATGCTCAAATCTGGAATGCACAGCACCTGGATAAACCAGGTGCGTCAAACCTGAAAAATAAAACAAATTGATCTATTGGAATTGGAGAGGCCATACATACTGAAAATTCAAAAAAGTGATATCAAACCATGAGTGCATCAAGGCAAAGTGGCATACCAGTGTTTGAGGCAGTTTTAAAAATTAGCTTTTACACCAACAGTCCTCTCTTTAAAGGTAACATGAAAATGGCAGAAACTACTTTCCAACTAAAAGAAATAAACCTATCTCTCCTGAGAAACCAGATAGATATTTTTAAAGATCCTTGATATATTCCATTGTATCACAGATGCGATTTCTTTATTTTTTGTCCATATCTTTTCACCTTGGTCTTGGATGTGCTTACTGCGCATATCCAAGAGCCGGTGCCACAATGCATGCTTTTTGCAGATGATATAGTCTTAGTTGGAGAGTCGAGAGAGGAAACAAATGGGAAGTTAGAGCTATGGAGACGAACTTTGGAAGAACATGGCCTTCGTCTAAGTAGGAGTAAAACGGAGTATATGGAATGTAAGTTCAGTAAGAGGCGTGTTAATACTAGCTTAGCGGTGAAAATTAGAGATCATACAATACCACAAGTCACACAATTTAGGTACCTTGGATCTATCATACAAAATGATGAAGAGATAGAGGGAGATGTAAACCATAGGATTCAAGCTGGATGGATGAAATGGAGGAGTGCTTCAGGAGTTATTTGTGATAGAAAAGTGTCTCTCAAGCTTAAGGGTAAATTTTACCGCACAACTATAAGGCCTGCGATGTTGTATGGTACTGAATGTTGGGCGATAAAAAGCCAACAAGAGCATAAGATCAGTGTTGCGGAGATGAGGATGTTGCGTTGGATGTGTGGCCATACAAGACAAGATAGGATTAGGAATGATTGCATTAGAGAGAAAGTAGGGGTAACACCTATTGTGGAAAAGATGGGAGAATCTCGTCTTAGGTGGTTTGGACATGTAAGGAGAAGACTTTTAGAAGTTCCTGTAAGAAAAGTAGATCAGGTAGATAATAGCCCAATAGCTAGAAGTAGTGGAAAACCAAGAAAGACTATAGGTGAAACAATTAAAAAAGATTTAGATCTGAATAACATATCTGAAAACTTGGTTTATGATAGGGTACAATGGCGTCGTTTGATCCATGTAGCCGACTCCACTTAGTGGGACAAGGCTTGGTTGTTGTTGTTGTAATTTGTTAGTATTTAGCGGGGAGTGGGGAATCAAACTGGGGGCCTCCTTGTGTTAGTTGTATCATGGCATAAATGCATAAAACACTTTTTCATTCAAGTTTCCATAAAAGCTCCTTGTGTTAGTTGTATCATGGCATAAATGCATAAAACATTATTTCATTTAAGTTTCCATAAAACACAATTATATCTACTTTCATCTCTGTAACATAATAGTGAAAAATCAGAAACATCCTTTATTCTTCCTTCATGGCACTTTTGACAAACTGTAAATGGGCATATATTAATAATTACCAAAAAAAACACAATTTTACATCATGTAGTCGAATTTCTGTAACACTAAGCTTGTTGCAAAGGAAGAAACTTTCACCAAATTGTAAAGCTATATACTCTTGATCTTAGTGTCATTTCAATGTCAAAGCTAAGCTATAATGCAAGTACAAATAAAGCTTCCAAAATAATATCAGAAACACCATGCTCTAACAAACTCTAAAACCTGTTTTACGTCACACATGCATCTTTTTCTTTTTCCACATTAATTAATTAAAACTCATTAGAAATAAGGCCAGGATGCGGCAAAAGATTTTTCATAAGTGCACATACATATACATGTGCATAGATACAAAAGCTTTTAACGAAAAATTAGTAGTGACGAATGATGACCATTAAAAGCACCTTCTTTTGGTGACACTTAAATTGAACTTAAGAACGAAATCTTAGCATACTTCTTAAAATACTTTTGAAATCCCAAAGCAGCAAAATCAGCTTTTTCATGAAATTCTCCAGCTGGCTTAATAATAGAGCCAAACGTGCAAAATCGTCTTGCCAAAAGGAGAAGCACAGATACCTACCATTTAAAACAAAATAACATATATACTAATATGAACTATGAAGTACTTGATAGTCAGTTTATCTATTCCATTTTATGTATCAACCTGATTTCAACAGCTACAATATAAACAAGTTAAAGATTATCTTGAAACAAAAAAAGGGTAACATACATGAAATATATGCCCACTTTAACCTAAGTTCCCATACCTTCCACTCTCCCCCTTCCAAATGCAAGCATTCCATAGCTTCTATCTATGGAACTCAGCATCCCAATAACAGTAAGATATATGCATGACAAACATGAAAATTTGTGAGCTATCTTCACCATCGCATGAACAAGGCATTTGAAGACAAATCCTTCTGACCTTTACAAATGATTTATAAACAAATCTTATTCAACCAGATGAAAGTCTACTTTATTTTCCTTAGTATTTTACTTTTTATTTTAAGTAAATGTTCTCTTATTAAAAGGAATAAAATGAGAGATTATCATCTAAACTTCCAATCATTCCTTATTCATTTTTATAAACATTTTATTAACTCCTCTCACTTTAAAAATGAAAAATTAATCTCTCCCTTGTCCCTTTCCTTTCCCTCCAAACCACTCCATTCAAACATCCCCTTAGCATATAAAAGCAAACAAATACTGAGTTCATAGTAAAAAATAACAATACAAAATGCTCCAAAACATAATTTAGAACAAGTAATTGTGCAAGTGTATCTCGATTCCAAACTAGCTTCTAAAGCACTTGCTCATATTTATTGAATTAAAGAAATTGGGATTAACTCACCGAGTTGTTTCAACTCGCGAAGCCTGCAATATAAATTTAAAAAAAACATATAATTAAGAAATAAAGGAATAGAACAAGATTGTGGAAGTGACCCATTTCATAGAATAACACAAAGTTATGAACTTGCCTCTGAAACTGCTCAGTGTCTATGAACTTTAAACTGAGCTGCAAAAAAGAACAATTGTAAAAGAAATAAATGAAATTATCATTTATAAAAAGTGGAGACTTTCTTTCTAGCAGTTCAATTCAAGAAAAAAGAAAATAAAAATTGAAAATTTTAATGGTTGATGAGTAGAATGGAAATTACGGGATCGAGATAAATGTTGCCATGGACGTTGTCGTGGACGTGCTTGGAGAGCCTGAGATCTCGAGTGGAAGCGACGTCATTGGACGGAGGCAATGAAACGTCGACTTTGCAACACGCCCCCATGCTATGCTGCGCTTTCTCTCTCAACGCCTCTGTGGTACCTGTAAGAGAGAGAGAGAGAGGGAATTAGAGGGTTCAGGTTCTTAAGATTATGGAACTTGTTAGTATGGAATCATTATATTTATATTTATGGATGTAATTTTTTTTATTTGACAGAATTTATATATATTATTATTTAAAATTTACAAACTTTTTGTATATATAATTATTTATAAAAAAATAATTTAATTAAATTTATGTATAAATTTAAGTATTATTAATTAAAATATGTAGAGTTATAAATAATTAATCTTAATTGTTGATTTTTTAATTAATAAATCAATAATTTATTATTGTTAATCCCATATATTTTCAGATTTATATTAAACAAAGCCTAAGATCTGATAAAAAAAAAAACAAACCCTAAGATTACAGCCATGTATACAATGGAGCATTATGTTTGGGTTCTTCGATGGACCTATTGTTATGAGCCATTAGATTTGTAAAAAACAAAATGGATGGTTTGGATGGGCGACCTATTTAGAGCATGTTTGGATACGTACTTTTCAAATTAGCCAAACTGAAAAAATTTTGTTTGGATATTTTCAATTTGAAAAAATAGCCTCCAAACTTAGTTTTGGTGAAAGCACAAATTTTGTGCTTTTGAAAAATATTTTTGCTTTAAAAGTGATTTTAATTTTTTTTTTCATTTATTTTGTTTTTGGTTTTTAAACTAAATTTTTTACTTTTAACCAAACTATAAATATTTCAACTAAATTTAAGTTAACCTTATACATCGGAGAATGAAAACTTTGTTTGCAAGTTTTTTTTTGTTTTTGGTTTGGCTAAATTTTTTTTGGTAATATGTTAACCTTATACATCGGGAAAGGGCGAAGTCGGCTCGTGATCTGGTGGTTCTTTGGTAGTGGAGGACAACATCAGGGGTGGCGATGACTTACGAATGGGCGACAAATACGTTGGTGGATGGTGGCAATGACTCCGTTCTAGAAGAGGTGGTGACAACCATTCAGTCCACACAAGATGCGAGGACAAACTTGTGGCTTTGTTGTAAGTTAGAGGTCCTATTTTGGGAGGCTCCATGAATGATGGTTGCAGCGAGATCTATGGCCAACCTCCTCCGTAGAGGAGTGAGAATGATGCTTCGGGCCAACGAAGGTGGCAATCCATCAGAGGAGTGAGAGTGGGTAGTGGTTCAGGCTAACAATGGTGTTTGCTATTATGAACTACAAAAAAAAAAAAAATTGAAATTAATATGACTCAATTGTAAATATAAAAATAGATCATTTTATAAATTATTAAAACATGCTACAACAAGTATTTTTGGAAGTCCATCCATAGACTTAAACTAAGGGTTCTATGATAAAAGCCGCATAAGATTACTTCTTTGTTTTGGGTTTGTCTAATAAGATAGATTTCAAAATATATGATGTCCATTGATGGATCAATAATAATAAATTATTGATTTATTAATTAAAAAATCATATTAATTACTTAAAAAAATTTATAAATTTTAATTAATAATATTCAAATTCATACATAAATTAAATTAAATTATTTTTTATAAATAATTATATATATATATATAATTTATAAATTTTAACTATAATATTTATATATATCTAAATTTAAATATAGATCTTGTTAAATAAAAAAAAATACATCCATAGATGCAAATATAATAAGTCCATAATAGTAATTTCTTTGTTTTTATCGTAATCATAACTTATTGTATATTTATAGGGTTAAAATTTTAAAAGATAGTTGAGTTGATTCATGAAGTAAGCGTTACTGAACTCGTCAAGTTATTCAAAGTCAATGGGATGCCTCATCGTCATACCATGCTTCCAGTTCCAGGAATGTTTACAACTAAAAGCCCTAACAAGGTACACATGTCATTATGAAATTATAGTAGATTTTTTCTAATATATATATATATAGTAGTTTTAATTTTTAAAATTGTAGTGTTGTACTTTGTAGCAAAAATTAACCAAATCAACGATGCAAGGGTGATTACTGAGTAATCAAATGGAATGGTTGTCAAGTCTAAGTACTTTGTATGAGTTTTTTTTAATTAAAAAAATTTATATGAAAAAATATAAAATACTATTTGTGCTTTTTTTTACTGTGAATTTTATTCTTCTAAAAAGAGATTATTTTTACAACATAAAAATGTTGTTTAAAATATTAAAAAATACTTCTTAAGTTTTGTATCTAGGCATAAAATAACTTTGTTTTTTTAAATATCTTTTTAAAATAAGATCTCATAAAAAATTAAAAAATAAAAGTATTATATATATTTTTTTTTTAAAATATATGATTAAAAAAAAATAATAATAAATAAATAAAATAAATAATATTATATGAGATATAAAAAAATATATATACTATTTATAGATAAAAATATCAGAATTAAAAAAATTAAAACCTTTTCAAAACCAACCCTAATCATATACTCCCTAGTTCTTCTTTGGAACATTGTTAATGGCACTCGCATGATGTAGGGACGGGGCTCAGTCCCCACCACCCTACTCTTCTATTGTTTTTGTCTCTGATCCCCACCACAATGTTATTTTTCCTTATTCTCGTTTCCCGTTCTCAGGTCGGTTGGGACTTGCGGGAATCCCGAAATTGTTTAAAGAAAAAACAGAGGAAAAGAAAGTAAAATAAGAACTATCAAACAATCCCACAACAATTCCAAGAGGAATTAGGTTAGGATATGCGCTAAGGCCTATGAATTAAAGAGTTATGAGCTTTTTAATTTTATGTTTTAAATAAATATAAATATTAATTAGGAGTGAGATGTCTAAAAAAAAGAATGTTACTTTTATATATATATATAAGAGAATATTAAAAACACATTCTTTAATACACTTTTTTAATACACTCATTTTTATTGATTATATTATACATTAAAATATACATACTTAACTTTGATTAATGTATAATTATCTCAATTAGTATATAATCAATTAGATTAACGTGTAATTAAATTTGAGTGTATACTTTAATGGATGACGTGACTTAATAACAAAAAGTGTGTTGAAAGTAATGTGTTAGATAGTGTGTTGTTGGTACTCGTCATATATATATATATATAGTGAGATGAGAGAATGTGAGAAGAATAAATTTTAATCATAGAACTATACATAAATTATCAAAAATTAAAAGTTATTTAAAGATCATGTAACTACTTAAAAAGTTACATACATTTATTTTGTAATTTTGATCATTCATGTAAAATCTAATAGTCAAAATTTATTTATCTTACTGATAATATATATATATATATATATATATATATATATATATATATATATATATGACAAGTAAGGGTGGAAACAGCCAAATCAGGCCATAGATTTACCTTAAACATGTTCTGATTTGTATGCTAATTATAAGGCTTGAACCTGACCTGTGAGCTTATAATAGGCCAATTTTTTAAATCTGACTTGACCTTTTTAAAAGCTTAGTCTGGCCTGAAAGCCTATTTAAAATCTATTTTATAATGAAACATTTAAATAGGCTAACAGACCTATCTTTAAATAGGTCAATAGATCTTTACATAGGTTAATAGACATACATTTAAATAAGTCAACATGTCTTACATAAACTAACAGACTTATCTTTAAATAAGTCAATATGCCTTTACATAGGCTAACAGGCCTAAACCTTGAAATAAGTCAATGGACCTACTCAAAATGAATAAGTCTTTGTTATAATTTAACACTCACCTTCTAATTTTATAGATACTCACCACTTTCTTACTCTAATTTTTAGTCGATGTGGGACTTTGAGATATACTAAGTTGTTCACTTTCTTACTCTAGTCTTTCAAGTCCCACATCAACCAAATATCAGAGTAAGAAAGTAGTGAGCATCTATAAAAGTAAAAGGTGTGAGTATTAACTTATTATTTTTAATCTAATAAATATATTAATAAATATATTAATTATTTTTTCTATTCTAACTTACTAACTTAATTTTTTGTTCTTGACTTTTATTAAAATTTAATTAAAAAATATATTAATATATTATAATAATTAATATTTATAATTTATAATTATTATAATAATATATATTATATTATATATAACTAAATAGGCTAAAGCTTACTGCGAACTTAGAAGGTTGCATTAGATCTTGAGGACTTTTTTAGTTAAACGAGCATTTTAAAAAAGTATTGACCTAACTTGTTTAGTAAATAAGTTAGGTCAGTACATAGAAATCTTAATGGATAAAGTTCCTAATTTCACCTATTTCCACCCCTAATGACAAGGATGGGACTCGTGGGAAATGAATATGATCTCCTCCTTGTTCCAAATTTGGCCTCAAAGAGATTTTCACCCCATCCCTATCTCTGTAATGAGAAAATCCCCAAATTCGAGTTCTTGAATAAGTCAGTCTCCACGAGGATCTATGATGGTTGGGATTTTTTGTCATTCTTAAATTCAATTGCTGTTTTTTTTATGAGAAATAAAAAACATTCATTAAGAATAGAACTTAATGACACCTGCAAATTGTAAAAAATACATCAAATCCAAAAAAATAAAAAATAAATACATTTTATACACTAAACTAACTAACAATCTGTAGTGTTATTCTTTACTCGAAGACTATTAATGTCTAAGTATTTTTTACATTAGAGACCAATACGAAAAATGTTGTAACTTAAATAGTGTATTATGCCTCTTCTCAAAATAAATTTAAAAATCTCTCTTACTTACAATATCATCAAGATAGGAACAACTATAAGAGAAAATCAAAACACTAATAAAAGGGATAATAAAAATAAAACTAAAACTAAAATCACAAAATCTGTAATTAAAAAAGCAGATTTAAATAAATATGCTCAAAATCTAAAAGATTTAAGTCACTTGTTAAAAAAATACACTAAAATAAAAGAAGAGGAATCATGTTCAATTGCTGCTTTAAATTAAAAAGAAGGACATAATGCAAAATGATTGCAAAGAAAATGAAGCACTTAGGATAACACTTCAATTGAGGTATATCATGCGACTTGGCCAGCAATCATCCAAATGCTCTTTTTCTGTAACTGATCACTTTTAGTAATTAATTATTTAAAACTTGTACACCAATCCTTTTTCTATATAAGTACTTGTACCCCTCCCCCCCCCCCCCCTCCCCCTCACTCTCTCTCTCTCTCTCTCTATATATATATATAATAGATGTGTTAAAATAAGTCAATTTGAACGAATTGAGTTAATAAATTTGATGTAAAAATAAAATTATGCCCAACCGGGCTAACTCACAATGGACCAAGTCGACCTATAAGCGGGTTAGGTCAAAAAGTTTGATATAAAAATAATTTGTTTCTTAATGCAGGCTAGCCCATAGTTGACTGGGCCAATTTGTAAGTTTGATGTTTAATTTTTAATTAGAGTATTATTACGTAATTTATGTGATATATAAATATTTATTTATTTTTTAATATAAATTAATATTTTTATTATAAAAATAATTTCATTTGATGTTTAATGAAATTTAAATAATGAAAAAAAAACTAAAACATAAGAATAAATTTTTGTTAAGTGTTAATAATTAAAAAATAAAAAATAATAATGCAGACTGACCTGCGCAACTCCGCATGAGATCGAATTGAGCTAATAATTTACAAGCTCGCAACATTTCCAACCCGACTCAGTCCGAACCAAAATATTGTTGGCCGGATGCAGCCTGGCCTGTCGGTTTTGACATATTACAGCTGAAAATATAACAGTAACTAGTGCTATAACAGTATTTTATTTTATTTATTTTATCTGAAGTGCTACAAGAGTATGGTATATTGTGCCCATCAAAAATTTAATTAGGGGTAACAACTGCTGCAGTGTTCTGCTCTTAAAATGATTAAAGACCCCATAAAATTCTCCACCTCATGGGATATATTATTGAACCGCAATGTGGTAAAGCCCATAATCCTCTCAGTGCACCACACATCACAAGCAGAGAATCTACCCTCGAAACTGGATAACATGTATAAACGTGAGGCCAAGAAACAAACCTAAACGAGATTAACCTACAACCTCTCATTTCTCACTCCCACCATGGTGGTTTTAAATTCCACTTCAACATTATCATCATGTTCATCTCTCCACACCAATATCTCACTACTCATTTCTTCAACCTCTCCAAGCCCACCTCCTCATCTTCTGTACTATTTCTTTGCCACCATGTTCACCACACAAGACAACCCTCAACCACTTCCAAAATTCCACAACACTTCACTGGCAGCCTCTCCATCAGAGCTTACATGGAGAATCCAAACTCTGTTGCCAATTTTGCCAACAAGGTCATTGGTTTCCCCCAGTGGTTGGACTATGATAAGAACGAAATACCCTATTCGAGGTAGGCAGCCTCCTAACAGAAAAGAAAGAAAACAATTTCTGAATATTCTCTTCTTACCTGATTCATTCATGACATACGTATATATAAAGAAACACCTTACAGTATCTCCCTGCATTTTCAGTAACAGAAAGGAATAACTACCCAATCATGACCTAACTGACACATACGCATCATCTGCGCATGTTCTTTCACTTTTACTAACAGAGTAATCCTTAAGTAGACATACTATAAACACTCAAATTATTATTTAACATATATAAAGTAATAAATATTATCATAAAATTATATTAATTTTTAATAATATTTTTATACATATTAAATAATAATTTGAGTATCTAAATAATGACGTGATAGATCGTGTTTATCTAAAAATTTATCTTAACTAACCCATTACATATTTCACTCACCCATAATTTTTTCCATAAAATACTGTATTTAAAAAATGTGATTGTTATATTATAAAAATTAGTATTAATATTTTTATTAATGTATTTTGAAAATATATTTTTTGTTATTTTATATCATACTATTTATTTTTTTCTTATTTTCTCTTATTATCCAAACAAAGGCTAAATGATATAAAACATTAAAAATAGATAAAAGTAACCAATTTACATGAAATAAATATTTAATAATTAAAAAATATTAAAATCAATAAAAAACAATAAATTTGATATCTATGGTAGAAAAAAGAAGATATAATTTTTTCACTTAAAGGAAAATATAATTTTATATAATCGATTAATTTTTTTTATTTTTTGTATCTTGTAATTCTGTCAAACTCAATACCATTGAGCCTTCAACTAGAGGTGTTGGTTAGTAGAGGCATCAATTAGAAATTTGTAAAAACGGCAACCCGTCGAGTTAACCCGCTAACCCACCATTTTTTTACTTGGTTGGGTTGAGCCGATGAATCCATATTTTTTCTCCAACCCATAATCGCGTATGTCATAACCCACGGGTTAAGCGGCAAGCGATGCAGTTAATCCTGTCGAGTTGACTTTTTTAAAAAATAATAATAATAAGTAATATTATAAATGAAAAACTCTTTAAATGTTATATAATTTATGTTTGAATTTTTAATTAGATTATTTTAAAAATTATATTTTAAATATGTGGTTTGTAATTTTTTACCATTATTATTTATTATTTTTTTATAATATTTATTGATTTTTTATATAATTTTTTTTTGTTTTTTGGACGGGTTAAGTCAGTTCTGCATTAGCTAACTCATCTATTTTTTCTTATTTTATTTTTTATCCTGGCTAACCAGCCAACCTGCTTTAAAGCGGGGTGGGTTAACTCTTCCAATCCATTTTTAAAAGCAATGGCCCCGCATGCGTTTAACGGGTTGAAGTGGGTGCGGTGGTTGAGTGGGTTGGCTTTATTTTCTTAGGCATCAATAAGGGTTATAACCCATGGGATAGCCCTTCAAGCCTAGTGTTTGGCCCTCTCTATTATTAGCCCATTTAGTGATAGGGCTTTTAGGCCGCAACCCATAAGAGCCCACTAGTTAAGTGGTTCATCCCACCCATGACAAATCAGCACACACTTTTTCCTTTTTGGTCATATCTCTGTCATCAACAACTCATTCGGTCATTCTTCTGGGGACTAGCATTTTTTTTTATCAAGCAAAACATCATAATAGCCAGGAAAATCATACTCATATAGAGTCCCTAGCACATATAATAAATTTTAAAATTTATATAAATCTTAATAGCTGCTATGTGTAATAAAACTCAGCAAAAACCTCTCCACTTTTCTAATTGTGGAAGAGATCGAACAGCAAATGGTAAGCTGCGAAAACAAATCAAGTTTGTCAATTTACATTTAGGCTAATTACATGCAAGTGAAGTCTATTATAGGGAGATGATACATACCACCAAGTGGTTAGTCATTTGATTAAGTGTCACTAAACCTTTACCTCATTCGCAATTATTATTTGAAGACAACCTTCAAGATACTCATAAGACGAAGCATGATGTTTGCTCTTAGAAGCCTTCTCAAGCTCCTTAGTCCAACCAACAATTAATGGAAACCGTTGTGAATATCTAATAGTTGGATAAGCAACTTCAAGGATCTTTGGGACTCTCGTTAGGACAAAAACCTAGAAAGAAGTTCAAAATGTTTATATATATATATATATATATTCCAAAATTAACAAAACATTCAAATAAACTACATCTTGAATAAAACTGAATCTAACATTGTCAAAATCATTCTTTTCTTTAAGTTTTTTTTTCTTTAGATCAAACAGCAGATGTGTCAAGATAACAGTTCTCAAACTATACTCGTCAAAATTCAACCAGTTGTTTCATTTACGAAATCTGCAACAAGGGTTTTCAGACAAATCACAGCAATAACAAATTCAAGAGAATCAAGATAGCAATGAGATTGAGCAAGTACTAAGCAAGCTCATACCACCAATCTTAAAAATGTTCAAGAATGGGCTCTTGAATCAAGATACCATTGCCGATTTTGCTCTTGGTAAGAGGTACCATTCCTCAGTTGCAATTTGTCATGGGTGGGCTAACCCACTTAACTAGCGTGCTCTTATGGGTTGGGGCCTAAAACCCCTATTACTAAATAAGCTAATAATAGAGGGGGCCAAATACAAGGCTTAATGGGTTGTCCCATGGGTTATAACCCATGTTAACATTATGAGAAGAAATGTTGTTATGAAATTGAATACGAATGAAAAAGTTGAGAGGGAAAGGAGAGGCACTCAACCAGGAGCTTAGAATGTCAAATTTTTGTTGAGGTGGCATGAAGTTAGAGTTTGAAGGAAAGCTGATGTGATGCTTTCATAGCCCGCGAGGAAAGGGAGAAGAGAAGGTGAGAAGTTTGGGCAACTAATGAGTGATGTTAAAGATGAAACTGTGAGGTGTCAATTCATTTGGGTAAATTATGAAATTGAATAGAAATGATGTTATGAGGAGAAATTGAATATAAATGAAAGTATGAGGAGAAACGATGTTATGAAATTGAATACGAAAGAAAAAGTTGATTTGAGGAGAGGGGGAGGAGAGCACACTCAACCAGGAGCTTTGAATGTCAAATTTTTGTGAGGTGGCATGAAAATGGAGTCCGAAGGAAAGGTGAAGTGGCGTTGTCATAGCTCGCGCTTCAACTTTTATAAATAAAAATAAGATGTGTTCTTTCTAAGATTTAAGCATAGAAGCATACTTGACCTTAGGCAAAAAGAATAGAGGATGATGATGCTCTTAGAGTGAGAGTGCAAGAAGGCAAGAAATGTATTCCGATGTTCAAGTCAAAAATAATACTAGGAGATAAGAATGTATAGAAAAAAATAGATATTGAATTTGGTCTAATTTATATAGTGGATAGGTGCTGAGAAAGTAACTCTAAACTGTAGGCTTATTATTTAAGAACTGAATGAAATTTGTGTTGTTGTTTTAGTTATGATATTTCAAAAGTCTATGTCCCACATTACTTAGTCTTCAAAGTTTTAAAGAGTTTATAAATCAATATGTGTTTTGGGCTTTGTAAGAAACAAATGAGGTGGTGGGCTCGCGCGCACAAAAATGGGCATGAAGGATCATGACCAGTGCAAATCATCAATTTGCCTCCCTACGCGTGATATCATGAGGCCCGAATCTTTTTGTGAAATATTTATTTAATTTTTTGAGCTTACCAGGAAAATAAAGTTTTTGAAGAAGTCAAAACTGACTTGGTCGTATTTGACTTAGTTTTCCCAACGGACAAATTTGTTTTAACGTTCCAATTAGTTTCTAACGTTCCAATTAATTTTCAACAACCAGATCCGTTTTCTAATGTTATTATTCCAATAATTTAACAAACTTAACGTTGCTTTCTGAACGGCTATTTCTTGCCTTTTATATATACTATTTTCTGACTGTGATTTTTATATATGCTTTTTCCTCTCCCTGGGTTAACTGCGTTTAAATTACTCTGCTGTTCTGCTACCTCGGTTCCTACCGGGACGAGCCTGTTGAATCCTGGGGGATTCGTACACCCGTACGATAAAATCCTTGAGGACAGTGTCTTCTCACATGCCTCAGGCTATTCCTTTGTTTGTAATTTACTACGTTGTCATCTAATCAAATATACAACAATCTCAAGGATTTTAGACTATGGCTGACAACAATGCTGACAACCAACCTCCCGCTCTCGCTCCCGCTCCCAACAACGGTGAGGCTGTTCTTTCGCCACCTCCAACTCTAGTCACCTACGCAAAGCCATTTCCAGATATCTCGAAAATAGAGTTTTTCGGTGGCCAAAACTTCAAAAGGTGGCAGGAACGTGCTCACACCATCCTCGACATGCACGGAGTCGCTTTCACACTTACTGAACCCAGACCGCCATCAACAGCCAATCCAAAATTGATTCAGGATTGGACACATACAAATAAGGTATGTCGTCACACAGTTATTAGCACACTTTCTAACGATCTGTTCGATGTGTACTGTTCTTACAAGGATGCGAAAGGAAATATGAGACTCCATGATAATCAAGGACACTGCTGAAGATGTCAGGAAGCGGAAATTTGTAATTGGCAACTACTACCGCTGGGAGATGACCAAAGACAAAGATATCAAAGTTCAGATCAATGAATACCATAAGCTGTTGGAGGATCTCAAGGCCAAAAACATCACCCTCCCGGACGAATTTGTTGCTGGACTCCTCATCGAGAAGCTGCCTCCATCGTGGAAGGATTACAAGCAACAGCTGAAGCACAAGCACAAGCAACTGTCACCCTCAGATCTGATCACGTACATTATCATTGAAGACACCAACCGAAGAGAGTATCAGGCTGCAAGGGCGAAGGCTTTGGCTTCTCGAACAAATCTGGTTCAAAATAAATCACCGAAAAAAAGGTATGACAATAACAAAAGATCTTCTGATCACTTTCCTAGAGTTACTAATCCCACTTTCAAAAGAAAAGGTGCTTGCTATGTTTGTGGAAAGTCAGGTCATCATGCTCCTCAATGCAGGCATAGAGTGAGAAATGACAATCCTTCCAAGCCAAAGGCAAATTTGGTGGAAGGAGATGATATTGTGGCTGCGATCGTTTCTCAAATTAACATTGTGACCAGTGTGAACAAATGGGTGGTAGACTCTGGTGCTACCAGGCATATTTGTGCGAACAAAGATGCTTTTACCTCTTACACTTCTGTAGGAGGTAATGAAGAACTTGTGTATCTTGGAGATTCTCGAACTGCTGCAGTTTCGGGAAAAGGGAAAGTTCTTCTAAAGCTCACATCTGGGAAGACCTTGACTTTGAATGATGTACTCCATGTGCCTAATATTAGGGCCAATTTGATTTTTGTATCACTGTTGGGAAAAACTGAGATTTAAGTGTCATTTGAATCTGAAAATATAGTAATGACAAAAAATAATGTCTTTGTGTGAAAGGGCTATAGTGATCAAGGACTTTTTGTACTCAGTATTTCTGAAATTATTAATAAAATTACATCTTCTTCTGCTTACTTGATTGATTCCGTTGATATGTGGCATGCTAGATTAGGACATGTTAATATTTCTTATATTAAGAAAATGTGATGTCTTGGTTTAATTTCTGCGACTAGTGATGTATGCTTAAATAAATGTGATATTTGTATTGAATCTAAGTTAACTAAAAAATTTTGTCTTTCAGTACAACAACGTGAATCTGAATTACTTAGTTTAATTCATACCGATCTAGGAGATTTAAAAAATACAATGACTAGAGGTGGTAAAAAATATCATGTGACCTTTATAGATGACTTTTCTAGATATACTAAGGTTTATTTAATTAGAAATAAAGATGAAGCTTTTGAAATGTTTGTTTCCTATAAGGCAGAAGTAAAAAATCAATTAAATAGAAAAATTAAAAGGGTTAGATCCGATAGGGGTGGTGAATATATCATATTTAATGAATTTTATGAAAAAGAAGATATAATACATGAAGTAACTCTCCCTTATTCACCTGAATCTAATGGTGTAGTTGAAAGAAAAAATAGAACATTAAAAGAAATGATTAATGCAATGTTAGTTAGTTCCTCAGCACCCGATAACCTTTGGGGAGAAACCTTATTAACTGCATATTTTTTGCAAAATAGGATACCTCATAAGAAAATTAGTAAAACACCCTATGAATTATGGAAAGGTTATATGCCTAATTTAAAATATTTAAAAGTGTGGGGGTGTCTAGCTAAGGTAATGCTTCCTGATCCTAAGAAAAGAAAAATAGGAACCAAAACTTCTGATTGTATGTTTATGGGTTACGCTGAATGTAATGCTGCTTATAGGTTTCTTGTTTTGCGAAGCGATGTGCTTGATCATAATACAATAATGAAAACTAAAAATGCTGAATTTTTAGAACATATATTTCCTTTGAAACTGGAAATAAACAATCTTTAGAAAATATTTCTTTAGAAAATATTTCTTCAGGAATTTATTGTGAAAATTCATATGAGGATTTGAGAAGGAGTAAAAGACAAAGAAAAGTGTCATCTTTTGGAAATGATTTTTATACTTATCTCGTTGAAAATGACCCTTTGTCATTTTCTGAAGCTATTTTATCTTGTGATACTCAATTTTGGAAAGAAGCTATTAAAATCGAAATTGATTCTATTTCAAAATGCAATACTTGGACTTTAGTTGACTTACCTCCTGGAACAAAACCTATTGGTTACAAATGGATTTTTAAAAGAAAATATAATCCTGATGATTCGATTGAAAAATACAAAGCTAGATTAGTAGCAAACGGTTTTACTCAAAAACAAAATATTGATTATTTTGATACCTTTGCTCCTGTGACCAGAATTTTTTCAATTCAGATTTTGATAGCCTTGGCTTCAATTTACAAACTTGTTATTCACCAAATGGATGTTAAAACTGCTTTCTTAAATGGTGATTTGGAAGAAGAAATTTATATGACACAACCTGAAGGATGTATAATTCGTGGTCAAGAAAATAAAGTTTGTAAACTTCTCAAATCCTTATATAGTTTGAAACAAGCACCAAAACAATGGCATAAAAAATTTAATCAAATATTGATTGATGATGATTTTACTTCTATTGAAATTGATAAATGTGTTTACACTAAATTAATGAATGGTGAATGTGTAATCATATGTTTATATGTGGATGACATGCTTATCTTTGGTACTTGTAATGATATTGTGATAAGAACAAAATCTTTTCTCACATCTAAGTTTGATATGAAAGACATGGGTGAAGCAAGTATAATACTAGGAGTCAAGATCATAAGGAAGGGCGATAATATAACACTATCCCAAGAACATTATGTAGAGAAACTTCTTAGAAAGTTTGGTCATTATGACTCGAAACCAATGAGTACCCCTTATGATTCTAACTCTCAATTAAAAAAGAATAAAGGTGATTCTGTTGCTCAATCTGAGTATGCCTAAATTATTGGAAGTTTATTACATTTAATGAATTTTTTGAGACCAGACATAACATATGCTGTGGGGAGATTGAGTCGATATACTCAAAGTCCAAATCAGGATCACTGGGCTGCACTTGTCAGACTCATGAGATATTTGAGAGGTACCATGAACTATGGTATAGTGTATAGTGGATTTTTCGCTGTATTAGAAGGATATAGTGATGCTAACTGGATCTCAGATTCAGATGAGATAAAATCCACTAGTGGTTATGTATTCACACTTGGTGGTGGAGCGGTTACTTGGAGATCAGCTAGCCAAACAAACTATAATTGCAAGATCCACTATGGAGTCAGAGTTTGTAACTCTAGAGTTGGCTGGTAGTGAGGCTGAGTGGTTAAAAAAACTTCTTGGCAAATATTCCTTTAGGAATAAAACCAACACCGTCAGTGTCAATGCATTGTGATTGTCAAGCGGCAATAGTCATTGCAAAGAATAAGACCTTCAATGGTAAAAATAGACATATACAATTGAGGCATAATATGGTAAAGCAGCTGCTAAAAGATGGAACAATATTAATTGATTATGTGAAGTCAGAAGTGAACTTGGCCGATCCTCTGACAAAGCCTTTTGGGAGGAAACCAATATATGAAACATCGAGGGGAATGAGACTTAAGCCAATTTGAAATTAACAGTGATGATAACCCAACCTTTGTGATTGGAGATCCCATGAAGAAGGTTCATATGGGTAAAAATAAGTCACTTGTTAGTTCTACTAGCGCTAATAACTTTGTCCCTTCCTATGGTGTGAGATGTGTTAGACTGCATTATTGAGAGGATAAACTTAAAAACTCTTAATGATTTTTATATCCCTTATGAGTGGTGTATGATTTGCAGCATATACTTGATGAAATCACCTATATGAGTGTCAAGTGGGGCCGCTTGTATGAGATTATGGCATATATCTAGAGCACTCATGACTTACTAGGCGCGTGCATGACCTATTAGCGTAACACAGCGACAATTGTAAGGGTGTAGTGTGACTGGTAGACCTCTAATGTACACAAAGTGTTTTTGGTTCATAGAAGTTTACTTCACCAACTCACTGTATGTTATGTCTCATCCGTCTAAGTCTGGTTCATAGTTCAAAAGATACCAGATTCGATGCATTTACACCCATGGTGTTAAACTAGGAAAAATCTTGTTTAAAAATTTTCTTAAATATTTCTTTAAACTTTTGAAATATGTGGGGGATTGTTGTTGTTTTAGCTATGATATTTCAAAAGTCTATGTCCCACATTGCTTAGTCTTCAAAATTTTAAAGAGTTTATAAATTAATATGTGTTTTGGGCTTTATAAGAAACAAATAAGGTGGTGGACTGTCACAAGCACAAAAATGGGCAAGCGAAGGATTATGGCGGTCAAATCATCGATTTGCCCTGCTAGCGTGATATCATGAGGCCCGAATCTTTTTGTGAAATATTTATTTAATTTTTTGAGCTTACCAAAAAATGAAGTTTTTGAAGAAGTCAAAACTGACTTGGTCGTATTTGACTTGGTATTCTCAATGGGCAAATCTGTTTTAACGTTTCAATTAGTTTCTAACGTTCCAATTAGTTTTTAACAACCAGATCCATTTTCTAACGTTATTATTCTAATAATTTAACAAACTTAACGTTGCTTTCTGAACGACTATTTCTTACTTTTTATATATACTATTTTCTGACTGTGATTTTTATATATGCTTTTTCCTCTCCCTGGGTTAATTGCATTTAAATTACTCTGTTGCTCGTTACTCTACTACCGTTCTATCTGAACGAAGCGCATTGAATCCGGAGATTATACACCCGTGCGATAAAATCGCTCGAAGACAATGATCTTATAAAACGCCTCAAACTATTCCTTTATTTGTGATTTACTATGTTGTCATCTAATCAAATATACAACAATTTGTTGAATCTCTATCAGCTTCTTGAAGATGTGACCGTTATTAGTAGGGTTGAGATTGATGACAATGAAATTTGTTGCAGGATCTAACTATGATGGGCCTAAGTCTTAAATCTTAGTAAAAGAAAACATGACAACATGACGAGTATGTGAATACTATCTCTTTTTTCCGTTGAAGTGTTTGTATCTATCATATAATCATTAACTATTAATATTGCTTGCACTATTTTTCATCATTTGGGAGGAAAGAAATTTAAGACTTAGATTATGTTAAAATTTTCTTGTGAAATTCACGGGATCTATTACTAGTTAAAGGAAAATTATTAGAGCCAAAAAAAATACTACAGCTACATAGTATTGTAATATTATGTTCAACAAAAGTGTAATTAGGAGGAGTAAACAAAAATTGTAATTAGGGGGAACAAATGCTGCAGTATTATGTTCCTAAAATGCTTAGAGACCCCATTAAATTCTTGTAAAAATAGTATCATATTAACTCTTTGAAAATTGGTGCCATTTCATGAGCTACTGAACCCCGATGTGGCAAGCTCATAATCCTGTCGGTGCACCACACACCACAAGCACAGAATCAATCCCCCAAACCGGATAACGTATATAAACGTGAGGCCAAGAAACAAACCTCAACGAGATTAACCTACAACCTCTCACTTCTCACTACCACCATGGTGGTTTTAAGATCCACTTCACCATTATCATCTTCATCTCTCCAAATCCAAACCAATCTCACCACACATTTCTTCAACCTCTCTTCCTCCAAACACGTTCAATCTTCATCTTCTCTACTCTTTCTTCGCCAACATGTTCACCCCACAAGACATCAACCCTCCACCACTTCCAAAGTTCCACAACACTTCATTGGCACACTCTCCATCAGAGCTTACATGGAGAAGCCAAACTCTTTTGGCAGTTTAGCCAACAAGGTCATTGGTTCCCTCCCAGTGGTTGGACTAATAGCTAGAATCCTCAGTGATGAAGGTGGCGTTGGCAATGACATCATTGATTTTGCTGAGTTTCGAAGGCGGGTGGGGAAGAAGTGCACCATCAATGATTCCAGAGCTTTCTATGAATTCCAAGGTCGACGGGGACGGGTAATGAATTATTTAGTTCCAACCCTATAATCAAATTTTAATCTTGGTTTATAGTTAACTTAATAAGGTTGATTCCATGCTCAAAATTCTATCTTTGTAACCTTAAAAATGATAAAGGATGGATTTATCATGTATCCAAAAAAAAAAAAAAAGATAAAGGATGGTAATGAATTATTTAAATCCCACCCTCATGGTAAAATTTGAATCTTGGGTTTTATAGTTAAACTTAATGAGGTTGATTTCATGCTCAAAATTCTATTTTGTAACCTTAAAATTGATGAAGGTTGGTAATTAATTATTTAATTCCCTCCCCATAATCAAATTTGGATCTTGGGTTTTGTAGTCAAACTTAATGGGGCTGATTTCATTCTCAAAATTCAATCTTTATAAGTATAGCCTTACAATCGATGAAGGTTAATCTATTGTTTTTTTTTCCCTTTCTATTCTTCCTATTGTTTTGGTGGTATTAGTTGGTTTTGGTTTTCATGCACTAAAACGGGATGGATGAATGAAGGTGTGTCTGACTTGGTGTTAGTTTATTGTGGGTAGGCAGGGGATCCTCTCTATGTTCTATTATGCTGTTGGCTAGCAGCCATTGGTGCAGGTCTTCTCAAAACTGAGGAGATTTTGGAAGGGGTGGCAAGGCTCCGGATCTCGAATGACATTGAATTTGAGGAGCAGAATTTCATTGCCTTGATGAATGAGGCGAGAGAGGTTTGTCCATCTCCTTATGTATCACTTTGACAAATTTTAGTGTTTCAATCTTTGAAGGTCATTCAGTTTTAATATTATGTTGCATTTGAAGGTGAACTATATTAGTATGCATTAACTGAGTGAATCATTCTGAAAATATTGTCTAAAGTCTAAACAGTGAATAGGTATTATGCCTAGGGCATAGCCAAACACTTACTATCAAATAGTCAAAAAACTTGCCTTTCTTGTACCAGTGCCACTGTCATTCACTGTGTATTATGTATCAATGTCATTCCTAGTATCTGTGACATTTCTCAATAAAACATTTAATTATCTTCTGATCAAGTCAAATAGGTATTCATTTCTTCTAGGTGGCTGCACTGCTGTGACATTAGCTAGTTACCCATAGTACCTGTCAGCTGGGCCTCTACCAACCATATTCACTTAGTAAAAATGCCCATTTGTAACTAATAGGAATGGTCTAAACAGTTCTCAAAAGGTGATAATTTCTGTGCAACACAGAGAATGGTGCTCTGTACCTGGGGATTCTCTTATGTAACTTTTTAATGACAAATCCCACATCACAATGGTATTCTCACAGAAAAATTTTCATTCATTTTGTGTTGGGAGAAGTGCTATATGTTATCAACTGGATAGCTTGAGAAGTGGAAAAGCAATTCCAAGATATATGGCAGATATTCTTTGCTCTTTGTGTCACTAATGCTCCACCTGTATGCTTGGTGCTTTGATTATACTGAAGCTAAAAGTTTTATCTATAAGCCACTACCCTAACAACACAAAAAAATATATTCAAACTGTAGAGACGGGCAAAGCTGAAGGCTGCACCTCCTACTATCCCAATGGAGATTCGAGTTGAGAAGGCTCTCGATGCTATCTATGTATGTTGCTTTGGTAAGGACTCTGTAGAGGAAGAGGACGAGAGATTGCTCATTACAATGCTTAGTGCTGCTTTTCCATCAGTTCAGCAACAAGAGATCCAGCGCCTTGTCAAAGAGAAAGTAGCTAAAGGAATTGGCGATGATTATGTTCCAGAGGCAAGGCCCTTATCAAAAGAAGCTGTTGAACTGCAAATGAAGGACCTTCAGTTCCTTAAACAAAATAGTGAGACTTAAATAAGTGCAGCCTGTAATTTTTAACACGTAATGCTCTGAATGGAATTATATTTTGGAAAAAAATTATTCTGTTTTAGCCTGTTGGCTACTCAAAAGACAGTGATCCTAGATCGTAATCTCTTATTTTAGATCCATATTGAAACGCGGGGATATAACTTTATTGAAAATACAGATATTCCATGTAATTATTGTTAGCAGTATTAAATTATCAAGCTAGTAAATCATTCCCAAATACCATTTTATTTTTTAAAACTTTTAAGTCATCCAGTTCTTTCCTTCACTATCCTGCTGCTACATATCTCTGGTTGGGGATTGCTGGACCTGTCTAAAATTTGCAACAACTGTTATGACATTTAATAGGCAATGCAAGGTGTAAGCAAAGAAGAGCCTTATGGCATTGAGCGATCAGTTATATGCCTATGACTGGAGACCAATGTAACAATCTTTAAGGGAAGAAAATTAGGACAAAGATCTCTATTTTTTTTTTTTAAACAAGAATGGAGTTGCTTTTATATTTTGAAAATTAGAGGAAGAATGTGAAATTTTATCAAACCATATGGGTTGTCTAATCTACATAATTTACTTTTGTTCCTCAATTTTCAATCTCTTGTTCAACCATATGCCTTAGAATTACCTGCAATGTGACCACTAGTGCATGCACCATAAACTGCTTGGGTGTCCATAATTGCATCTTTGTCAAACAACCCTCTGACTCACAAGAAAAATTTTGGTCAGTACTGTGCAATGACCAAAGAATTCATATATTAATATTCTCTCGTGTCTCATAAGAAAAATATAAAGCATAGTATATACACATCATTGAATTCTTTTTTATAAATGATCAAAGATTTCAAGTGTTAAGAACAATTCATTGGATAGGTATTAAACCAAAGAACATTAGCTGTATAGATTTCTACCTTGTCTTATCAGTGAGAGGGGCATTGATAACAATGACATCACATTTTGGAAGCATAGCATCAAGGTCCTCCTCAAACTTTGCTCCAATTTGTTTCTCCAATTCAGAATCCATCTGAAGTCGATCATGATACAGAAGATTGCAGTTAAAAGGCTTCAACCTTTGGAATAAAAGCCTGCCAATTCGTCCAGCACCAAATGTTCCTACCGTCTTTCCTTCAAGATCATAAGCTCTATGAGCAATGCCAGCTAAAGGGGATAAATTTTCTCCAATGGATGATTATCATTGATACACTCGTACAATATTTATTCGATAAGGAGGCTGACCAATCCCTAAAAGAAAGGACACGTAAAAGGAAAACAAATAATTACAGATTTCTACAAATTCCTAAAGCTATGATTAAAAATAGAAAATAGGTCAGGATCAAGAGTAAATTAGGAGAAAATCCTAATGTATAATGTCAATAAATCAAGAATAAATTAGGGGAAAATCCTAATGTATCATGTCAAGACTCCCCCTCAAGTTGGTGCATGCAGCGTTGAAATGCCCAACTTGCCAAGCAACTCATGAAATTGATCTCGGCCAAGTGTCGTAGTAAAGATAACTGCCAACTGGTACTTTGTAGAGATAGACCATAGAACCAAAACACGAGATTGAATGTATTGTCGAATAAAGTGACAATCAATTTCAATGTTTTTTGATCGTTCATAAAAAATAGGGTTTGCTGCAATAAGAAGCGCGACCTGATTGTCATAGAAAAGAGGTACTGGAGAGTCACAAGACACCTTTAGGTCATGTGAGAGATGAACTAACGAGATGAGTTCACTAGTTGTGGTAGTCATAGCTCTATACTCTGCTTCTGTTGAAGAACGAGAAACAATTGTTTGCTTTTTAGAGCGCCATAAAATAAGAGATGATCCAAGGAAAATAATGTAACCTGTAGTGGACATGTGAGTAGTGGGACATCCTACTCAATATGCATCACAATAGGCCCATAAACTGAGTGGGCTTGAAGCTGGAAATAAGAAACCTTGGCCTAGTGAATGTTTGAGATAGCGCAAGACTCTGAGGGCTGCCTCCATGTGTAGTTGTCGTGGTCATGCATAAATTGACTTAGGACATGAACAACATAGCTAATATCGGGTCGAGTAATGGTAAGATACAAAAGATGACCCACCAGTTGTCGATAAACACCTGGGTCAGAGCAAACAGACTCAACTCCTAAAAATAACTTATGTTGTTGATCCATTGGTGAGATGGCTGGCTTACAACCCAAAAGCCCATATTCTTTCAGTATGTCGAGAGTGTATTTGTGTTGGCTAAGTGTCAAGCCTGTTGGTGATTGGGCCACTTCTATGCCAAGAAAATATTTCAACTTTTCAATATCTTTAATTCTAAACTTATCATCCAAAAACTTCTTTAATAAGGCAATACGGGCCTGATCAATTCCTGTGACTATAACATCATCAACATAAATAAGTTCAACAACAAATGAAGGCCTATCATGATAAATAAACAATGAATGGTCCGCATAAGATTGTGTATAACCAAGTTGGAGAAGAGAAGTGGTGAATTTATGATACCAATTTTTGGATGCCTGTTTGAGCCCATATAGTGATTTTTGCAACTTGCAAACTCGCTGCTCCCCCTTTGCGAAAACCCCTGTTGAAATTTTCATGTAGACTTCTTCATCAAGATCACCATGCAGGAAAGCATTATTCACATCTAACTGGCATAATTGCTAATTTCGAACTAAAGGAACAACCAACAAGCATCGAACTGTGACCAATTTGGCCATAGGACCAAATGTCTCATGAAAATCAATTCTCTCAACCTGTGTGTAATTTTTGGCAACTAAACGTGCCTTATAACGCTCTATGCTCCCATCCGGGTTGTACTTAATCTTGTACACCCACTTGGAATCAATCGCTCATTTCCCTGGAGGAAATGTCTGTAAAGTTCATGTATTATTTTCTTTAAGTGCCTAGATTTCTTTTGCCATTGCTTGTCGCCAATGTTCATGTTTAACAACCTCATAAAAAGAAGCTGACTCATCTGATGAGGATATGGCTGCTAGAAAACCTTTGTGAGTATATGAAAACTTTGAATAGGAAATAAAATGTGAAAGAGGATGTATTGTCGAGTTGGCCATCGGTTTAGGTGAGTGCATAAATGAAAATGAAGGCTGGAGAGAGGGAGGCAAGTCTATATCATACCTTGTCAATCATTGTGAAATATGCCTTGTTCTTCTTCCTGTCCTTAGATCATGCGTCGGTGGTTCTGAGTTCACGAAAATCTCAGTGTGTCTTTCCATATTAGTCCCAGGCTCAAGGGTTGAAGTGCCTTGTTGAATACTAAGCATCTGGGTTTGTCTCCTCTATGTTTTCATAGTTTTTTTTTTAAATACATGAAGGTGAAAATGTAATAAAATTTTAAATTATAATAAAAAATATATCCACTAAACATGTTTTCTAATTTGAAAATCTAAGAAACAAAATATTTTTAGAAATAAAAACAGGTGTTTTTTTCTTTTTCAAATCAGAGATATACAAAATTTGATTTTAGAATATGGCAATAAATACTTGTAAATAAATTTGAAAGTCTGGCAAGAAGGTGCATGACTACAAAGGCAATTTCATGGCTGTGAAAGCACATAAATTTCGTAGCTTGGTGGATCTCTATGAACGAGAGCTTCTCGTGGCTAAAGCTGGTCTTCGTTTTGCACGGGAATCTGGCTTTCGAAATGTGTTCCTTAAAGGTGTTGCCTGTAATGTCTATATTCTATTTCTATAGCAACATTTAATATGGTGTATGGGAAGGAATGTACCCTCTGTTTGTTTCAAGAGAAAATGAGTGGAAAGAAAATAGGAGGAGAGAAAATGTATGGAATATTCCATTTTCTCTCGTTTGGCAGAGAGGAGAAAATATGGAAGATGGAAAAATAAGGTGTGGGACCCACGCCTAAAATTTTCTCCTCCCTTATGCGCAGAAAATGGGAGATCTGATGTGCAAAAGTTTGACAATTACTCTTATACCCCCAAATCCATTTCACCATGTTATTTCGAAACCCATTTCACCACTCATTCCTCGTTGTTCTCTCGTGCCTTCACTAGGAAGACGTCCCCACAGTGCACCACCTCGGATCGTGAGAAGCCGCCCACTCTGCGACGCCGGTCAGCTCGTGGGAAGTCATCCCTGGTTGCGTCGCCGGTCAGCTCGTCCACCACCGACCGCGTCTCTTCTCCTCCGCTGCGTCATCTCTGCTCAGATCCACTGATTTTCATCTCATTTTCATCTCTCAGCCACCGATTCTCACTTTCTGGTAAGCTGATTCTCTTTGTTCTTCACCCATTTCATTTCCCACTTCATTGATAGCTTGATGCAGCAAGATTTTTCTTCTTCTTTTTTTCATTTTTCTAGTAAGATTTTTGGTAAGATGAAAATGCTTTTTTTTTTTGGGATATGACAAAGAATCTATTAGTGGTGTGTCTGCATAATATAAAATATATTCAATGAATAATAAACCTCTCCTAGTCATTGAGCCTGGTGGAATTCGAGCTTCTTGATGCGTGAGGATATTGCAGTAATTGAAGTCTGGAGGTCATACACGGCCGTGTATGCATACACACGCCTAGGCCGTGTATGATTCTCGAGTTGAGGTCCAAAATTCACTATTTCACGCGCAAAGTCATAGCGTACACGGCCTAGGCCGGTGTATTCTCACACCCGGCCGTGTATTATCACACGGCCGTGTATTTAGGCCCCGTATTCTCGACGCAGCCCCGTATTCGACTCGGTTCATGACTTCCAAACTCAATATGACCCCTAAGACCTCCAAATCTGGAAAAGTGTTCAACATGAAAGTTGTAGATTTGGATCTTAACTATCAACCATCAAAATTTCAGCTCATTTGACAACTTGTAGCTAGAGATATGCCATAAACAATCGCAAAGGTCAAGCTATCAGGATCAAACCCTAGTTCTTGCTTCAACTCCAATTTGAGTTATCCAAACGTGTGATTGGGCCTTTGAGGTCTTCATGAAAGTAGTAGAGAATTGTCTTAGCTTTTCTACAATACCAAAATCACAACAATCAGATATTTGAAACTCAAATTATAGCTAGTTTATGAACATTATCAAAGACATAAATTAGGGCTAAGTCATGCAATAATTCCCTCAATGATCCAATTAGGCTCAATATCATAAAATGTGTCAATACCAACTTAATTAAACCTAATTGAACCTTAAGAAGCCCAATGATTGAAAAGCATAATTTAATGATTTTTTATGATGTTTTACTTGATTTTTGGGCCAAACAACAAAGCTTGTTCTCTTTTGGGATGCTTATGTTAATGTCAATTAAACTTGATAATCTTACTTCCAATTGTTTGTTGATATCGACTATTTGATTTTTGTTTTTGCGTTTTCATATTACAATACATAATCACAACTTTTTATATATATATAAACATAAATGACTTCCAAAAATATTGAAGACGTGAATTTTGAAGATGGCACAGAAGACATAAATGACGTGGAGTTGCAAGTAAAGCGAATGATTAATTTTGCTTTGCCTCCCGAGCTGCAAGTATTAAGTCATGTAAGAAAAGAGTTGGATAAGAGGCAACACATTTGTGCTGTAGTTCTATTATGTTATATTGTGCATGCATTACATTTGTTGCAGTTGTTGTCAAGTTTTAGACCAAATGAAATTAGTGATGGAAATTAAAGAGAAAGTAGGCGTCTTCAACTAATGAGACAACTACTAGAGACAAAAAGTGTCGGGATGTCATACGTATGGGTCTGAAGCATTTATGCATTTATGTGAGAAATTAAGAGCAACCCCATATAGTAAAAGATTCAATACGCTCTACAGTTGAAGAGCAAGTTGCTAAATTCTTACACATTTTAGGTCATAACGTAAAAAACAGAACTTCTCTTTCTTCTTCCTTCGTTCAGGGGAGACAATTAGTCGTCACTTTCACAATGTTTTACGTGTTGTCATCTCCTTAGAGGAAGAGTTTCTTGTGCAACCTTCTGGTAGCGATGTCCCTCCACAAATACTTAGCAATAGCCGATTTTATCCTTACTTTAAGGTACTTGTTTTTTATTTACTTATAATTACCCTCAAGCATGTAGTCAACATCGAAGTATATTGTTAACATTTGAAATTATTGACTAAAAAGGATTGCATTGGAGCTATAGATGGAACACATATTCGTGTGAAGGTATCAAGGGCCGACGCCCCTCGATTTCGTGGCAAAAAGACTATCCCACCCAAAATGTGTTTGCTTGCATGTAATTTTGATATGAAATTCACATATGTGTTAGGCCCATGGGTGGGAAGGAACAAAGATCGACTCAAGAATTTTAAAAAATGCGTTAAGTAAGGAAGACCCACTTAGAATTCCAAGGTGAGTGACATATTAATGTACTTAATAATTATAATATATTAAATCATGATCAAATTATGTGACATCTTGGTACATAATGTGTATATAATCTTTGTAGGAAATTCTATCTAGGGGATGGTGGATTTATGCTAAAACGTGGTGTACTTACACCATACGTGTTCGTTATCATTTGAAGGAGTATTCATCGCGTGGGCCACAAAATCCTAAAGAATTATTCAATCACCGACATGCTTCACTACGAAATGTTATTGAAAGAACTTTTGGAGTTCTAAAGAAAAGATTTCCAATTATAGCTAGTGGCACCGAACCACATTACTCATTTAAAACAATGATAGACATAGTGCTTGCTTGTTGTATATTGCATAACTTTGTAATGAGTATTGATATTGATGAGTCCTTGATTATTAGATCGGGAGTTACTAGAACAAGACATAAATAGATCACAACCAGTTTGCACCAACCACGTGATGAGGACTATAGGCAAGGAGCAATTTTAAGAGATAACATTGCAGCTGAAATGTGGAATGCTTATCAAGTTTAAGTGTGACAATTAGGTTTAAATGTATACTTTTATGTACTATGTTATATTATTTAGATGATATGTATATTGTGAAGTGTTATGTACTATGTTTATTTTAATAATTAGGTTATGGATTGTAATTTGAATTCTATTATTATATTTGGTGGGTTTATTATTTTATCTGAGTTAAAGTTTTATGTAATTTGGATAAACTTTCTAATTGAAAATATAATTGGTGTATATAGTTCTTTATGTGTCTTTTGAGGTATCATGCAGGTTTAAGGATGACTAGGGGAAAGAATGTTGCACAAGACACTGATCATCCTTCTAAAGACAATATGCGATGGTCTGATGACATGGACAACGCATTGTTGAATGCATTTATGGAGCAATTTACCAAGGGCAATAAACAAGATGGCTCATGGACAACTGAAGCATATGCGAATGTGGTGCAGGTCCTAAGGATAGAAATTGGTCCACAAATTACAAAACAACATTTAAAAAATAGAATGAAGACATTGAAAGATCATTTTGCAGAAGCATATGATCTATTTAACAGTTTAAGTGGGTTTTCATGGAGTCCTATCACAAAAAAATTTGAAGCTGAGGAAGAAGTTTGAGAGGATTTAATCAAGGTAATGAAAAAGGGAAATTTTATTTATTTGTCATCTATTTTTTTAAGTTACTTGATGTTCATTATGCTTATGTATGGAAAAATATATTGTAATTATTTGTCTAAACATAATACTTTTTCTCATTGCTAGGATAAACCATATGCAAAAAAATGGAAAAGAATGCAAATTAAGCATTACATTTGAAGGAGATGTTTGGTACTTGATAGAATCAAAAAAATGCCACAACTCCAAGAGAGAGCTTAAGCAATGGGAAAGGCAAACTATTGATTTAAATGACTCATTTGAAGTTGTTGGGATATACTAATGTAAATATAAATGACACCCCATTCGGATCAATTTAGTCCTACTTATGGTCAATCTAACCAATTAGGTGGGACTTCATCCTCAAGGGGTATTAAGCGTAAAGCTCCCATGGTTGATTTGATGGAGTCTCAGTATGAGAGACGGTTTCCTTGGGAATTAAATCATTAGTTGAAGTTATGAAGGAGGAAATTTTGTTGCGGATAAACCGCATGAAGTGGGCAAAGGCAGTTCGAAAAACAAAGTTGAAATTGTAGAAAGGGCTAACCATCATGCATCCACATTATAAATCGATGTGTGGGATTTATTGACTGATTTGGGTGTGTTAGATCCATACCGAATGCAGTGTTATCGGTTTCTCTGTGGAAATGAACAAAAGAAACGAGAAATTTTTGGAGTGCCTCCTCAGATGCGACTAGAGGCTCTTTTTCAAATTATGAACGAAGCTGGTATCCGATTTGCGCCAACGTAAGACTTTCACCATTATTGATTTCCCTGCTTGTTGTATGACCATTTAAATATATTAATTGTTGTTTTGAACTTGTGCAGAACTTTCAATGTTTCTCCATGATTTTGAAGCTAATGTTTTAGTGGATGGTACTCGCAAGGGTGGGGCGTGGTTGTTGTAAAGCCGATGACAGCACTTTCATGGTTGATTTTTGATAAATTTGATTTTGAAATGTGCCATGTTTTTTGTCAATAAAACTGTAAGTGTTAAATATTTGGAGCTTTATATTTAGTATTAATTATGTACATGTTGTAATCATGTATGTAATGTGATGATGATGACATGATTTTTAATGGAATACATATGACAAGGTTTAGTGATGATAGAAGTCCTCACTTTGAATGAAAATAACGTGTGTTTAGTATATTTTATTGAAGGAAAATAAATTAACGTGTGTGTTTAGTATATTTTATTGGTACGTACTAGAATGATTTTATACTTACTTATACAAAAGAAAAATTCTGGGACTACGACTGTGAGTTTAATATTTCATCTTTCTATTTGTAAATGAACAATTTAATTTTCAAGGCCATATATTATTTTAGCTCACTCTTGTAATTGATAAAGTAACAAAGGAAAGGTTTGTGGTATGGGCTATATGCACATATATCAAATTGAGCAATGTCTGTTGGATAAAATAGATCACGGATTGTAATTAATTAAAATTAATGACGTTAGATAAGTTAGATTACATAAATAAAAAAATATCGACGTGTGAGTTTTTATTTGTTGTTCAAAGTAAATAAATGATGTGCGCTTATTACATTAGAGAGTAAAACAAATATTAAAAATTACATTTATTTATTACATTACATAAAGGGTATATTAGTCATTTTATATAATTCTATTTCTTTTCTTCAACTTTTCTTCTCAACCAAACAAAAGAAAGAAAAGTTTTTATTTTCTTTCTTTCCATTTTCTCTTGATCCAAACAATAGGAGAGAAAATGTAATTTTCTCTCTATTTTCTATCTTCTCTACTTTCTATCTTCTCTATTTTCTCTCTTCCCATTTTCTCTCCTCATCCAAACAAAGCAGTAGAGTGGGGTGTAATGGAGTATGGTTTTATTATTTGAATATTTAAAATTAAGATGAAATGGAATGGTACAGGATGTTATTCATTTCATTCAATTTAATCATAAACCTTACTTTTTTCTCTTTTAAATTGGGTAAAATGGAATGACATAGTATCAAAAACATTATAATTCTTATTATTTCATTTCATTTCACTCACTATTCTAAATAATGAGATAGAAATTTTTTTTCATTTCATTTTTAAATATCTAAACAATTGTATAAAAAATTTATATCATTTTATTTTATTCTATCTCATTACATCTCATCCTATCTCATTCTATTCTACCCACCATAAGTTATTCAATCATAATATTAGAGAAATCTTTCTTATTGCGTCCATGCCCGTTGTAGTTGTAATAGAGTAGCTAATTGCCTTGCTAGATATGCTAACGTGTGCGAGCATGGTATTTAGTTAGAAGAACGTCCTGATGTAATAACTGTGCTACTATATCTTGACTCTAATTTTGAATAAATTCAGTTTTCATATAAAATAATAATAATGTTAGTAGCACACGGTTGGATTCACATCTTATGTATATTTATTTATGTGATAAAATCAGAATAAATATATATAAAAATTAAAATAAATTCAATTATAATCAAATGATAAAAATTATGAAGATATGAGATATTGTGAGTTAGAAGTGTGTGTGAGTAGCAATATTTAAAAAAAAAATGAAAGCGCACATATATATGATACTTTTAAGGGTGTTTAGTTTGATAAAATATTTTCTACTGTTATTTTCTATTTTCACTTTTTAGAATTTTTTGTTTAAGATTTTCAAATTTTAAAAAACATATTTAATTTACCAAGTTAAATCTTGTTTTCAAAAATAAAAATATTGAAAATAGACTTGATAAAATATTTAATTTTATTTTCATTAATGAAAACAAGTAGGAATAATCAACTCTTTTATCTATACTACTAGCCTTTCACCAGTGTAATGCGAATGATAATATTACAATTAAAAATAATGTAAAAGAATAAAATAAAATAAAATTTCTTTTGATTGTTTTGTTTTGTAATTTCATATTAAAATTTGAATTGAAGATACGCTTATTATAAATGAAAAGTTAGTTTTAAAATTTAATTACAACTTAAAAATAAATAAACACATAAAAAATAGCAAGAACTTAAAAAAATTGTATATCGTAATTGAATTGATTATGAGAAGATGATTGTATTTAAAATAATTATTCTGAGTATTCAAATTCAAATATAATGTGAAATTAATGTACAAAAAGAAAATAATTTTACATTATAATCTATTTTACTAAGAATCATACCGATACAAGAAACGAATACGATATGATATAGATACATTGATAAAATAAAGTTTATAAATTATAGGATATGGATATAGTTAAGATACAACATGTAAAATTAATATAATATAAAGATAAAAGCACAAATCTTAAACTAAAATAAAGACATTAATGTGATAAATTTATTTTAATTATTGTAAACACAATAAAGTACTACTATTTATCTAATTATTGTGATATCCCACTTGTAAATGGGTTCAAATTGCTCCAAAAATGACAATGAGAGTTGTATATTGAAAGATTGGAGCTTGTAGCATATTTAATGATATCAAATATATTTAAAGAAATTTGAAGATTAAAATTATTACAACTAAATTGCAAAGACGTTTATGAAAATATCAAAGTAATAATAAATACCAAATTATTAAAGGTATTTCTATGAGAAATAAGTTAACGCTAAAAATTTCTTATAAATCATGTAGTGTAATTTTATACACAAAATTAAAGTATTTCAAGATTTTACCATGACATATTTTGACACATCAAACATTGATTTATAATCATTCAGATAATTTAATGTGTAATAATTTTTTTCTAAAGATACAAAGTCAATATCAATTCAAATACATATCAAATACAAAGAATTTAATAAGGAAACAACGTAATTCATATAAAATAAAAACTGATTTCAGCTATATAGACAAAATAGCCATTAACACACTTTTCTTTTGGGAAATAGCTATTAAAAGCAATGCTAGCCATTAATCACAAATTGAAATATTTCTAAAAACAAAATATTATAACTCATTTCAATTATAGTAGCCTTTAACATACTTTTTTTAGGGAAATAAAGTAATAAAATAAAAATATTTTTTAAATTAAATATTAAAATGTGAACAAAATTGTAAAATATCACATTTATCTATCTAAGATTATCAATAAGAAATTATGATGATATTAAGAAAGAATTATCAATCACATGCAAATAAAAGTTGACATGAAGAAATCATATTAGAAAAGAATTATCAACTAATCAGTATAATTCCCAAATTTAATTAGCAAGCATCCGTTATGATTGAAAAATAAAATAAGTGATTATTATCTTCTATATTAAAAATTAAATGGTTGATCAGAATGAAAATGGAACCAATCAAATAAAAATTAAATTTTGGAAAAAAAATTGAAACTCAAATGTAATCCATCAATTAACTAATATATAGGCATTTTTAAAAGACAAATTAATTACATCTTCCCGATTCGTTCTTCCTGAGTTTGCCATGAACATGTTGTAGGTTTTGATGGGAAACCCTAACTGAGAGGGTTGCGTCAAGGAGAAATCGATATACATGGAAATCACAACAATCATATGGAAGATTGAGAGATTCACATCAAGGAAGACGTGAACAACCATTTTTTTAGCAACATGACCGTTGGGAAAGAGTTCAAACGAAGTACAGTGGAGTTGTACAGATAAGATGAAGTTGCCCAAATATGATGTTTTGGCATGCTGGTTAGAAGCAGTTCTTCTAAAAGACAAAAGTGAAGGTGAAGGGAAAACATGAGAATGTGGTGAATCAGAGTGGTAATGTGAGGAAAATATAGAGTCAAAGCGACGACGTTGCAAAGTAATTTTGACGAAGAACAATTCTATTTATGGCGGAAAAACACACTTTAGTCGTTGATGGAAAGTGAAGCATTGTGAATAATTTTGTTGTTGTTTCATGTTTCTATATCTTCCCCTTCAATGAATCTTTTTCATTTCGTTGTTGTTTCATGTTTCTATTTTCTTTTTTTTAGCTCTATTTTCACAATTTTTATAATTATAATTTTAAGACATAATAATTGAAATACCAAATTTCTATTTATTTTCTAGTCTTTCAAAAAAAATTTCCTATGTGGTAAGATTTTTCAAGTGATGACATATTTACACATTTTTAAATTGTAACATAGGATGCCACATCATAGTTATTATGATTATGTATTTGTCACATGACAATGTTTTAATCATATAGTATCATGTTAGAATGACACATATCAGAATATAAATACATGTACTTTCTCTTTATATATTATTATTATATAATGGGGATTACTCAGTTTGGTATCAAACTTTTTTCTTTCTAAAAAATATCATTAATATTTAACCAAACACAAATTATAATAAGGGCACAAATGTAACTTACACCTCCTACCCATGTACCCACGTTTTCATATCTTAAAAAAAATTATTATTTGTTGTGAAACTGCTCCATCTACTTTTGTTTTATTTTGGGTAAACTATTCCTTTTCGAGTAAACATTTACTTTAGTTCTTAAAATTGTATGCATTGGTTGTGTTCGTTCTTGATTTTAAAAAATAACTAAATCCCTAAAGCCTCAACGTCGATCACGTTGGTCCCTGCATCAGTTTTCATTAGTTATACTTGACGGAGACGCAGATGTGACACGTTAACTGCCAACGTGGATCCTACTTGGCAAACAGCTTCTCCCCCAATCAGAAAACGACATTGTTTTTAAAAGAAAAAAAATTGAAGCTGTTATACGACGTCGTGCGACCTATCTTCCTTCAAAACCATTTCTCCCTTCTTTTTGATCTCCATGACCGTTACCCAAAGAGTAGATTCTTCTACAAATCAAAAAATTTGAAAACCCTAACTCCCATTTCCTAAGTTGCTTGCTTGGTTGAGATGATGGGTGGTGGCAACTGACCCCAAATCGCATCACCACACTCCGAAGGAAGTTAATCTGGGAGTGCGAGTTCTAAACCTAATGCTCCTCATTACAAGGGAGGTAGGGGTAGAGTTTGTTATTGTGATATGAGAACAATGGTTTGAATATCCAAAACAATGGCAAATCCTATAAGACAATTCTATAGGTGCCCAAAGTTCAAGGTAAAGGTAATGGGGTTGGGTTGGGTTGGTTTATGTAAGAGGAAGCTTTTACTGTTATTATACTCATTTTTAATATGCTTGTGGTGTTATGTGTTGCAGAATGGTGACCACTGTAGATATTTCTATTGGGTTGAAAATGAATTAGATAGTGGAATTGTTATTATTAGGGATGTAATCGGATCAGTTTGGTTTGGTTCTTAGAAGAAAATAAATCTGAATTAATCAAAACTAATTGGTTCAGTTTGGTTTGATTTTTTTATTTTTTGATTGTCAAATCCGAACCAAACTAAATCGTACATCTACGGATTAGTTCGGTTCGAGTGATCGAGTTAACCTTTTTTTTTACCCAAAAATCAAGTAAATATTAATTTTGCATAGCAAAAAAAATGCATAATAAATTTATGAAAAAATTTATAGAAATAGAATCAAACCTATTTATCTCAATGACAATTGTATCATCAATGAATCAAGAAGAAAACAAGCTCATTTGGATGAGCTTGAGTCACAGGTAACTAAATAATTGTTGATTAAGATAAGGGCACGTTACTAGTTCTTTGAATCTGTTTGTTTTTTAAATTTAAGCATTATTATTCTTTCGTATGGTACTGAAGAAGAAATCATTTTCTTTTCGTTTGAATTTTTCTTTCTCAGGTTGAGAAACTGAAACTGGAAAATGAAAACTTATAAAAGCAGTTCACAGATGCTAGTCAACAATTTTGCGAGGAAGATACGATTAATTGAGTGCTAAAATCAGATGTAGAAGCTGAGTTTGAGAGTTAAGGTATGAAAATTAATCATATAGGAAGGAGATTTACTGATGGAATAGAGAAGCAACAATACAACATTGAAACTATGAAAATCAAATAGAAGCAATATTGGACAATGGGATGAAGCAACATTGAAACTAGATAGAAGACTCAAATTAGAAGAATATTATAGGATGAATGTCAAATCTATTAGATAATACTTCTATTAGTTAGATCTATATTATATTTCAAGAGATAGGAGACTTATTAAGCAACGAGTGGCGAGCGGCTAGCAGGGAGTGAGCAGCAACAAGGGCATGGTTCAAAGTGAAGAAAGGTTGAGGCACAGACGCAATACGCAGAACAGAACAACGAGGAGAGATTAAAAATCAAAAGATTCTAAATGGAAACAGCAGAGCACAGTTTAGAATATATATAGGAAAATGTTACTCTTACACTACTAAAAAGGGTTGTAAGTACTGTTGACACCTCTTTTAAGGGGTATGATTGAGTGAGAGAAAGTGATAGAAAAAAATATGTATAATTAATAATATTAGATGAAATATGAAAAGAGATATACACTTTTAATGTAAGAATATAAGAGTTGATATATATATATATATATATATATTTGATTTAGTTTGATTTTTGAGTTTAAAACTTTTAACTCAAAAATCAAATCATTAAGCTTCATTCAATTTAAATTTTCTAAATCAATTAATATATTCAAACTAAATTAAATTAATTAATTAGTTTAATTTAAATTAATTAAGTTAATCAAATTATCTCAACTAATTTTCATTCTTAATTATTATACTCCCACTCTTCGCTTTCTCTAAAGGAAGAGAGCAACGGTTCATACGCGGTGTTATATTCTATATGCCGGTTAGCATAGAGGTGCTTTGTTTACTTCGAACTGCGTGAAAAAAAATTAAAAAATAAGGATTGATAGACAATGACGCGCCTGTCAATCCACTAGTATCCACAAAAATAATTAAACTTGACTTTGGCCCACCCAAGTACAAACAAGTTGATATTTACAAAGTTGACTTCATCTATAAACATAAATATTAGTTTAATTAATTAATTATTCAATACCAAGAGTGTTTATATGCGTTCACTTCACAATTTAAAAGATAAAAAAAAAGACAATAAATTCATGATGACACAGCTTCAAGGGAGTAATGCTTATTGTGAGGAAAGTAGATTCGTGAATTAGATTCGTGAATTTTTGACTTCTGAGAAATAAATATCTTTCCATGATGTTTTGTTCCTTATTTTTATCTAACTATTCTTCTTTTTTCTTCCATTTATTTAGTCACATCAATTCGCAGTCAAATTTATAGATATTCTTTAATAATAAATAACACTATTTGGGCAATAATTGCGAATCAAGATTAGATGTAGAAGCTACAAGTTACTGCTTCTGTAAATTGCAGTGTCACAAACATATACCTTGGAATAATTACAGGCGACGTAGTCAGAGACGCTTAGAATGGGAAAGATAGACATATGGGTAATGGTGGGGAAGTGATAAAGAGAGCAGGGCGTGGCTGCTGTGGTATATATATGTGGGAAGAGTTGACAGCAGGATAAATAGGGTGCTGGAACGCTTTAGGGGCTTGGGTGTGTGGCCTCTGCGAAGAAGCCATCAAGACGAGCGATGTAGGTTTATCTTACATTTTCAAGACGAGCAAGAATTTCAAATTTTATCAAACCATATGCGTGGTCAGGTCTACATAATTTATTTTTGTTCGTCAATGTTCAATCTCTTGTTAAACCATCCAGAACCCCCCCCCCCCCCCCAAAAAAAAAAAAAAAAAAAAACTCTTGATAAACCATGTGTATTTTTCTTTTTTTTTGGGTACAAAACCATATGTATTATTTTACTTGCATTAGAAGCAGTACATTCAAATTCCAAAAAACACAAGGACCATACTTGCAGATTCAGGCGTTCATTTCAGTTTTATTTCTGACATCAACAAAACGAGTTCAAACTCCACAAAGCGAGTATATTATTTGAGTTCCTTCCTGGTTTTTATGTGGTCATCCAATGACCTTAACAATGGAAGACTCGAACGCCTAATACTACTTCACCGATATTGGCTTGCTAGTTGACCCTCCTTGACAATGTAGTTTTGTTCAGGAAAATCTTCACCCTTGAAGTGCCTCTCAAGCATATCTTTGACCCCAGCAGCATAACGTAACTGAGTAGGTTTCATTTATTATTATTAGTGATCCACCAAGAATGGAGCAAATGAAGCGCAAGAACTTTGGCACAAAAAAAGGCAAATGAATGTCTAGAAACTTAAATACCTGTCCATCTATGGTAGTACCAGAAACATGAGGAGTCATGGCATGGTTTGGCATGTAGCGCCATGGATGATCCTTTGGAGCTGGTTGTGGTAACCAAACATCACCACTGTAACCTACAGAAAAAATAGATTCCGAAGGGTTGGGTGATGAAAGAAATTAGCAAAGGAGAGGATGACATAAATCTATTTCATCTCTGATGCACTTAAAATGGAAGATTAACAGCTTGCTGATTAGAAAAAAATTCAGGTGTTACATTGCTTCAACAATAGTTTCATGATTTGCTGGAAACACTAATATTTGTCAGCTGGTTTTAGATTTACCTGCAATGTGCCCACTAGAGGAAGCATCAGCAACTGCTTGGGTATCCATGATTGCCCCTCGAGCATTGTTAACAATCAAGACACCCTTCTTGCACTTAGCAATTCTATTTTTGTCAAACAATCCCCTGAATCACAAAAAGTTTTGGTCACTTGCTCATTACTAGGAAATGATCAAAGAATCCGTATATTAATATATAACCCCTTGTTTCACCAAAAAACAAAAAGTGTAGAATATACATATACATCAAGCAAAATACTTGGTCACTTGTATATTGGATTAGCTATGAATTCCTTGTGATGATGCATTGGCCATGAAAATTTTGAAAATTATAAAAGAATTTGAATTAAGATTTCAAGTGTTAAAATAATCATCGGATTGTATTAAACCAAGGAATTATACCTTGTCTTATCAGTGAGAGGGGTGTTGATAACAATTACATCACACTTTGGAAGCATTGCATCAAGATCCTCCTCAAACTTTGCTCCAATTTGTTTCTCCAATTCAGGATCCATCTTAAGACGATCATGATATAGAAGATTACAGTTAAAAGGTTTCAACCTTTGGAGCAAGAGCTTACCAATTCGTCCAGCACCAACAGTTCCTATGGTCTTTCCTTCAAGATCATAAGCTCTATGCGCAATGCCAGCAACATTCCATTCTCCAGTAATAGCCTGATGGTAGCCAGGTAAGAAATTCCTCACAAGAATGAGGATCCTCATTAGTTCATCCTCAGCAACTGACACAACATTGCTTCCTGTGACCTCTGCCACAGTTAACCCAGCAGCAGCTGCTGCATTAAGATCTATGTGATCAGATCCAATGCCTGCTGTCAAAAGCAGCTCTAAATTTTTAGCTTTCTTTATTCTTTCCGCGGTGACATAGGCCGGGTGAAAAGGAGTAGTTATGAGGACATGGAGATCAGGAATGTGTTTCTCAAGTTCTGGCAAAAAGACAACAAATAGCCATAAGTTGAAGCAATCATAAAATTAAAGCAGAAAATTCAGTATATGTGAAAAGAAATTAACAATCATAAACTATATGACTCATGCATTTACAATTGTATGGTTTTAAGCTTGGCTGCTTAATTGCATGTGTTGTTATATATTGATAAAAGAATAATAGTAATTTGGCAAAGCAAAATACTAACCACAATCCGGTCCTTCTTTGTCATCAGTGACAATGTACTGATGACCCTGTGATTCCAGCCACTCCCTTATACCCAAAGCTCCTTCAACACAACCCACAAAATTGGGATTCAGGGAAGCATACTCATTGCCTCTGTAGAAAACCCCAACAATCTTCTTCCTTTCCCCAGAGGCCTATTCTCAATTGTAGGAAAAAAAAGAAGAAAAAACACATAATCATGGTCAGGCATAAAATAACGAACATGAGAACAGAGACACAAACAATACAAACAAACAAGATAATACGATTATACGAGGCAGTGGTATGGTATTCATTAACATTTATTTATTTATTTATGTATCTATTATTTTCGAAACTAATATACATTTATTTTTGGTACAGTCAAAATGCATTTATTTTGATACAAAAGAAAATTTGTGCTCTTGGTCATATAAGAAATTGGAAAAACTTCAACTAAATGAGCTTGCGTATAACGTGCACAAGTAAAGATGGAATTACATCAACCTCACTTAAGAGTAGCCTTGTCCAAAGAAATTTGTGCTAATGATTATATAACTTGATAAACTCATTAATCTCTTACTTAGATTTTGCACTCATGCAATGCCCGAGTAATTTAAGAATTAAATAATAAGAATAAATATAATTTAAATAAAAATAATTTTATTAAATAAAATATATGTAATAATTTATCAAGAAAAATAATATTTATAAGCTTAATTTTAAAATACATAATATTTTTATGAAAAGATTTCACTCTAATATAAATATTAAAGAATTTAAATATAAAATATTATAAACAACGTATATGCCTAAAACAATATTTATAATATAAAAAAAATCTTTTTCTTTTAAATGCATAATCTAATCCAATAATTTTATAAAAAAAACATTTCAATAAATTAATATTACTAAAAATTACATATAAATTAATTCAATTTATATTCTTGTAACTCAAAAGAATTAAGTTAAGTGATCAGTAGTCTAAAACTCAGCTAAAAATGCATTTTTGAGAAATGAAAGCTCGTGTATTTAAGTATAATTTCAAAATTAAAATGTATAACGAAATTTTATAAAATCAAAAAAGAAAAAAATATTCATATAAATTTTCATTTTCTGTTTGTTTTTTTTTATCTTTCTTTTTATTTTTGTCATTCGATTTATATTTTCTTTCTTTCTTTACCTATGACACTTTTAGTATTATTTTTCTTTTTTAAAAGAGTTTACATCGAAATTCTAACTTATTAGATTTTTAGTATTTAATTTTTAGTAGTTGAGTATGTGTTATCTAAATGTCCACATATGCCAATGCTATATTAGAAAAAAAAAAACAGTATGCAAATAAGAAGACTATTTGAGATATGGCAAAAAAATAAAACAAGTGTTTCGAGACTTTTATATATTATAATGATTGATTAATTATGAAAATTGGGCTGGTTCTGAGTTCTTCCAAGTCATCAAAACGACAGCGTCGAAAAAAGAGACTATCCTCCCGTGATCTCGTCACGGATCACGCATGCAAGAAAGAGAGACAGAAACAACAAGGAATCAGAATCAATTAAGGTGTTCACAGATACCAGATCGCAATTTTGAGTTGATGTTTGCATGCTTAATTGAAGGGAGAAAAAATAAACAGAAGAGATTGGGCTTGCTTACATGAAGGTTTCTGGTGAAGGTGGAAGAGGAGGAGAGTGTTGTGCCTGCAATCGAAGAAGCGAGGGAGCGAACCGCAGTGGAAGCAGCGCGTTTCGTGGCCATCATCTCACTCACAAAACTGAAAAGTAAAAATTAGAGGAATTTGAAAGATTAATTGTAATAATTGGAGGAAGCTAAGAAGAGTGGATGAAGTTAGAGAAAGAGTCAGAGTGAGTTTATATAGAGAGGAGATCAGCAGACAGAAGAGCTAGAGAAGAGAGCATACCTAAGGGAGGGACGAACTATAGCAGCCTTTTAGCCTTTACTTTCTCTGTCTGCCTTGCCCTTTGTTGTCCATACCTTTTACTCTGTACTTCATCATTTTGTTCACTATTAATTATTAGTCACTGTTACACATGTGTCCTACGTGCCACTCTTTTCCTTGTTTTTTTTCTTTTAATTTTTTTGGCCCCATGTGTTTCACCATTCAACTTCCATCAGCAGTGATCTCATTCACCTTATCTTCATCCTAATCTCAAATTTAATTTAATATTTTAATGGGTAACAGCTTAAAATGCAATTATTATGTTGTTTGCCAAAAACAATTTGAACTTGTATAATGTTAGTATCAGCCTCGAGTTTTCAATTACAACTCTAGTATCAAAGGTGGAGTGCATGAAGGATGGATCCAATTTGAATTTGTTATTTCTTGAGAGGGGACACTAGTCGCCACAGTCACTTCAAATGGATAATGACACCGGGGTGCTCATGGCGCCGCGAGACCCGATAACCAGTTGAGAAATTATTTTTGTTTTAAAAAATATATCTATTTTGACATACTTTATTAAAAATTAACATCATCTTTCTCTATATATTTATTTAAATAATTATAATTACAGCTTTTTAAATTTTCAACAAAACTAGTAAACTGCATTACAAAAGTTAAGAGTCCAAATGTTAGTATCATGAAAGAAAAATCAAAGAATTAAAAAAATAATAAATATGTTACCTAAAGTAGAAAATAAAATAAACAACAACTGCACATTAAATTAAAGGCTGCATCACCATCTTAAATTAAAAATATAAACTCTATGTCTTAAAAATCTTAGAGTAAGAGTATAAAAAATAATAAATACCTATAGTTAAGGAAGAAAAAGCCAGTTAAATTGTTATCAAAGAAGAGGGGGTTGGGGAAGGAGGATCTTCACTCTCACGGTCTTGTCAATTTGCATTAGTAGAAGAATGAGAAAATCATGTTAATCTATTATCTTTAAATAGCAAAGAGGGATAATATATTAAATATTAGATTTGCCAATTGGTTGGGTTGAATTTTTAAAATTAGGTTTGATGTATTTTTAGGATCATGTTTATGTCATATTTTAGATTGGGTCAACTTGGTTTTAATGTTACAAAACATATTAAATATTAATAAAAAATTATAAGTTTTATTGATTTAAATTAATATTTTTTGTATTAATATAATTTATTTCAAAATATATATTGTAAATGATGTTTTATTTTATATTTTTAAAATTTTATTTATGATTTAATTATATATAATATTTAAATTTATACATTTTATCTAAATATTAAATTAATTAAATCTTGATTCAATTACTAATTTAGTCTATGAGCTTATGTCTAAAAGTTTAGTTTAATAAAAATATTAAATTGGGTTTAGATCAAATCAAACATGACTCATAAACACTCTCTTTATAATTATTAATTTTTTCACATAATTTTATCATACTAAAAATATACAGAATATATTTATGATATTTACTAAGTGTTCCTTTGACTTCTTGAAATTAAACATAAAATTATAGTTTAAAATTGAAATTAAACCTCTTAATTTTAATTTTTATGTTTGGAATATCATATAAAATTAAAATTTTAATTTCATAAATTAATTTTATGGAATTGAAAAACAACTTAGTTAAGCATTTTTCAATTCTTAACTACCTTAAAATTATCAATTTCATAACTTAAAAATTAAATTATTTCTCTCTCTCAACACATTTATTTATAAACAATCATATTTATTAAGATTCTATATTTATACAAAAAATTATTTTATATTTATATAAAAAATTATTATAATAACTATTTATTTTTTTAAAAAAAATCATGAAAATTTTATTTATGAAAAAAATAAATATTATAAAAATATTATTGTGTGAATATTTTTATTAATTTTAAATTTTTAAATATTTTTTAAATATTTTAGGTCACATTTTTATATATAAAATTATAATTAAATTTAGAATTATAATTTTTTATTTTAATTCTTTGATAACTTTAAATATAAAATTTAATATTTTTAATAATTTTAATTTAAAAAATTAAAATTAAAATTAAAATTTTATATTTTAATTGTAATTCTAAACTCAAATGGATTCTGAATTTCACACAAAAAGAGAAACAGCCATATATTTTGGAGATGAAGAGAGAGAAAAGAAAGAGACAAAAATTGGGACGGTAATGTGATTTGTGTTGTTTCTTTGAAAACTATGTGTCTATATGCAGATAATGATTGAATAATTTTAAATTTTTTAAAATTTTTTATTTATTTTTTAATTATTAAATAAATAAAATATTAAATATTTTTCATATTTTTAAAATATTAAATATATTTATTTTTATTAAATATTTTTCATTTAATATTAAAAAATTATTTAAATTTTTTTAAAAAGATATAATAAAACACATAATGATTACATATATAGATATTAGGACACACATGAGATTGATACATATAAATAAAATTTTTACAAATTATAAAATATGATATGATTAAAATATAATAATATAAAATTAATTTTAAAATATAAATCTTAAATTAAAATAAAAATATTATCATTTTATAACTTATAATTTTAATTATTATGAATATAATAAAATATTATAATTTATTTAATCATTATGATATCCTATCTATATAAGTACAAAATTTCAAAAATGATTAAAATATATAAGTTAGAAATATCCTTATTAAAGCATCCAAGAAATATCAAATGCCATATTATCGATGCCGATACGTAATAGATTTTGATATATTAGTGCTTAATACTCATCATCCTTTTCAAATTTTTTTGGAAATATTTTGCATACAATTTTTATAAGTTTATTATATTTATACTATATATTAATATAAGAGATATATTAAATTAATTTATATATAATTGTAACATTTTTATATGATACAAAATAAATTTATAAATAAATTAAAAAAATTAAAAATATAAAAATTAAAAAAATAATAAAATTATTTTTTTCTTGCACTTTGGATTATCTCTTTCTATTATCATATTTTTTATTATAATTTTAACAAATTATTATCATTATAGCACATTTGGTTTTAATTAAATTTAGAGGAGTATTTTTTTTTTTCAAAAGCTCTTTCAATAAGCTTTTTGATTATATATTATTTTAAATATAAAATAAATTAATCAAAACACACGTGGGTGTTTTTGGTTCCTGCACTTAGAGTAATTTCTAATTAAAAATAATTTATTATAAATACTTAAATTATTATTTAATATATTTAAAATTATGAAGAAATTATAAAAATATATTAATCTTTAAATATATTTTTATACGTAAAAAAATAATTTAAATATTTAAAAAATTACATGATAATGTATACTTACTTAAAAATTTCTCTATACTCTCTATGCCTCACGTGGCAGAGGCTTGTTTGATTGGACCGTCCTAAGATATGACAGCACAACAAATGATTTTTATACTTTATTAATGACTTTTTATAAAGAAAATTATTTTATTGATAAAATTATTTATCAAATTTCATTACTTTTGCATTAACTATTTACTAAATTATTCTTTTTTATGTCATGGAAAAATTTATCAAAATGTCTACTTTTTTGAAAATTATATATCGAAAATAAGCACTAAGTGAGCCACAAACTTGCTAGTTGCTTTACGTCCCTATTTTTTTGTTTAATATTATCACAAATGAATGTCTGAAGAGAGATATTTAAAAGCACAAAATGAAAATGTTAAAAGAAATCTCTCTTAATTTTCCCCCCTGGACTTGTTTTTCTACAAAGGTCAACTCATAACTAGAGGAAATTCTTTGGTTAAGTCTATTTACCTATCCTTGGTTATCACTTACTCAGTTGGTCATACCTTAAAAATATCGCTTAAGCATTTAGTATAAATGATAAAGCCCAAAAGAACAATAAAGATGGCGTATAATGTAAATTTTGATAATATAAGACTCTAATATATATCCCCATCACCCTCCTAAGATTTGATAACATTCAAAAACTCATTTCCTAAATTTTCACTATTTCTTTAAAAAAATTTCTTTATAAAAGCTCATGAAAACTCAATCAAACCTAATTTTACCCCATAATACTTTATTAAGTGGTATCCATCATTATTAATGTGATCAGTGAATTTAGATTGTATTCCTTTACACCGTAAAGTCATAATATATCTCTTTCAATAGTTAAATAGTTTATTTATTATTTGTTGATTGATTTTTTACTAAGTTAGTATTAATTGTAATTTGATATTATTATACTTTAAAATTTTTATTGATAATGAATAATGAAGTTGTATGATATGTATGTCTAAATTGTATGGATCATTATTTTAAAAAAAGTATGTAATCGAGAGGATATATATCTTTTGTTAAGTATTTGACATGATTTACATTAAGAAATGTTGCTTATATTAGGGTTTAGGATATATATCTTTCGTTAAGTACTTGATTAATTTTTTATTTCTCCATCTCTATTTGTCAAGTAGTTTTCAAAATAATCGAGTTTAGAAATTTATTTTTACATAAATAACTATATTGAATATTATAATTGATTGTTAATATATTGAATAAATATATGTAATACATTATTAGACATTGTTATAAATATTTATACATTATTATATGTCCAATTAATATTGTAATTGATGGCTTTAATATATTAAATAAATGTGTTGAATTGTTATTGTTGAGAATTAGAGTTAACATGACAAAATCGCTAAATGTACACATTTACTTCATGTGACAATGTATGATGGTGAAGAGACTAGCATCGAGAGAAATTTATTGTGTATCGATGGAGCCTCCTCCTAGTTTGCTTACCATCAAGTGATCAGATGAAAGATATGATTTGGATGAGTTGAAGACTAAGATCCATTCAAAGTTGAGGTTTCAAGCAAAAGATTGGGCAACATGTGTCAAAAGTTGTATTCTAAATGGTGTCCGCAATGCTTTGTTAATCCGTGGAGATGCCAAATCTTTGTGGAGAAGCTTGAGAAGGTCTTTACCAACAATAAATTAGTTTTATATGTATATTGTATTCGGATAATGACATAAATTATATCTATTTATTACCAGGCAGATATGGCGAGTATTTGCTCGAAATTCAACTATTGATACTATCGCCGAGAGGTTCTACACTCGATCCTCCACTCGTTGCTCTGGAGCATGACCGCATTACGATGGAACATTGCTTTAAATGAAGAAGTCGACCCGAACTCCGAAGATGACATTTCAGGGCCGCCATTGAGGAGTCTAGCCAACAATCAGCAAGGCAAAAGCAAGAGTACATGGAGGAGAGGATTGAGCGAGCACTCGGGTACACGACCAAAGGTTCGACATCCCGAGGAGTCCGGGTAACTCTACTACCCAAAAAGAAGGATAATGACTCGTGTTGCCACCCTACCGCTGAGATCTACATACCCACCCACTCGCCTCTATGAGACCACCACTGGGTTGTTGACATACCCCTATTTTCATGTGACCACTAGGAAGGATTTCTTACCCACTTATACTCCTTACTCACCGTATCCATGGTATGCCAAAGGTGATTATCCCTCATATCCTTACCCACCAAAGTTAATTTTGACCGACACCACCGCATCCTTACATCCACCACTTGATGATGATGGTTACCCACCATACCCATCACAAACTCTCCAAGGGTCCTCTTCCAAACCATCTCACAAGTGTTCGTGTTTGTACCGACTAAGCTTCATTTACCCATCTCTCATTAATATTGACATGTAATTATATTTAGTGATTTTGTATAAAAGAAGGGATTGATAATATCTTTGGCCAAAAAGAATTTACTTTCGAGTTTGAAGGGTGCAAGTCTAGAAAAGTGTACTTTGTTAGATTAGTCATATATATATTTTTTGCAATAGTTTTAAATTTTATTAAAGATTTTGGTTGATGATCATTCAAGAAAACTTTGGTTTATGCATTAAACAAGGATCATTGGCTTTTTTAGGGAGGTCCAACATTTAGGGGAAAGCTCATCGAAATTTTTACTAATTCAAATTACTATTTGAAACTTGGAGGATATACCATTTAGTTTTTTTATATATTGTTTAAAATATTTGTGTCAAAAAGTAAATAAATATATTCAATAACTTCAATAATAAGATATGTTACGTACGTTTGATTATATTATTTTTTAAATATTAAAAATCAAAAATAAATACAAAATTAAAAGAAAATAAATAATACCTCATTTCTTTCTTAAAATGAAAAATAAATTTAAGCAATAAATTTTTCAAAAAAAACAAAAAAAAGGCAAAGAAGCATATGTGTTAGCTTGATATAATTAATAAATCCTCATAATAACTAAACTAATATTAAATATTACCAACATATTAAATTTGTCACTTTTTTGAATTTTATATTTTATATTTTACTTATTCCCTAATTAGTATGGAGTCATTAATAAATTCTTACAAAATTTTATTAAATAATTTATAAAAAATTTAATTTAATTTTTATGTAATGATGAAATGAAATCTTTGCTTGACAACCATACTTTTGAGCTGACGTTTTTGATGTCAAGGACAAAAGCTTTGCAAAATCGGTGGATTTATAGGTTGAAGAATGATGAGAATACTTCCACTCCAAGATACAAAGCTAGATTAGTTGTCCACCGTCGTAAATCTTCGCCATGCGTCATCCATCCGGCGTAACCTATTTAGAGATTGAGCGGATGGATGCCAAAACTACGCTGGCGTTCATGATTTGGAGAAGAATATTAAAAAAACCCGAGGTAGGATAAAGGGTAAAGACATTTTGATATATAATTTGAAAAAGTTTGCATTTTGATAAATAGTTAAAAAAAGGGTAATTTGATAAATAGTTAAAAAATAGTAATTTGATAAATAATTTTACCAATAATGATAGTTTAGTAAAAAAGTCCTTTATTGAGTGGAGAAGTTTTAGAATATAAAGAAAATTATTTTAAATTTCACTTAATTAGATATTTTTCTCTAACTTTCATAAAAGTACCTTATTGTGCATTACATCTCCCTTTGCATCCAATAAGGATAATGGAAAAAATATATATACTTTGTATGTCATGGAAAAACACAGTTAGAAAATAATGCCTACAAATTTTACAAGCCTAATGAGCAAAATAAACTTCAAATTATATCGAAAATAAGCACTAAGTGAGCCACAAACTGATGCTAGTTGCTATTAGGTCCCTATTTGCATGTTGTTTAAAATTATGCACAAATGAATGTCTGAAGAGAGATATTTAAAAGCACAAAATGAAAATGTTAAAAGAAATCTCTCTTAATTTTCCCCCCTGGACATGTTTTTCTACAAAGGTCAACTCATAAGTAGAGGAAATTCTTTGGTTAAGTCTATTTACCTATCCTTAGTTATCACTTACTCAGTTGGTCATACCTTAAAAAATATCAGTTAAGGTTCATTTAATATAAAAGATAGGATAATACTTGATAGTATTAGACTTGATAATATAAATTTTGATAATATAATACTTGATAATATTAGACTCTAATTTGGATATATGGATGGGCCAACCCAAGTCGATAAAGGTTTTAAAGACATATTCTTTCCTTCGATAGTATAAAACTTAATACGTAAGAGTTGAGGATATCATGATGTTTAAAATTATAATAAAAATTTCTTTATAAAAGCTTATACATGAAAACTCAATCAAACCTAATTTTACCCCATAATACTTTATTAAGTTATCCATCATTTTAATGTATAAGATAAGTCTGATAGATAAACATATACAATATAATATTTACATCAAATAACTGATAAAGTCATAATATATCGTATTAGTTTATCCTATCAAGCCTAATATTACATGCCAAATAGGCCCTTATTATTATAATTGGATGCATTACATTTGATTTAGATATTAATGAAATGCATATATGATGGAACAATGGGTTCCTTTGCCACTCTTAGTGTTATAGGACCATGTCTAATCTTGTTGATGGATGAACAAAGTGTAACTTGATGGGCATGTAGTATAAAAATAGTAAATTAAACATATAAGAATTATTAATAGGACTCATACTACGCTTAAGAAACTCTCTATGAGGTTGTGACTCTACTAGGGTTGGCTTAGCGCCGCCACTCTTAGGTAACAACTATTTGCGCTTGGCGACTCGTCTCCACATCTGGTAGTTTTGATCTCTTTTTGTGAAATTTAGTTTTCTCCCCTTGGATTTTTTCAATGGGGCTACTGCTAATTTCCTTTGGTGGCAACTCTTTTTGCTATTTTTTTTCTGTTTTTCTTTGTTTTTTTTCTCATTTTTTTGATTTTTCAAGAATAAATTAATTTAAATCTCTAGATTTGAGGAGTTTGGATTTAAATCTTTCAGAGACGTCTTCTATCTAAATAGATCTAAAATTTTCTAACCTTAATTTCTTAGATTAGTTGCACACTTAATCTACGGTATAGGAAAACCTTCGGATTTGCGAACCAAAGCTATGGATTATGGAGATTCATGGAGATGAAACACAAAAAGTGAGGTACGACAACAAAGATGATAATAGTTGTGGTGATGATAACGAAGATGACGACAAGGTCGTATATCTCAACAAGAAAAAATTTATAGGAAGAACTCGAGGTAACAAATGTTAACTTTTACGAGACGCTATGTGCCAATAAGAGACAATTTCATACTAACACATCTCAGTGCGGTCTGTAATTTGAAGGGGGAAAGAAGTGATTGTCTTGACAAGTTGTACTACCCTGAGATTTCTTTTAAGTATAGTGAGTTGTTCTAGAGGTTAGGTGTTTGTACTTGAGTTAAAAAAAATTGTGTTTATTGGTTATGTGTTTTTTCATTATTTTTTGAGTCACCATTCCAATTTATTATAAGTGATTTAGTTATTTAACCCGTAATATTAGATCTTCTACTTGAAATTTTATTTTCCTCTTCATTTGTAGTAATTAAATTAGCTATCTTTGAAAAAAAATAAAAAATATGACTCAAAAAACAGCATATAACAATAGAAGTTGAAATAAATATAAAAACACCCATAGCTAGCAACGAGTTGCAGAATAGAAGCTAAATAGATATATAGAGAAAAAAAATTATGTAGTCCTAAAAAGGTACTATAAAAGATAGTCTAACATTGACAACCAACGTGATATATAAATTACAATCTCCTAATAGATTAGGTATATATATATAATTTTACTCAGGTGAGATGAGTGTTTATTGTTAGAGGTGAAATGAGTAAATCTTGACCATTAAATCTTTTATAAATAGTCAAAATTATAACATAAATACATATGACTTTTTTAAGTAGTTACATGACCTTTAAATAACTTTTAATCTTGACCATCTATGTATGATTATATAGTCAAGATTTATTTCTCTCATTTTCTTACTATAAAAACTCATTCTCCTAGATATGTCCCCTTTATATATATATGAAATAAAACTGTTGAATAGCATTTGATAAGTGACAATCTCAATAACAGATAGTCAGTTCTGAAGATTCAGGTAAGGTTAATAAATAAAATAAATAAGTCTAAGCAACAAACAAAATTGAGACATTCAGGAACACAATGATTTCTATTTAAGCATAAAAATAACAAAACATAGCTACAGAACTCAGTGGCTCAAACCAAACTGGAAATGATATAGTTTTTTTTTTTTGGATAAATGATATAGGTTTTTAAGCATTCATAACCCATGTAACATCTCAGGTTTAACATCCTAAGGATAATCTTCCTTCTGGTTTTATATATATATATATATATATATATATATATATTTTACATCTTGTTTTATTTTATTTTGAGACCCGTTAATTTTATTGACCTTATGAAATACTAATACGTATTCATTGTGTGTGAAATTTTGGAAGAAATATAATATGCCAGTATGCAATTTCATATATGATTTTTTTTAAGTGGCATGATTGTAACTAAATAATTACGGGTCACAAGAGGCAAAGAAATCAACCTTGAAGTTAGGTGTCAAACCAAGAGGTGGAAACATTTAGTCGGCAACTCTCAGATTATAAATATTTGCACATAAAAGGTTTTTTGGGCACTACTGCTTAAGAAGCTTTTGCTTCTACCTGAAACTGTTAGAAGCCTCTGGTTTATATTAAGGCCTCTAAATAAGCCATAAAAGCCTATAAGTACCTTAAAATAAAATATAATTTTATAAATAAATATAAATGTACTAGGATAGGATTAAAATAAAATTTTAAAAAGGCATTTTTAAACAATTCAAAGTGTCGATTAAAGCAAGTCACGTCCTCGAATTTTAATTTTTATCCCTATTACAAGGCACATAAGGTACTAAGGAAGTAGTGTAATTACCATAAATAAAATACCTTAAAAAATTTTAGGATAGGATTAATAAAATAAAGATTTAATTTAAGTACATTATCAAAATTTTTTTATTATTATTTAATTATGCATTATCACATTATAAAAAATATTTGATTCTCACAATAACTATTTCAAAAGTCATATATATAATGATATATAATTAATTGATGATATAAAAAAATTTACACTAATAATATATCAAAATTAAGCCCATAAAATAAAGATTTCGTAAAATTATGATTATAAAACACATTACAAATTTTTAAAGAAAAGAATTAATGGTTAAGGTAGAAATTAGAGAACAAGATGCTTGCCAGTGGATAGGAAGAGAAGAGTAAGCTCCACTAAACCCATTTACCTACCCCCACCAATTTCATTTCTCCTTCTACACTTTTCATGTTCAGCGGAGAGAAATAACAAGTGAGAGGACAGGAAAACTTTGATCTAAGTGGCTCAACCAAACAGGAAATGATATAGTTTTTTAAGCATTCATAACCGAACATTGCAACATTATCTATAATAACAAAATACTTTCAATTGATAGAATAAAGGCCTTCAAAATACATCAAAAGGAATAGTAATGGCATCAATGATAGACATAATATTTTCATAATGTCAATAATTGAATCCCCATTGTTTTTTCTAGTTGAAAAACTACATGACAAACCTAATATTACAAAACACAGCGAATTTATACCTATCATTGCTCCTAATGGTTTGATGACTTGTAATCCTTCCATATCAACGCGGCAACGCCTGATCCTTTGTCAATTCTGCTCTCTTCACTTATAGTTTCAATTCAGCAACTTGCAAGGAATATCTTTACCTTGTCAATTACTTAGAGGGAGAGTTAAGAAATATTTTTGTAAATCTCCTAATTTTTATGTAAATAAATTATTTTTAATTGGATAAAAATATAAATTAATCAAGGTGTATATACTTGTAATAAAAGAAAAATTGTATTACATCTGATTCTTATTCGTGGACTTAGACTTGATGTTTAATGGTTTAGAAGTTTAGATTGCTATAATGAGGTAGCAATAACTTTTATTGCTTTTGTCTATGTTGTGGTTTACAAAGCTGTAAACTTGGACCCTGATTCCCAGTTAATGTAATTTCTTAATCTAAAAAAATCAGAAACATTAAAACATTATTAATTTTAAAATTTACTAATGATTATAATTAATAATGGAAGGTTTAAATCTATACTATTATAAAGGAAACTCACTATTTTAGTATCCAATTTTATTTTTCTCAAAATACAATTGTTATTCATCTAGACCCCATTATAAAAAATTATAAACACCTTTTGTTTATAATTACAGTTATCTTCCTAAACAATCATTAACTGTCTATTTTATAATTATAATTAAAATATATATATTACAATCTTTACTTTGATTAAAAACAAAAATATAAATTAATTGAAACATAATGCTTATCAATACGTTAATAAAATATAGAGTGATGCTTGTATGACTTTTCTTTGTTAGGGTTTGGTGGCCGTCCTTGTGTTAGGGTGTGTCCTCCTTGCCTATGCGGCTTATTTCCATTAGTGGACTTCTTCCTCTCCAAGGTATTTCTCTAAGTCTTCAAGACACTAGCTTCCCATTAGAGATTGTTTTCGATCTCTTCCCCCTTGAGTTGTTTTTGTTAATTTGAATCACTCTTCCATGTGTTTTAAGTTCACGATGACCCACAGTTGCTGCCTGCGCCATTGGTGTTGGTACCAATTATAACCTACACCCCTATTGCTATTGGTCTTTGTTGGTGCTTCTCTGTTGGTGTTTCGATTTGGATATACTGCACCTCTAGTGGCTATGGTGACCTCATTTCAAGTAGCCTTGTCTACTAATGACAACGACAGCGGTGAGTGTGGCTATGAAGATGGCTACACTGGGGATGACAATGATGATAATGACAGTGGTGATGGCAATGAAGATGACAACAAGGTCATGTACTTCAAAAAGGAAAAATTATAAGAAGAACTCGAGGCAACAAAGATCAGCCTTGATGAGAGGCATTATGCTAACAAGAGCTAGATCCACGCTATCATAGCACAGTGCGATATGCAATTTGGAAAATTTGTCATGAAATTTTGTGTTATCTTGATAATTCTATTAAGAGTAATGAGTTATTCTAGAGATTGTGTATTTAAATTAGAGTTTGTAAACTTAAATTTGAGTTAACTTAATTTTGTAAACTTACGTTTGAGTTAACTTAGTTTTATAAACTGAAATTTAGTTGAAAGTGAGTTTATAGTAACTTGATTTATATTTAGAAACCTTTGTCTCAAACATGAATTTGACAAAATAAATATTGTTTAGATGAAATTAATCAAAATCACTTTTAAATATGTAATTACTAAAAATGATATGAATTTTATATTATAATATTAATATTTATATTACAAAAAGTGAAAGTAAAAAATGTTATAATCAAAATACTTGTATTTCCAAGAAAGAAGACTAAAGGCAATGTCAATTTGGTAACGCAAAAACAAGAAAAAGATGTTTTAACTCAAATCTTGGTTTCAAGCCAAAATCACATTGAAAATTGACAAACGAGAATTTGACCAAACAACAAGTTATATCTCTAAACGTATTTTTGGGAGCTGCCAATGTGAGTTTGGCTTTCCTAACTCTAAACCAAACACACACTAAGTGTTTGTACTTGGATCAAAAAAAGAAAAAATAAGTTTTGTTTTTTTATGTTATGTGCACGTCACATTTCATTTGATTAGTGGTGCGTAAAAGGTGCCTTGAACCACATTTCTATGTGTTGGAAGTAATTTGGGTATACGTTTGTGTTCTTGTATTTTGGAACTCATTTTTCATTTTATTCTCAATAATGAATTTTTCTATATTTGACAAAAACAAGATATAAAGAGTAATAATAAACATGTATATATGCCACTAAACTCACTCATAATTAAAAAAAATATTATTTTACTAATGTATTGACGAGTACTACATGCCTATTAATTCGTATTTTTTAATTTTTATTAAGATGAAAAATAAATAAAGAATCATATTTTTTTTATTTATCTTTAAACATTTAAATAGGTAATAAAATATATTTATAATCTTATATTTTTTTATATTTATCTTTTAATGAGCAAAAGCAAAAATTGAATACCAAAGTGGAGGGACGGCCTTTATAAAAGTATAGTAAAAATATAGATATAGATGATCTATTTGTAAGCACATAGAATCCTTTATTAGAAAATCTTATAATCACTTTAAAAAAAAAAATGGGCCTGGGCCCTGGATACTGGTCACTGGTCAATTGGTTAAAGGCCTGGTGCCCAGACAGAGGAGAAGCAAAATGAATGGCCGTCGCTTGCTTCTCGCGGTTTCTGGTTGCGTGTATGATTTTTCAGAATTAAGACGCACTGTGAAGCAAGCAAGCAAGTACGAGATAGAGTGAGTGAAAGCATAGATCATAAATGGATCCTCCGTCGGCGCCACCGAGTGCGACGGTGACTCAGCGGGATCAGTGGATGGTAGAGTCACAGGTTTTTCAGATTTACCAACTCTTCGGCACCATTCCCCCCAACGCCCAATTACTCATGCTGGAGCTGCAGCGTGATAAACACATGAACTTCCTTACCAAAGCTCTCCGCCATCTCGGTCCCACCTTTTCCGTCTTGGATGCTAAGTAATTAACCTTCTCTCTCTCTCTCTCTCTCTGTTGTTTTGGTGAACGTTACAATTTATTCTTCAATTTTTTTTTTTAAATGTTGTGTTGTGCAATTGCAGTCGACCCTGGCTTTGCTACTGGATCCTCCACTCAATTGCTTTGTTGGGAGAGTCTGTTGAAGATGAACTCGAAGACAACACCATCGATTTCCTTAACCGTTGCCAGGTTTCCAATTTCGATTCAGAATCTCATTGCGTTGCTTATTTTGCATTATTTCTAAAATAAAGGAAGGCAAAAAAAAAAAAAAACACAAACCGATAAAGGTGTTAAAAAACATGGCAAGAACCAGAGAAAATGGAGAGAAAGTGAGAATAGGAAATCTGAAATTTAGTATATACACAGGCATGCGGCTTATATAGAACTAGAGAGAGTAACTATTATAGTGACGGACCCAGAAATATTAACTAGTCGGGGCAAAATTAGTATATACACACATAAGAAATAAGCTTTTATGTATTTTTATTTATACATAAAAAAAATATTATAATATAGAATATTGAAGATTCAGTTACACCGGTTTCAATCGATCTATCACCTTATCATTATTATAGTTATTAAATATTTTACACATTAACATGAAGTGTCTAGGAGATAGAAAAGAAGTTTGTGTTTCTTGGTTTAGAGCCTGAAAGGAAAAATTTATTGAAGTTTGTGGCCACTTTCTTCTTATCCCATTTCTATCCCCTCATAAATCTCTTGTTCTTTGTATACCAACAGGATCCAAATGGTGGATATGCTGGAGGGCCTGTCCAGGCAAGCAACTATTCTGCTTTTTCGTATATTTCTACTTCAGTATTGAGTTATGGTCTTGTTGAATTTGATTCTCTCTCTCTCTCTCTCAAACTGCATTTTGCTGTCTCTTGCTGCCAATTCTTATGTTTTTGAATGGGAAACTAACTGATAATGTGTTGTAGCTGCTGCTTTTATAAAGACTAAAGAGAATATGCTGAAGGGAGGTTATAAAACATTGTTCAATAGTGTGGCTTTAGAAGACTGTAGTGTTTGGGTTGGAACCAATTCAGTTGAATATGTTTAGGCCATATCTTTATTAAGTTTTTTCAGGTTGCTGATTAAATTCTAGGCAAGTAATTCATTTTAATCTTTTTTTTTAAATTTATTTTGTGTGACATATATGCCTTGTATTGTTGTGGTTGACTTTGTTTTTGCTATAACTATAGTCTTGGAAGGAGTATAGCACCTCTCAGAATTTGAAGTTGTATGCCTGTCCCTTGCATTCTTTTAATGTTTAAAAAGCATAATGATTAATATCCTTGAAATCTTCCTCAGATGCCTCATCTTGCCACAACTTATGCTGCAGTCAATACACTTATTACTTTGGGTGGTCAGAAAGCTTTGACATCAATTAATAGGTGGTCAGTTTATGCTCTTCAAAGCAAGCTTTTAATAGTATATTATGCTGTATTATTTATTTGGCGCAGTTAATTTTCATACATTTGAAATTGATTGGTTTCGTACTTTGAATATATTATTCTCAGAGATAAATTGTCTGGGTTTCTGCTGCGAATGAAACAACCAAATGGGGGATTCAGGTTTGATATCTTATTTATCTATATGGCTTCAATTAACATTAAGAATGTTTATGAGTGGGTAACTTTGATGTGGTAATGCTTATGAGTCCATCTACTTGCACACACATTGTTCACACCTATGAGCGGTGTGTTTATGGAGCCAGTTCTGCAGAAATTAAAATCTGCCACCTAGTACAAGTCTGAATGGTGCCACTTCAAGTGGTGTGTTAAAAGCATTTCTAAATGCTTATGATTGTCCTTTTTGTCATTGAATTGATTTGGCCCACCATCTTTTTTAATTCATTCTGTTTTTTTTAATCATCTAATACTTTATTCAGGATGCATGATGAAGGAGAAATTGATGTTCGAGCTTGCTACACTGCCATTTCTGTAAGTTGATTATCTCTGTCTTCATTTCACACATGCTTCTGTGTAGATATGTATAAATAATCAGACATTGCACTTTGTGGATCAGCATCATATGTAATTCTTATTAGAATGGTCATGTCATTGTATTAGACATGGTTTATATAGCATATTACTAATTATGAATGACTGGATGTGAAAGCTGTTAGATAAGACCTTTTTACTGTTATCCTCTATTATCTTCATTGTGGGAGGGGGACTTTTTATGCTATTGCTGGTATATAAAGGTATCTATTGCATAACATGGAGAATGTGGTTGGAACCAGGTTGCAAGTGTTTTGAACATTTTGGATGATGAGCTGATCCAGAATGTTGGAGACTACATTTTAAGGTTAGTTTCAAGAAGCAGTAACTTTAATTTTGGCACTAAATCTGGTTGTTTGTTTCCAGCTTTGAGAGCAATGTTTAGAATTAAAACTTCATACAACTTAAAACTCATTATTTTTTCTTTCTACTGCTTAGACTGTTGATTGATTTTCCTTAAGATCAATTTGCAAGTGTTCAAAACATGTTGGCATTAAAGCAAACTGCTTTATGATCTCTTCACTAACTGTTTGTGGCCTCACATGGGACCTTTACATAGCCACTGGTAATAACTGAAGGCCGCATTAATCACAATATGGGTGGTATGGCATGCTGGGGGTACTTAGTTCTCTCCCTTTTTTTTTGGGATGCTCTAAAATGGTTTTGGCATTAATGCAAACTGTTTTGTGATCTTTTCATTAACTGTCTGTGGCCTTAAATGGGACCTTTTAAGTATAGCCACTGGTAATACTTAAAAGTCCCAATAGCCACAATGTTGGTGGTATGTTATGTTAGGGTACTGAATTCTCTCCATTTTTTTTTGGTGCGTTAAAATGCTTTTGGCTGTTTTTACATTAGACATTGTTTAGTTGGCTAATTATTGTTCCAGCTATTTGATGGCTTTGTAGAACTTTGTGTTTATTGGTGTTAACATCAGTTCAATGTCAACTAAAAGAATGAAATAATTATTTGCATGCCGTGTAATTCATATGTGATACATATTCTCTATGGCATTTCTCTGCAGCTGTCAAACTTATGAGGGTGGCATTGCTGGCGAGCCTGGTTCTGAGGCTCATGGTGGGTATGTGTCATCATATTCTCTCTCTCTGCTTGTTATACCTCTTCCCAATAATAGATGTCGAATTAAAAACATAAGGGGGGTATGAGATGTCTTCATAGGTTTTGACTATTTGTTAATCAGGTACACCTTTTGTGGATTAGCTGCAATGATTCTGATTGGTGAGGTTAATCGCTTGGATCTGCCTCGTTTAGTTGTAAGAGAATTGTTCCTTTTCTTGTGGCTTCCAATTAATCATAAAAACTTCTTTTGAAGTTGCCAACACTTTAAGATGCATGAATGATATAATAATCTGAGGCCTTGTATTAGGAGTGGGTGGTATTTCGGCAAGGTAAGGAGTGTGGATTCCAGGGGAGAACAAATAAATTGGTGGATGGATGCTACTCCTTTTGGCAGGTGATTGAGATTTTATATTTTCTTCGTCAGTCTTCTTTGTGATATAGTTGGATTGAAACATGAAAGTAATCAGGGAGGTGCTGTTGCACTATTGCAAAGATTATATTCTATTGTCGACAAACAAATGGCAGAGGCCTCACAGATTTCTACAACATCTGATATATCTGAAGAAGAAAGTTTGGATGGAACCTCTAGTGATGCAACTTGCCACTTTAGGCATGGAGGTAGGTTGACTTTGAAGTACAACGTTGACATGTTTGAAAAATTCCTACTTCCATGAGATTAAGTTTTCCCTTTAATACCTATATTTCTTTCAAATTTCATTTTTCATGAGATTAACACTTTACGATAAATTCTAATTCTCGCAGGCATGAGTGAATCCTGTTCAGCTGATTTTAAAAATATTGGTTATAACTTTATTAATGAATGGAGAGCAAGGGAACCACTTTTTCACAGCATTGCCTTACAGCAATATATTCTTTTATGTTCACAGGTCTGCATTTTATCTATTTGTTTCATGTCTGGATCTTCATATTTCTAATTTTTCTCTTAAGATGCGTTGTTGATTCATTGAAAGTTTGAAATGGAAATTCAGCTTTATATGATTGCATTTGCATCTTATCCAAGAATTTGAACATTTAAATTGGATCCATCTGACAGCATATTCTGTAGACATATAGATGGATGAGATCATGAGAGGTAGGGATTTTAGATTTCTGTAACTATGAACTTTGACAGAATCAAAATGTTAGTTGATAGAATCAAAATGTTAGTTGAATCAGTTGAATGCACTTTCTGGCAATTGAAAAACAAAGGCAAGCGTAACCTTTTGGTAATTGGTTTATTTTTCCTGTCAAAATCAATTTCCTTTTTTGACATTTGATTGATGTTCTTTACTTCAACTAATTCTATTTATGTACTTGCATACTAGCCTCAGTTTGTTGAAATTTGCATTAATTTGTCTGTCTAATCTAGTGATCAGATCACATAATGCTTTGATCCAATTTTTATATAAAATAACTTATAAATACCCCCTATTTTAGATAGATTCCATTGGTTGTAAGTGATTGGAGTAATGCTTTTGACATGCTCCTTGGATATCTCACATGCCGGCGTTCATTATCATTGCTAAATAATCTGTGGTTGATGCAGGAGCAGGACGGTGGACTGAGAGACAAACCGGGTAAACGTAGGGATCACTATCACACGTGTTACTGTTTAAGTGGGCTTTCATTGTGCCAATATAGCTGGTCAAAGCACCCAGATTCCCCGCCGCTGCCTAAGGTGGTATTGGGCCCCTACTCCAATCTCTTAGAACCTATCCATCCCCTCTTTAATGTTGTCTTAGAACGATATCGCGAAGCTCATGAATTCTTCTTTGCTGGGTCGTGACTGGTGAATGGTGATCAGGTTTTAGCTCACTAGCGACCTACAGTTGTATCAGTAGAATGTAAAATACTTAATTCATTAGAACATTTCATAAAAACAGTATTGGATTGCTCGGGTTATATATCTTTAGGTTTTGAGAATTGTTGATATGGATATGGAAGTCCATAAATCAGAAGTTGATGTCTATTTTGTTTGTGTGTGTTGCGCTTTTCTTTTCCTCATAAGATGGCCTCGATATGTAGGCAATTGCCTTGTTCCGACTTCACTAACTAACGGTGCAGAAAGGCGTGTAAATAAAGTCCATAAAATAGAAAAAATGTTTAGCCTCTTTTGTGACGCATGGTTAATTTTATGGCAAAGTACACTCGGTAACTGGAGGTGAAGAAACTATATACGCTACTTTCTAGTTTGAAATCAGACACTATGATCCCTTTATTAATTCATTGTAATATCATTCTCTACCCCTTTACATGACAATGAGTACTACGTGACCCAGGTGTGTTTTTTAATGGGTTTATTGTACTTAAAATAACTAAAATAACCCCAACCTTTCACCCTCAGTACCATCCTCAGTGCCCTAGGTAGGCTGATGTAAGGATACATCTTTAAGATCATTTAACTGAAACTTACTACAGTCTCAATTGAAACAAAAACTACTCTAAAGGAAAGTAAAATAAGCTAATGCAAATATATTTTAGATATTTGTCTATTAGGTTAAAAATTCATAGTTGATATTTTTGTTCAAGCCGTGCTTTTGAGTTTGTTGGGATGCTTGACACTTGCAACTTGATGGACATTGGCTTTGTTGGTGGCTCTTATACTTGGTTCGGGAAGGTCTAGGGGGGAAGGAATATATCTAAAAGATTGGATAGGGCTTTGGTTGATGTACTTGGAGGAATGAGTTGCAGGATGCTTATCTGGAGAATCTTTGTCGTTTCCATTCTGAACATTCTCCTATCCTTCTTTGCTGTGGAAGTGACATAGGGAACTAGAGGGCACGACCCTTTCAGTTTCAAGTGGCTAGGACTACACAAAAAGACTACTCTGATGTGGTCCTTAATGCTTGGAATAGAGGAGGGCATGATGTTATTGCTGGTCTCAAAGAGGTAAAGGATGCTTCTATTGCTTTAAAAATTTTTTTTGACAACATTTTTCAACATAAGAGAAGAACTGAAGCCAGAATTAGGGGTATTGAACAAAGCCTTGAATCTTGTGATTCTCTCTTCCTTGTTACTGGATAGAGAACTTCAAGAAGAATATAATAATATCTTATCCCGAGAAGAGCTCTTGTGGTACCAGAAATCTAGGGAGAATTGGGTCCGTTTTGGTGACAATAATACAAAATTCTTCCACACTTAGACAGTGGTTCAAAGGAAAAGGAATAAAATTCATGGGTTGTTCCTAGAAAATAGTATTTGGTGCACTGATGATATGATGTTAAAGACCCAGGCTTTGTCTTTTTCCAAACAACTCTTTTGTTTAGATATGTTGGTGGATCCAACATCTATTCATGTTCCTAATTTGCCTATGCTTAGTGAGAATGGAGGTACAACTCTTACTGCTCCAGTCACAAAGGAAGAGGTTAGACAAGCAGTTTGGTGGATGAAATATTTTAAGGTGCTTTTCAACCCATTTTCTACAAGTCCTATCGGGACATTGTGGGTGATGACGTTTGGAATTTGGTTAGCCAAGCTTTCACCACGGGGAAATTTGATAAAAATTTGGCTGAGATTGTTGTGGTTCTCATTCCGAAAGCTGATCATCCAAATCGACTCAAGGAATTTAGGCCCATAAGCTTATGTAATGTGACTTATAAGCTGATTACAAAGGTGCGCTTGTCAACAGATTGAGACCTTTATCTTGATGAGTTAGTTGGTCCTCTCCAAAGTGCTTTTATCCGCAAGAGAGGTACCATTGACAATGTCATTATTGCTTAGGAAGTCATTCACTACATGCATAGGTCGAAATGTAAGAAGGGCATGCTGGCTTTTAAACTTGATCTTGAAAATGCGTGTGATAGGGTGAGTTGGGATTTTCTTCAGTCTACTTTACTAGAGTTGGGTTTTCCTTAAATAACGGTCAAGCTTATCATGTGGTGTGTGTTCACTTCCTCCTTGTCGATTCTCTGGAATGGTTCTAAGTTGGAGGGGTTCTCTCCTACTAGGGGCCTCCGCCAAGGAGGCCCCATGTCACCTTTTCTTTTTGTGCTCTGCATGGAGAAATTGTCTTTGATGATTCAAAAGAAGGTGGATGAGAAGCAATGGCTTCCAGTGGCTGTCTCTAGAGGGGGTCCAGCTATATATCATTTACTCTTTGCCGACGATGTCCTGATTTTTTGCAAGCCCACACTAATAAGTAGTTGCGGATCATTAATACTGTTATTCAAGATTTTTGCAAGATCTCTGGCTTGAAGGTGAATCTTGATAAGTCCATGATGGTGGGTTCTCCATCTATACCTCGTAGGAAGAAAGAAAAGTTCACATCAATTTCCAGTATCTGTTTTAATAGCAACCTGGGCAAATACTTGGGCTTTCTTCCATTAGTAACTGCTCGGCTAAAATAGGCTGAATTCTATCCCATTATAGAACGGATTTAGAATTGTCTAGCTGACTAGAAAGGGAGACTTTTGAATAGAGCTGGAAGAGTATGTTTGGCTAAGTCCGTTGTGTCATCTATGCCCATTCATAACATGTAAGCATTATGGATCCCGTAGGGGGTTTGTAACAACATTGATCAAGTCACTCGTAGGTTCATTTTGAGTGCAAAAGGTGGTATTCGCAGTTTTAACTCTGTAAATTGGCATACTCTGACGACACCCAAAAGGTTTGGTGGCTTGGGCTTGAGAGAGTCTCATAACACAAATATTGCCTTGTTGGGTAAACTTGTGTGGTAGATTTTGACTGATAACGACAAGCTGTGGGTGAAAGTGCTGAAACACAAATATCTCAAGGGCAGATCTATTTTTTTTTCTGGGGGAGGGGTGGCCAATCCATCTTACCTATGCCGTGGTGTTCACAAAGCAGCTACTATTCTACAACACGGCTTTCGAATGAGGCTCGGTTCCGGTCAAAATGTTTGAGCCTATGATGAATTACTTCTTTTTTTAGTATGAAAATATCAATGCGTAGATTTGAGTGTAAAAAAAATTATCAATTAAAATTTATATATTTTTTATATGTATAATTATTTATAAAAAATAATTTAATTAAATTTTTGTATAAATTTAAGTGTTATTAATTGAATATAACATTTTAATTTTAGTCATTAATTTATTTCAACAATTAATCAATGACTAAAATTCATTAGTTTATTCATGGATCACTTTGCAAGTAGTGCATATTAGACATTTCCAATAACTAATCAGCAAACAAACATTTAGTGTTAAATTAATCTTTTCATCACTAAACCAAAGGAGAAAATATATCCTTTTCGTTGTCCCTTTTTAAATTGGAAATTGTAAAGTTTGAAGCAAAAGAATAGCCACTATCCAAAAGATACTTGTATACTTATCATGTTGCAAAGACAAAAAGTATATGGATAAACATCAATTTCATCTTTCAACCAAAACGAAAAATAATTTCATCACATTAAAAAAAAATATTCATCTTTGTATATGGGATGGGTCATGTTACTCCTCATGATGGCCACTGGCCAAGCGGTGATTCTTTTTCCAGCTGGAAGAAATAGTAACTTCTGTATTTAAGTATTGTAAACCGAATAAAAGAAGTGTTCTGTACACCACTTAATACACACCAAATGCCAAGTGGAAATAAGTTCAATTAAACTATATCATTTGATTCTGAATAAAATAGAGAAATAATTATTGACAGAATCAAACGATTGTTTTTTTTTATTTTTAATTTAATATTTATTTTTGGTTTCTTTGGTAATATCTGCTCATCAATTTTTCTGCATGGAAGCTGCATTGTTCATTTGCTCAAGTGAAAAACTGATTCAGTGCTTGTAGTGCCTAAAGGTTTGAACCCCATGAATAAGAGTGAGAGTGAAAGCTTATCTCAAGACATGAAACAGGAATCAGAAGAAAAAGCCTACAGAATGAAAAAGGATTCGAAGGACAAAGAAGAAGAACAAGACTCAGAGAAGAAGAAGAAGAAGGTAAACCAACACCCAGTTTCGGAATCATCATGATCCGTCACTTTCCATTCTCCTCCTACTCCTCCTTACACACGAACTTCACCAACGCTTCATTCTCTGTATGACTCGCCCATTTCCAACGATAACTCTCACTTCTCTGTGAGCGATAATGAAGTCCTTGCTTTCCTCATAATTTTTTATGTTATATTAATTATAGATTTTATAAAAGAAATATATTTTTTAATGATAAACTCTAATATAATATCTTACATTTTCTTACACTTCCCACTCATAATTTATTTGTTATTTCTTTTATCTCTTTATTTATTGGTGAATCATGACATAATAACGATTACTTATAATCTTTACTTTTTTTTCTCTCATTTATTTCTTATTTATCATAGTCGTCCCTATAGCTCATTCTCTTTGAAAATGCTAACAAGTCGGTACTTTTTCTCAAGATTATTTGCAAAATGATTTAGTATCCTTGTAAACTCTTGAATAAATGAGTGATTCATCTAATTTATTTCATTCAATAATCACTCTTAAATCTAGTTGAATAATGTCAAAATTTTGGCTATATATATATATTAGAACGTATCTGGTGAGAGAAGTATTTATTGTATAAGGTGAGAATGGTAAATATTGATCATTAGATTTTATATGAATGGTCAAGATTAAAACATAAATGCATATGCTTTTTTTAAGTGGTTACATGACTTTTAAGTAATTTCTAATCTTGATTATTCATATTTAATTGTATGATCAAAATTTACTTATCTCACTCTATCACAATAAAAATTCCTCTAACTATATATATATATATATGGTTACATAGCATTGCTTATTCTGTTTTATTTCATGCTCAAATAGTTTTATGCTCATGAAGTTCTGCAAACTAAATTTTACATATAAAAGAAAGAAAATTAAATTTTAAGAATAAATATGCACTTTAATCCCTGAATATATTTTGTGATATAATATTTTAGTTCTTAAAAAAATTTTGACAAATACGTTAGTCCTTCATAGTTAAAAAAAGGAACACTTTAGTTCCAGAAAAATGAGTAATGTGATAGGATTTTGAAACTTTAAAGAATTAACGTGTTTGTCAACAAAAAAAAAATTAGGGACAAAAGTGTTACATTAAGAAATATTTAAAGACTAACACTATATTTAGATGATAGATAGTGATGAAAAGAGAAAGAGAATGAGAGGAAGAGAAATAACATTTTTTGTTTAAGAGTTTTAAAATACATAAGAAGATAATGAAATACATAAAAAACAATTTTCTCTTTTTTTTTCTTAATGCCCAACTTTTATTATCCTAAAATTGAAATGGAATAAAAGGAACACATATTCCGTTCCCTTCCGTTATTAATTTTTTAAATAAAGAAAATAATAATTATGTTTCATTTTTTTTCTTTCCAGTTCATTCTCACATATTCGTTCTGTTTCATTAATGAAAAAAATCCAAGGGTGAAGTGCATATTTACTCAAATTTTAAATGAAAAATTAAATTATATTCAATAATTTTAAAAAGCTTAATTTTGTAATCTCGCTTTAGGCACCTGTGCACTTTCACTCCTCTGTTAGTGATGAGATCCTTCCAGTTGTGGTAGCCGACCGGTTTCCGATGGAGCAGAAGACTGTCACCGTAGTAGGTCCTGGTGATGAGGTTGAAGAAGGCCCAGGAGGGGGCAGTGGTGTATCCGATTTCTTGAAGAACAAGAAAGAGGCCAAGTTGAACATGTCATTGTTGAGGCTCAGGATCACTGCTTTTGTGTTCTGCATGACATCTTTCTCAGTGTTGGCTTCTGATAAGCGAAAGGGTCCGGATCAAAACTCATTCTACCTGTTCAGAGAATTCAAGTATGTTGCTCTTGCTCCTTCCCTCCTAGTAATGGGGTTTGTGTTTGAGTCATGAACAAGTTCTTGTTATTTTTTATCCTATGATTTTTTTTTTATTCCCTCCTAAAAATGGGGATTTTGATTGCTTTGCTTTTTTATTTTTTATTATTGCTTTTGTCCGGTGCACCTACAATTGTTTGTGGTAAGGATTGCATCTAATACGCCACCTCTTGCAATAATCCTTTGAACATGAAACATGGAAATATACAGGCTCATTTTTTATCATGTGTTGAATTTCAATTTTTATTTAGTAGAATGAAAGCGATAAAGATTAAATTCGTGATTACTTAATCAAAAATACCATATTAATAATAAACTATCCAAAAGCTTAGTTGTTAAATATTAAGTGAAGGTTTACGTATGAAATTATAACATCTCTAACAATTAATGTGTGATTTTGGTTTGGATGTGATTTTGCAGGTATAGCTTGTCAGTAAATGTGATTGGGTTTGCGTATTCTGGGTTGCAAATATGTGATCTAGTGAAGTACTTGATTACCAAAAAACACACAGTGAACCCCAAGCTGCGTGGTTATTTCAATTTTGCTATGGATCAGGTAAAGCTACTCCTCTTCTGTCTGATTTTCAGAGCTTTGTTTCAGGGATTTGAAGAAGGCCTAATTTTTAGTATTGATTGCTGCTGGTGATTCATGTTGAAAAGAAAGAATGTGTTTTAATATCATCAATTTATTAATATTATTACGTTATTAATAATATTATTACAGTGTAGAGTTTAGAACATAAAATGGTTATTGTTATGAATGATTTAACAATCAGACTTATCACCTTCACTTGTTAGTTGTTACAAGAGAACTTATGGATTGCATGTCTAGTCTAAACAATATTTAGGAAAGATGAATTGGATAACTTAGTGATAGACACCCATTCTTTAGTGCATGTTTTCTTGGATTGACGTCTAAATTAATCTCCTATCGTCATCATAGAAGTTTTCATGTCCATAAAAGTAATGCATGACATTATTGCTGTTTTTCCCCCATAGTATGAAAAGTTATATATATGTTTTCTAGTTTCATGGCATATGCTTATATACTAAGCAAGGTGTTGGATTGCTTGTTTTCAACTGTGCAGATCCTGACATATACTCTAATGTCAGCATCATCATCAGCTGCCACTATAGTCTCTAATATCGAAACCGATTCGGATGTAGACAAGTTCACAGAAATGGCAACTGCATCCGTGGTTTTGTCCTTCATTGCGTTTGTTGCCTTTGCCTTAACCTCTCTTATCTCTGGTTACATCGTTTGTAGGGTTTAGCTAGTTTATACAACAGTCTCCGTCTTTAATAATACTACACTATATGGGTCAGGTACACAAACTCAGAGTGCGATGGTTGATGAAATTTCATCATTTCCTGATAGGCAAGTGCCCTACATTTTCGAAATCAGGATTAGTTTCTGAAGAGGTGTTTAGCATTTTCAAGCTTTGAAGAGAAAGGGAAACAAAACATACGATGTTTGTTTCAATTTTATATTATTATAAAAATAGAGATACCTAGATTATTTATAATATGTTTCACAACGTACCATGTCATTTCTTATTCTGTACACAAACCATACGGGTAATTATAACAACCACAATTATGAGAAATTTATTACATGTTACTCACACACATACACTCTCTCTCTCTCAAAGAGCCAATTTCTTTCTCTCTCAAAGAGCCAAATAGCACAGATTAAGGCCAAAGAACATGATATGCTTAATTATATGCTCATGGGATGGGATGTATATGACTACTTTCCCAATGGCTCTATTTGTCATCAAGTAGGCAAATGCTTCCACAGCCTGAGAAAATGGAAAGGGGCTCTGGGGATTCAGTATTGGCTTCACCTTGCCACTCTCCAAGTAAGGTTGTAGTTTTTCCAACACAGTTCCATCTAAAGTGAGTATGAACCCGACAACTTGTGGAACTCCATGTTGTACTATTGTCACAACTTTGCCTCCTTTAACAGCCTTCAATGCCCTCTTATTTGAATCAATGGTGTTTTACTTTTCAATTATATTATAATAACAAGACCGACTTCATGGAACTGATAAATATATAGGTTGATATGAAATATGTGACCTACTTGCATCATACACTACATCAAACTTTTCTGGCAGTTCTTCAAAATTCTCCTTTGTATAATCAATAGGCAAGTCTACTCCCCACTTCCTCAACAATTCCAATTTTGCAATACTAGCAGTAGCTACTACCTTAGATAGTTAGATGTGCCAAAAACATGCTTGGCGAGCTACCTCACCAAATAGAAACATAACAAATCATTTGCTTTCCAATAGAGAATAAGATATTATATTGTATGCTATAAATCTCTGGTGTAAATAGAAGGGGTAAGATAATGTGATAATAGATAATTAATGTAATTTGCATAAACCAACAAAATGATCAATTGAAACAGTGGAAGAGTGAAAAAGCTCAAATTTAGTTACTAGACTTTTTATTTCATTGCTACTGTAATAGAAGATATCAAACCTGAACAACATGGGTTCCAACTCCTCCAGCTCCACGCAGAGTCATCCCCAACCTTAAATTTCTTCACTTGACTTCCCACTCTCACTACCACACCAACAACATCGATCATATCCAGGCGTAGTCTTACCACACGAAAAATTAAACAATAGTCCAATCAAAAGAAAAAAAAAGTTAAAGTTGGGCTAGTATAATATAAAAAAAAAAAGCTAGAAAGCGATAATTTTGTAGTTTTAGATTTTTTGACACAATGAGTTGACATGCTTTTTTGAGTTCTCACGGTATTAAATCCTCTTTTTAATGGATTTTTTTTTGTTTAGTTTTGTAGCTTTGCTAAAAAGTGGAGGCTAAAGACAAGAGGGAGCAATGCTCCACAACTTCTAAATTTTTTCCACATTTATACTTATTGTATCTTAGTAGTTGGTCCAAAAAATAGCACAGTTCCAATATCTTTTTAGTAAAATAAGAATTTGTACTAGTTGTCATTTAAAACAAAAGATAATTTATATGAAAAAATAAATATTAATAAAGATATGCATTTATAATTACTATATTCATTTATATTAATTATGGATTTTTCTAATTTATAAAATACTGATTATGAATTATATTTATTTTTTATACTTAATTATATGATAATTATATTTTTAAATTTAAATATTTTAAAACATATCTAATTTTTAGTCTTGGCCTCTTAAAAGATTAAAACCGCAAACCCCCTCTCCCCTTCCCAAATAAAAAATAAAAAAAATTCACTGACCTAATCTTGATGTAAAACCCAATTTCTTTTCTACTTTCTTCTTGTTTCCTTGGTGAAAATTGTTAATAACACACCACCTACATTTTTATATCTCTTACATATGTTCTGGTAGTAGATTTATAATGTAGGTGCATATAGAAAATGAAGTAAATTTCAATGTGATTAACTAATAAAAATTATATAAATATAACGTAATGTGTGTGTAAGTGAGTGTCTAACAATTATTCTTTCTTGATTATAAAGGATATGTTTAGTTGTCTAGTTAGTTTTGTTAATGTGACAATGTGTGGTAACATGGCAGAGTTAGTTAGAAAGATAGTTATTATGTTGTAATAGCATCATCACTTTACAAGCTGTAATCACCGAATACAACAATCAATGAGAATCATTTTTCATTCTCAAATTCATTTCAAGAACTCTCTCTCTCACTCTCAGATCTCTCTTATCTTTTCTCTTAAGCTTGGGTACTGATACCTTTCTGGCATCAGAGCTCAAATTTTGTTGTAATCATGCGTGCCTTGGCATCTTGTAATATTTCTTTTCCTGATAATAAAAATGATTTTGTTGTTTGCACTACCTTTTGCATTGGAAACTCTCACAAACTCCCATTCCCTATATCTTCTTTTCCCCATAAGATGACCTCGATATGTATGCAATTGCCTTGTTCCAACTTCACTAACTAATAGTGCAGAAAAGAGTGTAAATAAATTCTATAAAATAGAAAAAAAATATTTAGCCTCTTTTATGTCACAAGAAATACTTATTAGTGTAGAAAAATAATAGAAGAGACTCTTATAATAATTTTATTTCTTCTTTCACAAAACTCCAAAATACATAAAATATTTATAGAAGTGAACAATACTTTACACATTCTATAACTCTTCCTAATTAACAATATTAATTTTCATTTAACTCATGAAATAAACCATCCTATAACTACAAAACTCCAATGAAATAATTTTCCCTAATGACACACCATAATTCTTCATTATTCATAGAATAACTCTTATAACTCTCAATACCTACCACATCAAAGGTCACATAACCACCAAAAATCAATTAACTTCAAATTATTATTTTTAATCAACACTCCCCCTTAATTTGAAGTCTTCTTCTTCATTCCAAGTCTTGCTCGTAATTTTTGAAATTCTTCAAACTTAAGAGGCTTAGTAAAAATATCAGCAATTTGATCTTGTGTCTTTACATATTTGGGCTCAATCACCTTGTTCTCAACATACTCTCTAATAAAATGAAACCTTGTGTCTATGTGCTTGCTTCGATCATGGTACACCAGATTTTTAGCAAGAGATAGTGCAGACTTGTTATCAATACAAATCTTTGTTGCTTCTTCTTATAGAAAATAAATTTCTTTCAACAACCTTCTAAGTCATATAGCATGACAAGTGCAAGAAGTTGCCGCCACGTACTCAGACTCACAAGTTGAAAGTGTGACAATAGATTATTTTTTAGAACTCCATGAAATAGCACAATCTCCCATAAAGAATACAAAATCGGTAGTGCTCTTTCTATCATCAACATCTCCCGCAAAATCACTATCACAATATCCCACAAGCTTGAAATCATTAGAAAATGAATAAAATAGCCCAAAATCAATTGTACCTTTTAGGTAACGAAGAATCCTCCGAGCAACTTTCATATGAGTAGAAGTAGGTGATTCCATGTAGCGACTCACTACTCCAACCGCAAAAAGAATGTCGGGTCTTGTCGAAGTCAAGTATCTCAAGCTTCTCACAATACTTTTAAAAATGGTGGGATCTTCTTTCACTCCATCATCAAACTTTGACAATTTAACTCCACATTCCATGGGTGTGTTCACGGAGTTACAATCAAACATATTGAACTTCTTCAAAATCTCCTTTGCATAGGCTTCTTGAGAAATAAAAATTCCATCCTCCTTTTGCTTCACCTCTAGGCCTAAATAGTATGACATGAGCCGAATATCGGTTATCTCAAATTCATGTGCCAAAGCCTTCTTGAATCCTTCAAACAAAGTAGGATTAGTTCCGGTGAAAATAAGATCATCAACATAAAGACAAACAATCAAAATATCTTCATTGTCATATGCTTTAACATAAAGAGCATATTCATGAACACATCGAACAAAGCCATTATCTTGAAAATACTTGTCGATACGGCTATTCCATGCTCTTGGTGCTTGCTTCAACCCATATAATGCCTTCTTCAATCTCAAGACTTTATCTTCATGCTCTTCTACCACAAAGCCAATTGGTTGCTCAACATATACCTCCTCTTCTAGATAGCCATTAAGGAAAGCAGACTTTACATCAAGTTGATAAATCCTCCACTTCATTTGAGCCGCCAAAGCAATGATCAAACGAATTGTCTCCATGCGGGCAACGGGTGCAAACACTTCTTCATAGTCAACTCCATGCTTTTGCTTGTAGCCTTTTACAACGAGCCTTGCTTTATATCTCTCTACATCTCCTTTGGCATTCTTCTTTATCTTGAACACCCATTTGACTCCAATTGCCTCATGACCCTTGGGAAGAGATGATAACTCCCAAGTGTTATTCTTTTCAATGGCTTCAATTTCCTCTTGCATGGCTCGTCTCCACTTTTTGTCTTTGAAAGTTTCATCAAAGTCTAAAGATTCACTGTCAACAAGAAGATAAAACAAATCAAAAGGCTCAGTTACATCATATAACTCTTCAATATTTCTCATTTTTCTTGGCCTTTCACTAGAACTTTCTTCGGAAGATGAGGATGCTTCATGAATGGGAGATGGTGGTGGAGTCTCTTCTTGAATAGACATCATGGTCTCTTGCTCTTCATCTTCAAAGTATGGAAAGAAATCATAACTTCCTTCTTCTTGTGCTTCCCATCTCCAAGTGCCTTTTTCATCAAACTTCACATCTCGACTCACAATAATCTTGCCATTGCTTGGGTTGTACTACTTGTTGCCTTTAGAACTTGGATCGTAACCAATAAAAACATGTTTCTCACTTCGATCATCTAGCTTCGATCTCCTTTGGTCGGGTACATGAACATAAGCAACACTTCCAAAAATTCGCAAATGATTGACACTAGGTTTGGTCTCACTCCATGCTTCTTGTGGTGTTTGATCCTTCACATTTTTTGTTGGAGAGCGGTTGAGTAAATAAACTGCACAAGAAACAGCTTCGGCCCAAAATTCCTTAGGCATATTTTTGGCTTTCAACATACATCTAGCCATATTAAGAACAGTTCTATTTTTTCTCTCCGCTACACCATTTTGTTGTGGTGATCTAGGAACCGTTAGAGGGCGGCGAATTCCATTTGTTTCACAAAATTCATTAAATTCTTTAGATGTAAATTCGCCTCCTCTATCGGATCTTAGAGCCTTGATTACATAACCACTCTCTTTTTCTACAAGAGCTTTGAAATTTTTAAATGCTACAAATACTTCAGATTTTTGCTTTATAAAATAAACCCAAGTCTTCCTACTATAATCATCAATAAAAAGTAAAAAATATTTATTTTTACCATATGAGGAATGATTGATTGGGCCACACACATCGGTGTGAACAAGTTGCAATGGCTTGGTTGCTCTTGTAGTTGCCTCCTTTGGAAAGCTTTCTCTTGCATGTTTGCCAAGGAGACATGCTTCACATAATTGATTGGGATGATTAATTGAGGGCATCCCTTTCACCATCTTCTTTTCTCCCAAGGCTTTGAGTGCTTCAAAATTCAAGTGACCAAATCGCATATGCCAACACCATGCTTCATCTTCAACATTAGCCTTTAAACACTTTGCTTCAATTGTATTGAGATTCAACATGAACATTCTATTTTTTGTCATAGACACCTTAGCAACCAAGTTAGCATTATGATCTCTAAGCCAAAGATAACGATCTTTCATATGAATTTCATATCCCTTCTCAACAAGTTGTCCCAAACTCAAAATATTATTTTTTAATTTAGGTACATAGTAAACATTGGTAACTAACTTGTGACCACCATCTTTAAGAGAAATTAAAATGGTACATTTGCCTTGAATTTGGACTTTTGAGGTGTCTCCAAATGAAACATTACCCTTCACCTTCTCATCGAGCTCCACAAATTTTTCTTTATAGCCACACATATGATTGCTTGCACCATTGTCAAGATACCACGAGCTCTTGTCATCCTTTTCATCATCTTGGAGTGCTAACAATAAGGTTGACTCTTCAACCTCTTCTTTGTCAATAAAGTTGGCTTTTTCTTCAACACCATTATTACAATAACGACATTCTGATGCATAATGCCCAAATTTATGACAATTGAAACATTCAATATTGGACTTGTCATACCTCCTCTCATTTGTTCTAGGATAATTACCTCTTCCTCTAGTCACTCCTCTTCCACGGCCCCTAGTTGAATGATGGCTTGTCTCTTGATTGTTGGAATTGTCACGGTTGCCTCTTCCTCTTCCACTTCCACCTTGGCCACGACCACGCCATCTTCCTCGTCCACGTCCACGTCCTCTTTGACTCTTGTCTCCTCCATCATCTTGCAATGAAACCTTGGCTTTGAGAGCTTGCTCCAAAGGCTCATTTTGCCTTTTTAACAATTTTTCTTCTTCGGCTAGTATAGCTCCAAATAACTCATCAATAGTCATGGTGTCTAAGTCATTTGAATTCTCAAAAACACAAGTCACATAATCAAATTTTGGAGTCAAAGAGCGAAGGATCTTATCTTTCACACGTTCATCTTCAATGTTTTCACCATACCTTTTCATTTGATTAACATTGGCCAACACCTTTGAGCTATAATCCGAAAAAGTTTCGGATTCCGTCATGTGCAAAGCTTCAAACTCACGTCGTAAAATTTGAAGACGCACCTTCTTCACCTTGTCTGCACCTTGGAGAGACTTTTGTAAAATTCCCCAAGCTTCTTTCGCGGTGGACACATTGCTCACCTTCTCGAACATCAAATCATCCAAACCTTGATGGATGAGGGACAAGGCTTGTTGGTCCTTTTTCTTTAACCTTGCCAATGTTTCCTTCTCATTTTGAGATAAAGTGGCCTCGTTTTGTGGCTTAGTGTAGCCATTCTCTACAATCTCCCAAGCATCTTGTGATCCAAGCAATGCCTTCATACGACGAGACCACACTTCATAGTTATCCTTTGTAAGACGAGAAAATTGAAATGGAACCATTCCATTATTTGCCATCACTCAAATCTCATTAGCTCTGATACCACTTTGTTAGTGTAGAAAAATAATAGAAGAGACTCTTGTAATAATTTTATTTCTTCTTCCACAAAACTCCAAAATACATAAAATATTTATAGAAGTGAATAATACCTTACACATTCTATAACTCTTCCTAATTAACAATATTAATTTTCATTTAACTCATGAAATAAACCATCTTATAACTACAAAACTTCAATGAAATAATTCTCCCTAATAACACACCATAATTCTTCATTATTCATAGAATAACTCTCATAACTCTCAATAGCTACCACATCAAAGGTCACATAACCACCAAAAATCCATTAACTTCAAATTATTATTTTTAATCAACAATACTAACATTATACTCTTTCACACACTCTTTTTTTAACACACTAATTAAAAAACGGTGCACATTTATAAAGAATACAAGAATGGAAGCAAGAGTCAGACCTTGTCCTAGAAACTAGTAGTAGTAGAAATCATGTAAAGAAAAACTAGAATATCTTTTATATATTAAAGTAGAATACATTGGTATTATCTTAGAGTTGTTTTAAGCTTTACTTTCTCTCTTAAATTGAGGGTATTTAAAGTATTTTATATTAAGATGCTTTTAATTAATTATTTTAAAACTTTTAACTATAGGATAAAATTTATATTAAGTTCCTTATATACTTTTTATCAAGTTCTTAATTCAAATAATGACGTACGAATGTTTTTCAACTCAGCAATACACACTTAATACTACTAAATGGTGATTAGTTAAAAAAAAATTCACATGTCATTGTTTGATTTAAGAACTGGATAGAAAGAATATAATGAATTTGAGCTAAATTTTGTCCTTAACTATATTAAGTATTTTAAATTTTCTAAGCAACTATCTTAATTACCTTTGATTTTTTTTCAAGCTTTACAATTCTTACACAGCTCTCATAATTATATTTTCACTATAATTTTCAACAATATTAAATATTTTAAATTTCCTAAGCAACTATTTTAATTACTTTTGATTTTTTTTCAAGTCTTACAATTTTTATACAATTCTCTTAATTATATTTTCATTATAATTTTTACTTACATAATATTTAGTTTCTACTTACATAATATTTAACAGCTAATTTAGATAATCTTATTAAAAAATATTTTTTAAAGTTTTTATTTATTTATTTGAAGATTGAATTTATACAAAACTAAAATTATGTATAACAAGTTTGATAATGAAATTAAGTGATTTTTCATCTAAATACTATGCTCACAAACCTTGGCATAGTTAACTATGTAATCGACTTACCATATCTTTTAATTTTTATTTATTTATCTTTTATATATAAAAGTAGAATATATTAGTATTGCCTTAGGGTTTACTTTTCCTCCTAAACTAAAGGTATTTAAGGTATTTTATATTTATTTACTTTTAATTATTATTTTGAAACTTTCAACAATATTAAGTGTTTTAAATTTCTTAAACAACTATCTTAATTACTTTTGATTTTTTTCAAGCCTTACAATTCCTATATAACTCTCTTAATTATATTTCCACTATAGCTTTCAACAATATTAAGTATTTTAAATTTCTAAAGTAACTATCTTAATTACCTTTAATTTTTCCTAGCCTTACAATTTTTATACAATTCTCTTAATTATATTTCTACTATAATTTTCACTCACATAATATTTAAAGGCTAATTTAGATAATCTTATGAAAAATAATTTTTTAAAGTTTTTATTATTTATTTTATTTGAAGATTGAATTTATGCAAAACTAAAATTATGCGTGTAAGAAATTTGATAATAAAATTCAGAGATTCCTTCATCCAAATACTATGCTTACAAACCTTGACATAGTTATCTATGTAATCAATCATCATATCTTTTATCTATTATTTATTTATCATTTATATATAAAAGATGAGTATCCTAGTGTAACTCTAGAGTTGCCCTAGGGTTTATTTTCCTTCATAATTTGTGGTTAATTTGGTAATATTATTTAATTTTTGTTATTTGTTAATTTTATTTTATTTAAAATTCAATTTCCCATTAACTAGATTTTTCCAAATTCCTATGAAACATTCCTAATTGCTATTCTCCCAGGGAAACTTTTCTTGCCCAATTTGAGGGTGTTTTTATAATTTTACAAATCTTTATCATTGAATAAAATAAATATGATTTCACCCATGTAATAAAATACACCTTTTTAATATTACCTCTTTGAAAGTTCCATATGGCAAGGACCAACTTTTTGTTTGGATTGATGTTATTTTTTAATTAGAAGAAACTAATAGGGTTATTCTCAAGCAAATATCTTTAATAAGTGCATGTAATATAATGTTGTTGCTGTAATTATTATTCTACATGTTCCTTTCTTATGTGAAATGAATATATTATTATGGAGAGATAATTTAATTATTGATATATATATATATACATTAATAAATTTTTAATTTTCTTAGTTGATTCCATTTTTTATTTCATTAATTGATACATTTTAAGAATAATTAATTAAGTATAAGAGATAAATTATTACTCTGAATTTTATTATAACAATTATTTCTGTCAATCATTGTTATTATTCCCTTATATTTTTCAAAACAACTTAAGAGGAAGTAATGCAATTTAATTCAAATTCAAGAAGAATATATATAGTTTGTAATCAAATGAGATAAACATTTGTGACATTAAAATTATTATTACTTAGGCTAATAATTTGATATTGGTTGTTACAAAAGGCCATTCATTTTTTTTTGTTATTTTATTCTTTTGAGTAAATTCTATTTTCACTTTAGTCATTGCAATTTTATTTTATTCATAATAACAATTCAAATGTAATTTATATTATTAGAAAAATTAAGTAACTAATATTTTATTACGAAATTTTTAGAGAAAAATGTTGCATTATAAAATTCATGATTTCTGAACATAAATTCTTTAGGATTTCTTTTATTTTGATTTTTTCATCCATAAAATTAATACAATTTAATATGTTATTCACTTATAAAAAAATTATTACTCATAAAAAGAAAGTTAATATGTTATTCAAATTAGCATCAACAATTGGTTTATTAATCATTTTTCAAAATTATATAATAATTTTTTTTTATTAATAATTTCTTACTATATTTCACTTTGTCAAATTGATATTTTTACATCTAAATAGATTTTCAAATTTTAAAATAACAATTATATTTGAATATATTACAATTACTCACGTAATTTTAAATTAGCGGTAATGGTTAGATAAAACATTTTTCAAAGTGATAACTCTAAGGTTTAAACTCATGACATTGCTAGTAAGATTTATTTGGAGTTGTAATCTACTTCAATTACAATCAACAATTATTAAGTAAGATAGTAATTATATGATATACTGCATATACATAATCAACATAAATATAATTAGTGAATAATTTAAAATAAATACGTAGAAGATGATTTAATTTATATTTATATGATCTTCAATAAAAGAAAATATATTTAACGTACATCACAACATGGGCAAAATTATTAGTTAAAATAATAAGGATAACAAAACCCACATACCTAGTCAGTTGAAGAATTGTACATAAATAGAATTGAATTGTACCAATTGTAACTGGTGGAGTATACCTCCAACCCACCGAACCTATGTTTCAACATCAGTAATAAAATCATACTACCCTTCTAATATTATCCTCACTCCTCCAATTGTATGGTCTCCTCTTAAAATCCTACAATTGATATCATGCTACGTTTGTTCATACATTAGGGTAACTCAATTAGTTCTCTATTTATCTGTTACAACAACTACAACTAAATCAAGCCAACCATCACAAAACCAGCAAAGTCACAAAGGTTTACGAGATTCCAAGACAAACAAAATAGCCTGAGATCAAAATCAAGGTCATAAATAAAGACCAACAATTGAATCAAGGTCGTACAGACCAACAACTACAACAAGGTCTCAAAGATCAGCAAAGAAGCCGAGACCAACGACTACAAGATCAAGAAGGAATCCTCGTCAGAAGTTTTGAGCAAGGCAGACAAAGAGACTTGCAACTACTAAGAGTGGCAAAACTGCTGTGTGCAAGCATTACTTTGGAGCTCTGCAACAACTAGGTAGCAATGCTGGAGGAGATAATTTTGCAAGAATGTCATTGAAATGTATATCAAGGAGGAGTATTAAAAAATGCTGCACGTTTCTAGAGAACTCAAGAATGGCAGCAAAAGTCCGACCTTGTCCTAGAAACTAGTAGAAATCATGCAAAGAAAAACCTTGATTATTAAAAAAAATAACAAAACCAACATATATATTTAAAGCTTGTTTAAGAAAGATTAATTTTTTTTTCATTCACCTGTTTTTTTTTTTAAGTTATTTTATAAAAAATCAGTTATGTTTGGGTATTTAGATTACTTTGTTAAAAAACTTTTATTTTCATAAAAAAACTGTTTTAGCACAAGCTCATAGTATGGATTATTTTTATAAAAAGTTTTTATTTTTAAATGAATTTTTTTAACTATACTTTAATGAGAGAAACATTTTTCATAATGACTTCAATGACTCTCTACCAAATATTATAAACAAAATAACTTTATACATTTTTTGGTAATTTATTATGAAAAAATAATTTTTTTCGCACCATCCAAACGAAATAGATTATCTTAAAATCACTTTTCAGCAAACATACCCAAACAAAAACAGATTCTAATTATAATCGATTTTTACAATAATCGATTATCAACATAATCTATTTTTTTTAATTTTTCCAAACACACTCTTAGTCGGTTGATAGGATTGAATTGTACCAATTGTAAGTGTGGTAAAAGTTGAAACAGTATCACATAATTAAAATAGAATTGAAAAAATAAGAATTGATATATAATATTTAATGTAAAATACTCTTTAATAATGATGAAAAAAAATCACAGAGAAAAATAAAAAGAATTTATTATGTGAAAAAATTATAATTTTTCTCTAATTACAAAAAATAATAATAACATAATCTCTTAAAATAAAAAAATATATTTCTTTTTATATAAATTAGAAAGATTATAAAAAATACTATATAATATTTCTCTATAAAAATAAAATAATTAAATAATTAAAAAGAAATCTCTATTTATAACCAAGAAGCTCCTCCCTTAAACTGTTTCACCGAATGCAATCCGAGAAAATTTACTTTTGTTACCAACTACCTTCCACTTCATTATTTGTTTTCTACTTCACCGAATTTCACTTTTCAATGCCAATCACTTCTGCCGATTCAAGCCAATTTCTTTTACTTCTTCAATGCCACAAAAGTGGCTTTTACGTTCACAGTAGAGTGTATCTCCAACCCACCGAACCTATGTTTCAACATCAATAATAAAGTCATACTACCCTTCTATCACATTGTCTTCATTCCTCCAATTATATTACCTCTTCCTAAAATTTTATAACACTCTTTATTATTGGACTACATCATACAATTTTTTTTTAAATTGTGACTTATAATCTGTTAGTAAAAAAAGTTAGAGTCTCTTCACTTTTTTTTAGTCTTCTCTTTATTTTTTTTACCTGGAAAGTCTTTTCTTTATTTTTTCTTTCTCTCTTTTTGCAATATGCAAAAGTCACTTTTTTTTATAACATTTTTAGCAATTTTTTTTTTTCACTTAGTAATTAGTGGACTGTTTTTTTTTCTTTGTCTTTTAACATCTTTTTTTATTAACTTTGTTATTGAGCAATTTTTGTTAATTTTTTTTAACAATTCTTCTTTCTTGTTTTTCATTCCCGTGGTGTTTGGTAGGCCACTTTTTTTTATTTAAAAAAAAAACTTTGTTTTGGTAAAAAAATAAAATAATACATCTTAATAACCTTGTTCTGGTAAATAAAATAAAATAATGCATTTTTTTTCACAAAAAGGTATCATCCTATCCATATAACCAAACATACTCAATTGTTCACATTTTCATCCCAAAGATAGATCCCGTAGCTGGGGACGTTTTCAATACAATCGTTGAAGTATCCAGCCTCCAACTGAATTCTACTTAATCAGTTTCGGGTTAGTCAAATCAGCAGCAACTAAGTTTGTTTAAGATGGATTTTGGTGAACAGTATATGTACACTCAGAGTTATAATTATATTTATCAACAAAGAGTAAATCTTTTTCAAAATCTCTCATAAATAAAGATTAAAATTAAAAAAATGATTATCATAATTGATTTTCATTTTATAAAGATCTTTATTAATAATATTTATTATCTATTATCTATTAATATAGATTTCAAACGTGATTTTCATTTATCATGATATTATTATAAATAATAAACAAAATAATAAATGTATGAATTTAAACCCTTAAATACTATTTACCTTATATATAATCTAACTTAAAAGATCTAATTATCTTTTACATATATCCACGTACTCATAGTATCACTATCATAACTAGCATGCTACGGAGAAAATTACTTTGATCAACTTTACTTATGTCATCCTCTAGATCCTACTCTGAACACTACCATTGATTTGATAATCCTCAAATAATAAATGGAAAATATGGTCATACTATATTTTCTTCTCCATACCTCTTTTCACATTTATTTTGAATGAGTGTAATTAAGTGAAAGAAAGTGATAGAAAAAAATAAGTATAATAAATAGTATTAAGAATAGTATGAAAAGATATGTATATACTGTTTGTGATAAGAAAATCATAATTGATAATAAATATAAGGTGAGCTGTTATTGGCTGTAAATCACTTGGAGTATCCATATTCCAACTTTAACTTAAAGTATTGTAAAAGCCTCCCCCAGCAATTACAATGCAGAGAACCAATCTTGGCCTGCACCCTCGTCTTCACGGCACTTCCATTTGGTCTGGGACTCCACCAAGTCACCAACGCTTCCCGATCTGAACTCCTCAACTCGTTTCCGTTTTGGGCCTAACAGCAATGCCGAACTCCGGCGACATCACTACTACAATATACTATTCTAGGAATATATAAGATTTTTTAGTGAAAGAGAGTGTTAATAACGTTCCTCTTATGACACATGGTTAAACTAGTGACTTCTTACAAATTATTTAAATTCTTCATTATTATTTTAGTAATTTATAAATGATGCAACACCAACAGAAAGTGACTTATATATTGAGTCTTTTTCAAATCTTTTTAATTAAATTTTATTTTTAGTAAATACTAAATAAAATCGTTAAATTATTTTCATACTGAAAACTTTTAACACTAAATTGAATTTTGAATTCTTCTGAATCTAAAGAGCAATTATCGTTATCTTAGTGCTGAAGCTTGATAGATGTTTGGGTTCTCAACAGGGAGTACTAGTGGTTTTGGACATTCTTCTAGAAATAGAGGGATCTTGACCATTCATTAGAAAGTGGTTTTGGAAAAAATTTTACATCCTCCTAGTATACGAGGGATCTTGACCATTGATTAGAAAGATGAAAATGAGAGAAAAAGAGAGTGAAAGAGAAATCAAAGGTGAATGGATATTGGAATAAGAAAAATTCTTACTAGAGATGTAAGATTTTTTTTTTTTTTTTGGTTTTATGGCTTCTCTTATGGTCCACTCTTATGAGCAAATCATCATAGCCATCTCATCTGATTCGATCAGTAAGGCCAGGGAATGGCTATTGTCTAAATTTTCTCCCCACCGCTCATGCCTCTGCCACCTTACCTTTTCGAGTTCACATTGATGAACAAATACATTTCAAGTTCCTTAACTCACGGTATTTTTCGTAGACTTATTCTAGACTCCCTCGAGGCTTCAACATTTAATTATGCGACTCACAATTGCATGATACAGACAACTGAATTGGGCTCTTGCCTGTAAGTGACAGCTACGTTACAAACTGTTGTTTATAATCACTAATCAGCAAACAAACATTTAGTGTTAAATTATTTGTTTCACCTCTAAACCAAAAGAGAAGATTTATCTATCTTGTTGTCCCTTTCTAAATTGGAAATTTTAAAGTTTGAAGCAGAAGAATATCCACTATCCAAAAGACAGTTGACTTACTTATCATATTGAAAAGACAAATGTATAGGGATAAACATCAATTTCATCTTACAATCAAAACGAAAAATAATTTCGTCACATTAGAAAAAAAAATTCATCTTTGTATATGGGATGGGTCATGTTACTCCTCATGATGGCCACTAGCCAAGCGGTGACTCTTCTTTCAGATAGAAGAAATAGTAACTTCTGTTTTTAAGTATTGTAAAACGGGAAAAAAAAAAACATTTTGTACACCACTTTACACACACCAAACACCAAGAGGTAAATAAGTTCAATTAAATTAGATCATTTAATTTTGAATACAATTTTGTTATTCGAAACACATTTTTTATACTATTTTTATATTTGGTTAACTATATACAAATTTTTAATTAACAATATATATTATGTGGTATTGGTAATCAATTATTAGTCTCATTATTCATATAATTATACATAACATACTATTAATTAAAAATTTGTACATAGTTAACTTGGTATAAAAATAATACACTAAAATGATGTGAAATCATAATTTTCATTCTGAATATAGTAGAAGAAGAATTATTGACGGAATCACGAGTTTTTTTTTTAAATAATTTTTTTTTTTGTTTCTTTGTTGATATTTACTTATACGTACATGGAAGCAGCTTTTTCCTTTGTATGTATTCTAACTAGGTGAAAAAATAGCGTACAAAAACTATGTATATATAATCATAATTTTCCTTCTGAATATAGTAGAAGAAGAAATATTGACACAATCCCAAGAGGTTTTTTTTTTAATTTTTAATTTTTTACCTTTGTTAATAATTTATAAAAAATACTAGTAAGACACTTTTTAAATATTTCTTTTAATACTTACTTTATTATTAGTTCATTTTATATACTTAAAAAATTGTTAAAAAAAATACTAATAATACTTATTTTTTGATTAATAATAAATCAAATGTTAAAAGAAATATTTAAAAACAATATGTTAGCATTTCTCATAATTTATTCATCATCTATTCTTATACATGGAAGCAGCTTTTTTTGGCTGTGTTCATTTGTTCAAGTGAAAAACTGCTTCTGTGCTTCTATTGCCAAAAGTTTTGAACCCGATGAGTAAGAGTGACAGTGAAAACTTATCTCAAGACATGAAACAAGAATCAGAACAAAAAGCAGAGGCCTACAGAATGAAAAAGGATTCAAAGGACAAAGAAGAAAATGAACACTCAGAGAAGAATAGGAAGAAGGAACACCAAATCCCACTTTCAGAATCATCACGATCCATCACTTTGCATTCTCCTCCTACTCCTCCTTACACAAGAACCTGCATACCTCCTTCTTCAACGCTTCGTTCTCCGTGTGACTCGCCCGTTTCCAACGATAACTTTCACTCCTCAGTAAGTGATGGCCTTCACTCTCACTCCTCTGTCAGTGATAGGGTCCCTCCGGCTGTGGCGGCTAACCGGTTTCCGATGGAGCCGAAGACGGTCAACGTGGTAGGTCCCGTTGAGGTTGAAGAAGGCACAAGAGGGGGCAGTGGTGGATCCAATTTCTTGAAGAACAAGAAAGAGGCCAAGTTGAACATGGCATTGTTGGTGCTCAGGATCAAGGCTTTTGTGTTCTGCATGATATCTTTCTCAGTGTTGGCTTCTGATAAGGAACATGTATCAGGTGATTCAGGTCGTACGGCATTCTACTGGTTCAAGGAATTCAAGTATGTTGCTTTTGCACCTTTCCTCCTAGTAATGGGGTTTGTGTTTATGTCATGAACAAGTTCCTATTATTTTTTATCCTTTGATTTTTTTATTCCCTCTTAATAATGGGGATTTTGAATCTATTGTATGAATTTCAATTGCTTTGTTTTTATTTTATTTTTTAGTTTTGCTTTTGTCTGGTGCACCTGCAATTGTTTGTGATAAGGATTGTATTTAACACAACACCTCATACAAGAATTTTTTGAACTTGAAGTATGGATATGTATAGGCTCATTTTTTACGATGTGCTAAATTTCAACTTTTATTTAATAGAATGAGAGCAGTAAAGAAGATTGAACTTCTGACCATTTAGTTAGAGATACCATGTTAATATTCAACTATCTAAAACATTGATTTTTAAATGTTAAATGAAGGCTCATGAATGAATTTATAACATCTCTCACAATTAATGTGTGATTTTGGTTTGGATGTGATTTTGCAGGTATAGCTTATCAGTAAATGTGATTGGGTTTGTGTATTCTGGGTTGCAAATATGTGATCTAGTGAAGTACTTGATCACCGAAAAACACACAGTGGACCCCAAGCTTCGTGGTTACTTCAATTTTGCTATGGATCAGGTAAAGCTAGTTCTCTTCTCTTTGATTTTCAGAGCTTTGTTTCAGGGATATTCAATCTATTAATTGTTGGGAAAAGAAAGAGCTGAGAATAGAATATAAAATAACAGAACATGAATTGGAGGAGAAAGAATCTCGGTTTCAGCCACTTTCATTCACCTTTTGAGACTTTCTTATACACACAAAAAGTATTATCAGCTGCTATAAGCTGCTAACTGCTCCCCTAACTTAATCCCTTCAAATAAGGATTGCCATACATTTCAAAAGACTAAACCAAAATATTTTACTGCAATATCTTCTGCCACTACATGACAGCAACCGTGCTTCTATCAAAATAGTTATGATAGTTGAATAGCTAAGAATAACCTTCTCAGCCTCTGCAATTTAAAGAATGATAAGTTACAACAATTGAATACAAAATCCCTTGATTTTAGGGATTGACTATTAACAACTATATCAATCAATATCAAGCTATATCAAACTATATCAGACTATATCAAATCTAAATCAAACAATATCAACATTCCCCCTCAAGCTGGTGCATAGATGTCATAAGCACCCAGCATGTTACATATGTAAGTTATTCATGAGCCCCGTAGAGACTTGGTGAAAATATCTGCAAGTTGATCATTAGAATTGACAAAGGAAGTACTAATCTCCTTTGAAAGAATCTTGTCTCGAATGAAATGACAATCGATCTCTATATGCTTAGTTCGTTCATGAAAGACAGGATTAGAAGCAATATGTAAGGCTGCTTGATTATCACAAATCAGCTGTATAGAACCCATTTTGAAAAACTTTAACTCTTGAAGGAGATGTTTTAACCATATAAGTTCACATGTTGTAAGAGCCATAGCCCTATATTCTGCTTTTGCACTCGATCTTGCAACTACACTCTGCTTCTTATTCTTCCAAAAGATGAGATTACCTCCAATGAAAACACAATACCCAGAAGTTGACCTCCTATCACTTGGAGATCCTGCCCAGTCTGCATCTGTATAGGCAACAATGTCTGTGTTATCTCTGTTTTCATATATTAGCTCATTTCCAGGAGATCCTTTAATATACCTTAAAATGCGAGTCACTGCATCCCAATGACTGTCACAAGGAGAGTTAAGAAATTGACTTACAACACTAACAACAAAGGCTATATCTGGTCTGATCATAGTGAGATAATTCAACTTTCCCACCAACCTTCTATATCTGCCTGGATCTGAGTATGGCTCCCCATGATTTGGCATGAGCTTAACATTCGGATCCATAGAAGTATCCACCGGCTTACAATGTAGCATCTCAGTCTCTTCCAAAATATCAAGTGCATCCTTCCTTTGACAAATGGAAATGCCTGTTTTTGATTGAGCAACCTCAATACCAAGGAAGTATCGCAACCTGCCCAAATCTTTGGTTTGGAAATGCTGAAACAGATGTTGCTTTAGTCTAGTGATCCCTTCATGATCATCACCTGTAATTATAATATCATCCACATAGACCACAAGATAAATGACCTTTTTACACGGTGAATGTCTATAGAACACAGAGTGATTAACCTCATTACGAATCATGCCAAACTGCTGTATGACCTTACTAAACCTCCCAAACCAAGCTCGAGGTGACTGTTTCAACCTATACAATGACTTCTGAAGTTGGCAAACAAGACCTGACTCCCCCTGAGCAATAAACCCAGGTGGTTGCTCCATATAAATCTCCTCCTCCAACTCACCATGTAAAAATGCATTTTTAATGTCCAGCTGATATAAAGGCTAGCAAGAGATAGCATCCATGGATAAAAAGAGACGAACAGATGCCATTTTAGCAACAGGAGAGAATGTATCACCATAGTCAAGACCATAAATCAGAGTATATCCTTTGGCCACAAGACGAGCTTTCAAGCGATCCACAGTCCCATCGGGACCAACTTTGACAGTAAAAACCCAACGACAACCAATAGTAGACTTCCCTGGAGGAGATGGAACAAGAGCCCAAGTGTGGTTGGATTCCAATGCTGTCATCTCATCAATTATAGCCTATCGCCATCCTGGATAGGATAATGCTTCCTGAATAGTTTTAGGAATAGAAATGGACGACAAAGCAGATACAAAGGCATAATGGTTGGAAGGTAAACGATGATAACTTAGAAGATTATAAATAGGATGAGGATTGCAAGAAGAACGATTACCTTTGCGAAGTGCAATGGGAAGGTCAGTGGTAGGCTCAGGTTGGACCGGAATCGGCGGAGACGGAGGAGTAGGAGGGGAGTCACTGGTGTCCACAACAGGTGCAGCCTCCTGAGTAGTAGGATGAGGACGACAGTGATAAGTGAGATGAAATGGCTCCATGGGGTACTTAGGAGCAACAGGGGCAGCCTCTTGTATATGTGAGATAGGTGGACTTAAAACGGGAGAATCGAAAACTGGAATAGGCAAGACTTGAGAAGCAGACTCCGACAAGACTTGTGAGACAAAGAAAACTGTATCCTCGAAAAAGGTAACATCTGCAGAGATGTAAGAACGATTTGTGGATGGAGAATAACATCTGTACCCCTTTTGAACCCGAGAATAACCAAGAAAGATACACTTAATGGCGCGGGCAGCAAATTTGTCGAGACCTGGAGCAACATTGTGGACAAAACATGTGGAATCAAAAACACGAGGGGGGACAGTATAAAGGGGTGCCTGAGGATATAGAATAGAGTGAGGAACCTGGTTATTGAGAACAGAAGAAGGCATTCGATTTGTTAAATAACCTGCAGTGCGAATAGCATCACTCCAAAATTTCACAAGAACATTAGAATGTAACATGAGAGTACGAGCTGTTTCAATGATATGGCGATGTTTGCGCTCAGTCACACCATTTTGTTGAGGTGTGTGAGGACAACTTGATTGATGAACTATACCATGCGATGCCATGAAAGAATTAAAAGGGGCAGAAAAAATATTCTTTGACATTATCACTGCGTAAGATACGAATAGTTTGTCCAAATTGATTATGTATTTCAGCACAAAATTTTTGAAAAATAGTGAATAATTCAGAACGTTCTTTCATTAAAAATAACCAGGTACAACGAGAGAAATCATCGATGAAAGTAACAAAATATCTATATCCTAAGAAAGAAGAAGTACGACTAGGACCCCAAACATCAGAATGAACAAGACTAAAAGGAGACTCAGCATGACCTGTAACCTTGCTTGGAAAGGATGCCCGAACATGTTTTCCAAGCTGACATGCCTCACACTCCAATGCCGGTAAATTAGAGAGATGAGGGACCATTTTCTTTAATTTATTCAAACTCGGATGACCAAAACGACGATGAAGAAGACTAGGCGACTCTGTGGCAGCACATATGGTGGAGGATGGAGATTGTAAGTATTAGAGACTGCGTGACTCAGATCCAGCTCCAATCATCTTCCCCGTACTCCGGTCCTGGATAGAAAAGGAAGTAGAAGTGAAGGTTATGGAACAATTGAGTGATCGAGTAAGTTGACTAATAGAAATTAAATGAAAAGGACATCCAGGTACAAATAAGACTGAATTTAAAGACAGAGAGGGAAGAGGTGAAGCATGACCAATACCAGTGGCTTGAGTTTTAGAGCCATTAGTAAGGGTGATGTGATGTGGTGTTTTAGTAGAGGATAAAGTAGAAAAGAGAGAAGAGTTACCAAAGAATATGATCGAAGCACCAGAATCCAAAATCCAGGAACCAACAGGAGATGAATGAGAGAAACAAACCGTAAAATTACCAGAATGCGCTATAGTTGCTGAAGATGAGGCTTGTTGGGCTGCCTTAAGCTGAAGATACTCTTTATATTCATCAATTGAAAATTTGTTCTGATTGTGACCTGTCTGATTATCATACACAACCTCGACTTTCTGATTGGCAGACTGCGTCACATTAGCTGACTTTTCTGGAAAACCATGAAGAGAATAACACTTGTTTTGGGTATGACCCACGCGCTTGCAATAAGAGCACTGAGGGCGATCACCTCTACCACAACCACTTCTTCCACCATGCCCACGGTCTCGTCCTCCACGGTTTGCCGAATTAGAGATAAAGGCCAAGGACTCTGAAGCTGTCTGGGAGCCAATCTCAAATGTCTCCACTGGTGACGGAACTCGTAGAAGACGATCAATAAGCTCCTCCACCGTGGGGATGTTAGGATTAGTTAGAGCTTGATTCCGGACAGATTCAAAGTCCTTATGTAAACCGTGAAGAATAAAAACCATATATATATTATCAAGTTTTACTAGTACCTTTGTAAGATCATCACTTGTTATAATACATTTAATGTCATCAATAACAGACTGTGCTTTGTTCATATAAGAGGGAAGATCATGATCTGTCATTTGAAGAGTGGCCAAATTGTGGACAGAAGCATAGAGACGTTGTAGATCATTGGAATAGACATTTTGAGCTTTCTTCCATATTTCATAACAAGTTTTGTACGGGCGAAAGTGTACCATCAACTTCAAATCAATAGACTGCCATAAAAGAGAGACCAACTAATAATCAGCCCTTTTTCCATTCATCACGAATTTTCTCATCAATCTCTGCTTCCTTCTTGGTGAGATGTTCATAAAGCCCTTGACCTAAAAACCAAACTTCAACCGCATTGTATCAATCCACAAAATTCTTACCATTGAGTTTTTCCAATGTGATAATGGGACTTCCAGAGAAGGCAAAAGAGATGAGACCCTTCCCTGTAGACCCAGAACCAGCACCAGAATTGACGTAGGAACCTTTGGAAGAGTCGATGGTTGAATCGGACATGGTGAGAAGGAGAAGAATGAAAGTTCTTGAAACTGGACTTTGATAGTCAAAAGGAAGCCAGAGGATGCCGGCGAGCAAGACGGAGATGACGCGCGGACGAAACGGCGGGTGGAAGGCGGCGCATAGAGCTCACGCGCGCGGAGATCTGCGAACTGTGGCAGCGCGTGACGGCGAGTAAGGCAGAGAACGGAGGTGGGTCCTCTCGGAAACGGATTGCCAGCGCTTTCTGAGTTGTCCGGTCACCTTACTTTGGTGATCGGAGACGGTGGCCGGTGACGGTGGCCGGAGACAGTGGCTGGAGACGATCGCCGAAGAGCGGTTCTTGACCAGATCGAACCCTAGCTCTAGATACCAAGTTATGATAGCTGAATAGCTAAGAATAACCTTCTTAGCCTCCTCAATTTAAAGAATGATAAGTTACAACAATTGAATACAAAATCCCTTGATTTTAGGGATTGACTATTAACAACTATATCAATCAATATCAAGTTATATCAAACTATATCAGACTATATCAAATCTAAATCAAACAATATCAACAAAAATATTTACTTACTGCTGTAATCTTTGTCAGCCTTCAACACTCCTCCTTGACAAGCTTGCTGCAAACTCCTAGATTTAATTTTCGGTTTTGAAAATCTGGTCTTAGGTGGGGGCGTGGGGCATATGCAATTTGGTACTTGTGAATCATCTCCTCCTTCAATGCAACTTGCCATTTAACAGATTTAGCAGCTTCTTCATAGCTGGCTGGTTCAAGCAATGGAGCTTTGCATCTGCTATAACCCTCATCATGTGACCTAGTATCTTTAACAGAAAAATCATCATTAAGATCAACTCCTTGATCTTCAATTGTACCTTCATATTTGCAAGCATCTTGTCTTCCAATTCTGCCATCATTGTTAACAAGTTTTGCCTCCATCTTGTCCCAAGTCCATTGAGAACCTTCATCAACCTTCACATCTCTAGAGACAACAATTTTCTCATTCTTTAAATTGAAGATTCTATTTCCCTTAGATTCATCCACTGAAGTAGAAAGTTGTTGTGCATTGGTGGGCTTCCAATGAAAGCTTCTATTTTTCATCTCAACAGTCATAAGTTCAGAACCACAAGGATCCATAATAGTGTAGTATTTTTCTTCAAACAACAAAACATAATTTCTTTCAAGCATTTGACTCACATTCAACAAGTTTTGTTTAATTTCTGGTATAAACAAAACATCCGAAATAAGTTTTGGACCTTTTGAAGTGTTAATAGCAATGGTGCCTCTGCCTTTGACATCAACATAATCTCCATTCCCTAGTTTGACCCTTGAGTTGCTTAACTTCTCAATGTGCTGGAATATGCTCAGGTCAGCTGTCATATGATTTATATAACCACTATCAATCAACCAAGCTTCTGTATTGCTATTGGATGAATAACAAGTGGCTGCAAACAATTCTTCCTTACGTTGAGTTTCTTCAACTAGTTTTGCTTGCTGTTTTTCTTCATTTGCAAACATTTTTCATATGGCCAAGTTGTTTACAGTGCTTGCAAATATATTTGGATTAAACCAGCAATGTTTCTCCCAATGACTGGTCTTTTTATAGTTTAGGCATTGTGGAAACTTCCTATATTTATTTTCCCATTCTCTGCTGCTCTATTCTCCATTTATGTTCTTATCTATTGCATCACCTATAAAATAGTAAAGCCACTTTTGTAGCTTTGACAAGTCATAAGTAGAATGAGAAAATTTTGTTCCTTATTCGTAGTTACCTTACATCTTGATGGAAAGGAGAGAAACAATTTCAACATTAGTTTTATGGAGGGTTTGAGAAGGAGTTGTTGTTCACCAATAAATTGAGCCTTCTCCTTTGTAAATTGTAAGTGCATCCAAAAAGAGAGAAAAGTCATTCAGAGAGAATAAAAAGAAAAAGCATTTAATTTCCTTTTGAGAGGTTTTCTCCTAATTTATTTAGAGAGATATATATTCTCCTATATTAAGAGAGAGTATCATTGTTCTCTTTTTTTGTTAAGAGAGAAGGTGTAATATTTTTCTCCAAAAAGAAATTATTCATTTCTTACAAAAATTTTGTATTAATTCCTATATTTTCAACTCTATATTTTAATTGTGTCAGATTTTTGCTACTTAACATCACCAACATGTCTTTTCCCACCATAGCTATTTTGGGCAATGCCTTTGTTGGTGGCTACAAAGGCAATTTCAGCATGATTTTGTTCTCTAAATAATCTTCTTTGTTCAGTAGCTTGTAGTGCATTCACAAACTCGGACAAGGATATTTGTGACAAATCTTTGGAGTCCTCAAGAGAAGAAATTCCGGACTCAAACTTCTCTGTAAGGCTCACCAACACTTTCTCTACTACCCTTTGATCAGATAGCTCTTCTCCAAACAAACGAATCTGGTTTACAACTTTCATCAGCTTGTCTGAAAATTCTAACAGTGCCAGCAACATTCATCTTCAAGCCCCTCGAACTCTCTCCTTAGATTGAGAACTTGCATCTGTCTTGTTCTTGAACTTCCATGAAACTCCTCCTTAAGTGTGTCCCAAGCTTTCTTTGCTGTCATGCAGGCCATGATTCTTGTGAACACCTCATCATTCAAGGGTCTGCCCTCCTTAGCAACTTCTTCATTGTGTTGCCTTATTTGAGCCACAGTTGGGTTGTTTGGCAGAGGTGGTGGCTCAAAACCCAACTCCACTACTTTCTTAAGACCATAGGCTTTGAAGTAAGCCTCCATCTCTCTTGACCACATGGCATAGTCTTCTCTTGTAAAAACAGGGGGTGGAGGAAGGGATATATTTGCTGAAACCATTAAATCTCTCTCTCTCTCTCTCTAGCTTTCAAGGTCCCTCTAAGACAATGAAGCTCTGCTACCACTGTTGGGCAAAGCAAGAGCTGAGAAAGGCTCTCAGTCTCAGCCACTTTCAGTCACCTTTTGAGACCTACTTACACACACAAAAAATATTATCAGCTATACTATAAGCAACTAACTGCTTACCTAACTTAATACCTAAAAATAAGGATTGCCATACATTTCAAAAGACTAAACATAACCAAAATATTTTACTACAATATCTTCTGCCACTACATGACAGCAACCGTGCTTCTATCAAAATATTTACTAACTGCTGTAAAGCTTGGTCAACCTTCAACAATAATATGGTTAGGTAATATTTACCGAAAGTAGCCCCACTTGGTTTTTAGTTTCAGCAACTATGTATTATGTACTATTGATTGGTGCTGGTGATTCATGTTGAAAAGAAAGAATGTGTTTTAATATCATCAATATATTAATATTATTACAATATTAATAAGTCTAGAGTTTAGTACACAAAATGGTTATTGTTATTAATGATTTAACAATCAAACCTATCGTCTTCACTTGTTAGTATATTACGAGAGAACTTATGGATTGTATGTCTAGTCTAAAAAATATTTAGGAAGGATGAATTGGATAACTTAGTGATAGACACCCATTCTTTAGTGCATGTTTTCTGGGATTAACATGTCTAAATAAATCTCCTATCATCATCATAGAAGTTTTCATGTCCATAAAAGTAATGCATGAAATTATTGCTGTTCTTCCCCCTCTATTTATGGTATGAAAAGTTATATATATGTTTTCTAGTTTCATGGCATATATGCTTATATACTAAGCAAGGTGTTGGGTTGCTTGTTTTCAACTACAGATCTTGACATATCTTCTAATGTCAGTATCAGCATCAGCTGGCACTGTAGCCTCTAATTTGGTAATCGATTTCGGTGTACACAAGTTCACAGCAATGGCAAATGCATCCGTGGTTTTTTCCTACATTGCGTTTGTTTCCTTTGCCTTAACCTCTCTTGTCTCTGGTTACATCCTTTGTAGGGTTTAGCTAGTTTTACAACTGTCTCCGTCTATAATCATACTACACTATGTGGGTCAAGTACACAAACTCGGAGTGCGATGATTAACGAAATTTCATCATTTCCTGATAAGCAAGTGCCCAATATTTTCAGAAACAGGATTAGTTTCTGAAGAAGTGTTTTACATTTTCAAGCTTTGAAGAGGAAGGGAAAAAAACCAAACTATGTTTGTTTCAATTTTATATTATTATACAAATAGAGATACCTACATTATTTATAAGTTGTTGCACAACGTACCATGTGTCATTGCTTATTATGCAGCCATAGCACAAAGCCACAAACCACACGGGTAATTATAGCAATCATAATTCTGAGAGATTTACTACAAGTTACTCACGCATACACACTCTCTCTCTCTCTCTGAAAGAGCCAAATAGCACATATTAACGCCAAAGAACTTGATATGCTTAATTATATGCTCATGGGATGGGATGCATGACTACTTTCACAATATTGGCTCTATTAGTCTTAAAGTAGGCAAATGCTTCCAGAGTTTGAGAATGGAAAAGGGCTCTTGGGGTCCTGTATTGGCTTCACCTTGCCACTCTCCAAGTAAGGTTGTAGTTTTTCCAACACAGCTCCATCTGACGTGAGTATGAACACAATAACTTGTGGAGCTCCATGTTGTACTATTGCCACAACTTTGCCTCCTTCTTTAACAGACTTCAATGCCTGGTCACTCTGCCCTGTTTTTGGAATCAACGATGTTTACGTTGAAATAGTTTATAACATGACCAACTTCATGGAACTGATAAATATATATAGGTTGAAATATGAAATATCTGACCTATTGCATCATACACTACATCAAACTTTTCTGGTAGTTCTTCAAAATTCTCCTTTGTATAGTCAATAGGAAAGTTTGCTCAAAACATCCTCAATAATTCCAGTTTCGCAGTACTGGCAGTAACTGCTACCTTAGATGCGCCAAAAACATGCTTGGCGAGCTACCTCATCAAATAGATACGTAACGAATCATTTGCTTTCAATAGAGGATAAGATATTATATTGTTTGCCTCAAATTTGGTGTAAATAGAAGAGGTAAGATAATGATCATAGAGAATTAATATGATTTGCATAAACCAACAAAATGATCAATTGAAACAGTGGAACAGTGAAGAAGCTCAACTTTAGTTACTAGACTTTTTCTTTAACTGATACTGTGATAGAAAATACCAAACTTGAACAACATGGGTTCCAACTCCTCTAACACCACCCAGAACAAGGATAGATTTACCAACAGAAAACCCAACTCTTTCAAGTCCTTGATAAGCATTAATGATTGCTAAAGGAAGGTTAGCAGCTTCAACAAAGCTCAATTTGGAGGTTTTTTGAGCCAATACTTTCTCTTCAGTAGCCGTATACTCTGCTAAAGAACCAACAGTTTTTGGATGGTCCAAAGTAATCTTATTAACATCACCATAAACTTCATCCCCAACCTTAAATTTCTTCACTTGACTTCCCACTCTCACCACCACACCAGCAACATCATATCCAGGCGCAGTCTTACCACACAAAAAATTAAACAATAGTCCAATCAAAAGAAAAAAAAGTTATGTTAGGCTAGTATAATATAGAAAAAATGCTAGAAAACGAAAATTTTGTAGTTTCAGAATTTTTGACATAATGAGTTGACATGATTTTGTGTTATCTCTATTTTAAATCCTCTTTTTAATGGGTTTTATTTGTTTTGTTTTGTAGCTTTGCTCAGAAGCGGAGGCTGGAGACAAAGGGGAGCAATGGTCCACAACTTCATTTTTTTCTTTTCTTTCAGATATATACTTATTGTATCTAAGTTGGTGGTCCCAAAAATAGCAAAATTCAAATATCTTTTTAGTAAATTAAAAATTCTTACTAGTTCTCATTTAAAACAGAAGATAATTTATAAAAAATAAAAAATAATAAAGATATGCATTTAAAATGATCGTATTCAATTATATTGATTATGAATGTTTCTAATTTATAAAATGTTGATTATGATTTATATTTATTTTATTTTTACACTGAATTATATGATAATTATATTTTTTAATTTAAATATTTAAAGAGATATCTAATTTTTAGTCTTCCCTCTTGACAGATTAAAACCGCGAAACCCCTCCCCCTTCAAAAAAAAAAAAAAAACATTGACCTAATGTTGATGTAAAACCCAGTTTTTTTTCCACTTTCTTCTTGTTTTCTTGATGAAAATTGTTAACAAGGCATCACCAACATTTTTATATCTTTTACGTCTATTTAGGTAATAAAATTATAATATAGATATATATAAAAAATAAAATAAATTTAAATATAATTAACTAATAAAAATTATATAAATATAAAATAATTAATAAATAAATGCGTCGTACAATTATTCTTTCTTGATTGTAAAGGACAAGTTTAGGTGCTTAGTTATGCTGATGTGGTAGCATGTGGTGACATGACAGAGTTAGTTAGAAAGGTAGTTATTCTGTTGTAATAGCATCAGCACTATATAAGCTGTAATTATTGAATACAACAATCAAATGAGAGAATCATTTTTCACTCTTCAGTGAGATATTCTTGGGTGAGCACAAATGTAACACATCATATTTAGGTACACTCACAAAAAGTTGGAGAGAGATGATGTGATGAGTGATGAGTGATGAGTGGATTTAATGGGACCAAACCATCATCTCTCTCCAACTTTTTGTGAGTGTGCTTAAATGTGATGTGTTACATTTGTGCTCACCCAAGAATATCTCCACTCTCAGTTTCATTTCTAGAACTCTCTCTCACTCTCAGATCTCTCTTCTCTTTTCTCTTAAGCTTGGGTATTGATACCTTTATGGTATGAGAACTCAAGCTAATCCATGGCTTCTGATCAATTTGCGCAAAGCTCATAAATGGAGTCATATCCAGGTTCACACACTTCAGCATCGTTAAGATTTATCTTGCACACAATTTCAAATTCAGTTTCTCTCAAATTGGATAATGTCGCAACTGGGATCGCGACGGGACGACCGAAAAAATATAAAAAATCAATGGAGTCGCCACCAATGTTTATTTAAATTGGGAAAACATTAGAAAAACCATTTAATTAGGAAAACTGGTCTTTTGAAAATGAGTTTGAGTCCGGAGTCAATTACAGATAGGGAAGGTGTTAGCACTTATCTTGCCGTTCCAAAACGGTACCTTATGTTAGTTGTGCAAAATTTAATAATCTCAAATATATTTATTTTTACCCCTTTAAACAAAAGACTTTGTAATTATTTTTTTATTTTTCTCATTTTTTGGAAAGAAATAAAAGAAACAACCAAATCATGAAAATTTATTTTTTGGGCTTGACAGAATAGAGATTACTGCTCCTACGTATCCTCGGGTGCAATGAGGAACTCAAAGTCACGTAGTTCTTTATAAAATAAGTGTGGGTTGGTTGATTTTATTTAAAAGATTTTATTTGAAAGTGAATCCATTCTTGCACAGGATTCAAGTTAAGTTAGACTAGCTACTTCGAATAAACCCTTATGATCCAAATGACATTGAAGGTAGTATTCACTTTTCTCAATCATCATCATTGGTCATTGCATGGATCAAAAGATTTTATTTTTTTCTTTTTCCTTCTCTCTTTTTTTTTTTACCAAACAAAGTGTATCATTTTTGCCTTAATATGAAATGGACAAGACCCACGTGAATCAAATTCAAACTCAATAGGCGATCAACAATTCAATTCAAAGGAAAGAGAGCTTGAAAACTTGGGTAACAATATCGAGCACATACGAGAGGACGTTTGGGGAGGGGTTTGGACCACGAGATTCGACGGTCGAGTGCGGAGAGGGATCCGAAAATTCGACGGTCGAGTGTGGAGATTGAGTGATTCGTGGTCGGTTGAAAAGGGGTGATTCGTTTGGGAGTTCGACGGTCGGTTGGGGGTAAGGATGGGATGGATTCGACGGTCGGTTGGAAAGGGGTGATTCTGTTTGGGAGTTCGACGGTCGGTTGGGGGTAAGGATGGGATAGATTCGATGGTCGGTTGCAAAGGGATTCGGGAGTCCGACGGTCGGATGGGACGAAGTTTGGTTGATGGTGTGAAGGTTTGGATGGGTTGTCGGTGAGGGGAGTGGAGCTCACGGTTCGACGGTCGGTTCCTAGTGTTTGGAGAGGTTATGGAAACTGCTTGGGTGATGGGGATTATGGAGGCTTTGAAGATAGTGAGTATTTTGGAGGTGAAAGGGAAGTGGTCGGATTTTGGGGTTCGACGGTCGGGTATAAGTTGGTTTTTGAGGTGATTTCGCGTAATGGATGGTTGAAGGATGGTGGTGTGGGTTCACAGTAATAGTGAGAGGGGATGGTGAAGGTTGGTATATGGGGATTCGACGGTCGGTGAGGGTATGATGGTTGTTGGTCCGACGGTCGAATGAAGTGAAGGTGGGCTTTGTGAGGGGGTTGAGGGTCACAATGGTGTGGTTCGACGGTCGAATGGGGTGAAGGTCGGTGATGTAGTTCGACGGTCGGTAGAGGGAATGATGGTATTTTGTGGAGTGGTTCGACGGTCGGTGCGAGAGGGATTCGGGGGTAGTTCGACGGTCGGTTAAAGGTATGAAGGATCCCGTGCTTGGGTTCGACGGTCGGGAAAGGGATTCGGGGGTAGTTCGACGGTCGGTTAGAGGTATGATGGATCCGTGCTTGGGTTCGACGGTCGGAAAAAGGGATTCGGGGTTCTTTGGATTTCGACGGTCGAATGGGGAATGATGGTGTTTTGTGAAGTTATTGAAGGTGGTGGTTACTGTTTTCTGGAGGTGAAGATGGATTCTTTGGTGGTTTGAGAAATGTGATGCAGAAGGGGAAGAGTGCCAGTGTGAGTATGGTGCTCGTGGCTAAAAAAGAAAGGGAAAAAAAGATGGGCAACATAATTAACCAGCCAGTATCCAAGCATGCATTTGAACATTACATTTTTACTCACAACAGTGCAAGGATAGTGATGAAAAAAGGCATACCTCTTTTGTGCTACCAGTAACACTCAACTCAAAAGAATCAGAAATCCCTTTCGTTCCCAGCAGCCTCCCCAGTATTCTTGCTTTTCCTTTTTTTCAGCTACCACCAGAGATTAACTCAACATCATCAATCTTCTTTCCTTGGCTGAAGATGGGATGATTTGGGAAGGTAAAAGATGGTGGTCGTGAAGATGGAGATGGTTCACGTTTTCTTCTTCTTGGAGGCTTTGAAGATGAGATGAAGGATGACAAAGACGATGGTCTTCGTGGAGAATGGGTGAAGGTGCTGTTTTTGGTGATGAGGGTGGTGAAAAATGGAATGTGTTCTTCTGGTTCTTGAAGGTGAAAAAATGTGTGAAAAAGATCAGGATCCCCCATTTTCTGATGCTCTTTCCTTTTAAATACCTCCACTCTTTCATCATTTCTCCCCTGACATTTCCTTCTTTTTTCTTTGCGTGAGCCTCCTACGTTGAGCCCCCCATCCTCCTTTATCAGAACCTTTTCTTTCTTTTTTTCCTTTCTTTGCCTCAATGCATTTAATGCATTCTCCTTTACGTGTGCGGGCATAAGATATTAGATGCAATGCCCCTTTTTTTCACATTTTCTTTTTAAAATATTGTAATTAAGTATAAAAATTTTATGGACAAAATTGGGTATCAACAATTTTGCCCCCTTTGCTTTACATTTAACATAAATGGGAAGCAAAGGAATTGATTTAATTTTGTCCATGAAAATTTTCACTTCTTTTTTCTTTTCTTTCTTCTTTTTTTTTTTTTTTAAAAAGGAAAGCGTATCGACGCAAAAAGAATGGACATTAAATGAGGTAGAAAGTTTGCGGAGTCAGGTACCCGCTGAAACTTGTCAGAGACTTAAAACAGAAAAGGCACAAAACTTGCGGAGTCGGGTATCCACTGAAGCTTGACAGAAAAGAAAAAGGTGACGGGCCCAAGGTCCCTGCTTGCTTTGGAAGCGATGGGTACGAGGACCCAAAAAGAAAGACAACGGGTGCGGGGACCCAGAAACTAAAAGCAAATGGGTGCGGGGACCCGGAAACTAAAAGACAAATGGGTACGGGGACCCAGAAATTAAAAGACAAATGGGTACGGGGACCCAGAAATTAAAAGACAAATGGGTACGGGGACCCAGAAATTAAAAGACAAATGGGTACGGGGACCCAGAAACTAAAAGCAAATGGGTGCGGGGACCCGGAAATTACAATGGGTACGGGGACCCGAAACTAAAAGACAATGGGTACGGGGACCGAAATTAAAAGACAATGGGTACGGGGACCCTAAATTAAAAGACAAATGGGTACGGGGACCCAGAAACTAAAAGCAAATGGGTGCGGGGACCCGGAAATTAAAAGACAAATGGGTACGGGGACCCAGAAACTAAAGGCAAATGGGTGCGGGGACCCGGAAACTAAAAGACAATGGGTACGGGGACCCAGAAACTAAAAGACAATGGGTACGGGGACCCGAAAATTAAAAAGACAAATGGGTACGGGGACCCGAAACTAAAAGCCAATGGGTGCGGGGACCCAGAAACTAAAAGCAAAGGTTTTGTGAATGCATGTGATGTCAGAGATGGTGCATGATGCAATGGATGATGATGCAATGGATGTGATGCTTGAGTACAATGCATGTGATGCCTGAGGACAATGCATGTGATGCTAGAAATGATGCATGATGCAATGGATGCCCTACATCTTGAGTAAGCAAATCTTTTTTGTTTTTGTTTTTTTATTTTATTTTATTATTTTTTTTTGTTTTTTGTTTTTTTTTGTTTTTTTTTTTTTTTTTTTTTGCACATCGGAGCTTTGGTTCCGCAACCCTTAAGGACTCTATCCACAGCAGAATCGAGATTGAACAGTAATATTTGCTGATTGGCCTTATGATTTGCTTGATAAATCTTACTTTTCTCATCAACTCTTGTTAGGATTTCATTGCGTTTCCCATGACCTTGAGATTGTTAAAGCAAATCTAAATGCTTTTGTCATATTGTCACATGTTTCACATCTCAATATAAAACTATCATAACATGCATATTAAATCAACAATGGGTTGCAACAAAAAGGATTATCATTATGGACAAGAAAAGTACAAGAAATGTAGTACAAATGGGACTCGAATTGAAAAGGTTTACAAAAGAAATGTTGGAGTGGAATTTTTCAACTCTTCCAGTGATGCTCTCTTGGATGATCAGTGCTAATTTCCCATGTACGCGACCTTGAACATCCCCTTGTCTGTTTCTAGGAATATGATTTGACCCGGCTTTTACATATTGGGAGTGTCTCCCGATAAGACTTCATATATTCAAACTGCCCCGGTTCGGCCCAGATACTCTCAAACTGCCCCAATTTATGACTTGAGGTATGTTCAATTCTCCGGATGTGTCAAGTACCTTTTTTAACCCTAACTTTTGCCTAGGTCGCTCTTCCGAGTTTTCAACCTAGCGGGCCGCTCTAACTTTTGCCTAGGTCGCCTTTTCAGGTTTTCAGCCTAGCGAGCCATTCTTCTTTTCCTTTTTTTTTTTTTTTAAGCATAGTACATTTTGACTGCATCTGAATTTATAGGAAGTGGTAGATCTTCGCCATCCATGTTTGTGAGAATCAAAGCTCCTCCAGAGAAGGCCTTTTTTATGACATAAGGTCCATCATAGTTTGGAGTCCATTTTCCTCGAAAATCCTTTTGAATGGGTAGGATCTTTTTGAGTACTAAGTCCCCTTCTTGAAATTGTCGAGGACGCACCTTTTTCGCATAGGCCTTCATCATTCTCTTCGGTAAAGTGACCATGACATAATGCGGTTAATCTCTTTCCTCAATGAGGTTCAACTGATCAAGTCGAGTGCGGACCCATTCGGCTTCTTCTAGTCCCGCCTCTATCGGCACCCTTAATGAGGGGATTTCCACTTCAATAGGAGTACCGCTTCCATTCCATAAACCAAAGAGAAAGGGGTTGCCCAGGTTGAAGTACGAACGGACGTGCGATAACCATGCGGTGCAAATGGTAGCATTTCGTGCCGATCTTTGTATGTTACAACCATCTTCTGGACGATCTTCTTGATATTCTTGTTTGCTGCCTCAACTGCCCCATTCATCTTAGGGCGATAAGGTGAGGAATTGTGGTGCTCAATTTTAAAATTCTCACACATCTCTTTCATCATCTTATTATTCGATTGGTGGCATTATACGTAATAATCTTGCACTGGCAAGCCATAACGACAAATCAACTCCTTTTTGACAAACCTGACCACTACATTCCTAGTGACATTGGTATAAGAAGCAACTTCGACCCATTTAGTGAAGTAATCAATTGCAACGAGAATGAAGCGATGTCCATTTGAGGCCTTTGGTTCAATGGGTCCTATGACATCCATTCCCCACATCGAGAACGGCCAGGGTGCCGTTAAAACATTCAAAGGTGCTGGTGGCATGTGAATCCTATCAGCATATGTCTGGCATTTATGACATTTTTTCACATAGTTGAAGCAATCAGTCTCCATTGTCAACCAATAGTACCCCGCCCTTAGTATTTTCCTTGCCATTGTATGCCCATTTGCATGAGTTCCAAAAGAACCTTCGTGAACATCTTTGATGATCTTCTCTGCCTCCGTCGCATCAACGCATCTTAGCAGCACCATATCATGGTTCCTTTTGTAAAGTACTTCCTCATTTAGAAAGAAACCCATTGCGAGTCTTCTGAGGGTCCTTTTGTCATTTTCTGAAGCATGTGGAGGGTACTCTTTGCTCTTGATGAAGTATTTGATGTCATGATACCACGGTTTCCCATCCGGTTCCACTTCATCATCGACAATATCTTAGGTTGGTCTCGACTTTCCATTTTTATAAGCGGCAAGTCCCTATCCCGACTTACTTTGAACATTGACGACAATGTGGCTGGGCATCAGCCAACTGATTATCTTCTCGAGGGATATGCTTGGAATGTAACTTCGTCAAGTTGTTCAATCAACTCCTTGATGTGGGCATGATAGGGAATTAATTTGGCATCTCGAGTTTCCCATTCTCCCTTTAGGTGATGGATGACCAAGGCGAGTCCCCATATACCTCAAGAACTTTTGCCTTTGAGTCTACTTGCTGCTGGATTCCCATGGCACATGCTTCATACTTAGCTATGTTGTTTGTACGATCGAAAACACAACCGAGCGGTGATTGGGATGAAATTATTTTCGGGGAAATCGGTATGGCCCCAACTCCATGCCCCGGTGAATTGGAAGCTCCATCGAACAACAAAGTCCATTTTTCTTTTTCCGAGGGTTTTTCTTCTCCGAACAAAGCCATTACATCTTCATCGAGGAACTCACACTTGCATAGACCCATAATCTTCCACTTGGTTGACTAGCCAAGAAATCTGCGCAGCACCGCTTTGATTGCTTTTTGCGTGACATAGACAATGTCATATTCGATAGCAAAACTTGCCGGCGTGCAATCCTCCCGATGAGGCGGGTTTTTCAAAGATGTACTTGATCGGGTCCATTTTGGACACTAACCAAGTAGTGCAACACAACATGTCTTGCCTTAACCGGTGGGGGCTGCCCGTACCAAGGCGCGGCATGTTCGTTCCAACAATGAGTATTTTGCCTCATAGTTAGTAAACTTCTTACTCAAGTAATAGATGGCACCTGCTCTTTTACGCGGTTTCATCGTGTTGTCCCAGATACACAACCCATGGATTCATCCAACACGGTCAAGTACATGATGAGTGGCCTTCCAGCACCGGAGGTACCAAAGCGGGGTTCTTGCAAATCTTGCTTGATCTTTTCAAATGCCACGACAATCCTCATTCCACTCTCTTGTCTGGTTTTTACGTAACAACTTGAAGATTGGCTCACATGTTCTTTGTCAACTGGGATATAAACCTAGCAATATAGTTCACCTTCCCAAAACCCACGAACTTCTTTTTCGGTCGAGGAGCTGGCATCTCTATGATTGCTCGAACTTTGTCTGGATCAACTTCTATCCCTTTCTCACTAACCACAAACCCCAAGAGCTTGCCTGATTTTACCCCGAAAGTGCACTTAGTAGGATTCAGTTTGAGCCTGAACTTTCTCAATCGTCCAAAGAGCTTTTGCAAATCGGTTAAGTGATCTTCTTCTGTTTTTGACTTTGCAATCATGTCATCCACGTAAACTTCTATTTCTTTGTGCATCATGTCGTGGAACAATGCCACCATCGCCCTTTGATAAGTTGCTCCGGCATTTTTCAATCCAAATGGCATCACCTTATAGCAAAAGGTTCCCCACAGAGTGATGAATGTGGTCTTCTCCATATCTTCAGGCGCCATCTTGATTTGGTTATATCCCGAGAAACCATCCATGAAGGAGAAAAATGCATGTTGAGCAGTGTTGTCCACCAAAACGTCAATGTGAGGTAGAGGGAAGTTGTCTTTAGGGCTGGCCCTATTCAAATTTCTATAGTCAACGCACATTCGCACCTTCCCATCTTTCTTTGGGACAGGGACGATGTTAGCAACCCATTGAGGGTATTTTGCAACCGCGAGAAACACATCAAACGCTTTTTAACCTCTTCTCTAATTTTTAGTGACATCTCGCTTCATTCGTCTCAACTTTTGCTTGACCGGAGGACATTCGATTTTAAAGGCAATTTGTGCTCAACTATGCTAGTATCTAGGCGGGCATATCTTGGTACGACCAGGCGAAAACATCGCAATAATCGAGATAAGAGCTTAACCAACTTGCTTCGCTCATTTTCTTTCATGGTAGTGCCATTTTAACTTCTTTTTATCATCCTCGGTCCCCAAATTAATCGGTTCGGTTGGCTCTTCGTGGGGTTGAATTTCCTTGGCCTCTTGTTCCATTAATCTCATTAGCTCGGGAGAGGGTTCCCAATTGTCATCATTATCCTCATCAACATGATTAACGGGGTGGTCAAAATCGTATAATGGGGTCATAGCACTTGTCATTTTTTCAAGAGAGTCACTTTCGGATCTGCATTTATTGGTGTTAACACAAGTAAAAAAAAAAAAAAGGGTAATGAATAAAGGTTAATGAAATGGTCAAGCAAAAAGTTAAAAAAGAAGAAAAAGGAAATAGCAAGATAATCGAAAATGCATTTATTGATAGTAAATATTGAAATGGAAACATGTGAGCCCGCTTTCACAACACATTATCCTAAAGCCTTGGGCGAGCTAAAGGATTAGCATTACTGAAATTACTTTGAATCAATTTCATAAGTCATGGGAAAATCAACGCTCTCCCGATTGTTGAGTTACGCATCGGGGAGCAAGGGTACACCAAGCCGACACAATGATTGATGGGTAGATCGTCCTCGATGGCGGTCACTTGGTTCGAAACACTAATCCCGCACTTCGGAAGTTTCGTCGGATGTCACGGATGGGGATCCTCTCGGCTTTAGGCTCCCGATTTTCCAACCTAGCCAACCTCCTCTCCCTTTTCTCTTCTAGGACCCTTCTTACATGCCTTTGGTGGGTTTATACCCTAACCCAAATCTGTCTTTGTTTTCGCGGGGTGCCCGAACTTCACGATGCCTTGTCCATTCATTCCTAGTCCTCTTCCATATTGATATCCTTTTCCAAGCATTACCTTGGCCATCATCATGGATGTATTAGATGGTGAGGCTTCAGACCTTGAGCTCCTTCTTCCACATAGGTGGCATTGACAATCTCTAGTGCTTGGAACGCGGTTTCAAGAGCTTCTTCTGCAGACTTCGATATAAGGAGTGTCCAATGGCTTGCTCACCAAGAAGTCCTCTTCGCCAAAGACGATAATCATCTTATTATCAACTATGAATTTTACTTTTTGGTGCAAGGTAGAAGGAACGACTCCAGCGAGAATGAATCCATGGTCGTCCTAAAAGACAAGCGTAGGATGGCGTAATGTCCATCACTTGGAAGAGTATATTGAAAGTGCGGGGACCAATCGAACTGGTATTTCAATCTCCCCCATGACTTCTTCTTCGGTGCCATCGAATGCCCTTACTATCATCGTGCTTGGTTTCATGCAAGTCCCATCAAAAGGCGACTTGGAAAGGGTTGATTTCGGTAACACGTTCAAGGAGGAACCATTGTCAATGAGCACTCTAGCCATTATATGCTTTTGACATTTGTGAGAAATGTGCGGTGCCTTGTTGTGTCCCATTCCTTCAAATGGTATCTCATCATCGGTGAAAGTGACATAATTATCGGCGATAATGTTGCCAATAATACCACCTAACTTGTCACCGTAATGTCATGGGAAACATGAGCACGATTCGATATTTTCATCAATACTTTTACGTGCGATTCGAGTTCATTAATAAGGACAAAAGCGATATCCTCGCGAGTGCGGTCGGTGATCCACCACTCTATATTCGCTTTGCTTTATGAACTTCAAGAACTCACAAGCTTCTTCATCGATACCTCTTTTTGTACTCTTTCGACTTTTCGGCCTTTCTTTTTCTTTTGCTTCGTTCCCAATGGAAGTCTCCCTTTCTCGACTTTGCCTTTACGATTCCCTTTTCTTCTTCTTCTTGGGTCTTTCGCGGCTCCTCGGGAATGTAGACGCGGCCACTCAGGTCACTCCCCAATCCACGATATATTGGTAACAAAAGAAGTCGAACCAGACGCAACTTCCGTGATCATTCGTGGGATTGCTTCTAAGGACTTGCACATCATAATTCCATGGCACGGCTCGAGTGTCCTTGAAGGGAAAAGGACTGGGAACTTGAATGGTGATAGGTTTCGGGCCACAAGGGGATGGCACATATGCAACTTCAATATAATAGATAACCAACGGTTTGATAACCGGATTTGCAATGGAAGGGACCAGAGAGTTTACGGCTTCCTGACTTTCTTGCAATTGTGGAATAGCACATTTATCCATCATGTTTACGCCACCATTGTCCCATAGATGACCTATTTGCACTAAATGCATATCCATTAGATCTTGAAGGATTTGTCTAAACTCACCACATTCCTCAATAGAATGCCCCACATTCCCATGGAGATTGCACATTATTTCACCTTCGTCGCCCCCTTTCTTCTCAATATGAGCTTCCATCATCCCAAATTTACACAGTTCTTTGAAGATAACCCTCATGGGGGTCTTGACATCTGTCGCTTGTCTTATGAGCTCTTTGGGTAGAACACTCCCCTATAGCATTAAGCTGTGGGATTCCGTGGTTTGGTAAAGGATTGTGACCCACACTAGGAGTATTTGTCTTGAAATTCAACCACTTAGCATCTATTAGGTCTTGCACCTTAAACTTCAACGTCCTGCAATTTTTTGTGGAATGGCTGCAGCCCCGCATGGTAGTCGCACTTGGCATTTGGGTCAAATCCTTTAGGGTATGGGGGCTCCACCGGCTTCATCGGGCAAGGAGCCAAGAGAGAGTTACGGATGAGCTGGGGTAACAGCTCGGTATAAGTCATAGGGATTGGGTCAAGATGCCTCCTTTCTTGGCTATATGGTGGTCTTCTTTGGTTTGTGTTTGGGCTTTGGGTCCATGGTTGAGTTTGTTGAGGCGGTAAGGTAGGGGTGTACGGTATTGATTAGGATATGACGTTTGGTGAGGCCTCGTTGGGTGATGAGGCGAGGATGAGAACATGTGAAGCGTTGGCGACATGGGGGTGATACGGTGGGGATATGGAATTGGAGGAGTAGTGGGAAAGTACGGGTGGTAAGGTGCCAAAGGAGTTTGGAAGGATGATTGGTGGTTCACAGGTGTTTGGCTATATCTCTCTCGGGTGAAGTTTCTCTGGTCAAAGGAAATAGCATGAGTTTCTCCCTCTCTTTTCTTCCCCATTGGGGGCCTCTTGGCATTGAATGTTCCTGTTGAGCTTTCAACGATCTTCCCGCTTCTCATTCCTCCCTCAACTCTTTCTCCAATGATAACCATGTCTGAAAAATTTGATGACACGCTCCCTATCATTTTGTCATAAAAGGGTGATTGCAGAGTGTCAATGAACGTAGCCACCATCTCTCTTTCGGTCAATGGGGGCTCTACTTGAGCAGCCATTTCCCTCCACCTCTGAGCATATTCCTTGAAGGTCTCAGCATCCTTCTTAGCCATATTCTGCAATTGTAGTCTATCCGGTGCCATATCGATGTTATACTTATACTGCTTCAGGAAAGCATCAGTCAAGTCTTTGAAACATCGTATATGGGCACACTCAAGATGCGTGTACCAATTCGAAGCTGCCCAGATTAGGCTGTCTTGAAAGAAGTGGATTAACGACTTGTCATCGTAAGCATGCGAAGCCATCTTGCGGATGTACATGGTTAAGTGGTTCTTTGGACAAGTAGTTCCCTGTACTTGTCGAAATGCGGGACTTTGAACTTGGGAGGAATCACCACATTCGGGACAAGACGAGCTCAAGCATCCAAAAAGACCATAACCGCTTGCCCGCTTCAACGGCTCGTAGTCTTTCTTCAAGAACTTCCCACCTCTCCTTGGGTGGGGTTTTCCACGGAGGAATTCAACGGGTATTGTGGCATGATGGCGGGAACAGAATGTTGCCCCGGTGGGGTTCCACCGGCATGTGGTTGAGCCGCACTTAAGGAGTTTGAAGCGGGCATGCTCTTGTCCCGGAGGATTGGCGGTTTGTGGTGGTACGTAACTAGGATGGAGACCATATGGCGGGACGAAGAAAGGGTATGGGTGTTGTGTTGGCGGGGGTTCGTTGACATTTGACTGAGTGGCTTGATTTTGGGTAGAGTTTGAAGGATTTGGAGTTGGGGACACTGTTGGCATGTCATTATTGGGGGAATTAGTGGCTAATGGTGGTAGATAACCTGGAGGGAGGCCATACGGGGGAAAAGACGTCCCTGGTTTCCCGTGAACTGCGACCGAAGGTTGAGTGGTGCCATTTGGGCAAATGGTGAGCGGCATCGTAATCCCGAGGATTAAAGCCTTGGTATTGTAAGGGGAACGCGGCAAAACCAGTGCGGGCAGGAGGTGTGGTGGATGTCCTTCATTTGCCACCGAAGGATTCCCATCGTGCTCTTTCTACTCTCCATGACCGTAACATTTCCATCATTTTGGACATTTGCTCCACGAGGTGGTTCACTTCATCCCTCAAATCCTGCGTCTTCTCATCTCATCCATGATCTTTGCTTGGGAACGAGTCCTGTAAGGGTGTCGTAGAAGTTGTTTTCCTGCTATAGTGTCTATTTTTCTGCTTGAGGAAACATGATGCGATTATTAGTATGGACTAAACCAAAATGACAAAATGCATGTATGCAAAGCAATGACTATTTATGCCTGGGATTTTTTTTTGTTTTGGCAGATAAATATGATTCGGCATGCAATTCCTTGTTAGCGAAAGGAACAAGTTTGTGCCCCGTGAGGAAACTTGGTGACCGTGGAAAGGTTCGCACAAACATTCGATAGCAAGGCAAAATCCCTACATTTAGCACTAGGGCATATCGCTCCTTAGGCAAAAATGTAGTTGATGGTAAATCCAAGGGAATATTCATTCCTCAATGGACACCATTCACTGGCAATGCAGACGTAGAACCAAACTCTCCGTACTTTCACTCAAAGACAAATAGTCCCGAGGCGGAAAGATAGTTGACAATTTATTCACGGAAGAATTCACACCTCAATGAACAATATCTTGATAAAAGGATAACAAAACACAGTAATGAGCATCCATTTTCATTTCAAACTTCGGAAGTACAAGATTTAGTTCCCACAAAACATAACACAATTACATCAACAATTTCATTTGTTTTCTTCTAAAACCCTTAGCGAGACTTCGACAATACTTCATAAAATCAGCGATTTTTGATGGTAGTCGTAACCAGGGGTTTGTGTGAGCCTGAATGTCTGCTTCTTGAAATGAGTAATCATTGCGTGGCATGATATCGTAAGCTATCGAGATATGTCTTCAAATTTCTTCTTCCATTCTTCTTTTTCGACCCTTTGGTCTTGTGCTACTTGATTGCCACACTTCGCCCATTCTTCTTTTTGCCTCGATAGTCTTTGGGCTTGAAGTCTCCATTGCTCATGGTTTCCCCCAACTCTTGAATTTCGAGCTTCAAATACCCATTCTTTTGGTTTGCTTCCGAGAGTGCATCGTGATATTTGGTAGCTAATGCTCGCCCTTGGTGCAGTGGCGCTTCGCCTCAGTCGAGCTTCTTGTAAGACTTGCATTCTACGATCTTGTACCCAGCATTCGCCTCCAACTTTTCTTTCTCTTGCAAAACCAATGCCATTGTCTCTTCCTGAGCACTTATCTTGGCTCGTAGTTCATAAACTTCTGTTGTGGTCTTTTCAAATTCTATCTCCCTTCCTTTCCTTGCCCTTTTCCCTCGGCTTGGGGTCCCAGCCATATCTGCACACGTATCCTTTAGATATTCAACTTCATCAGCTAGCTTCTGGCATCGACTCTGGTGGATGACTATTTTTAACTCAGCGGCTTCTTTTCCTTGTTCCAAGGCTTTCATTTGTGCTTTCAATCTTTCAATCTCGGTGGCCATTTGAGGTATGGTTTGAGGATGACCTTTATCATTTAAAACCGTCCGAGGGATACTATTCTGCACCCTTCTTGCCTCTCTCCATTGCATGTATTCGGGTACAAACCACCACATGCTTCCCAGATTCCTTTGTTCTGCCATATGAACACTCTTCCAAGCATCTCTAATCTCTTTTTCTTGTTTAGTAGTGCTTCCATCTTCTTTGGTATAAGAAGTTGAGCCCTTCAAGTTGCTCTTCGTTGGGCACGTATTGAGTCCATCGGAGTTGCCTAAGCACGAGGATTGGCGCGTATGATACACCACCTCTAGGGCTCATCAAAGGAACATTAGGAAAGTCACCACAACTAAAGACTATCTCTTCTCCATGATACCACGGGCATACCCATTTAAAGGAATCTGACCCCATCCTCATGAACTCATTCTTCCATTCATAAGCTTTTTGTGGCTTCACTGGTATGCGACCAAAATTCCTCAACGGGTCAGGTAGGAGTCCCAGGCGATTCTGTACATCCATATGCGTCATGATCCAAACGTACAACATATGTGTACAACATCGAATTTTTCCACCACCCTTTTGATGACAGATTTCCATCGTCAGGAAAGTATCAGCAAGGATAGCAGGGATCGGATTTGCTTTATACTTCTCAAACTTGAAGAATACATCCATTGCTGCTTGATCTACCACATCTGAGGTAAATGGGAATAATACTAACCCAAAGATTGTTAAGGCCGGTGTTTTGTTGAAGAAATCCCACTTTCCTTGTTGTGCTAGATATTGAAGATGTGCTTCTAAGTAACTTTTCTTCAAGCCTTACGTTCCTCCCCTCTTTTCCATGCCCATTGACTTGTTGGAGCCCTATCGGCTCATATCTTGCCTCGATACGTAATACCCTCCATAAAGATAAACATTTGGGTGCTTATTCATCGGAAGTCTCAACATGATCGCATACTCCTCATGGTTGGTGTAATGTCCAAGTTAGGCGGCTCAAAACATTTGAGAGAATGGTTCCAAAATTGGGTAAGGCCACTCAAGACGGGCTCCTCAACCGTAATGCGCAACAAATCCAGAATCTGCCGTAATCGCTTGAGAACTCGGATCGAGCCTCGGGGTCATTTGTTGGGTAATGTCCCTCACATAGCTTAGATCACTTTGCCGTTCTTGTAACCCTTATACTCCTCTTGAGGTTGGTACCTTCTTGGAGTTACTGTCCTTGATATGTTTCTTCCATCCCTTGCTATTGACGAGTGCTAACCTTTCCACTTTGCCAAGAGAACTCACCCTAAAAGGAAGTAATGAAGGGAACATGTAAGCAAAACAAAAAAGAAGAATGCACCCTAAGGATACCTCTCATCGAGGTAACTCTAAAGAAAATGTATTAACAGTCTAAGTGGAGAAGCCTCACAGGGTCGTAAACCCAAAGGGTGCCTTGTCTCTTTTTCTTTTTTTTCTTCTAAAATGCTGAGACTGTTACGAAAATGCAAGATGATGTGTGTTTTGTTCTGCTGAATTTTTCTTATGAAGACGCAAGAATGAATGAAAATGCCACGCCACCATGAAAATGCAAGATGATTTTTTTTTAGACAAGAATGAATGACATGAGATAGATGGATGATGAAAAAAAATAAAAAGCTAAGAATGACAATGCAATATCGTATGTTTTTTCTTTTTTTTTTTTTAACCACAAGAATGCATGGATGAATGACATGAGGAAAAAATAAAGAAAAAGTATGCTCCATTTGTGTCCTAATGAGGTGCAAACTAAGGAGATGGATGATTCTAAAGCTTCTATGTCATTATGTTCATTCTATCAGTGCAAGGTTTTTCGGAGACGGATCTATCTTCTAAAAGTCATGGTCCCAGTTGCCCCTATCTCGAAAGATAAGGATCCAATTCATGAATTAATCACAAGTAGGGATGAACCCTCTCAATATGACTAGTCCATGATCTTGGTGACAATCGAGTGGTGTCTCAACAAATGTCAAGTGAGCACAAGGCTCCTCAATAACAAAAGTTGAGACCCCTCCTACTCCTCGGGTTCGCCTGAGACTTCGGGTATAGAGCCCAAAAGTGTGTGAGGTAAGTGATCGATGGCGTGTGTGAAGGAGCATACAAACTGTACAAAAACTTAAAGATAAAACTAACCCCAACCTGCAAAACATATATACAACAGCCAGCCAGCGATCGTCTACCCTAGGGTTTTAACAATTAAGCACAAAATATATATACAAGTCACCATATACATGCTATCAGATATTTACATAAAAGTACTAAATAAAATATATTTACAAACAAATAAGAAAACAAAAACAAAGACAAAGAGGGTAAAATAAATAAATAAATGATTATTAAAAATTCGCACAACTAACAACAACAGGCCTGACTCTCAAATGTCCCCGATGGAGTCGCCAGCTGTCGCAACCGGGATCGCGACGGGACGACCGAAAAAATATAAAAAATCAATGGAGTCGCCACCAATGTTTATTTAAATTGGGAAAACATTAGAAAAACCATTTAATTAGGAAAACTGGTCTTTTGAAAATGAGTTTGAGTCCGGGAGTCAATTACAGATAGGGAAGGTGTTAGCACCCTATACTGCCCGTTCCAAGAACGGTACCTTATGTTAGTTGTGCAAAATTTAATAATCTCAAATATATTTATTTTTACCCCTTTAAACAAAAGACTTTGTAATTATTTTTTTTATTTTTCTCATTTTTTGGAAAGAAATAAAAGAAACAACCAAATCATGAAAATTTATTTTTTGGGCTTGACAGAATAGAGATTCTGCTCCTACGTATCCTCGGGTGCAATGAGGAACTCAAAGTCACGTAGTTCTTTATAAAATAAGTGTGGGTTGGTTGATTTTATTTAAAAGATTTTATTTGAAAGTGAATCCATTCTTGCACAGGATTCAAGTTAGCACTAGGCTACTCAATAAACCCTTATGATCCAAATGACATTGAAGGTAGTATTCACTACTCAATCATCATCATTGGTCATTGCATGGATCAAAAGATTTTATTTTTTTCTTTTTCCCTTCTCTCTTTTTTTTTTACCAAACAGTGTATCATTTTTGCCTTAATATGAAATGGACAGCAGCCCACGTGAATCAAATTCAAACTCAATAGGCAGTCAACAATTCAATTCAAAGGAAAGAGAGCTTGAAAACTTGGGTAACAATATCAGAGCACATACAGAGGACGTTTGGGGAGGGGTTTGGACCCTGAGATTCGACGGTCGAGTGCGGAGAGGGATCTGGAAATTCGACGGTCGAGTGTGGAGATTGAGTGATTCTGTGGTCGGTTGAAAAGGGGTGATTCTGTTTGGGAGTTCGACGGTCGGTTGGGGGTAAGGATGGGATGGATTCGACGGTCGGTTGGAAAGGGGTGATTCTGTTTGGGAGTTCGACGGTCGGTTGGGGGTAAGGATGGGATAGATTCGACGGTCGGTTGGGACGTGGTGATGGATTCGACGGTCGGTTGCAAAGGGATTCAGGAGTCCGACGGTCGGATGGGACGAAGTTTGGTTGATGGTGTGAAGGTTTGGATGGGTTGTCGGTGAGGGGAGTGGAGCTCACGGTTCGACGGTCGGTTCCGGTAGTGTTTGGAGAGGTTATGGAAAGCTGCGGGTGATGGGGATTATGGAGGCTTTGAAGATAGTGAGTATTTTGGAGGTGAAAGGGAAGTGGTCGGATTTTGGGGTTCGACGGTCGGGTATAAGTTGGTTTTTGAGGTGATTTCGCGTAATGGATGGTTGAAGGATGGTGGTGTGGGTTCACGGTAATAGTGAGAGGGGATGGTGAAGGTTGGTATATGGGGATTCGACGGTCGGTGATGGTATGATGGTTGTTGGTCCGACGGTCGAATGAAGTGAAGGTGGGCTTTGTGAGGGGGTTGAGGGTCACAATGGTGTGGTTCGACGGTCGAATGGGGTGAAGGTCGGTGATGTAGTTCGACGGTCGGTAGAGGAATGATGGTATTTTGTGGAGTGGTTCGACGGTCGGTGCGAGAGGGATTCGGGGGGTAGTTCGACGGTCGGTTAAAGGTATGAAGGATCCCGTGCTTGGGTTCGACGGTCGGGAAAGGGATTCGGGGGTAGTTCGACGGTCGGTTAGAGGTATGATGGATCCGTGCTTGGGTTCGACGGTCGGAAAAGGGATTCGGGGGTTCTTTGGATTTCGACGGTCGAATGGGGAATGATGGTGTTTTGTGAAGTTATTGAAGGTGGTGGTTCTTGTTTTACGGAGGTGAAGATGGATTCTTTGGTGGTTTGAGAAATGTGATGCAGAAGGGGAAGAGTGCCAGTGTGAGTATGGTGCTCGTGGCTAAAAAAGAAAGGGAAAAAAAAAGATGGGCAACATAATTAACCAGCCAGTATCCAAGCATGCATTTGAACATTACATTTTTACTCACAACAGTGCAAGGGTAGTGATGAAAAAAGGCATACCTCTTTTGTGCTACCAGTAACACTCAACTCAAAAGAATCAGAAATCCCTTTCGTTCCCAGCAGCCTCCCGGTATTCTTGTTTTTCCTTTTTTCGCTACCACCAGAGATTAACTCAACATCATCAATCTTCTTTCCTTGGCTGAAGATGGGATGATTTGGGAAGGTAAAAGATGGTGGTCGTGAAGATGGAGATGGTTCACGTTTTCTTCTTCTTGGAGGCTTTGAAGATGAGATGAAGGATGACAAAGACGATGGTCTTCGTGGAGAATGGGTGAAGGTGCTGTTTTTGGTGATGAGGGTGGTGAAAAATGGAATGTGTTCTTCTGGTTCTTGAAGGTGAAAAAATGTGTGAAAAAGATCAGGATCCCCCATTTTCTGATGCTCTTTCCTTTTAAATACCTCCACTCTTTCATCATTTCTCCCCTGACATTTCCTTCTTTTTTCTTTGCGTGAGCCTCCTACGTTGAGCCCCCCATCCTCCTTTATCAGAACCTTTTCTTTCTTTTTTCCTTTGCTGCCTCAATGCATTTAATGCATTCTCCTTTACGTGTGCAGGCATAAGATATTAGATGCAATGCCCCCTTTTTTTTCACATTTTCTTTTTAAAATATTGTAATTAAGTATAAAAATTTTATGGACAAAATTGGGTATCAACAGATAAAAACAATTTCCTTCCTTGGAAGCTGCAGATCTTGCAACAATTAAAGGATTCAAGCTTCAAGAATTCATTCAAGGAGTGAATGAATTTCCACCTCAGTATGCATCAGAGATTGATGCGCAGAATGGGGTTCAGAGTTAAGAGTTCCTCAACTGGGATTAACATGATCAAATCCTCATTTCTTGGTTACTTGCATCAATGCCAGAACTTCTCACTACTGTCATGGTGACACTCTATAGATGTTTGGAGGGAACAAACAAGCCTAGATACCATGTGAGATTTTAACTTAAAATCAATTAACATTAAATAAAGTGGTCCAAATATACAAACCGTACTTGAATGATTGAGACAAGGGATGTGATAAGTGAAGTAGAAGCTCTTAACAAAAGTGAAGCAGATACTCTTATAACGGACACTTTGCAATGGCATATATGTGTTTGATAATCTGCAGCTCAAGTCACCTTTTGCTTCCCATACTGCTTCTATGTCTTTCACTACTTCAGTAAATACTATACCTACTGCTGCACACACTGCAGCTTTGCTTCCTAGTATATTTTCCCTTTGGCATTCCAAATTAGACCATGCTTCTAAGAAAATTGTACAGCATGCCTTCACATCTTGTAATATTTCTTTTCCTGCTAATAAAGATGATTTTGTTGTTTGCATTGCCTGTTGCATTAGAAAGACTCACAAATTCCCATTCTCTATATCTGAAACTAAATATACTGCTCCCCTTGCACTTGTTTACTATGATATCTGGGGTCCTTCTCCCATTCTGTCTTCTTCTGGACATGGATATTACATTGTCTTCATTGATGCATTTTCAAAGTTCACTTGGATTTATTTCCTAACTCATAAGTTGGAAGTATTCCCTGCTTTCCTTAAATTTAAAGTATTAGTAGAACTTCAACTCAATTCTAAATTGAAAATGCTGCAAATTGATAATGCTAAAGAATTCTGTGTCTTTACTAAACACCTTACTAATTGGGGAATAGTTCATAGTTTTAGCTGTCCCATACTCATGAACATTATAGGGTTGGAGAAAGAAAACACTAACATTTCACAGAACTTGCTGTTGAATTCCAGAGTTATGAAAATAATATCACAGTTAAAATAGGGTTGAAAAAATAAAAATTAACACATAATATTTAACATAAAAAGTTTTTTAATGGTGATGAGAGAAAAATTATGAGCAAGAATCAAAATATTTTATTATGTAAAAAAAATTACAATTTCTTTTTAATTTTAAGAAGAGTACAATAACACTCACTCTTAAAATAGTAGAATATATATATCTTTATATAAAATAAGAAAAACTCTCATAAGACATTGTATAATATTTCTCTATAAAATAAAATGATAAAACTATGGACAAAACTTAAAGTAAAGTTTTTTAGGTGTTTGTAGTGTTATTTTCTAATAAAAATATGATACGTGTCTTATTTTTTAATAAAAATATAACATATCTCTTAAATTTTAGCCACTTAATTATTATTTTTTAAATTTTTATTAATAAGTTATAAAAAAAAATACACATATCATATTTTTATTAAAAAATAATACCATAAATACTTAAAAAAATTTACTTAATTTTTATCTAAAACTATTAGAAGATATCTCTATTTATATTTATAAGTGAGAACAGAAGAAAATTTCTCTCTGCAAGCTGCCAAACTACCACCTGCCTTCATTTAATTTTCTTTGAATTCCAAAAAATGACTTTACTTGTTTCACGTTCACACTTAGCTTAGCTTTACCGGCTGAGTCCTCAGCTCCCCACATGTTTTGGTTTGAAGCTTTTTCCACTGCTGTGTGTCATCAATAGATTGCCTAGTCCAGTCCTTAACCTCAAATCACCACTTGAAGTTCTCTCTGGTCACAAAGCTGATTATCACTTGTTGAGGGTCTCTTCCATATTCCCATATTGTGGGGATGAATCAGTTTGCTGTAAGAGTATGGAGGTAAGAGATCAAATGTAACAGGATTGATATGAGAGTTCAAAGTTGGACTGAGCGGTGCGGTGGTGTGATGATGAAGAGTAAATGGCAATTTATATAGCGCCGTGGTATATTTCATTGAAATATTGCATAATTGATAATTTTTTATTTTGGGTGTAACGCATCCTCTTTCGAATGTATTTTTTGTTTTGTTACTTTGACCCTTCTAACTGAACTAACTAATGAGTAATGGGGACCATGTCCAACTTTTCTTCCTAAACCGGAAACACCCCATTCATTGGATTTGGGAGATATTCTTGGGTGAGCACAAATGTAACACATCACATTTAGACACACTCACAAAAAGTTAGAGAGAGATGATAGTTTGGTCCCATTAAACCCACTCATCACTCATCACATCATCTCTCTCCAACTTTTTGTGAGTGTATCTAAATGTGATGTGTTATATTTATGCTCACCCAAGAATAATGTTGATGTCACTCCTGGCATAAAAACTCCTTTTGTTTTCTAACTAGTGTTGAAACCCGTGCTACGCACGGCACCAACAAATCCAAAGAGCAATGTGTTTTGGAACTTTGATAATATAATAAATATTGTTATATATATATTTGAGTTGCTAAGTTAAATGACATATATGCAAGTGTGAAAATATAGTTACATTGAAATTGTATTCAAATTTGTCAAGATGCTTATAAGATAAACAATTTAATTAGGTACATTTGATCTATTTTTTAAAATTTCAAAATACACCTTATGTGATTCAAAGAGATGTAAAAAAATTTTATTTAACCTTGTTCTTATAGACACAACCATGTTCAAAAAAAGACTTACGCTGCCTCTACTTGAATTGGTTTTCATATTATCATGGCTTGGGTACAGTGCTAACAACAAATGAAGTAAATAAAATTTAATATCAGTAATGCACAGTAAAATTTGCATATTTGTAAGAATATTACTCACGCACACACCCCACTTCACACACGGAGCACATATGCTTTTCTTCTCTTGTTTATTCCTATTCCCATGTCACACACATTCCTTCCTGACATGGCAGCACACACCCATTCCGTCCTCACATGGCAGCAGCAGCACACACTCACTCTTTCCTCTCACAGGAGACCTGCACACACCCACTGTTAAATAATCAGCTTCATCTATCTTCAAAGGGGCTAGAGACTTCACTCCCAAACCTCCACCTTCAACCTCACAGAGGACCAACTTCAAGGCCTTCAGGATCTCTCCACCGTGAATCACCTCCCCATCACCACCGTGCTGCCACCTCTATCACCCAACCATTACAATATTCCAACCCCCATTCACATTCTCAGATTCATCATACAACCATCCCAGCCATGAGATCAACTCCCTCACTGTGAAAACCACCCATCGAACCCAACAACCGTGACCAATAACCACATCCAAACAACCCCTCCGAAAGGACCATCTTCATCAGTTGCAACCAACTGTCGAATCCATCACCCCTTCCCAACTGACTGTCGAACTCTAAAACAGAATCACCCAATCTCCCTAAACCGACCGTCGAACCCACTTCCAATCATACCTCCTCTACCGACCGTCGGCACCCAAAATCAAGTTCCCATCATCTAAATCTCCAAACCTCCAAACCCACACCACCATCCTTCAACCATCCAACCCAACTGGAACCGACCGTCAAACCGTAACCCTTTAAACCAAATCCCTCTCATCACATCCGACCGTAGGACCCCACAAACCGGACCACCTACCTCTCAAATCTCCAAACCACATTTCAAACACCATCACACACATCGATTGTCGAAATCCAAAGAGCCACATCCTTCCCCTTACCGACTGTCGAATTCAAGCACAAACTCCATCACATCCGACTGTCGGACCCCAAAAGCTAAACCACCCACATTCTCCTCACTCGACCGTCGAACCACACAACCGTGACCTTCACCGACCAAACTTCACCAATACCAGTCACTATCCTTTCACCGACCGTCAAAGGCAGTTCCAGACCGTCGAACATCAGAAGTCAGCCCCGACCGTCGAACCTCATAATCCAGGTCTCCCCAAACCGACCGTCGAACCTCAGGATCCGACCCCTTCAACACGACCGTCGGACCATAGGAACTAGTTCTCGACCGTCGAGAGCGGTTCCTGGACCGTCGAACATCGAAGTCGGCCACCGTCGAACCTCGAAATCCGGTCTCCCCAAACCGACCGTCGAACCTCGGGATCCGGACCCCTTCAACCGACCGTCGGACCATAGGAACCGGTTCTCGGCCGTCGAGGCGCCTCCGGACCGTCGAACATCGAAGTCGGCCCAACCGTCGAACCTCGAGAATCCGGACTCCCCAAACCGACCGTCGAACCTCGAATCCGGCCTCCCAAAACGACCGTCGAACCTCAGACTAGATCCCTCCACAAACGACCCCTGGTGTGTGCTGTTATTGTTGCTAAAGTCTCCAACTTTTATTTCTTTAAATTGAATTGTGATTGTCTTTTTGGGTGAGGTTGAATCACGTGGGCTGCTGCCCATTTCACATTAAGGCAATAATGATGCATTTTGGTAAAAGGAGAGACGGGTAAAGAAAATAAAAATGGCAAATGAAAAAGAAATAAAAAAAAATCTTTCAATCCATGCAATGACTAATAATGATGATTGAATAGCGAATGCTATGTTCATTATCTTTTGAATCATAAGGGTTTATTGAGTAGCCTAGTGCTAACTTGAATCACTGTGCAAAAAAAAAATGGATTCGCTTTCAAATAAATATTTTAAATAAAATCAACCAACCCACAAGTATTTTCTAAACAATTACGTGACTTTGAGTTCTCCATTGCACCAGGGAGATACGTAGGAGCGAGAAAATCCATTTCTGTCAAGCCAAAAAAAATAAATTTTCATAATTTAGTTGTTTCTTTTATTTCTTTTCAAAAAATTATAAAAATGAAAAAAAAAAATAATTACAAAGTCTTTTGTTTAAGGGGTTAAAATAAATATATTTGAAATTATTAAATTTTGCACAACTAACATAAGGTACCGTTCTTGGCACGGACAGTGTAGGGTGCTAACACCTTCCCCATCTGTAATCGACTCCCGGACTCAAACTCATTTTCTAAAAGACCAGTTTCCTAATTTAAAGGTTTTTCTAATGTTTTCCCAATTCAAATAAACATTGGTGGCGACTCCATTGATTTTTATATTTTCGGTCATCCCGTCGCGATCCCGGTTGCGACACTGGTGATAGCAGAAGGAAGGCAGAAGAGTGAGGCTAGAGATTTTGAAAAATGAAACACCAAACAGGGAAGGTGCTGCTGTCTCTGATGCAATCCTTGCAGCTACTGCCTTTGATGCAGCTGTTGCAGCTGCTGTCCCTGATGCAACTCTTGCAGCGTTGAACCACAAATACATAAAACAGGATAGGGGCAGGAAAAGAAAAAAAAGGAAGCAAGTTTAAAGTCAAAAATAGAGATCCGACGGGATGGCACAACCTCGTCTTGCCCAAATTGATATGGAGAATGAGATTTTTTTTTTTATAGAGAAAGGGACTACACAATCGACGCTCGGGCATGCCAAGCCGAGTTCGAGTGCCTATATAAAGAGGAACAATGTAAAGAAAAGGGTTTTTTCTTGGATTGGGTTTTGGGGTTGATTCTGTTTTTTAGAGAGGAAATTTTCTTTGTTTATGCTTCTTCTTCCTAGTTAGAAATTTTGAACTCACTTGCGACTCTTGTTTCTTTGCTAGTGAGAAAAAAGCTGGTATTGAGAGAAAGTGAGAAGTGAAATTGTAAAGAAAAGGATTTGAATAGAAAGAGATTTTTCCAAGTGTTTCTTGAAGCACGGAGGTATTTTGTTTTGTTCTTTCTCTTATGTATGGACTTCCACCATTCTTTGTTGCATTTAAATCTCTCGCATTCTGTCTTTCTCTATGTTCATGTTCGATTATCACCTACCATCCACCACTCCCCTAACAACTCATCCTCACCTCCATAGCCTCGCCCATCTTCAACTTCCGCAACCAACCTCCCCACAACCCATTACCTCGAGGCAGACCGTCGGACCTCAAAACCGACCGTCGAACCTCGAAATCCCTTCAACCGACCGTCAATCCTAACAAACCTCTCCCTTCAACGGACCGTCGAGCCCAACAAATCTCTCCCTTCAACCGACCGTCTCCCTTCAACCGACCGTCGAGTCCAACAAATCTCTCCCTTCAACCGACCGTCGAACCCAACAAATTTCTCCCTTCAACCGACCGTCGAACATAACAAATTTCTCCCTTCAACCGACCGTCGAACCTCAGAATCCTTTCAACCGACCGTCGAATCCAACACCAAATTTCCCCTTGCAACCGACCGTCGAACCCAACAAATTTCTCCCTTCAACCGACCGTCGAACCCAACAAATCTCTCCTTTCAACCGACCGTCGGACCTCGCAGAGCCAGATCCTCCCAACCGACCGTCGGATCCCAACACCCCCAACACGATACCTCACGTTTTCATTTTCCCACTTCGCAGGCAAAGCCTCCTTTTTCCTTTATCGAGGCTACGAGCCTCTGTTTTCTGCTTTCTTCCTTTATTATTTTATCTTATTTTATTATTATTATTCTTTTTTTTGCTAGTATGTATATCTTAAGAAGGAATTTATAACAAAAGGGTCCCGATATTCTTACCGCGTACAGTGCCACACCCAATTCCACACCATATTTTTGGACGTCTCCGTATATCTCCAATGTCAATATCTGTCGAATTCGAATTAGAATTTGACCATTTAGTACTTTCGTCGGTTCAACACTAGGAAGATTTTTCCAATGTCAACATCCATCCATCCATGTCAATATCCGTCGAATTAGAATTTTTGACCATTTAGTACTTTCGTCGGTTCAACACTTATAAGATTTTTCCAAAGCATCCATCCATCCAATGTCAATATCCGTCGAATTAGAATTTCTGACCATTTAGTACTTTCGTCGGTTCAACACGTGGAAGATTTTTCCAATGTCAACATCCATCCGTCGAATGTCAATATCCGTCGAATTAGAATATCCGACCATTTAGTACTTTCGTCGGTTCAGCACTAGTAAGATTTTTCCAATGTCAACATCCATCCGTCGAATTAGAATTTCTGCTGATCTTCTAGTATCTTCGACATCTTTATACATCATTATTCGACAGAACTGATCTTCTTGCATATTCGACAGCTTTATGCATCTTTCGACAGAACCGATCTTCAATCACGTAATTGATCTTCATTCGACAGAACTTGACTTGGAAGGAGGAGAAATGAGAGGGAGAGGGCAAGACGGGAAAAATGCATGAGAAAGACAGATTTCTTTTTTTTTTCGACAGCTTTTATGCATCATTCGACAGAACTGATCTTCATTCGACGTAATTGATCTTCATTCGATAGAACTTGACTTGGAAGGAGGAAAAATGAGAGGGAAAGATGGAGAGAAATGAGAGGGAGAGGGGGAAGACGGGAAAAATGCATGAGAGACAGATTTCTTTTTTTTTTTTTTTAAATAAAAGTATGTAGCGGTAAGATGATCATTTTCCATAACAAAAAGCATGATAAAACAAAAAGAGGGTTCTGCTGGGTTAGGGTTCGTGGTTATTATTATTATTATTTTTTTTGTGTTCCAAGGCCTTCTCTTGAGTTTGGGTGGGATAGATGAATAACAATAGCATGTTGGTTACTTTTTTTCTTTTCTGGTTAACTTTGTTTATCATATTTATCTTTTTTTTTCTTTTTTTATTTTTTTTGCCTTCCTTTTTTAGCTGTTGGTTTTTGTTAAAAAATAAATAAATAAATAAATAAAATAAAATAATTAAACGTTGTTAAAAAAATAAAATGAGATTAGCTGAGCTGCGACAGCTTGTTAATTTCCTCTTTTTGATTTAGAATCATTTAAGTCGCGACGACTCGATGATTCACGAAATCTTCTTTTCCTTCCTTTTTTATTTATCTTTTTTTTAATGATAAAACAAATATTCTTGAAAGTTATAAAGTTTCACACAATCAATTTAAGGTACCGTTTTTAGAACGGGTGTGTTAGGGGTGCTGTGGGATTAAGTTCCCGCCCTTCCTTATCCATAACCGACTCCCGAATTCAATCTGGTTCCAAAGACCATTTCCAAAGAAAGGTTTTTTTATTTTTCCTAATTTAAATAAAATTGGTGGCGACTCTATTTCTTTTTTTTAAAAATAAAAGAGTTGTTGCATCCGCCGCGATCCCGGTCGCGACAGTAAGCACATGGTATGGATAAGTAAGCACGTTGGTTACTAAGCAATAGTGACATTGAGAAGCACCATCTGTAGAAGCATTGGGTTTAATGGTTTGCCATCTGCTAAAAATATGGAACAATAACATTTCAGGTGGTTATTGGTTCCACATAATAAAGTCAATGAAGCATAGAAGGATGATCACATGATAAAAAGTAAATAGTAAGACACTTAGCATATTGTGTTATTTGAGGAGCATACTACTGGGTAACTTATCCTTGTAGCACTGTTCCATGTTTGCCAGAATCATCCTTTCACGTCATGTTCTGTCTTTGTGGAGCATAACGAAAATAGTAGAGAAAAAACTTGTCTTACAAATGAGAGATCAAAAAAATAAACAAAGTTAAGATGCTTGACAGATAGTGTTGTTCAAATATAAACAACAAAGAATGAAAACATGTATCATAATTATACAAAGTACAATACCAACATCTGTAAATAAGGTGAATCCAAAATCTGCCTTTTCATGGCCAAACAGATTATACTGACAATCAACATAGTTACAACATCATTGTGCAGAGCACGTGCAAAATAACAACATGACTGAACATTTGACAATGTCCCTAATTGCTGTACTCATGTATATATCATCAACCAAAAACCAATTTGTCCAAAAAAAGAAAGGACTAATATGTGCAAGCACACAATCAGGTTTTCGACTATATCCCTAATTTCTATAGCCATATACTAAACAACCAGCCAACAACCAGAAGCCCAAAGAAGGATGGTATTATCTGGGGAACCACAAAGTACTTCCAAACTGCTGCACATCATTTGGTGAAGTAGGTTTTAAGCATCCGAAGATAACTATGTATCTCGACATTGCTTCAACTGATTAGGTGGCAATTAATTCTTCATTTCAGCCTCCCCAATAGCAATATGAACATGAACCCTGAATATATACATAATTGGAATTTTGGTTATAGAACTTAGACTTACATGAAAATAGGGTGACAAATAAAAGTTTACCGTTAATATAATCATGATACCTTCAATCCAAATGCAACAGAACAACAGGCTGAATTATGTCAGGGAAGATTGCTAAATTTGCAACCATAATAGCTGGAACAAAGTGGAGATGTTCAATTAGTGTACATGATCTAGTAACAGTTGTGACAGATTAGTTGGCAAAAAAGCACACTTAATTATATTAAATGTAAGTAATGTATGTTTGAATAGGATATGTAAGACATGCAACGTTGAACAGGAAACTGACTGGTGCATGAGTGTTTGGGCATGATTCTATATCAAACACAAGATTATGAAAAAAATAGTACTCACGAAACAGAGTATCAACAACTACAACCTAAAATCCAGCTGCTGCAATTTTGCTTGCTACTTTCCTTTACAATGAGAAAAGGGCAAATGTAAATCATACAATTATTAGATTTAATAAAAAATAGAATCATAAAAGTAGGGAAGGTAATGTAGGGATGTAGCCTATGAACACCTAAATTGGGAAGAATTGTGAACATAAAAAATAACGCATACCCAATATGCATTGGCAGACATAAAAGCATTTTAAAAACTAATGTGTTGGGGGCCATTGAACAATATAAAAGGATTATATATAATAATATTAGAAAGTTTTAAAAAGGTGCAGGGTGGGGCTGGAAGCTCCCGTATGGTACAGTATCAGAACTCTTCCCAGATTGCAAACTTGGATAACACGGACACAAGCAGCCAATAGACAAACTGCTAGTATCATAGTAATTTATGTTTTCCCCTCTTCAATGCACATGGAAGAGGAGTGTATCTATCAGTATCATACATACTTAATTTGGAACACTTGAATCCCAACTTTGAAACACCGAAAGCATAAAGAAAGAAAAATCCAACATATTTTGTGCACCTACATGATATAGTATTGTCAGGTTTAATGCAGGAACAAAAAAGCTTATGCTGGTTAGTGAATATTACATGTTTTTATGACATAAGTTGTAGCTACATTTGACTTTAGCAATGCAAAAAAAGGCTCATCTTAGCCAACATTATTAATTTTGCACATGAAAATAATTAAACCAAAGTGATGGACAAGTAGAAAAATACCCCAAATAATATGCACATTAATTTATGACTATGGAACTCTCCTGTAACACAAATTAGAATAGGATAGTAAAAAAAAAACAAAACATTTTTCTAAAAAAATATGAACATACCGGCATCAAAAAAACAAAGTGCCAACTCAATTCCATATATTATTGAAAACCTCTTTGTAAACAACATTCTTCGTGCAGCGAGAAAGAATACCATTGTGGTCAGAAACTAAGATTTTCAAGCCACTTTTACACTTGACTCTAGAGACAGCAACATATAGCTGACCATGTGAGAACACTGGTCTAGGCAGAAATAAACCAACATGAGATAATGTCTGGCCTTGACTCTTGTTAATAGTCATAGCAAAGCAAAGACTTATAGGAAATTGTCTTCTTTGGAACTTAATAGGTATTCCTGCATCAGATGGGATTAAGTTCATTCGAGGGATGTATACTTTCTCACCAACATTTTTACCTGTCACAACTCTTGCACCAATAACATTACAACCCAACTCAATAACAATAAGTCGTGTACCATTGCACAAACCAGATGATTGATCAATATTTCTCAACAACATAATAGGAACACCTTTTTTCAAAATCAATTTATGTGTTGGCAATCCCGAACATTTAATATCATTTAAGAATTCAGTTGTAATCCATGCAGTGTCAATACCAACATCTTCGTCAGACTTACATATGGAATCAGAACTTCGATACTCTTTTTCCTCACCAGGAATCAAAGATAATACAAAATCATTAACCTTGTCAACAACCTCAAGTGTTGGTGCTAGAATAGCTCTATCTTCAAAAAAACTGTAGTTGCTCATGTTGTCAAGTAAATTAGGAAAAGTGCATGACACAATATCTGCAATGTGGTTTTGTGAGTTCAAAATTAAAAGGTCATCAGGTATTTCAATGTCAACTTCATCATCATTTACACCTCCTAACTTCCCATCACCAATATCAAGAATCCAATTTCCAAACGCTTCCATTTCAGCAACATTCGAATTGGCAAGACCAGATTGCAATCTCATGTTTTTGGTTAACTGTAAAACTTTGCAAGATTTCCACAATATTGACGAATTAATAGTTGCCATGACAATATCAAATCTAGAAGCTCTAGGAATAACTGGCAAGACTTGTCTAAAGTCTCCACCCAAAACAACAACCTTACCACCGAATGGTTGGTCAACACTATTTAGACATGAGAACCTCATAATATCCCGCAAGGTTCGATCCAATGCTTCAAAAGCCCATTTATTAATCATTGGTGCTTCATCCCAAATGATTAAACTGGCATGTTGAAGTAACTCTGCTTTAAAACTACCTTGCTTAATATTGCAAGATGAATCCTCATTCAAGTCTAATGGGATAGCAAATGTAGAGTGTGCAGTCCTACCACTAGGGAGAAGAAGAGAAGCAATGCCACTGGAAGCAACATTAAGGACAACTTTACCCTCAGAACGTAATTTACTTGACAATGCTTTCCAAACAAATGTCTTCCCAGTTCCACCATAACCATAAACAAAATAAAAACCACCTTTCCTACTACTGACAGACTCCAAAACTTGATCATAAATCAACCGTTGTTCTTCAGTAAGGGAGGAGAAATAAATTTCATGATCATTAACCATTTCTTCTTTATTGTACTGCAGCTCATTGATCAACAATATATTGTCAAACACATTATAAGGTGAATGGTCAGGATATGGCATGCCAGGAAAATCTTTCAATGACTTCCCATTTGAAAGCAATAACTTCTCAAGCTCAATTAAGCACAAGTTCTTTAATTCTAGCATCCCAATGTCAAGTTCTGCAATCAAAACCCTAAAGCAATAATATTTGTGTACAGAAAATTTGAAAAATATATATAACACTAAACAATGAACATAAGATTAAAAATGGCAATTTAAAGTCATATAACTACTAATGTATACATGTTAAAACTTAAAAAAAGTAGTTCTATAAATACCTGGAGTATTCAAGAACTTCCTCTTGTCATATAAAATACTATCCGACAATATCTCCCATGTCTGATCCCACACAGAAGCAGGCTTACTCATAGAATTAGACAACAACAATGTGACAAATAATCTTCGAAGGTACATGCCAGAAGCCAATTGGGCAACTTCTTTAATTCCATGAACAAATTCATCATCATTAGTTAACAATCCTAGAGCATAACATGCATCTTGGAACGTTCCATAAGTGACATTGTTAACAGTTCTTAGGCTTTCATAACTTGTACAACCTCTTTGAATATTTAGTAGTAGCCGATATAATATAACTCTCCGTACCAGGTGGGATAAAATTCACCTACCTATGGATTGACCTTGTTTTCGAGGGTGCCATTGCTGTTTAGCTTTAGAATAAACAAAGCGAGTGGGGAACTCACCATAAGTCAAGTCCTTGCCATCAGGGAATAGGCTATTAGCTTCCATCCAAGCCAAAAACATGGTCTTTTTATCCTTGTTATTCTCAACAACATCATCAATCATCTCATCATCTCGAAATGTAATCACTTGTTGCTTTGGAAGATGGAAAATCAATCTTTGAATAGGAGGCCACCTATGATGGATATCAAATGCAAATAATCTCCAAGCTGATTCAGATGGCGACAAATATCTGCAATTATAATATTGTTTGATTTCATCAACTTCATTATCTATATTGCCACCATCAACTTCTGATGTCACAGACACAGTGACACGATCTGGGCCTTTATTGACATACTTGAATAAGTATTTGATGGAGTTTGATTTGTTACAAAATTCTAAGTTAATGTGGGCTTGATACTTCATTAGAAGTTTCGGATTATAAGGCACAACAAACCTATTATCCAATTCAACATTATTTCGGATTGTCGTGACACCCATGTCTCTTCTTCGATATATTGGATATCCCTCTTCATCAACTGAAGTGCAATCAACAAATTTCTTCGGAAAGAACTTAGAACACTTACCATTCTTCATGCAAGGAGAATTACTTCTAGCAAAACCACAAGGACCATGCATCATGTAATTGGAGACAGCATCAAAAAGCCTAGGGAATTTTTTTTTGTCAGGTAATTCAGCTGATATAGTACTATCAATAAACTCAACATTTTGTGTTTTGTTACTTTCTTGCAACCACAACAACATATGAGCATGTGGTAACCCTCGTTTCTGAAACTCTATGGTGTACATTCCTGTAAGTAATAAAAAAACACTTGTTACATAAGCAATATATTCACAGGTTCAAATGCAAATGATCAAGGTTTATAAATGCATACCAGCGACGACCTTCCCAAATAGATGACCCTTTTTAAAATCAGCCATCAATTCATCTATTTTCATATGGAATACTCTACATGTAATATCTGGTCGATCATTGGCTGTGAGTCCTCTTCTGGAAACATAATAATTAATTTCTGGCCATTTGGGATTACATGTAACCGTCATGAACAAATCAGGATATCCAAAGCGTTTACAAATTGCCATTGCATCTTGACAATTATTAAACATGTATCGCCTACCCCCAGTAAATGAAGAAGGTAAAACCACACGAACTCCTTTTGTAGCAGCTCCAATATCACCCCGATCAACAGCCTCTTCTAAACCCTTCAAAAAATCTGATCTAATGGTACTTTGGTTAGTCCTTATGAATGATAATCTTTGAGCTTCAACCATCGAATAACAATCAACAATGAACTGTTGAAACAATTTTCTACTCCTTAGAACAATACCCTCTTCAAAAACCCTTTCTTGAATTCTAAACGCAATGAACTCTCTCAAAGAAATGCGAAGCCTCTTTCTATTTGTGATCCGATCAAACTTAAGGCTTAAAGGAATGTCCTCTTGGTACCCATCTTCTCCATATGGAAATAACAAAGGATACTGAAGAGGTATATAAGCAGTATGTGTCTCATGGATTCTTTGCAAGTCTCCATGACGACATTGAATAACAATGTCCCTACCGGCGGCAGAGCTATCAAAATCACCCACAATCAAAGCAGCAACTTCATTGACTGTTGGTGTATTATACATTCTAGCATCAGAGGCTCGATGTCTTAACAATCTAAGATGTAAATTAATAGTCTCAGATTGTTCAAACATATTTCTAACTCTTCTAAACGATCTTGCAAGGACATTGTGTTGGTCAATCATTTGAATTAAGTCCTTAACCAAAGAAGGATCAATATTCCTAACCCCATCATGTGCCCTGAACTTAAAAAAAAATCTACATTAGGAAGTACACATGTAACAACATATCAAGAAAGTTTCCATGTAGACGAAATGATAACATATTGCAAAAGGAAGTAAGAATAAAAAATAAAATGATCAACATCTTATGTAAATGATAAGGGAATTTAAAAAAGATAATATGCAATGAATTAACAAAGAAAAATACCTGAAATGTGAGATCCTATTACTTAACTCATTCGCTGTATCATATATATATAATTGTGCAAATTTGGGGCGATGACCTTCATTAGGTAGCAAAGTTCCTATTCTGTGATAATTCTGGCCACTAAGGATGAATTGGGGGGGGGGGACCAAATCCATCATTTCTAGATGTGTCCACTTTCCCCCCTGTAGATGTGAAAGAGAACATACTATTGTATAACCGAATATTTTCTAAGAAGTGAGAACTTCTATGATCAACACCATTGAAGAGGTTCCACAGTAGTGCAGGGGGCCTATTTAAGAACGGTAGTTGGACTTTGCCTTTCATGCAACAAATAGAAAAGTCTGGGTTACTTGAAGAAACTGATTTCTCAGATCGTTCTTCATACCAAACCATAGCACCACAATTTGAACAATAATAATCACAATCCCCAAAATCTAGGCACTCTACAAACAAAAACATCAATAAAACACATAATTCAATAATGCGTAAGACTAAATAAATTAAATGAGACAGTTTTGTCACTAATGTTGTAAGTCACCTTGTGATTCACTTTCTTCAAACAAAGTATGATCAGTTGAAGTCCCTACTTCCTCCCTCAAAATGTCATATTCATAAGAATCATAAAGTTCCTCACAACAATAAGCAACAGATGCAGTACCTGTTTCATAATCTAAGTTTTAAAGCTCAACAATACCATTAACTACATAAACTGGACAATGTATAACTCTATACAAACAACATACCATGACCAATACTCTCATCAGATGTGTAATTGTGCTCGTCATCCGAATGAAACATGTCAAAGTAGTTAGAATCCATCTTAGATACAACTGATGAGAAGTTAGATGATTCATCTGCAACAGTTAAAGGAAAAATCTTAGCACAAATTCCAATCATGCTATACTAACAATTTCATTCGCAAAACCACAACAGCATATGATAGTCATTGAAAAACACAGGAGGGCCCCACCCTTGGTTGACCACTAAGCTTGAAAAGAAACATGAGATTGGAAAATGAGAGTAATAAAATATTAAAATGCGAAAGAACATTGTTTAAAAAAAAACTGCAAAGAAAGTTGAGCAGTTGGCTACTGTTGGCATTGGTTTCGTACCGATAAAAAAATTGAATATTATACACATTTTCATTGCCAAGAGAAAGGAAAAACTTAAAAAAGATTAGTGAAAGCATAATTATTTTTTGAGGTATTTGAAGATTAACAAAAGAAATGATTAGACCATTATGAATGTTTCTGAGAGTAGCACTTGACTGAGATCTGAAGGTTTAGAAGTATACATAAAATATATTGAATAAAACTAATAATATATAAACATAATTGCTTAAAAAAAGATAGACCTGAATTGTCTTTGTCAATACGCTTTCTTTTTCTCTGAATGCATGCTAATCTATTTAGTCGAGCCACTTTAGGTTCAACATTTCCACTATCCCCATGTACTTTTGTAACCAAATAACCAATTTAGGTAGCTATCAAACCTGCATAAAAGATCAATGTTTCACAACAAAGGAATTATCCAATTATTATATGTCAGCAATGATTACTTTCATATGGTACCGATTTCTTATATGCAGAGGTTGTCAAACTTAATATTTCACAATCAGGATATTTTTCTTCTGATCAGATTTGGAAAAAAGTGGATGTGTCATTTATTTGCTCTTTTCCTTCACTTATTGGAGTGCTCAACATCTTTGAACAACAAACATTGGTGAAAGCCATTTAAAGGTGCAAGGGAACCAAATAAAAGAGACGATATTGAAGTAACTATAGTTTGATATGCACATAATATATATACATAGTCAAACACTAAATTACGTGGTGTACAATGATGTAATACTCATAGCTGAGAAACAACGTCCTAAAAAGTCATACATATATAGCCAATGACATTAAATGAAGAGGTAAAACTATGGTCTGGAATCTTAACACCTAACCACTTTAAAAACTCTAATATAATTTCTGACTGATATATCTTTGGAGTGATTATATTTCAACATAGCAATAAATTTAGGTTGCTTCCATATAATTTTAAAATGTGTCAACATCATTTAGTATTTTCTAATCTAAATGTAGGTCATACTCAGCCTAAATAACCTATTAATAACACTAACTCAAAGAGTATCCCTCCGTAACTCAATACATAATTTTTTTCTTTACACTCAAACTATTTTGTATCCGTTAGATTGGTGGTAGAAGAGGAAGAGAAAGAATGGATAAAGTCAGCAATTGCATTTTTAAATTAACCTTAGGAAACTATGGCTCATTACATTCAATCTATAATTTTTCCCCCACAGATATGCCTTGAAATGGCTTGCCTTTTAAATCTGCCTAACAAATGGAATGTGCAATACATTAGAAGTATTAGACATGTTACATAGGCAAAAAGCTAGGAAAAATGGGTTTAGTATATGTTCTGACTCAACCCTTTTCCCCCTAAGACAGTAAAGGCCAACCCAAACACCCAACATATAGAATCGTTATATGACGTGCAGGTACAACAACAACAGGGGAAAAAAAGTAGAAAAGAGGAAAATTTGAAGTTTAGCTTCCTATTTGAAAGAAGCAAAGTTGCTGAGTCTCTTACCAGTCATTCAAAACCTTGAGGGTTGAGAAATCATTCTGGTAAGAATGGAAATTTTATTTGGGCAGATATAAATTTCATTCAAACAATAAAGGAAAAATAAGACATTTATTTCATTAGAGTGCTGGGTATTTGTCATATAAGGTACAGATTTTTATTGTAAACATACTTAAGTCCCAACACACTTGTCACACTAACTGCAATTTCCTACCAGCATGACTGATCTCACACCTAATAAATCTAGATAATTTAATGTCTCCAAAGTGTATAATTTCCAAGTGAGTAGTTCACACATTCTAAGCTTTGCATCTATTTACCTTAATGTTGCTCCTTAATGCCTCCACACGATTACAATTACCAAAGCATGGAACTCCTAATCCACTTCACAATTTGTTGCCTTCATCTGTATCATAGTTTTTAAAAAAAACACATGAGCAATCAAATTATATCTCATCCCCTGCAACTAAGAAGATACAGAGTAGCCAAACGATTCTTCAAGACTTGTCCAATGTGGAAACTGTTCAGACCAACTCAAATAAAATAAATTAAATCATTGAACTTGCAATGAATAGGCTATAGCCTATTCTGAATAGTATATTGATGGTTGCGTGAAAGGCAAACAAATAATATTAGTCAAAACACTTTGACCATCCATACATTAAATGCAATACAACTGTCTGGCACAATAACCATCAACCAAAAAAAAAATCTAATTAAATAAAATTGAGTATTATGTGATAAACTTGTCTCAAACATGTAAAATGTATAACAGTATGCAATATAACGTCTGTTGTGTTTAAAATATATATATCATCATTTTTTTTAAAAATAAACTTACGTAAAGTTAGATAGAGTTTTTTTTCTTCAAGTTTATTTCAAGCATGTAAACTTAAGAGGCAAACAAAGTACACATATGGTTAGACATATTTTTTAAGAGGCAAACAAAGTAGAACGAACAAATTTTACTTTTTTGGGTAAGGAGTTAACCTTGAGCATATAAATTATGTATTTAAAACTGAATAATAATGTCCTTCTGTGGTAAAAAGACACTTTTTTTATAAAATCATTTGCTATGCTTTATAAAATGTAAGACATCCATATGAAGGTTGAAAATGGAACCCGTTATAAATGCATAATTCTAGTCAAGCAATGCAATTCCGAGGGTTCAAATTGCTAAGCAGGGAGGAAAGATTCAGGATCTCATCTATTTTATAACTTCCCTTGTATGAATCAATTATGCAAATTCTATTCTGTGCATTACATATCATGTAGAGCAAAGCCAATTGATTGATCTTGACTAATGCAGTTTGATGTTTTGACCAGATATATGTAGTCGCCAGACTGGGATATTATCATGCTAGAACCAAAGCTACCCTCTTTAAAAGATCTACAGTGTCATATTTCCTTATTGGATCCAGCAGTATGGGATGATGAAGAATACATTGAAGACCATTTTGATATCAACCAAATGATGCATTAACCCATAGGTTCTCAATTATTTATGAACATATACACTGGTATGGTTTTTTGTTACACCTTCCATACACATGTTTGCATTATTTTTTTTAGACAAACACAGTTCAAAGTCAATCATAAAAGGCTTATAAGGGACTGCAGCATACAAGTTCATTGCACAGAAATAGAACAATGAACATAGCATTTAATGTGGATTCTACTGTCTATGTTTTTATCTGCCTCTTGCTCGTACTTTGTGTAACAGGAATCCGCATGAAGATTCTACCAATGCAGCTTGGGTGATCTATCTGATTAATTGCTTCACAGTACAGATTTATCGGTAACTGTATGTGCATCTGCATCTGGTGTAGGCTTGCATATTGGAATATTCCTCTACGCATGGTTTTTGGAATGACAATATCCCAATTTTGATATTACCTTTAGTTGAAGTATTTGAATTGGCAATTTGAGGAGAACACAGTATAAAGGTAAGATTTGAGTAAGATGCAGATGTTTCACTACTGTTAAAGATACAAAGATGTAGTAAGATAGGTAGGCAGCTCGTTTTGCAAGATAATGTCAACAGTTATTTGTGTGTAGTATTTTGATTTCATATCTATGAATTGTCTGAGTAAGCCTAATCATGTCATCAGCCAGCAGTCACTGTTGAGATGTTCACAATATGTTCTATTACTACGTAAAGGACCCCAAAAGCTAAACCACCCACATTCTCCTCACTCGACCGTCGAACCACACCACCGTGACCTTCACCGACCAAACTTCACCAATACCAGTCACTATCCCTTCACCGACCGTCAGAGGCAGTTCCAGACCGTCGAACATCAGAAGTCAGCCCCGACCGTCGAACCTCAGGATCCAGACCCCCTTCAACCGACCGTCGGACCATAGGAACCAGTTCTCGACCGTCAGAGGCAGTTCCAGACCGTCGAACATCAGAAGTCAGCCCCGACCGTCGAACCTCAGAATCCAGGTCTCCCCAAACCGACCGTCGAACCTCAGGATCCAGACCCCCTTCAACCGACCGTCGGACCATAGGAACCAGTTCTCGACCGCATCAGAGGCGCCTTCAGGACCGTCGAACATCAGAAGTCAGCCCCGACCGTCGAACCTCAGAATCCAGGTCTCCCCAAACCGACCGTCGAACCTCAGAATCCAGGCC